>JANHMN010000002.1:143104327-143159851 GCA_030674055.1 Rhabdomys pumilio
TCCCTCTCCCTCTCCCTCTCCCTCTCCCCCTCCCCCTCCCCCTCCTCCTCCCCCTCTCTCCTGCTCCTGCTCCCTGGCCTTTCTCTCTCTGGCCTCTCCCCAATCTCTCCTTGTGTCCTGGCCAGCCTCTTCCCTTTTTCTCTCTCCTCTCTCTTTCTATCTCTCTCTGCCCCCTTTCTTTCCCATGCTCCCTTCTTATGCCCCAAATAAACTTCATTTTATATTAGACCCACCATGTGGTTGGTGCTTTGGGGTGGGGAGGTGCTTCACCATAGGCCAGCTAAGGCATCCCCTCCTGCCGCATCATGACGCCACATTACAAAACACATTAATGGTGTCATAATTTGGATTCATAAACTCAAAGGTTCATGGTCCCTCCACCTTGAGGCATACTCGAATGTCACTCAGACCACTTTTCGGTCATCAGATTGCTAGAGCCTTCCATCCAAAAACATCAGTGACTTGGTAAGTGACCCCACTGGTTGGCATGAACGTAGGAACTCCCAGCCAAGGTCTTCATGCTACAGCTGGCCCTTCTCGCTGACACCCCCCAACCCCCACCTTAGGACCTCTTCCCTTGGGTCAGACCTTCTCTGGCCTGCATGGCCACATAGGCTGCCTACTGTGATAGGGAGAGAACTTCTCATGTGCACAAAATGTCCTGTCCACCAGGCAAAACATTTCTATTTGTCTCTTTATATGTCTATTCATCTCTTTGCTGATACATAGCCACACTTCTGTAAATAGATGCCATTCCACTCTAAGATGTAACATATGACTTTCCACCACCTTTGCTAAGGGTGGGGGGGAAGAGAGGTGGAACTATAGTTTCAGTACCATCTTAGCTAAGGGCAGTCACATGGCTTGCTACAGCTTCAGTGCCATTTTGGTTAAAGGCAGTCACATGACTGTCTGCCATCATTGTTGTGGAAAGTCCCTGCCTCACCACCATCTTGCTTGAGAAAAACCTGACCTAAAAAAGATCTCCAAAGACACTTTGCAATTGAGATAAGATGTTCATGTGGTTTCTATCCTGCCTCAATAAATAGTAATTTTAATATTACTTTAAAGATTTATAGCACTAAAAAGTTAAAGATCACTGCCTTAAAAATGTTTAGCTTTGTTTTTGCTACTGTCATTAAGTTACAATATAACCTTTTTGTTTGCTAGATATAATCTAGAGCAAATAATTAAAAACAGACATACATACAAAAAAAGAACAGATATTCTTAATATAAGATACTAAAATATCCTAGCTGTCAATCTTGTCAGAAATCTGCCAAATTTAACATTAAACATTTAAGCTTACTATGACAGAGACTCCCAAATCCTACAGTGACCCCCTCCCCCAAGGTCTCTAAGAAGATATGGGCACAGAAACAAAGGACTCTATCTCAACCCTTCAAGCCCCCTCAACTCCACCCTGCTGCCTGGGACGGTGTTGAGATCCTCTGGCTCAGACGTGCCACTGTCTTATCTGATGAAGTACTGAACTCCCCGCCTATCTCTAAGGATCCCCAAGTCATTGTTCTGCAAGTGTAAAGGTGGTGAGGGACAATAGGAGCTATCTTGGTCCTGACAGAGTGCTGGGTGAGGTATAACACCTGGTGGGGAAGCCTTCAAAAGCTGCCCAAACCTCTTCTAGGAAAGGCTTCAAACTCCATCCTGGAACATGGCAAGAACCCACAATTTACTGCCCTCTGCAGCCCCAAGGCTAGTAGGGCCTTGAGCCCAACCCCTTAGCAGCTGAGTTTGAGATCATGGTCTCCTTGCAGAAAGGAAGTGGCCATTCTCTCTCATCCCTGTTCCCTGATCACTGAACTCTGCTATGAATTAAGCCAAATTAGCCCCATCGCCTCCTACTGGAGAAAGGCGTTCATAGCCTGAGTGAACTCCCAGGACTCATATGGGAGAGGGGGAGAGATTCCCAAAAGACGCCCTTTGACCTCCACCTGCACAGCATGCCATGCACATGCCCACATTCATACACACAAAATGGAAATTAAATAAATGTTAAGAAAAGAACATTATTGTTACTGGGTTATCATTATTTCTCTGAACATGGTTGCTCACCAATTTCTGAGAACTTGGCAAAGTACAGGTGAGAAGAACCCAGGTCAAGAAGAAATTAGGAGATTGCCAACTCTTTGTTATTGATGAAATTGGTAAAATTTTGTCATACTTAGTTTAGAACTGCACTGACAGCCCATAAACCTGAGAGGGGCTTGATCCCGTGACCTACTTGATTGGTATCAACAGTAGCTAAGATTCCAATCTCCCAAGTTCCTGTTAATGAGTCTTTTAAAAGCAGGTCAAGCCAAAGCGACTGCTCTAGAACACACAATTTCATCCCGCTGGTAACTTCGGGCACTTCTTATGTGCTAAGCATTTTGGTGCTGGGGGGAAAGAAGAGTGAAAAGTCGTGCTTCCGAGACATCAAGCATTTCACCATCCAATGGAGAGACAGGCACTCAACAGACCATGGACGAGACTAAGGTATATGCTATGCTGAAAGGCAACGATGGGGCTGTTTGGAAGGAGGACATGCAAGCTAAAACAAAGATGACAGGGAGTGTGCAAGGCAAGGAGGAGGAGGCAGCCTCCTACACAAAGGCTGAGTAATCGTGAGATGGGTATTCTCTAACGAGTGTTTCCTTGAAATCCACAGCTCAGTCCAGGTCACCAGCTCTAGGCACTACCCCCCCCCACCCGCAAGCTAGTTACAAGGGGCTTCCCATCCCTGTTGAGGAAGATGCTCTTCTCCCCCAGCCCTCCTGCTGGGCCTCTGCTTGAAGCTCAGAAGGATCTGACTCCTACCCTTCTTTCATTGATAGACTGTATCTTCCCCCTTGAGCCACCTAGGTTTTCCTCTCCATCTCAGTATTACTAGGACCAGGGATGACAAGGAGATGAAGCTACTCGGACTCTACTCCACTCTCTTGGGTATCTGAGTTTATCGGGAAACCACTCATCAGCATGCAGAAATGGAACCTTCCCATGCACGACTTGGAAGCCCTGTCCTGCCAGTACCGATCATGACATTACAAGAGTAGCACTCAGCTCTTACTGACTGGTTGCCACCCAGGATAGTCCAAGTTGAACCAAAACAGCAATGTGTTATCCCTCAGTAAAAATTACAAGCAATGGTCACAGCCACCAACCAACAACAGGTCAGACTCCTCAAAGGTGCTGCCCCATGTGGGTATTCTTACCTACTCTCAGGAATCACCAGTATCGTGACAAATGTCCTCTATGGCACACACACAGTCACGTGGGGTTGGAACTGGGGTGGTTCAGAGCACCCATTAGGATGCACTGACTTTTGAACTATCTATGAAGTACACACACAGAGAGAGGCAGCAATACGCAGACTTGTCCAAGGAAGCATGGAATTGGTGCATCTTAGGTCGAGCTGAAGTACTTCTTAAAGTGCTCCATCTGTGTGTGAGGGTGCACACACATGGTGTGGAAGATGGATTCAGGTTGTATGTCTGTGTGCAAAGCAAAGGCAGATAGTGAAGGATGTGTGCATGCATAGTGAGTGTGATTTTGATTTTTACTGTATATAACACAAAATCTGCCACTAGCAATATTATTAAAAAGTAATATTATGGACCAGGCATAGTCGCATATATACCTTTAATCCCAGTATTTAGGAGGCAGAGGCAGGAGAATCTCTGTGAGTTCAAAGTCAAGCCTGATCTACATAACAAGTTCCAGGCCAGCCAGGGCTACTTATTGAGACCCCGTCTCAAATGAAAGTAATATTATTATAGCATATAGTATATAACAACATAATATATGACAACATAATACAATTATTAAACATTAGAAAAGCAATACTACTTTAAAAACCTCCTTGTCATAGTTAGATAACTGCTCCGGCTAATGTCTTCTCTTCAGCAAGTGCACACTGAGTATAAATTGTTGGCTAAAGTCTAACTTGATCTTTACAGGTTACACATATGCTATCTTAGCTCACTGAGACATGTAGGAGAATTGCCTTTCCCTTATTTATCACTTAGTAAAACCCCTCTGAGCTCATCAATCTCTGATTGACAGTTTCTAGTACAGAACAGTTCCTGGATGGTCTGTCTGTCCTACCAGTGTCCTGAACTTGTAGCTCCAGATCTGTGACCTCTCCTTCCACATAGTGCAGTATCACGGTAACCGTCATCTGAGTCTCATGCAAGAAAGCTGAGAGCATCCTGTTCCTCCACTGCCCTGTTCCCTTCATCTCCGCCTTTAACACAGGGTAGGAAAGGGATTGAGTTATCGAGCCAGGTGATAGTCTTTTTTTTTTTTTTTTTTGGTTTTTCGAGACAGGGTTTCTCTGTATAGCCTGGGCTGTCCTGGAACTCACTCTGTAGACCAGGCTGGCCTCGAACTCAAAAATCTGCTTGCCTCTACCTCCCAAGTACAGTGGGATTAAAGGTATGTGCCACCACTACCCTGCGATAGTCAGTCTTAATCTGAAACCAGCACACATTCCAAGAGCCTGCACTGTCTCTGAAGACTGGTCAGAATAAAAGACCAGATAGGTATATGGCCCTGCAGGGGCAGCATGCTTCATGGGTACAGCACAGGCAGAGATCCTGCGTGCAGAGATTTCCCACCAGCAAGCCTCTGTGGTCCTTCAGTAATGGAGTCAGGAGTCTCCATTACTACTCACTACCGGGAGCCATAGGGATAGGGCCACATTCTGTGCCCTCACCCAGCTGTGGTGAGCCTTTGGGGCTCTGTGCAAGGACATATGGATCAGAGGAATTCTCTTGACCACAATAGGACTTTGGCTTCAGGGCTCCTAGGAAACAGATGTCTCCTGCCTGATGTGGTCCAGATCTGCAGGCAGACATGTCAGTTTGCCCGCTCTACAGTGTTGTCCTAGTAGGAAGCCTTGCCTCAGTCCTGGAAGTCTGGCAGAATGGACAGACTTCTCTTTGGGGACACTGATGAGGACAATTCAGCCTTACTCCAGGGACCCAACCTTAGAGAAGAGTCTTTATTTTAAACAGGATATCCCTTTATAAATCTTCCTAGCCTTTTAAGTGGTAATTAACATCACAGACACAGTACCACTTTATTATGGTGGCTATCAAGAACCTACAGTGTTAATTTTTAATTCCAACTTCTGCGGCTCCAATGATTTTTTTTCCCTCCCATCTGTGTAAGGTTAGTTACAAAATGCTGTTATTCTGGGCTACACAATGTTGGCCTGACCTACTCAAAGACAAAAAAAAAAAAAAAATCTTGCTGATTGATTTTGTTACTCTGTTCTTATAAACGACTGCAGTTGTGCAGCTGTTTCCGATTAGCCAGTGCACTGCTGCAGCTATACACAAATAATTTTATAATAGACTCAGCGAGTACAAGGGCAGGGATGTGGAACATGGTCTCACCTCCCGGGAAATCAGCAGGAGTGATGAGGGCGGGGCTTTCAGTCCTCTCCAGGTTTCAATCCCTATCTGCTAAGGTTCACTTTTTCTTCTGTGTGTAATTTCGGCAGAGCCCGCTATGAACGTCTTCAAAGAATCTTTGTCTTCAGAGTTTTGGATTCAAGAGGGAAACCTGATTAGCTCTGTAGGCTTCTTAAGACTCCTTAAGTGTCCCCAACTTTGTATTTGGTATGTTTCTGTTCTTCTCATTATTAAAACATTTATATTTTCTGAGACAATGTCTTAAATAATATAGAAGGAAAGAAATCAGGATTAAAAGGTCTCTATTGACTTTATTTATAATAAAAAGTGTTTTGTTTTAGTTTAGCATGGAACACTTAATCTCTGTGAAATTAGGCATAAGTTTTTCTTTTCTGGTTCTAGAAGACAAACATACACATATAAAAATTTAAGAAAAAGATGGGACATGAATAATTCAAATGCATGCTTTTTTTTTTTTCCTCCTTAAGGCAGAGATATCAACAAGGGCTCCATAAAGGAATCATTTGAAACAAATGAAGAAAAGGAGAGTAGAACATTTGTATTTCTAAAATGAACCGTGTGGCAGGGATGGAGGGAAACACTTTCAAATCCTGTTAGTGAGACTGTGAATTGCTACAGCTTTTGGAAAGTAATACCACCTCAGGGACCAACACACAGAAACAAAAGCTTCTGTGTGTGTGTTAGCATGCTCAGACACATGTGCAGAGCATGTTCTCAGAAGAACTACTGTTGCAGAAGAAACCTTGAAACAGTATGAACGGGGAAATAAGTTACAGAATATTAAACATTCATGCTGTAATTGAGGGATTTTTTAATCTGTGGAGAATGTCTATGATGCTTTATTATATTTCAAAAAAAAAAATTGTAGCCTGGAGCTGTTTGAGGTCCTGGGTTTAATCCTTAGTGTTGTGAAAGAAAAAAATATATACACTAATATGTGGAAGTCTACTCTTATTACAAGAAACTATTTGTGAAAATATGGTTATTGATAGTTATGTAAGCAGAGAGAAAGCATGAGCCAGCATGACTTATATTGATTATCTTTAGGAGTGAGATAGAAAGAGAAGAAAAATCAACTTTTTTACCTATTTCTTTTGTCTTTTTAAAAATTATGTATGTGTGAGGCGCACAGGTATGTGAGTGCACAGGTGTGCAGACATGGAGATGCCAAAGGAAGACATCAGGTGCCACCTTCTATTCTCAGTTTTATTTGGGAGAGGGTTTCTCATTGAACCTGAAGCTCATGTTGATAGGCTGGTTGGCCAATGAGCTTCTGAGATCAATTTGTCTTCACCGGGCAGGCCTAGGGTCACAAGCATGAAAGGATGCATTTGGCTTTTGTGTGGAAGATCCAAGAGTGCTTCACCTGAACAAATTAAAACTATAATTTTCAAGAAGTGACAGATCCACATGTTTGGCTAGCACATGCTAGCACAAATGCTGAGTGCATTGCTGTTAGAGAATAAAACCACAAGGAAAAACAATGTGTATTGTTTTATTATAGCAATGTCCACACATAGAGCTGGAGAGATGGCTCGGCGGTTAAGAGCACTGACTGCTCTTCCAGAGGTCCTGAGTTCAATTCCCAACAACCACATGGTGGCTCACAACTATCTGTAATGGCATCTGATGCCCTCTTCTAGTGTGCATGAAGACAGAGCACTCATATATATAACATAAATAAATAAACCTTTAAATAAAGAAAAAAGAAAAATATTTCCACATGAAAAGGATTTTATGGTTAAAATAAAACCATATTATATGAGTTCTTTAATCTGACAGTTTTTTTTTTTTTTCTGATTTCTAGTTCCTCTTCAAAAACAGATTAAAGGGAAAGGGAATTATACTGTCTAAAAAATGACCTCCGAGCTCTCAAGCCTACACTAACATAAGCTCTATAATCCTCATATACAACCTAATTCTTTCAATTGTCTCAGGAAAAAATGTGGATTTTGAAAGTAAGGAGTGTTAACACTAGGAGGAAAGACAGTGTGTGCTTTTACTATAAAACCCCAATATTCTTTAAAACTGCCATTCTGGGTTTTCTCTTGAACGATGCGTGCATGGTGATCAGACTGCAGTTGTAATGGCCACATACAGGCCCTGACTAAAATAAACCACCTTATTGACTTATAAAGTTTTTTAAAGGGTTTCAACTACTTTGCCTTTTCCCAGGTTCTCAAAAATATAATCAGGACTTTTTGGCCCATCTGAAACCTTGTCTTAATGTTCCTCCGTTTGCTGTCTGAGATGCAGGGTCGAGAATTGGTTTATTATTTCTTTCTTCTCCACAATCTAACCCTTTCGAGGGCAATCCATTACTATAGTCCTTCCTGGAAGTCACATCCCCTGCCTGTCTAATGGCTTACATATACAGGGGTGGGGCGAGGGCGGTGCTGATGGGATGTGGCCTGTTTAAGAGCTCCTTCCTTTCTCCCCTACCCCAGCCTGATGTGACTGCCTCCATTATGTAACCACCCATCTCCACAACACACGACTATTGTGGTCAAGACACTGCTCTCTGTGTTTACATCCCCACAGAGTAAATAGCTAGGATACATGTTTTCTCAAGGTTCTGTGGGATGCAAATCGATTCTGCTGGGGGAGGGGAGACCCAAGGTTTCCTGAGCATTATTTGATGGCTAAGGTAACAAACACTTCAACAATGTACCTCTCAGAGACCAGTCAGTACTTTCTTTGACCTTTGTAGGTCTAACTTTCTTGTTCAACATAGGCAATCTCTTGCACATATCAATGAGAAAATGTTTGTGATGCTTAAGAAATAAGCTGGGGTCATAGAAAAGACAAGTGGCAAAAAAAAAAAAAAAAAAAAAAAGCCATCAAAAAATTCAACCAGCAGCCCATTGGTCTATACAGAGTCAATAGTAAATGACGATATGAGATCCTCACAGAGCAAACAGGTGAGCTGATAGTTGCTGACTAGCAGTGAATGCTCTAATGAGTAACTGTGTTCAGCCAATAGGGGACTAATTAAATACATCCCAACTTCAGAAGGCTACACAACTGTTGGAGACAGCATGGGAGAGGCGGGCTGGGGTATATGGCCCAGTGGCATAGCACTCCGTGTGCTTAGCCTGTTGACCATCCTGGGTTTGAGTCTCAGCTCAACATAACAATGACCATGAAAAGGAGGAGGACGTTCCTACAGCTAGCCACATGTCCAGGAAATACTAAATGCTTCACTGCTTGGTGATAATTTTTTTCACTTGACCACGAGAGAGAAAAACGTAACACATCCCACCAAATTCTGTGGGGATGGTGAAAGCATGAGGAGACAAGGCATGATGGGGGTAAGCTGAGAGAGAAGATGGATGGATTGTACATATTTAAAGGAACAAGCCTTGCTTACTGGAAACTATATAAACATCTTAACACATAGACATATTTTAAAGGGATAAGCATTGCCTATGTAATAAAAATTTAAAAATATATAAAAATCAGCTTTGGCTTAAAGTTATAATTGACTCCACTAGCCCAGAAAACTGAATCTGAGCCCCCATTTCATGCACCACTTCCTTCCTGCTGCAGGCAGCAGGCAGAACTGGGCCAAGGTCAACGGAGTCAATCACAGGGGAGGCTGGTGTCCTGCAGCTTCGTTTAAACTTCTCTCTCCGCTGTGCGTCTTTTCTCAGGCCCAGGTCGAGCCTCCACATTCAGGTGAAGAGACATAGACCCAGGCACTGCTACAGAAATCCTGGATCAGTCCTTGCCTCTGAAGCACAGAAATGAGGCAGTGGATCAGAGCGAGCAAATGGAGAAATTCAGTGAGGGAAAGAAAAAGCTCTCAGCGAAGGAGAGGAGACCTGAAAGTGGAGTGCCAAGAAAACTATCTGGGGTTTTTATACACTGAAAAACAAATAAGCAAACAAGAGTCGCTTTGATTGGTCTAAAGGAGTGCCCATTAGGCTGGACAGGGCTCTCAACCGGGTCAGGGGACTGCCCCCCACCTCTTTCCCCTTTCAGGGGTCACTATGAATGGGAGGAAGTAGGTTGGCCTTGTTTCCTAAAATAACTGGTATTTCTAGGCTTTTCTTATCCTAGGCTTGTTGTGGGGTCCCCAGGCCTGGGTCTTAACTGCTGGATGCTCCCACAGGACGTTTCTGGGTGATGGCCATGTCACCTCCAGGGTGTACCCCTATGATTAGTCAGGAGCTCTGTGTCCCTATTTGCCTCATTCTAGGAGTCTACCTACTCCTGTCTCTGGCAGTTATTAGAGCAGAGAATATTGCCTGTTAGGATCTCCAGTAATGACTGTCCCTTCTACAAGAACTCGAATCTTACGAGTTATCAGAACTATATCCTATTTGGGATATAAAGATGTTCTACAGTTAAATTAACCGTGGCAAAGAATGTCACTTTATACAGATCACCACCCCCCCCCCCAAAAAAAAAGGCCTAGTTTTAGGTTGTTTCCCCGGCATCTGAAAAAATCAAGAGTTTTCTGCAAAACAAGGATCTGTTTTGACTTCCTAGAAGTCATTCACCTCAACTCTGACTGACACGGTGAGGCGATCATCCCTTAATGACAACTAATAAACAAACTACCTTTGTGGGGAGTAAGCGTGAAAATGGATGTTTTTAGAAAGTGACTGCTTTGAAGAACCTGTTCTCCATCAGGGGAGAAAAGACAAACGACCACAATACAGGACAGAACAGAGATCAAGAGCAGGTGAGGCCCAAGCTAACAGGGACAGCTGACTGAGAGGAATGAGCCAAGGGAGCAGGGAGAGTTTCAGTGTGTGGGAATGAGTTCTCATACAGTGTGAGCCATGCTTGCCATCGTTACCACAGAGGTGTGTGGCTAACGGTGCCTTCCACTCACTCACCTATGTTCTTTTACAGAATAGTAACAAAGCCTATTGTTACTGTCTTCTTAAGGATGTGTGACTAACATGAAAAGTCTGTAGAACTCACCTACAGATGCAGAGAAGGCGGGGAAGGGATGCTGACAGGAAAGGCATTCAGATGGGAATGGGCACAGTTCAGCAGAAGGCCTGGAACAGGAGGGTCCTGTCTGATAAGGCTGGGGACAGAGTTGAGTTAAAGGTGCAGGGTTTGGAATAAGACTACCCAGGTCTGAACTAACCCTGTCGCTAGTTACAAAACTCAGCCTCATACACCACATAATCAGAAATCTCACCGGGATGCACAAATATTAAATGAATCAACCAAACGGCACATGACTGGTAACACTGAAGGAAGGGGGAGGGAAGGAGGAGGAGCCACAGGAGGAAGGAAGGAAAAAAAGGAGAGAGGAGTGGGGAGGGAGGAGCTGAGAGATGGCTTACACCATCTTTAACTCCAGGTCCATGGGATCCCATACGCTCTTCCGGTCTCCAAGGACAGCTGCATCCATGCGTGCACAGGCACACAGCTCTCCAGCCTCTGGATTGCTCGTTTTTGTTGTTGTTTTGTTTTTTTAAGACAGGGGTTTCTCTGTGTTAGCCCTGGCTATCCTGGAACTCAAACTTTAGATCAGGCTGGCCCTTGAACTCCCAGAGCTCCACCTGCCTGTGCCTCCTGAGTGCTGGGATTAAAGGTATGCACCACTACCACCCAGCTAAAAGGACAGCAAACTTTATTCCAACACATTTCTTGTTCTAGAATAGCCCATGGTTTTTCTTGTGGTTACTTGGTTATTCAAGACAGAGATTCTTTGTAGCCCTGGTTGTCCTGGAACTCATTATGTAGAACTCATTATGTAGCCTCAAACCTGGATCTGCCTTGATCTGCCTCCCAAGTGCTGGGAGGTGTGTGCCACCAAAATCATTGAAAGCTTTGAAGAATTGCATTCACTTAACTTAATTGGTTTGGGTGGTGGTGCATGCCTTTAGTCTCAGCACTCAGGTGACAGAGGCAAGTTGACCTCTGAGTTCGAGGCCTGTGCCAAAAAACAAAAATAAAAAAATGTTAAAAAATATATATATATATAATTGGGTTCGGTGAGTTCAAACCTCAACACTACAAAAAGAAAAGCAAAATTCACACTAGTGTAATTGAGAGATAAGGAGGGATCCAAAGAAAACATGAATTATACTAAATAAATGGCTTATTCAAAGAGAAAAATTCATTTATAGTAAACATTAAAATGTAACAGAGACACATTTTATGTGAGTCATAGCAATCAAAACTACAAAAGTTGTAGACAGTTACATCTCATTACTCTCACTTGCATTCTTTCATTGAGTAGCAAAGTTTATTGCTTTTGCTTTCTCAAAAAGTATTTGTGACTAACCGGCAGACTCTGTAATGCTGTGTTTCCACAAGCTACCTAGCCACAAGAAGAAACGATGTTCTAGCTACTGGGCTTGGGCTCCACACCTAAGATCAAAGCTGCTTGGACTGAGGCAGGCAAAAAATAAACCGGTTACTCTCCACTCCCATGGATGGAGGGTACCACCTGACTACCAAGACATGATAACTAATATGTCCTGGTGCCAAAGGGCTATGAAAGTGATGCATGCTGTCTCTGCATTCCCTGTCCTTAATCTGCCCTAAAAACCTCAACAGTGTAGACTCTTCTGGGTGGACAGATACTGCAGAACTCAGACATCAAGATTCTTCTCCTCCTTGGGACATGATTGATGTCAAACACGTG
The DNA here is from genome assembly GCA_030674055.1 of Rhabdomys pumilio. Lineage (NCBI taxonomy): Eukaryota > Metazoa > Chordata > Mammalia > Rodentia > Muridae > Rhabdomys > Rhabdomys pumilio. Next base: position 143,116,385 of record JANHMN010000002.1, read on the forward strand.
GTAGGTCATGGGCATCAGAGAGACTGTTTTTATATGTTAATTTATACTAAAAGCGGTTCCTATATGTAGGCTTTGTTGTGTCCACACTAATGCTGATTATAACAATGTTAATGATAATAGCCTACAAACACCAACAGCACCATTGTACACAACCTGCTAAGTACACTGTGCACATGACCACACATGACGCCTATGGCAATCCTCTACATAGAGATCCCTGCTGTCACTTTAGGGGTAAAGAAAAAAAGACCTGGTAAGACAGAGCACTCCATGCAGTAACTACATGGCAACTGTACTCAGAACACTGGCATCAGCTGTGAGCTCTCAAAAGTGAATTCTATAGGGTCAGAGGCCTATGCATGTAATCCCAGGACCTGAGAGGCAGAAAGAGGAAGATTGTTCCAAGTTTGAGACCAGCCTGGTCTATATGGCAGGTTCCAGGCCAGCCAAGGTTACCTATCATAACCTGTTATAAACAAACCAAGGCTCCACTCACAGAACTGAGCCTTTGTAAGCTTCATCACACGTGGCTATCTAAGACCCAGCTTACTCCACACGAATTCACACGTTAGCAGATAACAGTATACTCAACTAACTGACGGGATCCTCAGAGGTTTTATTGTTCAAAAGTATCCATGAGTCAGTTAGTGATCTCAACCTGACTATAATACCCACGGGGTGAACAGCAGCTACATTTGTTAGGGCTGAGCAGTGTAACAAGGCTCCATGAGGAAGTCCTTTGTCCCAGGAAGTGAAACCACAAGTGATTCTCAACTGAAGCTGAAGTGAGACAGAATGTGAACGTGCCTGTGAATCACTCCATGGCAAGTACACACACAATGATAAACAGTTACTAATGGGACAAACCAATGAGAGGCTGACTCCCAGCAGCTAGAAGTAATCCCACTGCTTACCACATTTGCCTTCCAGCCCTGCTGTTGCACACAAGGCTGTCTACAGTGACAGGAAACATCCAGAGACGAACCCTTCCGAGCTGTCTCCCCTCTACCCAGCGGAGAGCATGACTACATCTTCCAGTAGAGACCCTCAATGCTCAAAGAGCAGTGAGCTTGATTTCAACTGCAAGCTAACTAGCATGTGTGGGGCCCAAGGCCTGACTACATAGGTTGTTGGAAACCAGCTGCAGAGGGGCCTCGGTATGGAAATCATCAGAAATCTAGTAGACTCCACCGGAGGACAGGCTCCAGGAATAAAACTGTTCTCCTGCACTTTAGAATAAAAGTATAAAAAGGATAAAAGAACACTTGGTTTCACCGTGGAAAGTGCATGTCCTTAAAATTACAGCTACAGTTAGGAACACACTCAGATATCAAAGACAGTGACAAAAAAAAAAAAAAAAAAAAAAAAAAACCAGTATCATGACCATTCATGAAAGCTGGCTCATGGCGGCCAGAGCACCCTGGCACAGTCAATTTAAAAGACACAGGCATCCTTCTCCTCCGGCAGTTCCTTTTTACTGTTGTGTTTTGGTGTTACACGGTGCCTAGTGACTGAGTTACTTTGTATCAAATTGCTTCTTGCTGTTTCATACCCTGTTATCCTCCTCTAGCCTCCCACCCTGTAGTGGAGCCACCGTTGACCAAGTCACACAGTAAATCTAAGAGCATCCGGTAGTAGCTAAACACACAGTAGAAAACACGTGAACCGAACAACCAAAGGATGATGTGAATCCCTCCATCTGGAAATAAGTTCATTCTCCCTTATTGTCCCAGAAATTTGATCATTCCCTGCTTTCAGATCTCTTTGCTCTACATCACACGCTCCTGTGATTACCCAAAGAGAAAAGCTACGGCTTCTCAGAGAAGACGGTGACGACGTTGTTGAGCTGATCCAGAACATTTGCAAAACCCAGTCTGCGGCTTCTCTTCAGCCAGCAACCGGCACACACGGCTGTGTGTACGATCTATACATTGGACCCCATGTCTCTGAGTTTATGCAAGACTTTTTTTTCTTTAAGAAGTCAAAACGTGATCTACAAGCTGAAACGGAAATGTCTTTTTTGAGTTATTTATTCATTATTGAAATACGCATTTTGGGGGGAGGCAAAAATCTATCTATCAATGCCTTCAAATGAAAAATACAGTATTCAAATGGTATGAAGACTGTTCAAAGAAAACCTACCCAAGCTGCACACGTGTCCGCCGTTCCTGTGGGTCTGTCTACCTGCAGGCCGGCACAAGAACTGGAGAGATGACGGACAAGGAAGATCCAAGACAGACCAGCAATTTTCAGAGAAAGAGACCAAATCTGCTCACTGCAGACACCCTGACGGGTTAGGAGCCCATTGCCCAGGAATATTCCTTGGAGATTAAGCAAGACCTAGTCAAACCAGGTTCCACACAGACACACCTTTTGTTAATCTGAGTTCAAAGTCTAGCCACAAACCGAGGATCTGGGTCATCCCTATTGGATTTCTCTTACACTAGCTAAGTTTAACAGTTCTTTCTTTGAAAAGAAAAGCATGATAAAGTGGGGGTGGGGGTGCAATACTGAAGGGAAGCGGTCCACGATTTAGGGAGAGGCCCTGGGCGCAAAGCCCTGACCGGAGCTGGCCTCCCTTCCAGGAGCAGACGCAGGCACCTAGAGCGCGCACAGACCCGGGATCAGGCTGGCCGGGAGCATTGGAGCCAAGTTCTGGGAGCCGCGCGCTCCAAAGTCACCCGCCCTCGGTGGAGCTGGAATTGCAGATGCGGCTCCCGGGCATCACCAGGAAACCGTGGTTAGATCGGTTCGGACCGTGGGCGACCCTGGGTCCGTGCAGCCCGGCAGCGCTGAGCGGGGAGCGCGGCATCTAGAGCCCCGGCAGCCGCCGCCCCTTCCTCCCGCGCGGGCTGGACCGCGGGCCTGAGCGGGGATCGCTCCCCCTCGGCGCCGAGGAAGCGGCCCCAACATCCCGCCTGTCTGCACCCCAACTCCGTGGACCCTGGACACGCTCTGCATAGTGGGACGCGGGTCCCTTACCGTGCGGCGGCTCCGGGCGGCTCCTCGGCCCCGCGGCGCGCGGGGCATTTTTTTCTGGGAAACTTCTCTCTGGGTCCGCAGGGCTGAGCCGGGGCGGGCAGGAAAAGCGCTCCGCGCCGGGAGGCTGCGACCATCCGGGAACTTCGCCGAGATGTGAGCCCTCCCCCTCGGCCCGCGTCCTCCCCCTACGGCCCCCGCCACACGCGGACGCCGAGGCAGCCGCTGGCCCTTCGCCCTTCGCCCTCGCCGCGCCCTGCCCTCCGAGGCTGGCGGGACCCGAGCCTGGGCTGGGCTCTCCGCGGGGCGGAGGCCGAGGGGTGCGGACCTGGAAGGGATACCCAACCGAGGACGCTGTCCCTAAACACTGCCTGGACCTCCGGCTGGCGTCCTCTCCCCCCACCACTGGGAAAGCCTTTTCCCGTCATCTCCACTCCGCTCCCGAATCAGAGGGCGCCGCTTTGAGAAACTTAAAAGTTTCCATTCACTTTAAAAGCTGGCTTTTAAAATGGAGTGGCCCCACTGAAGCCCAAGGGCCACGCGCGTCCCCAGTCTCCGCCCACTGGGAGCGCATTGCTCTTCCCTGGGTAAGGTGCCAATCAGTTGGGATTCTTGGAATCTATTTTTCTCCCCACCGACTTCTGCAAACATAGAAAGATCAAGAGCAGAGCGACTGTAAGGAGAAACCTGAGGCCCTTCCACATGGCTCTCAAAACCACCACCCTCAGGCCTCAAAGGCAACTTAACACTAGGATGCCACGTTAGAACCTATACATTTGAAAAAACAAAGACGAATTATGGTCAGTATAACTACTGGACCATACTGTAAACATACCAAGACCATGTAGCTCTCTGAGTGATGGTCGGAAAGCTTCGAGAAGTTGCACCTCAGAATTTGGCATCTAAGATGCGGAGCCGTTGGCTTCAGGCTTTCTGGGCTGAGTCGCTCCTATGTGTGCATGCATTCTCTATGACATGCTTTTGGCAGATACGATAATCCTGGAAAGGCAGTGACTCTCCTAATTTCTTACTGGCTTTTTGAGTAGGAGTCCCTAAATGCACTCCTTTTTTTGTTTGTTTGTTTGTTTGTTTTTGTTAGTTTTAGGTCTTATTATGAATTCCAGACTGGTCACAAACTCCCACAGTTAGCTGTACTCATCTAAGGTTTATTTTATATTTGCCTTTTATGTATGTATGTATGTATTTATTTAATGTGTATACGTGGTTTGCCTGCAAATATGTCTGCATCATGTGCATGCCTGGAGCCATAGAGGCCATAAGAAGGTGTGGGGTGCCCTGAGAATGGAATTACAGACGGTGGGAATCTAACTAGTGTCCTCTGTAAGAGCAGCAAGAACTCTTAACCGCTGAGCCATTTCTCCAGCTCTGGCCACGATTCTTGACATTGAGTTTGGATCTTTTCCTGGGTTAGCAATGTATGGTAAATATTCCCTCTTGTTGCTTGACAACACGGGGAATCCATGAGGAAGGTAAACCATCCATACTCTGCCATGTGCTGTGTGGCTAAGCAGTGGGAGCAGCCAGGGTCATTAAGTACATGTTCAGCTTGAGAAGGTTTCTACTTGCATTTGGTCTTTCCATTGTAGACAGAGGAGCTCTGAACCTATTCCTCTTGTTTCATGACTCCCATCTTGGGAGCCACTCTAATCCAGTGCCTTAGGACCCCACCCCTATAATCAGAACTTTATTGTGGTTACCTTCCCCTGAATAGATGGCAGCCTCAAATAGCAAAAAATGGGGAGCTTACTGGCCTTGTTCAATTCTCACAGGAACCTCAGAGAACTAGGCGTTGTACACACATGAACAGTGCCCCAGAAAGCTTGGCTGGCCTGCCCAAGATGTCTTAGCATATGAATTTCTAAATCCAGATCATTATGATGTCAATACCTTGCTCTGACCACCATGCCCTAAGTCTCTTGATTTCCTCTGTCGGTCCACCTCTGAGCTGCTACGGGCAGGAATGTCCTGAATTATGATCCCTGAATGCTAAGCTACAAAAGAAGAACAAACTGTTACACACTTTAGTAAAGAAGTGTTGCTGTCCAAGCAGATCTGGTTGCAGGCTCTGTGCTAGATTAGGTTCTGTCATCTGGGTTCATGCAGGAAGGATGTGGAATACCAGGTGAATGGAGCTCTGTGCTTGGCCAGGGGACGCAGCAGAGGATCAGGGTGTGCTGGGGAGGACGGTGTCTGCAGGCTGCTTTGCACCACATGAGTGCATATCTAATAAATATATCCAAAAGTGAAAAAACAATGCTCCTGAGAACTGATTGTTTTACTTACTGACACTGCACCTTATTCAAAAAAAAAAAAAAAAAAAAAAAAGAATTTTAAGAAGCCTTAAGACAGAACTGAATATGGTAATATTTAGACCTCTAGGATAACAAATTCATCAAATATTTTCACTCCGTTATTTTTCTTTCCTAAAAATATGTACTAATTCTAAACAATTTGAATAGTTGATAGGCATAAAAACAGAAAGTGAAAGCGACCTACAATCCTATCTAAAAGCAGTCATTTGTGATTTTCCATGCTTTTTCCTGTGAATTTTTGTTACACGGCAAATGGGCATGGAGGTATAAGTCAGTGGTAGAGGGTTTGTCTAAGATTTCCACGGTCCTGGGCTTGATTCCCCACCTATACACACACAGACACACACAGACACACACACACACAAACACACAGAGACACAGACACACACACAGATACGCACAGACACACACAGATACACAAACACACACACACAAATACACAGAGACACAGACATACACACACACACAGAGACACAGACACACACACACAAACACACAGAGACACAGACACAGACACACACACACAAACACACAGAGACACAGACACACACAGACACAGAGACACACACAGATACACACAGAGACACACAGACACACACACAAGCTCACTCGACAATAATCGATTGCATTGGTTATCTGCTGCTATGTGAAATTATCATAAACTTAGCAGCTCAAAATCACATCCATTTATTATCTCAGGGCTCTGAGTACGTGAGCACTGTATGGCTCAGTTCTCTGTTCAAAGGCTGAGTTCTTGACTGAGGTGCTGGAGGGAAGATCCACTTCCAGGCTCATTCTGGTCACTGACAGAACTAGTTCCCAACTGAGATGGGGCTGCAGCACCCATTTCCTTCCCAGCTGTCAGCTTCAAGGTTGCTCTTCACACTCAGAATCCAGCACACTCTGTCTTCACATCCAGGAACAGACTCTCCGTATGCAAACTTTTTACATTCATAGTATGTATGCCAGGATAAGCCCTACCGGCTAATCCCACTGAAGCTGATCCCTGTCACTTAAACACGGTCTTAATTACATCCATGACACCCTTCACAGCAGCCTCTAGATTAGGACCAGCTTGAATAACTACTGGAAACGGTAGGAATAGAATTCTCGTGAATATGAAAGTTTATCTTTCCATTCCTCGAAGACTCAACAAATAAAATTCTTTCTTTTTTTACAGCTACATATTTTTCACTGTATTATGTACCACAGTCCAGCCAAATGCCCTAATAGTGGACATTTATATTGCTTTCAGTTGTTTTTCTGCTTTGTACACGATAACCATAGATAACCTTAACTGCTTATGTACCATGAAATTCTCTAACTAGCAATCTAATGTATAGAGATTAATGCCATAATTTATAAAAAAAACAATTACCATGGGACAAGTGAGATTGAAAAGTGGGAAAGATATGTACCTTCTCCTTTTTTTTTTTTCAAAAAAAAATTAGCACATTTTATTTACTTATTCATGAGCGTGAGAGGAAGTGTGTGCATCCCATGACCTGCATGTGGAAGTCAGAAGACAGGAGCTGGTTGTCTCCTTCCCTGATGTGGATCCTGGGGGTTGAACTCAAGGTGTCAGACTTGATGGCTAGCATTTTTACCCGCTAAGCTGCTAAAGATTTGTGACTTTTGATAGATGCTGCCAATTTCTCCCCAAAGTGTTAGTATCAATGAATACTCACAACAGTATCTAAGAATTTAGAGCTTTGAATAACAATCACATATTTTATAAACAAATTCCACCCATACACTGTTTCATTAGAAGGTCTTATGTATACTAGTTAACTGCAGTGGTTCTACATCTGGCTGCTTGTCTCCAGCCTTGGAGCTCTGATTTCCTGTGTGACCTGGAAGAGCTGACCAAGTTTTAGGTTCTGTATGTATCTCTAATGGTGATCTCAGTGGCACATTCTGTACTAATTAGCCATTGCTGTGTAACAAAGTACTCTGACTTAAAAAACATTTATTGCATTATAGTTTCTGTGGATTAGGAATGTGGGTATAGTTCAACTGGGTAGTTTTAGCTGATAATCTCTGACAGGACTGAAGAAGGCAAAGAAGCTGGCTAGGGCTGCTGCTGTCGTCTGGAGATATGTCTAGAGAAGGGCTCATTTTCAAGGTGCCTTGTACCTCTGTTTACAAGATTTTGTTCTTCACTGGCTATTGGCTGAAGACATCACTCTTGATAGTCAACTTGCTGGAATTGAGAAGTGTTTGAGTGACTAGTCAGGCACGCTTCTGGGTGTGTCTGTGAGGACATTTTCTAAGAGAATTAACCAAGGACAGACCTTACCTGAATGAGGGCGGCACCATCCTCTAGGCTGGCAGCTGGGTAGATAAAAGGTGAAAATGAAAGCAAACCAGCCAGCTCCATGGCAGCTCAGAGCTGCCTAGGAGATTGTTATCCTAGAATTAGTTTACTTAGCCACCCAGGTACTTGGTGTGGTCCAAGGGAGCCTGGCCACATTGCTAACAGGCAAGAGACCTTGGCATTGTCCAGATGACTATGGTTTTGTGGGTTTATAGAAGACAAGAGTAATGGAATCACAGAGACTTCCATCCAGATTTCAAAGGAAAGACTGGGAGGCCAGACTGTGCAGCAGGGTCAGGAAGCATGCAGGCCACCCTTCAGAAGGTAAGCTGAAGATACAGGGGAGACTCCGGCAAGGCAGACATGCCAAGACCATGGAGCATCTGCTGGAGAACCACTGCTAGCCCAGAGCAGAACCAGCTTTAAACAGTCCACATAGGCTGCAATAGACAAAGCCAAAAAGTGGGGCTGTCCAATCCTGTGGTGCTGGGACATGGGCCTAATGTTTGCCCTGATGGGTCTTGACCTTAGTTTGATCCAGTGCTTCCTCTCTGTTCCTCAGAGTCTCCTTTTTGTAATGGGAATGTTTCCTCTGTGCCTCTGAATGACAGGGGCATATCACTTGTCTTTTATTTTTCTCATAGCTTTGAATCTCACAGAAGATTTTGAGGTTGAAGTTTAAGCAGTCTTGGAATTCTTAAGACTTTGGGGACCCTTGGAGATGAAATAAATGCATTTTGCCTCATGATCTGAACATGAGCCTTTTGGGGGCCATAGGCAGAATGTCATGGCTTGGATGTGCTATAAGCTCAGACTGCTGACTTGTGGCTGACTACTTCCCAGTGCTTGGCTTTTAAGGAAGTGCTTGCCTCTGTAGAGTTATAGCTAATCAATGGATTACTCGCTCAATAGACTCATGATGTGATGACGTTATTAGCAAGTCATTAAAAGATGGGAATCAGGCCACCATCATGGACATAAGTCACATGCAGTCCATCAAACTGGCTAGAGTAACATGTGGAATTTATGAATGACACTAGCCGCTGTAGCATCTGAAACATCAGAGGCCCTGCTCAAGAGGGTGCTGTGCTCACTTAGTTGGAGTTAGAAAGAGAGGCTCAGAGATTGCACTGACCTTGCTGGGGAGTCCTGAATATTCGCCACTTAGCCTCCAGGATGACCTGCCCCTGTTAAAGCATAGTGTGTGTGTGTGTGTGTGTGTGTGTGTGTGTGTGTGTGTGTGTATGTGTGTGTATGTGTAAGTGGGAATCAGGACTTATTTGGAGAAAATAAGTCACTGGTGTATGTGCTCAATGGTTACATCTCGCCCTGGTCCCTTCTGTATTCCCTCTCAGTCCACCATGAAACAAAGAACATCTTTTTCCACCATCTTCCACCACTGTGGTATTCTATCCAAGTACATGAGGCCCAACAAATATGAATGGAAACCTCTGATGCCATGAGCTAAATCCTTATTCCTCTAAAGTTGTTTGTGGGTAGTATTGTGTCATGGCGATGAGAAGTCCCCCTAACACGCTGGCTGCGTGCATCTCCCTGGTCTAACACAAATCACAATGACTTTTCTCCTGAAATGGAGCAAGATTGGACACCTAAAGACAGAGGCCATGGTCTTTTCGTAACCTGATCTTTGGTAGCTCATCACTGTGCCATGCTCTGCTTGTTAGACATCCCTAAGGTAGGCATGATGGCACATTCTTATAATCCTAGCTTCCTGGGTGGCTGAGGCAGAAGGATCACGAGTTTAAGACTAATCTGGACAATATAGTGAGAACTTCTGTCTCAAAATTAAAAAGTAGAGGTCACTAAATCCAGATCACACATGATGAGTCACGGAGACACGGGGATGTAGGAATCTGTCATCATTTTGGAAGTATTCTGCCAGCTTCTCAAGAAGGTGTTGTGAGTTGAGACTTGAAAATAATATATATATACAGTGACTTTTTCTAGTAAGCACTCAAAGTTTATTATTGTTGTTATTGTTTCTATTATTAACATTATTATATATTGATTATTGTAGGGGTGATATTTAGAAAACGGAGCCCAATCCGGCTTGCTCTTGGCCAGTCACCATGTTCCCACTGCTCCTCGGCTCTGACCGGGGCTCTGGCTAGTTAGATGTGCAGGCCTTGGCACCCATGAGATGCCAGCGTGAAGGATGGCTCTGCCAATCACCCACGCTGCATCCACAAAGCTTGGCTGAACCTCAGACAATATCTGCCCTCCTCACAGTACCCGGTAGAAATGAGACTCTTAAAGCTTAATGATTATCTAAAGGATTTATATATTTAGAAATGCTCAATCAACAAAATGCCCACACAAATAGAGTTGTTGTCTAATATCTAATCTTTTGATAGAAGTTGAAACCCAGGGCAGCTTTCAACCAATCAGTAGTTCTCCATGGCTGATAGCCTCCTCTCCCCTTCTCTCCTCCCCTTCCTCCCCTTCTCTCCTCCCAACCCCTCACTCCGCCTACCTTTCATACTGCCCAATCACAGAGCTCCACAGCATATACAATGTAGCAGTAGCAGGAGATTATCCTACTACAGATTATACCCATTTTCATGCTTGACTTAGGATAATTAAAAACAAAAAATGACATCGAAAATAAAGCTGTTATTTGTATTGTATGGCTGGCAATTTCTAGCAAGAAATAGATATCTGCCTACATGAGACAACTAGGAAGGCATTAAATAGAGATTAATGACTAAAATGCTTAGGAAAGAGACTAGGGATGGACCATGCTTCAGAATGAGAACACTGGGGACTCACTGTGATTCCTAGGCCTGAAAGGGAGGCCATTAGACAGAATGGGAGACAGATCTTACGGGGAGGGGCTGCTGGCGTGTGACATTCAGCATGTGTAGAGTGTGCTGGGCCATCGTGGCCCAGCAGGGTGGGGACTAAAGGAATCAATACCTTGATTTATTCTTTTCTTGCAAGGGTCACTTGTCTCCTGAGCCTGGTTGGGAGCCTTGAGTGTCCACGTGGCTCAAATTTTCTCTCTAGAGCAAGGTGGTAACCACTGTGAATGCAGGGGAATGGAAGATGTGTAATTGGACAAGCATACCTAGTCACTAAGGGAACATTTCCTGGGCATGGACTGGTCCTGCATGTAAAAAACTAAAGCCTTTGAGTTTCCAGGCTATGGTCATGAAAGGTGGCTTCAAGAGAGTGGCACAAGGTGTTGATGTCATCATTGGCTTACATGTCTTCTACATAGAAGACCTTACCTATGGGTTAATGGGGATTTAAACTGACCTGAGGATGTAGCTCAGTGTTCAGCCCCTGCCTGGCACGCATGATCACACACTGCAGAACACGTCAAATAAACAAAAGCAATACTGACTCCTAGCTGGCAGACTGGTCCTCAGCAAACCCCACGTGGGCTTTGCTTTATTTTAGGGCACGGATGCAATGACTGATTTGAAAGGCGTTTGTGTTGTTCATACCTTCCTATTGCACAACTGACCTCTGACTGATGGTGACGCCTAGGCTCATTTGTGTGGAATCCATGCAGGTACCCGCTGAAGGTGGGGCAGACTCTCTGAAAAGCACAGAGCTTTCCCGAAACTATTCTCCAGACCCAGCAGCCACGTAAGAGGAGATGAGAGGAAACACAGCACCAACTGGAGGTTCAGAGAGAAGTAGGAACAATGTAATGACAGAGAAAGGGGTACTCACATGGAGTGGGCAAGCGGGGTACCCTTCCAGGTGTCTGTATTCATGGGGCGCTCCTGTGGAAATATCAATTGGTTTTTAAAAATCCATTTCCTATTTCATGTATATGTGGTGTGTGTGTTTGTGTGTGTGTGTGTGTATTTGCCCATTCACACTCCCAGGGAGAACTTTCTTCTTCATAACAAGTGTCCCTCCTATCATGTCTCTCTCTTTTTTTTTTCATTTTTTTTTTGTTTTTTTTTTGTTTTGTTTTTTTGTTTTTTTTGAGACAGGGTTTCTCTGTGTAGCCCTGGCTGTCCTGGAACTCACTCTGTAGACCAGGCTGGCCTCGAACTCAGAAACCCACCTGCCTCTGCCTCCCAAGTGCTGGGATTAAAGGCATGCGCCACCACTGCCCGGCTTGACATCTATTTTTATTTTCAGTAATTTATTTATTTTTATTTTATGTGTATGGGTATTTTGCCCCCATGGATGTATGTGTATCACATGCATGCCTAGTGCTTGCAGAGGTCAGAAGGTTTCACATCCCCTGGAACTGGAGTTGGAGAGGAGTGTGAGCAGCCACATGTATGTTTGGTCTTGAGCCTAGGCCCTCTGCGAGAGTAGCCAATGCTACTAATCACTGAGCTACGGCTCCAGCCCTATGTTTATTTTTTTAAATGTGAGGATGCTGTTAGAATGAATGTTCTACATGATGAGGGGGCTGGACAGATGGCTCAGTGGTTAGGAGAGCCAGCTGCTCTTCCAGAGGTCCTGGGTTTGATTCCCGGCACTCACATGGCTGTTTACAATCATCTATAACACCAGTCCTAGAGGATACAGCGCCCTCTTCTGGCCTCTGTGGGCACTGCATGCATGTGGTAGACACACATAAAAATTGTTTACAGTTTTAAGATAAACATTTTAAAAAGGAGATGGAGCATTTATTAAAGTATCTCTCAGATAATTTTAAAGAGTTATGGATGATAGAAAATAAAGGAGAATATGAGGATAAAAGAGACATCAAAGAAGACTAGCAATTAATGCTTACTTATATAAACTCATTCCCAGGAAGGCCTACGACATAAATATTAACAGATTGCGTGCTAGGGACATATAAAGAAAGGGTAACAAAATTTTAACCTGTAACTGAAGAAACATCAGGAAAATGCTATTTAAAACTTGCGGACTTCGACATGAGTGTGTGCGGGAGACTGACACACACAGGAAGCAGACACGTCCTCTGCTTTGTTGTCCGCCGCTGACAGCCCGCAGACAGGTTGGACTTCCTCCTATGTCTTCCTTAGTTCATTTTTTTTCCCTCATTTTTAGAGCTTGTTAGCATCTCCATCACTGCAGGGAAAACTCTAGAAGATTGTTCTACATTCCCTTATGATACGATCATTCATGTGTGGCCTGTGGAGAAACAGGAGAGGCTCTGGGGAAGAGTTCCACACTCACAGTTCCCAGAAATGAGGGAAAGCACCTGCCATTCATGCATACGTGGAAAGGCGTGGCCGGGAGGCAGCGCTGCGGGGGGGGGGGAGGGGAGGGCGGGGGACGGAGCAGGGACAGGAGAACCTTGGTCAGAGCTTTTATTGAGGTTTCTAGAGGGAGAGTGAGCAGTTTAGAAGTTGAAATCTGAATTGTTCTTGGATGACTTTAAGCCTTAGGAGTGTTCTCTGGCTGCCTGGAATCTGGCCCTGGGGAGGTGAAGGTGAAGGTATTTTGCCTCTAGGTTGTAGGGCAGATAGAAGAAGTCTGGCTCCAGGCTGGTCGGTTTACATTTCACAAGGCTGCTCTTGTCAAGAGCCCTTGTAATCTCTAGGAATTGGAGCTTGCCCAACAAGGCAGGTGTTTCCAAGCCACAAAATGCCAAACGTAATAAACAATTATTGTATGCAAACCAATTGGCGCTAAGGAGAAATGTAAGCAGGAATTGTCCTCAGGGAGTAGCAAAGAAGGAAGACTTTCTTCCTCAAGCACACTCTGGAATCAGAATGAGGGTGTCGAGGAAATATTTGGGTACCATGTGATTTATTACTCTCGTGTTCTAAATGAAGAAACTGAGGCCCATGAAAGTGACAGTGTGTGTCTGCCGTCCTGGATACTTGGAAGGCTGAGATGGGGTTTTTTGAGAGCCCAGGTGTGTTAGGGCAGTCTGCACAACTCAATGAAAATATGCAAACCTGAAAAGAAAAAAGGAGAAAGAAAAGGAGATGGGAAACGGAGGGAAGTGAGGAGGAAGACGATGAGGAGGAGAAGGAACCCATATAAAATACTGCTTATTGTGGCATGGGCTTGTAATCACAGCACTGCAGAGCGAGAGACAGGCAGGTCCCCAGAGGTCCCTGCCCAGCCAGCCTTGCCTCCTTAGCAAACTCCTGGCCACCTGGAGACTGTCTCAAGACCCAGGGTAGGTGGTTCATGAGGAACAACACCTGAACTGTGTCCCCTGGCCTCCACATAGCCACGCACACACAGACACATGCACAAAAAATTCGCAAAGTTTAAATATTAGACGATCCAAATGTGAACAATAAGTTACTACAAATAGAATCTATAGAGAGAACAGTTATGAAAATCTGTAGTTTGCAATACTAAATAGCACTTTAAATACTAAACCTGAAAACTTACAACTGAAAACGTATTGATGCTTTTTTTCTTTAACGTTTTCTTTCTTCCTTTGGACGTTATGGACAAAATATAGTATGGCTACAGAAAGAGCAAACTGCAAAGACAAAGGAGAAGAAAACACCTGGTTTCATTTATAATTAACTGGAAGGCCAGCTGCTAAATTAACAACAAATGGGTAGGCTTCAAGGGGAGGTCCTTTCCTAATGACCACACTTGTGGAATTCCCACTCTCTGTTGTGCAATGGACACACCTGCTGGGTTTTGAGCCAGAAAGAGATTCAGCAAAAATGAGAAGCACAGTTGCATGCAACAGCCCACCCTTTGGACGTACCTGAAGCTGGGTTAGCTGGATGTTCTATGCAGAGGTCCATGTGAGGTTCCTGCAGATGGCACAGATGTCATTAACCACAATCTTCCAGGCCACAAGGCTACTGCCTTCCACCTTTTCACTTAAAGGTGCTTCTTGCTCGCCCTGCTGTTGGCGCCACTGCAGGTATCCAGGCCCATGGCTGCTGCTGTTTGGAAACATAATGATGATGCATTCCTTTTCCGGATGGCAGATGTTCTTGTCTTTCTTTTATTTGATTTTATTTGTTTATTTTGTGCTGTGTGCACATGTGTGCATGCCATGGCATCAAATGCATGTGAAGTGTGTGTGGGGTGGGGGGAGGTTGTAGGTCAGAGGACAATTTAAGGAGGTGGTTCTCTCCTTCATTTTGTGGGTCTTGGGAATCAAACTGGGGTCTTCAAGTTTGGTGGCAGGCGCCTTTGTTGGCAGAGCAATCGCACTTGCCTGGTCTTTCCTTCTGTATGATGATAAGCAGCTGTCATTGGTCAGCCACCAGATGCTACTTGAAATACTCAGTAGTTTAGAAAAGGAAAAGTTCCCTTCATCTGTCCCTTTAATATAAAGTGACATTTTAACAACAACAGCAACAACTGGCTTTTGAAAACAAATTTCAAGTATAAAGAGAAAAAAAATTTTTTAACATGGGTTTGAAAATGTCCTGTTAAAAAGTTTACTATCTATAAAAACCCTTATGCCTATACACTTTCAAACCTCAGAGGAGGGCCCGGAGAGATGGCTCAATAGTTAAGAACATTTGTTCCTCTTCTACAGGACCCCAGTTCAGTTCTCAGCATCCAGTTCAGAACCATCTACGACTACAGTCCTAAGGGACCTGACACTCTCTCTGACCTCCAGTGGCACTGAACACACATGTACATGTACATGTACATAGATACAAGCAAAACACTCAGACATGTAACATAAAAATAGAGTGTTAAAAAAATATTCAAGAGCCGGGCAGTAGCGCGCACACCTTTAATCCCAGCACTTGGGAGGCAGAGGCAGGCGGATTTCTGAGTTTGAGGCCAGCCTGGTCTACAGAGTGAGTTTCAGGACAGCCAGGGCTACACAGAGAAACCCTGTCTCGAAAAAACTCAAGAATAGATCTGTTTGTCTTTCAAAGTACTTTAGAACACAAAGATGTCTGAACCCTTTGTTAAAGAAAAATGCAATTGGGGTGTAAGTAATTCTTCCCTAGTACATCTGAAGCCTGAGTTTGACCCCGTATTACATAGATACATATGTCTATTGATAATACATCAGGTTCTAGTAAGCGTATAAGAGCAATGATGGACTTCACTGAAGAGAAACATTTACCTGTCAAATCTCTATAAAGCCCCTGTGGATCCCTGTGGATGGGACTGAAAATGAATTTCCCAGGGCTCATGAGTACTCAGAACCTTTAGAGCTAGGTCCCTTCTGCTGGCCAGCAGCATGGTCCAAAAGCAAGCAGTAAACGCAGAATCAGACTTTTTTTTGGGGGGGGGGGGTGGTTCGAGACAGGGTTTCTCTGTGTAGCCCTGGCTGTCCTGAAACTCATTCTGTAGACCAGGCTGGCCTCAAACTCAGAAATCCGCCTGCCTCTGCCTCCCAAGTGCTGGGATTAAAGAATCAGACTTTTAAATCACTTTACCAAATAATGGAACAGTAAAAAGATCGGTGGTTCCCAGGGAGGGTGGGGATTCTCCGGATGGTGGGCGTGTTCTGTGAGATAATGGGATGGGTCAACCCATGTTGCTGTGTACTTGTCAAGACCCACAGAATGGATTCCACCAAGAGTGGAACCTAAGTGAACTGGGGAAGTTAACAACAATGTATCAGTATTGGCAACACTACTGTTAACAATAAAGTTAACAACAATGTATCACCATGACAACTGATGGATTTCACTAGTAGGAGATTCTGCTCATAGGAGAAGGGGATGAACTCATCTTTCTGGTTGACGTTTCTATAACCCAAAGACTGCCTCCCAAATTAATGCCTATGGATTTTAATAGAAGCAAGTCGTGAACCATGCTCTTCTGATTTATTAACAGGAGAACACTCAGACTATTAACAAAACAGTTGAAAACATGATTTGTTTTCATTTGTATTTTCATGTATGTTTAATAATGTGTAAAGTCGATTATTAGCTATGTTTTGATATAATTTCGAAGTGAACCCATGTCACCCTGTGGAGATGCAGCCTTAACATTTGTACACTGTACATTCTTAGTATGTGGCACTTTCTGAATCACAGCTTTCCTACTAATGGAGATGACTTTGGATAACTCGGTGAGTCCCCCTGGGGAGGCAGCAGGGGCCGTTACTGTCCAGAGGAGGGGCAGCCAGGATGCAGTAGCTTCAGGCCTTACGGAAGCTATGCTGCTTCCTGGTTGGAATTGTGGAACAGACTCTGGGGAAGGGGTGGCTGTGCCAGGCAGGTCAGCCTCTGGAGTGATGGCAGATTGGGTAAGGGCTCCCTCTGATCTGAATGGAACTACCAGCTTGGGAAAGAGTTTCTTATGGGATTCATTTTCCTGTGGTTAATGGGGAAAAAGACGAAATAGGTTTTGTTTGATGAGAGACAGATCCAAGCCTTGTGTTAGGGCTTGAATGTCAACAGTCCCCACAGGCTTCTGTTCTGAGTGGTTATTTCCAAACTGGTGGCACTGTTTGTGGGGCTGTGGGTTCTCGGAGAGGTGAGGCTTGGTGGTGGTGACTCAGTGGGAGTGGGCCTTTGAAGGTTAGTAGCCAGGCCCCTAGCTCCTGCTGCTGCCTGTTTCCTGGTGGGCAGTCATTCAGCAGAGTCTGCCTCATGGTCTGTTGTGCCCACCCTCCCCCCCAACTAGACACATGAGCACCGTATTCGGAGCTTGTTAAGTTGTGGGCCCTACTCACTGGGCCTGAGCCTGCACCTTGAAAGATTTCTAAGTAAGTTTAAGTTGAAGACTCTTTGAGAGGGCATTGCTGCCACCGCTGACACACTGATGACAGCACATTGTATTGAATAAGTGTTAACAGGGATTAAGGGTTCCCAACACACACACACACACACACACACACACACCAATAAGTAAATGAGGCAATGACCGTGTTAAATAAGCTGGCAATTCACATATTGTACATCAGAAATATGTATGACTTTTACTTATCAATTAAAAGTGAAATTTTTAAAATGTTGGCGCTAGAGAGTTGATCAGCAGTTAGGAGCTCAGCAGAGGACCTGGGTTCCATTCCTAGTGCCCACAGAGCAGCCGCAGCCATTCGTGCCACCAATCCCAGGTGATGACACTCTCTTCCGGCCTCCATACAGGGCACAGACATACACACAGGCAAAACACCCAGAGGCATAAAATAAAAGGGAGAAAAAAGATGATAAAGAAGCCTGAGACCTCTCTTCTCCTCTTGTTTTTGCTCCGTTACCCTCTTCCCTCTCTCTCCCCAATCCCCCTCATACATGCTCATGGCTGACCTCTACCCCTCCACTCTCTCTGTTTCTCTCTCTCACTCACTCCCTCTATCTCTCTGCCTTTCTCTGTCTCTACTACCTCAACTCCTCTCCCCATGCCCTGAATAAACTCTATTCTGTACAGAAGAAGAAGGAGGAGGAGGAGGAGAAGAAGAAGAAGAAGAAGAAGCCTGAGACATTTGCCAGTAACTGATTTTTGTCACTTTGGACAAGTCACTTACAACCCTGTGTTTATGCTGTAGTCCATGAAACCCTTCCTTGGAGGATAACAGGATTGCAGTGCTTAAATGATAATAGTGTATCATTCCCTGGGGCCCTGGCTCAGCACCTGCAGTAAGGAGCAGCATACAACCTGGATAGTCTCCTCATTGCTCAGGTATAGTTTCCCCCCTGTCAAAATCAGAGCAATGGGTATCCTAGCCCACGGGATTGCTGAAGCCTAGAGGGAGATGTGCACACCAGGGTCCAGCCAAGCCTGGCTGAAAGCTCGTTTTAGCCTTATCAGTGGGCATATGCTGACCTGAGACCATGGTGTGAACTCACGGATGCCCCTGTGCTGCAGGGAACACATGCTTCTTACTGCTTGTCCAGCAAGAACGTGGCTTCTGGGAGCTGGGCCGTGGGTGCTACAGGGGAGGGGACCCAAGCCTTTGTAGGCACAGGAGAAAGGGAGGGGGAGCCAGATCTGGGAAGTCAGACACCTACCCCGTTTGTTTCTGTGGATTGCCACCTAGACCCTAAGCTGCTTAAGGACAGATGGGTCTTCTTTCTCACGTGAAGCTTGTGTGAATCTGGAGCAGTGGTTCTGAGCCTTCCCAATGCTGCGACCCTTTAATGCAGTTCCTCATGTTGTGGTGACCCCTAGTTATCAACTTATTTTATTGCTACTTCAGAACTGTAAATTGCTACTGTTATGACTCTTAATGAAAATATCTGTTTTCCGGAAGTCTTAGGTGACCCCTGTGAAAGAGCTGTTCCACCCGACACAGGGGTCATGAACCACGGGTTGAGAACCACTGGTCTAGAATTTTGTTTGGTAGATAATAGGTATATATTCTAGGTGTACTATATGAACAAACACAGAATAAAATGATACAGTCATATACAGGATTCCTAAGAGAAAGACCCTTTCCCATCCTCTGCCTTTCCGGGCTGTTTTGTTTGTTCTGGTGATTGTGGGGATCAAATTCAGGGCCCTATATGTGTTAGACAAGTGCTGTCCCACTGAGCTATAGCCCGGTCCTGCCCTGGGCTTTCTGCCTGCACACTGCATTGTCAGAGGCTGAAGGGAAGGCATCTAACACTGTGGCCACTCAGAGCCTGTTCTCACAGCGCATTCTGGTGAACCTGGGATTACCAGAGCCTTCCCACAAAACCCAGCAATCTGTCTATAAGTTTCTTGGAGAACCACCCCTCTCAGCTAAAAGTGGGGGACACTGTGAGCTCGCTTTGACTCCAAATCTGGAAGAGACCATTTCTAGTCAAGGGGGTAAGCCACCGCAGCAGGTGAGGTGCCGGGTCCACCACTGCCCTCTTTACAGAGTCTTCAAGGTTTGACTTTGGCGTTGGGTAGACATGTTCCTCGGTCTTCGCATTGCCTTTTCTCGCTTCCTGTGGGCATTAGGTTAATTATTTCTCTCTTATGATTTCCTTGTTTACAAAGTGAGGATATTAGAAACTCCCTCATGTAGCATTGCTATGGGGAAGAAGACAGAACATGCCTTGGAACATCCAAGTGAGGCACTTGAGAGTTCTTGGGACACCGAGAAGCTACTCCAGGGCTGTATGGTGTTAGCATGACCTGCCCGGACACACAGACACACTTGGGCCAAAGGTAAAGTGTTGAGAGCCGTTCTCTGGCTGGCTTGGCTTGTGCTGCTCGGGTCCACAGGGCTAGAGACGAGAAGAATGGAGACAAGGCAGAGGTTCTGGAGTCAAGTCTCAAGTCTCCTTTATTCCCCCTTTCGACTCCTCTTGTCTGTATTAACTCATATTCCTCTAAACTCTATTGATTGTATATATCTCTTAACTCCTATTGATTCTCATTCACTCTTAACTGTATATATTCTTACAAGGAAATCCTGGGTATTTATAAGCACACGCAGGAGAACACAGGTGAAAACATTTTACCACGTGCACTATGCAGCTGGGGTCACTAACAGCAAAACAAGCTATGTGGGATAAATAAGATATTTGTTAGAGTGTGAAAAACCAAGTCTCTATCAGAGTAAATGATTCCAGATGGCTGCAAAGATAACTGCTTTCTAGCCGCTTTCTGCTTACTGTCAGCTCCCTACAGTAAAGACTAAGACTGCGCCCCGGAAGGAGCCTGCTTCCCATTCCCAGCCTGAGAAGGCTGCTCCGAGGCTATATACCACCTCACGTCTGAGTCAGGGAGTTAGGGCCGTGTCTTGGGGAGGTAAGGATTCTGTGGTTCCTGGGCCAGATTGGATACTGATACTATCCTGGCTGTAGGAGCATCAGCTTCTCAGGTGGGCCTTGGGTTTCCATGGGGCATCTGTCCTTTTGAAGCCCTCTGGGAGGGATCCACCGCAATTTAGAGCACGCAGGTGGGAAGCGCTGACCTTATTAAAGTCCTTTGGCTCTTCTCCCTAGGCCAGACATTCTAGGGTCCTTAAACTCTTGTAAACAACACCCTTCTTGTTCTCTTTCATGGAGTCCTGGAGTGAGAGAAGGGGGCTCAAGTCTCAGCTCAATCTAGGAATCACATGGCCAGGTACAAGCTCTGGTTTGGAAGCCTTTGGAAAGGTGAAGCAAGAGAAGGTGGGGAGGCTTTCAGGAGGCCCTGGGTCCCTTCCTGCTTCCTCCCTCTAAAGCTTACAAAGCCACTGCCACACACTGGCCCACTGCTACCCAGCCTTACCACCACACAACTGCATCCAGACACTGGAGAAAGCGAACGGTGAGCAGAGGTGGGGGGAGTGTGTGTGTGTGGGGGGGGCACAGCCCTGCTTCCTCACGTCTAGACAGGACCATTTCTATCTGACACTTCCCTTACTCATGCTGGGTGCTTATGGCTTCTGCTGTGTCAGGGAATCTAATTTCTTATTGGTTCTTACATCCTCCCAGGCAACAGAGAGGTGACTTGTTCAACAATATTCTCAGTGTGTGAGGAGGATCGTTCTTTGTTGTGGGGCTATTCTGGTGTTTAAAGGGCTTTTGTGGCATCCCCAGCCTTGGTCCTGTAGGTGTTAGCTGGACCCACACATACACAAGCTGAGACTCTAAACCACCATCTGATCCAGATCATAAATGATTTGATGGAGTCCAGTGATGTCTCCAAACGGTTCTAATGCCTCATGGGTAAATTGCTTCATTTCCTGCTGTTTTATTGATCCCTGTTATCAAGGACAGTCTCTGCCAGCTTTGCAGAGGCAGGACCTACACTGAGTTCTCCTATAAAAGGCTTTAAAGGGAGCAGAGAGCAGGTAAGGGCAGCTACTGTTCATTCCTAAGAACAGAGGTGTTCCCCAACCAGACCCTCAGGGGAATCTACACATCAGACTTGCAGGGCTGAGGCCAGGGGAGAGACTAGGAGCACAGTGTGGTTGTGTGGTTCTGTCAGCTCTACTCCAGTAGCTGATCCTCTAGAAGGATTCTGACCAGATGCTTCCCTACAGAGGTCGTAGTTTCCTCAATTCACACATTGTAGCCCAAGTCTCTCAGTTGAAAAAATGTCAGGTCCGAACTGGAAAAAGTGAATTCTATGTGTTCTCTGGCCCAGCCGGTGGGCTACTTTACCAGTAGATGGTAAAGAACTAGAGATACAGCCTTAAATGGAATGCATATGGCGTACACCCTTCTCCCAAGGATCAGGGATCATAGGTGGGTGGGGGAAAGAGTGTAGGGGCCAGAGGTGGTGAGTGACTACAGGGAAACCATCTACTGAACACAACAGGGCAGCTGCACGTATGAACTCACAGTGGTTAATGACAGCGTGCACAAGACCTGTGCAAACCCAAGCCAGACTAAATCCCAACATGGAGAGGGGGGTTGGGCTTGAGGTCTCATCCCAGCTGAAGATATGCTGTCAACTGTCAGCTGCTGAGAGAGCAAGAATCTGTTTTCTCTAAAAGTATGGCCTCAGGTAAGTGTAGAAGGCCAGGCTTCCAAGAACACGTAGACAACACAAATTGGACTTGTTGATAAAGGAGGGGGAGGAGGAGGGGAAGGAGGAGAGGAAGAGGGGGGAGGGGGAGGGGGAAGGGGAGAAAGAAGGGGGGGAGGAGGAGAAGACAGGAAGTTAAGTAATTGAGAAGGGAGGAGTTGGGGGAGGGGTGAATATGGCCAAGACAGATGTGAAATCCTCAAAGAAAAACACACATTTATATTACCTTTTATTGTTAAAGTTTCTCCTTTTTTCCATAAAATAATGGTCATAATAAAATGGTAAGGTTTAAAACTAGTCACACTTGTTATTGGCAATCTTAAGCTGTCCACTGGAAAAATTATTTTAGGTATTTTTACATGAAACCCTGCAGTCTTGGAATCACTGACAAGGACTGTGGCCACTCAAGTACAGAACAGGCGGGGCAGACTGCTGAGCCTACAAGTCACTCTTAGAGGCTTGGGCAGGGGTCCATGGCAGGCAGGATTTCTCTGGCACTGTGTTCTAGCATAAAGCTTCCCTTCCTTGACCACTCTTAGGATACCACAGGAACTGACCGGAGGAGCCCAGTGTGCGCTTGGACACCAACTCCAATAGGGTTGACAGCCATCAACATTGTGAGAAAAGCCATTAGATAAAAAAGAACCCGGGGGCAACAGGAAGATAGCAGCTATGAAGTCACCCTAATATACTTGATTCCTGCCCAGTAAATTTTAAAAAAATTAATTAACAAAGATTAGTGGCTAGTAAATGAAGGGTTACTCAGCACTGTGGTTTTTTTTTTCCTACTTTAAAGCAGGTGCGTCTAACCTGAAGCCCCATAGGCCACATGTGTCCTGACTCAGCTATGAATGTAGCTTAGCAGGTTTGTGGACGATAATATCAATTTGTCGGTGTTGAGGTACACCCCCGACCTCAAGCTATTTGGAGAGAGCTCTTGCTTTAAAGCAAGTTTTATGTGAGTTTAATCATTGTAGTCCTGTTTTAACTTACTGGATGTAGTACCCACATCTTAGCACAAGAGAGCACTGCTGCCTAGTTTATTTAAATAGGATTTTTTTTTTTTTTTCTGGGTGTGCCCCGTTTTTATTTTCTATTTTTTAACCTTGAAGTTTTTATTGTAGTGGGCACATAAGGCTATCTCAAGGAAGTATATAATGTGCTTTGGACGTATTCTCTCAACCCCAGGCACCCTCTCCTTCCTCTCTGCCCCTCCCATTGCTGCCTTTGTTCCTTACCGCGGTTCGCTTTCGCTTCTACTTCAAGTCCTCTGAATACAATATGCCTCACATATTTAAATAAAATCTAGGACCCCAAAGTGAGAGAAAACATGGCTTTTTGCCTTTCTGGGCCCAACTTAATTCCTTCAGCACAGCTGTCTCCAGTTCACCTATTTTCCTTCAACTACTGTAACTTCTTATTCCTGATGGATTTGCACCATTTAAAGCATCACTGTGTAGTGGACTGGGTGCCATTTGGCCGCCTTCCCAAAATATAGCTCACTAATATCCTACCATACTGAGTGGTATTTTTGTGCTTGATGTGTTGTTTTTGAAAGTAAATTTCTCCGAAGTTACATGGTTAGCAGAAGTTTTTATATTTTTGTAAGCAGATACCACTAGGCTAGGATGGAGCATTTTTCTTTCCACCTTGGGGTTCACAATAAAGAAAGCTGTGCCAGTCAGACACACCCCCTCCCTGAGTACCGTGAGTACAGGGCGGCTGGAATAAGCCACTCAGACTTTATGAGAGTCAAAGTTTTGCTGAGATGTTGGCAGAGTCTAAACCTCAAATGTAGCACAACTCCGAAAGAATAAATAATTAGTAACCCAAATTCAAGTGAACTTTAACTCAGGCACCTGAGTAGACCCTTGGGAGAATCTGCAAGTAATTATGAGATTTTAAAGGATTTTTTTTTTTTTTTTTTGCTTTACTAAAGGATGCTCTACAGAATATCTTTTTTTCATAGCAAACTCCCCAGTAGTGTACATTCAAACGAGGCAAAACCTGGGAGTGGGGGTGCAGATTGGTGGTAGAGCATTTGCCCAACATGCTTGCATGAGAGTTTGAAATCTAGCATCATAAAAATTTAAAAAACAAAAACAAAAATCTGAATTACTAAGGTTGAATTTATATACTATTTTCATAGGTACCATTTCTAGCAAATGAAGTGTGTACTGTTACCTTAAATTGGCTCGGGGTGGAGTTCATTTAAAGTGTGAGGCAGTGTCACTAAGGGGAGCAGAGAGCCCTGAAATCTTACATACCTGAAAAGGAAATCTGAATAGCCTTACTGTGAAAGACCGCTTTCCTGACTCATGGCTGAATTCAACCTTTGTGAAGAAATGTGATCTGTCTTGAAGAAGAAGAAGAAGAAGAAGAAGAAGAAGAAGAGGAGGAGGAGGAGGAGGAGGAGGAGGAGGAAGAGGAGGTAGCTGTTGTTTCTTTTCGTCTTCCTACAATCATTATTTGTGATTCTTCTGTGAATGAGTCACAGGTCTGAGCTATGTTTTCAGTGGCCAGACTCTCTAGTATCCGAAAGCTTAGGCTTGCAGTCACTTCCTACCCAGTGTTGCCTCATCCGGGCCGTTGCTGGAGCGCTGGGCCCGCACTTGATTGCCAAGTCAGTGCAGAGCATGACCCTGGGCTATCATTCGGAAAAAGTCACAGCTTCTTGTTGGAACACAGTCCAAGAATGGAGTCCTGTGAGGCCAATTCTGAGTACTTGTGAAAAAACTGAGAAAACTCCAAGAAAAGACAAGAGTCTGGTGACCTTAGTCTCTTCAAAGCCTGGAACTGTTCTTGGGACATGTTTTCATGCTCCTCCCAGGCGTAGTGGATTAGAGTGAGTTTATTTCGGATTATTTATTACAGCCACTGTTGTTTGTTAGTTCGCCTCTACAGAAAACCATGTTTTACCTCGTGCAGCTTCCCCGCTACAAGTGGCTTGCACACCATATGTGGTTTGTCTTTATAACTGCACACTTCAGTCATGTGACTCCTCTTAACCCTCAGAGTGTAAATTGTCTGACACTTAGGGATTGCTATTGCATGATGCTTTAGTCCGCCTCATGATTTATCAGCTCCATTCTCACAGGTCACACTGCCTCTAGAGTGGTAAACAGCTGGTGACTCATAAATAAGGAGGAAGCAGATGGAATTTTCCACAATTAAAGGTTGTAATATTTTGTTTGTTTGATTCTGTAGCTTGATTGGAATTTTTTTTTTTTTTTTTTTTTTTTGGTTTTTGGTTTTTGGTTTTTGGTTTTTGGTTTTTGGTTTTTGGAGACAGGGTTTCTCTGTGTAGTCCTGGCTGTCCTGGAACTCACTCTGTAGACCAGGCTGACCTCAAACTCAGAAATCCTCCTGCCTCTGCCTCCCAAGTGCTGGGATTAAAGGCATGTGCCGCCACTGCCCGGTGGAAACTCTTTTTAAAATTAAAAAAAACCCTATTTTTATTTTATGTGCATGAGTGTTTTACCTGCATATATGCCAGTGTAATATGTGCATTCATGATACCTAGAGAGGCCATAAGAGGACGCCAAAGCCCCAGGAACTGGACTTACCAGATGGTTGTGAGCCCCCATGTGGATGCTGGGAATCAAATCCAACCCAGGTCCTCTGCAAGAGCAACCAGTGCTCAACCACTGAGCCATGTCTCTAACCCTATACTGGCTGGTTTTATGTGTCAACTTGACACAAGCTGGAGTTATCACAGAGAAAGGAGCCTCTCTTGAGGAAATGCCTCCATGAGATCCAGACATTTTCTCAACTAGTGATCAAGGGGGAGGGCCCAACCCATTGTGGGTAGTACCATCCCTGAGCTGGTAGTCCTGGGTACTATAAGAAAGCAGGCTGAGCAAACCAGGGGAAAGCAATCCAGTAAGCAGTACTCTTCTATGGCCTCTGCATCCGTTCCTGCATCCAAGTTCCTGCCCTGTGTGAGTTCCTGTCCTGACTTCCTTTGGTGATGAACAGCAATGTGGAAGTGTAAGCTGAATAAACCCTTTCCTCCCCAACTTGCTTCTTGGTCACGTTTATGCAGGAATAGAAACCCTGACTAAGACAGACACCATCAGCTTCTTTATTCTAACTGGTGATAATGATGGGGACAAGACTCTCGACACAGAGTACTCGTAGTCAGAAGAGTACTCACAACTTGTCTGACACATAGTCACTACTGTTGCTGTCTATGAAAGAAAGCAATTGCTCTTAGAGAAAAATGTGCTTGGAGTCTTTAGAAGCCAAACTAAAGCTTTAAGCCAGGCATGGTGGCTAATGCCTGCAGTCTTAGCACACAGGAAAACTGTGTCTAAGAGAGAAAGATAAAGTGTGATGGATGGAGGCCGACAGGGAGATGAAAATATTCTGAAGTCACATAGTGGTGATGGCTGTATGGATTGTTAATACATAAAACCCACTGAATTGTGGACTTGCAGAGGTAAATTTTATGATATGTGAATTATGTCTCAATAAAAAATGTGATGGATTAAAATTTTAATTCCGTATGTATGTGTGGATACATAATAGACACTTTAACCCTGTCCTGGGTTTGGTGTGGGGTCTAAAAGAAGGTCCTAGCACTGGCAGAGCTTGTTTAGGGGGCATCTGCAGAGTAGAGATCAGCCCCTTCCCCTCTAATTGCTGCAGAAGGTGTTGGGATCCACATCTATGACTTACAGACTCAGAACCTTCGGTGTGTGACTTGCCCAAGGTCCCACAGGAAGTGTGGATGTACAGGTAACAGGAAACAGCTGGCCAGTTCCAGAAAACCACCTCGGATCAAGTTGAGGACAAAGATCATAAAGTAATTAACCAAATAAACATTGCAGGACATTCCTGGGTGCAGGTGTGTGGTAAGAAAAGTTAGTGGCCAGTAGCTGGAAAGGTTTGCTGGACATGGGTCTCTGAGATAAGAGAGTGGTGGTGGGTGGGTGAGGTTTCATGTTCAGAGATGGGTAAGAAGGGCTCATGGAAGCGTTTTTCCTAGAAGGGTACTTACCCTCAGGTGCTTTTTAACAAACTGAGGAACATGTGATTCTTATATTCACACCAGAATTCACACCAACACAGCTGAAGTCACTGGTATCTGTTTCAACCAACTAACTGAAGGTAAGCTGTCCCACAGACAAGGAGAGAGGAGTAAGGCCTCCTCTTAGGCTGTTTGGCTGACTAGTCACTCACCTGTTTCATTTTATTCAATAAGCTATTTTTGGCATCTACCTGACAATCACCTGACACTAGAAATAGAAATAATCCTTTGGCAAGATTAAGACCGGCTACCCAAGAAAGCACTGTCCAGTAGTAAGTGTGATCTAGCAAAGGACTGTAGAAAGAACAGAAACGCAGGTATGGGGGCTCAGTCAAACGGCACTTGGGAGTCGGAGGCAGGAGGATGTCTATGAATTCAAGGCCAGCATAGGTTATATAGGGAGTTCTGGGTAAACCTGAACTAAAAGAATGAGACCTTCCCTCCAACAAACAAACAAATCCACTGTATTATACTGGAATTATTATTTTTTTTGGAGAAACAGAAATGCTCTTTTAAAAAATTCTGTAGATTTCTATAGCAGAGCTTCTAGTGGCTGATAGGAGGCTGAGCAAGATACAGGGGAAGAGACAGGGGAAGGGTCTGAGGTAGAAACCTAGGTGGTTAAGAGTGGATTTAAAATTTAATCTTGAAAATATCCCTGCTATATTGTTTCGGATCATTTCTTTC
Organism: Rhabdomys pumilio; assembly: GCA_030674055.1. Taxonomy (NCBI): domain Eukaryota; kingdom Metazoa; phylum Chordata; class Mammalia; order Rodentia; family Muridae; genus Rhabdomys; species Rhabdomys pumilio. Next base: position 143,143,977 of record JANHMN010000002.1, read on the forward strand.
CTTTTTTCCTTCCTTCTTTCCTTCCTTCATTTTTGTTTGTTTATTTAGTTGGTTGGCTGGCTGGTTGGTTTGGTTTGAGACAGGGTTTCTCTCTGTAGCCCTGGTTATCCTAGAATTCCCCCATGTAGACCAGGCTGGCCTCTGCCTCCCAAGTGCTGAGATTGTGTGTGCCATCACCTGCTGGCTCAGGCTCATTTCTTGAGTAAAGGACTAATAAAGACCAAAAGATCCATCTCACCCAAGAAAGTTTGACTCTACTGGTGCCAGTTTTGACTCACCCCACACCCAACGACCTTTGTCAAGAAGAAAAAAAGTACAGTTTATAATTTTAAAGAGCAGAAGCCTTTTTGTGTTGCAAAATACTGTACACTTTACCGTCTTTACTACACCTAAGTGTGGAGTGGTCTTGGCACATTCTTGTAGTTGGACACCCATCAGTCAGCACCATGGTAACTCATGGCCTCTTCCCTGGTAGTCTCAAGTCTCCATTCTGTTTCCAAGAACAAGACTGTTTAAGGTCTCCCGTGTAAGTGAATTCACACAATTTTTATACTTTCAAATTTTGTATTTTCCACTTAGGATAATGTTTTTAAGGTTCGTCCTTGTTGGAGCATGTGTCAGAATTTCATTTGCTTTTAAGGCTGGGCAACCCAAGGCAAGTAAAGTTGGTTACATTGTTCTCTTAAAGGAGGCTTAAGCAAACAGGCTGAGTACACAGTAACACAGCAGTCTTAAGTCTTAAGTAACGTCAATGTGTTATTAACTCTGGCTGTGAGGTCCAACAAAAGTTCCAGTCTTTAAAAATGTAAGGCATAGTTTCATAGTCTTGCCTCGCCATAGTAAACAGCATTGCTGTGAACTGTACCATCTGTCCAACTTCCTGGGTTTTTGTTTTTTTTTTTTTGACATTTTGATTTGTACTTAAAAGTGAAATTGCTGGGTCATGTGGTAAGTCTATGTAACTTTTGGGGAAACTACCAAAGTGTTTTGCAGGGCAGCAGAACCAGTTTACAAAGTGGAAATTTCTGGTTTGGTTGGAGACTCAGTTGTGTCATGTGATATTTTCTGGAAACTGTCTTATGAGAGGATGTTTGCTGAGAAGAGACACAGGGTGTTTCTCTGGAAGCTTCCTGGTGAGAGGGCATGTGCTGTTTGGAAAGGGTGTAAGTATAACCCTACAGACAGTGGATGACACTCTGGCATTGGTTTGCGTTGCTAATTTTCCTTGGGCTTTGCCTTGCTGGTCTTCACTCTGGCATTGGTTCACCTTGCCTTCATCACTGTTGTGACTTTGTATCGGGAAACTCATTGGTGAACTTCTGGTGGTGCTCCAGCTGCTTCTTACCCCTTCAGCAAACTCATGCTGATCGGCAGGTTCTGGAGGTTTCTTCTGGATCAAGTTGATGCTGATTCGTGTTTGGTGTTTTGCTAACACAGCATCCCCCACAGTCCAATGTGTGGGGTACTGATGGCAGGAATTGTAGCATTTAGAGGAGGTTGAGTCACAGTGGAGAAGTGACTCACTGTGGGTGGGTCTTAGCATTTCATAGCCTGGCCCACTTCCTGTTGATCGCACTCTGCTTTCTGAGCCAACTCTTCTTCCATGCAACAGTACCTTCAAGCTGTGAGCCAAAATAAGTCCTTTCTTCTTTTCTAAAGTTGATAAGTCAGTGACTAATACACAGAGCTGACTGCTTTGCTCCCTCTCCACTGTGACCCCATTGGCTCCAACTTTTAGGTGCTGTCTGCGCTCACAGGAAGTCTTCCCCCATGAGCTGGTCCTGTCTGGAAAGACTTTCACTTGGCACATTCAGAGGCTTCATAACCTCCATGTATCTGTCTCAAGTCAAGGTGAAAAATGAAGATTAGCTAACACACCAGCTTAGCTTTTCAGTGTTACTGGATTTTTTTTTTAATTTTATTTTTGTTTTTGAGGCCAGGGTATGTTTAATTTATAGAAAAGTTGCACAGGGTACAGAGAGCTCACAAATGCCCTTCACTCAGTTTCCCTACGTGTTGGCATAGATGTAGTGTGTTTACAAAAGGGAAGTGTTTAAGACTGACCCAGTACTGATTATGACCAAAAGTTAGACTTGGTTCAGATTCTCCAGGTGTTTTCCTATCCCAGAGTGTTGTACCTTGAAACTAAGATTGTAGTCTACCATGTCTGGACAGCTTTCCTGAGCTCAGTGCAAAATGAAGAACTCCCTTTTCTTAGTAGGGCTTCCTCTTCTATGCTTGATCTGGGGAGCTTGGCCCCCAATCTTCTGTCTGAGGAATGTCACATAGTCCTTGACAAAATGACAGGTCCAACTTCCTCTCTCCAGATAAGAACCAGCTCAGCAAGCACCTGGGATTCCTGAAATGCCTCTCCATCCAAATGAGGTATTCCCAGAACCTTCAGCCTCAGCCATGAAACTTCACTTTATAAAGTCTCAGCCTAAGAAGAACCCCTTCCCACTCTCCAAGGTTCATATATAGCCTTTGATTCACCCAGAATAAAGTGTATGCACAAGCTGTCTCTTTGAATATCATCAACAAGAATTGTTTTACTATCGACCAAGAGAGCTGTGACACTAAAATTGTCAGAGAAGCCCTCAGGCAGGCATTCACTCCCAACCGGATGTGGATCCGGCAGACCCCACCCAACTCCGGTTCCACTTCATCCTTCCAGCCTGGTGTGCAAAGGCCTCTGGACACCCTGAGGGATGAACCGGAACCAGAATGCAGCCCGGATCCCATGATGTGCAGGCAGCTCAGCTCCTCGTGGCATTAGCTCCTAGCCTTGCTTTGCGCTGTGTCCAATGGGACCCATGCCCGTGATGGCCTCCCCTTTAAGCTCCGTGAGGATAGAAGGGGATTGTAGAGGTGACTAGGAGGGGATAGTGTGCTGAAACACTGAAGCTCATTCCTGCTGCTACAGTGTCCCTGTTCTCACCAGCGTGACGAGCATCACCTTCAGAGAGAGAGAGAGAGAGAGAGTGGGGAGGGGGGAGGGGAAAAAAGGAGGGTAGGAGGGAGGAAGGAAGAGGCTCTCTGGCATGCCTCTCCTCATCAAAACACACCGCATTATGAAGCCTTAGGACTCTCCCTAAAGTTGGTTACCTCTCAGTGGAAGGCCCCATCTTCCAGTACAGCTGCACAGGAATTTAGGGTTCAGCATCTAAAAGTGGGGGACACAATAACGCAGACACTTCAGTCTGTAGTGCAACCCAAATGGGTGTGTGTGTGAATCACTGCTGCCTCAACACCCAGGTTGGGGAAGTTTGTTGTAAAAACCCTCCGCACATTCCTGGAATATCCCCCACCACACATGTGCGCGTGCGCGCGCGCGCGCGCGCGCGCGCACACACACACACACACACACACACACACACACACACACACACACGAGTGCGCACACACTAGACCCTCCAATCCTGAGCCCTGAAAACTCAACTCCATCAGTAAGCACCTACCTTGTGTTCTAGGTCCTCATTTTATTGGAAGCCAGCCTGCCAACCCCATAGATGCACAGACATGCAGGGCTCACAGGCTAGATCCTTTCATAAACACCACTAGGTAGGGATAGTTTCCAGAAGTCCCTGCACCAATTTTATTGGTGGCCTTCTGAAAATCAGGCTTCAACTAATGGAAGAATGAGACTCTGGCTTGAGGGCAGATCGATAGAGCCATTTTTAGAGTTTAACAGAGTGCACATTGGTGCAGGACTGTAGGTAGCTACATAGGGCCAAGCTGCCCAGGATGGGAGTGGGGTAAGGTGGAGAACATTGGCAGGTGGAGGGTGGGTCATGACTGCTTGAAAAGCAATGGTCTGTATCATGATAGGGCTGAGTAGATGGCTCAGTGGGTAACATCCTTGCCTTACAAGCTCCTGGCTTTGATCCCTAGAACTCCCACTTAAAAACAAAAAGTGGGGAGCAGCAGCCACACACTCGAAATCTCAACTCTGGGAAGTTAGAGTCAGTCGATCCAAGAGCTAACCAGGCTAACCAGCCAGCCTGTTCCACACCAGCGAGAGAGCCTGCCTTTTAAAGGTGGTGGTTGAGGGCTGGAGAGATGGCTCAGCAATAAAGACTAGACTCACGACCAAGATATCAAAATGGTTAGTGACACCTGAGGAATGACATCAGAGGTTCTCTGGTCTCCAAATACACACAGACACATGCACAGAGAACACATGTACAAAAAAAAAAAAAAAAAAAAGGCGTGGCAAAAGGGCAGGAATTCCAGAGCAGCTTTGTGATCTGAGAAGACCCACTGGGGGTCTTGACGTCCTAGTGTGTGAAATATATCTTCAGTGTATTCCCTGACTCTGTGTATTACACAGACACAGATTGCAGCACTTCCCCTGTGTTTAGGAACACAGCTCTCAGGTACCGATGCGGCTTCATGGTCATCACAGCAGGTCACCTCCCTAACTGCTCACCTTGCCATAGTGAAAGTGTCCCCATGAATGGTAACTCCTGATTCCCCACACACACACACCCTCTTCTCCATTTCTACCTGTGTGTTTCTTTCTTCTTTTTTTTTTTTTTGTTTTTTTGTTTTGTTTTGTTTTTTGTTTTTTTCGAGACAGGGTTTCTCTGTGTAGTCCTGGCTATCCTGGAGTTCACTCTGTAGACCAGGCTGGCCTCGAACTCAGAAATCTGCCTGCCTCTGCCTCCCAAGTGCTGGGATTAAAGGCGTGCGCCACCACCGCCCGGCTACCTGTTTGTTTCTAAGTACCTTATAAAAGTGGATTTTTACCTTGTGGCCACATGGTCACGTGACCAAATGTGAGGTTGCAGAAACACTGGGCGACGGTAACAGGTTTCTGAATGTACAGTCATCAAAAGTTAGCTCAGAAATCAAACATCACCATCCTGAGATATCTGGGGCAGTGTTTGCATGAGTTGCCCTGTGGTCCGAACACACACGAACACTTTGCACTGTATGTGCTGCGGTGCTAAACAACACCCTGAACAGCGCCTGCTTCACCTCTGCTCCGACCTGATACTCTTATGACACATTATGTTTAATTACTGAAAACAGAGACTTGTGATACTTACCTTCCTCTGTCCCCGGCTTGTAAGTATCAAAGTCTGTCTTTGGATGGGATTGTGTTAGACCAAAAAATACACCCCTCTCAAAAGCAAATTTGTTTTTTTAATCCTTAGTAGGTGATAAAATGATGTGTGTGTCAGAGGATTTTTAATTAAATTTCTTTGTGATATATATATATATATATATATATTTATATGTAACATTTCTCAAGCAAAAAGGGGTCGCAAGTGGAAAAAGCTAAAGAATTAGATCAATTGACAAAATGCTTGCTTTTGGACCTGAGTGGGAGCCCCAGAATCCACGCCCACAAAATTATACACAGAAAGAGGAGACGGGAAGATCTCAGAGCTGGCTGCCTAGCCAGGCCTAAGCTACTTGGCAAGTTCCAGGCCAATGAGAAACTCTATCTCAAAACAACAACAACAACAAAAAGAAAACAAAAAGGTGAAACCGAAACACTATATTGAAAACCCAGTCTCGACATCCCTTTTGCTCATCTTCGTCTGTGCGCGGGCCACCGCTTTCCCCGGCTCTTTCCTTCTGTGCACGTTCTCATACAAACAGTACACGTCTTTCTTTCGATTCCTTTGGCTCTCTACCTAGAAATGGGATTGTTGAGTGGCTTGGTGACCCCGAGTGTGACTTTTTGAGAAACTGCCAATTGTTTCCCCTTTAAAGTGGGAACTGTTTGAGATGAAAGAGCCCAGCCCTGGTACAGGGATGCCGGAAAGTCCCTCGGAGGAGAAAGAGCCCAGCACTGGTGCAGGAGAGCTGGGAAGTCCCTCGGAGATTGAAGCCACCTGGGCTTGGCCTAGCCTTCTGGTTGTGCAGTTTACAGCTCTCCCTGGAGCTGACAGGGATCAGACGTGTTTGTGATTCAGAGCCTTTCGTGAGTCCAGAGCCACATGGTTTCTTGGTCTGGGGTAAATTGTACTAGAGCTTAGAGTTTGCCACAGAGAAGTCATTTTTCAGATTTCAGAGTTGGTGATGGTGTGTGCATACATTTCTGGTTCCATTCATAGGACCTGAACTCCAAACATGATTGGTCTAAAGACTGAAGGAAAGGCCAGGGGCTTTAATTGAGAAGGCAGGGAGTAGGCTATCAGAGTGCCCAACAACACAGACCAGAACTACTTAGATCAAACCAGGCATGGCCGGGACGGCAGGGGACAGATGACCCCAACAGCTGCGAGTCGGTTTAGAATTCCCCCTTTTTAGCTTTAAAAAATTATGTATGTATGTATTTTTATGTATGAATGCTCTGTCTATATGCATGCCTGCATGCCAGCAGAGCATTCAGATTCCATTAGAGATGGTTGTGAGACACCACGCAACACACCATGGGAATTGAACTCAGTATTCACAGGAGAGCAGTCAATGATCTTAACCATAGAGGCATCTCTCCAGCCCCTGCTTTAGAGTCTCAAGTTCTGTCTGGGTTCAGATCTCAGTTCTTCTACTCCTAGTTGGAGCAGGGCTTAACTTTCCTGAAATTCACTTTATTTGTAAACTAGGGACATTATGGAGATTGTGTGAAACTATTTGGATAAAATAAACCCATGTGGGCAAGATGATTCTCATGGGGTCAGAAGCATATCCAGTGAGGATGGGATCTGCTCTTCCTCAGATCCCGAAAACAGAATCCAGGGGCTCTGTCAAGTTGGGGGAGGGGAGGCTTAGTTATAGCTCTGTGCACACTTTGCAAAGCTCTAGGTATAATCTCAAGGAATCCCAAGCACTCTTTCAAGAAGGCCTCTCAAACAAAAAAATCACTTAAGAAACCATTCTCCTTTTCCTGGTTTCAGAAATCTACTTTAAGCTTTTGATACTATTTGTATGTGATTGCCCTAAAATTACCTTTGGGTTGAAACGAATTAAGCAGGTAAAAGTAGGTTTTTTTTGCTAGACAAACCTAATGACCTAAATTCTATCCTAGAACACATAAAAAGCTGGAGATGGAGGCATGCATCTGGAATCCCAGCATGCATCTGGAATCCCAGCATGCATCTGGAATCCCAGCACTTAGTTCATGGGATGGGAATTGCAGAGAGGAGAATCTTCTGGAAGCTTTTCATGAGTATGTAACACAGCAGCAGAAATCACAAGAGAGATTCTGCCTGTCTCCCAACTTCATGTGCGTGCACACACACACACACACACACACACACACACACATAAACACAATTTTTTCACACACACACAAACACAATTTTTTTTTTAAGTTTAAAGTTGCCTAATTTCCTTTCTACCACTTCCTGTGTCCACATCAAATGTTTTGTCTTTGGGGAATCTGGTAGGCACGGCTTGTCTAGTAGGCATGAAACTGTGTGTCTTAAGTAAAGGACTCTCTGCACTTTAAAAATAACTAACTGGGCCGGGTAGGTGGATGGTTCAGTCGTTAAGAGCACTGGCTGCTCTTCCAAAGGACCCGATTCTTCCACATGGAAGCATACAATCATTTGTAACTCCAGTTCCAGGGGACCTGGTGCCTCTTCTGACCTCCATGGACACTAGGCCTGTGTGTGAGACATACGTGTAGGCAAAACACTCATACAACTAGCAATGGCAACACAAACAGAAAACCTTGAGTGTTCAAGCAAAACTCTCCCAGGGGCCATTTAGAAACAAACACTTCTTTTGAGGACTCACTTTTATTTACTATAAAGGGTTCAGTCTTTAAGGAGCCCCACGGTGTTAAAAGCAGAGGCAAAGGGGAGACACTTCAAGAACATAGTGGTGTGAGCAGAGACGACGATCATTAACAGGACATGTAGGACTCTGCATGTTTGTAAGTGTGAAAGGATTAAAGGAGACAGAGCTTCTTCTTTCCCACCTTTCCTAGCGGTGGCTGGGGCTGGGGCAGAGGTAGGCTTAGCTCAGCTTCTGCTCACTCTTGTTGATGTAACTCAATGAGCCGACCTGCAAACACAGCCAGGGTCCCGATGAGACACACCAGCATAAAGACTCCAAGGAGGATGTGGTCCATCACCATTGCAACATACTTCCATTCCTCAGCCGCCTAGGGAAAGCAGAGGGCGTTAGGCAGGAATCCCCTAAGATGGGCCACAGGCCCATAGCATCCCCTACTGGCTGGTCCTTCAATATGTAAATCTCCAAACCTCAACCCCAGAGGCTGATATAATCTTTAGTTTTTGCATAATTAATTTAAGCCAAAACAACTCACTATAGTTGCCAAGGATAGTCAACACAGAGCATCTGAAGTCAGTAACTGGAGCTTGAAGCCAATTCATTGATCAGGCCAAACCCCATGTCACACTTATGCATTTGGTTATTTAGACCCAGAGGTATGTTAGCCTGGAGGTGGTGGTGCACAGCTTTGATCCTGGCACTTAGGAGGTAGAGGCAGAAAAATATCTGAGTTTGAGACCAGCCTGGTCTACAGAGAGAATTCCAGGACAGCCTGGGCTACACAGAGAAACCCTGTCATGGATGGATAGATAGATAGATAGACAGATAGATAGATAGATACATAGATACATAGATAGATACATAGATAGATACATAGATATGTAGATAGATACATAGATACAAATATAAATACATAGATAGATACATAGATAGATACACTGATAGACAGGCAGACCCAGAGGTGTGTACTAGAAGCCACAAAGCTTACATTATTGGACTCCTGGTCTGACTTCATGGTTTCCGCTATGTACTTCACGCCCTCGATGGCGCTTTTCACCTCAGGGTGCTTGATCAGCGGAGAGTGAAAGCCCATAGGTGGAGGCCCCGGCTTCCCAGAGATGTCAGAGATATCTATATCTTCTGTAAAAATCCTTTTCTCTTGTTTATCTCTGGATGGTCTTTTCATTGTGGAGAAAAACATGATGTTTGGAATAGTGTCGATAAAAACCTAACATAAAAAAAGAAATCCCTGGCATGAGACTTTTTGTCAGTATTTCCAGAGTCACTGACTTTGGGTTAGCAATGTGATTTTAGGCAAATCACTCAGCATTTCTAGACCTCACCCTCCTTGTCCTTAAAACAAAACAACTGTACTAGAGAGGTCAGACTATGCACTAACTCTTGGTTACAGTCTGCAGCTTTGATTCTGTAATGTAAGGAGTTAGCCACTGGAGGGAGCCTGTGTGCAGATGCCAACGCTGCATTACAGCTTCAGACTCCTCCGCAGGCAACAGAAAGTTCCTGGCAGTATGTTCTCAGGACCATGCTCCTGCAGCCTCAAGTATGTAAATGCTTAAACTCACAAAATAACTCTACTATTTTCTTCTGGCTTTATTTTGCTGTTGTTGTTCCTGATGTTAAGTATACAGAGGTCTTGTCCAGAGTCATCTAACAGGGACTAACAGTCTCCTCCAGAAATCCTACATGGTAAGCCAGTATTACTGACACTAAGACAGTTTAGTATCTCTATGGCGTTTATCAAAATGGGAATATTTGGGTGGGGGATATGGCTTAATGGGACAGCGCTTGTTAAGAATGTTCATGGCCCTGCGTTCAATCCCCAGCATGACCACAAAATAAATGAAAATAAAAACATATATGAGGTATTGACACATTTTTTTCAGTTCAATAATATAAATATTTGTGAGCACGTTCCTCACATGGGGCCCTCCTCTTTCTCTCCTTTTTCTGTTCTCGACGATTTTCACCAGTGAAAATAAGCATGTCTATTCACAAATTGGGAAAACACACCAATAAAAAGCTTAAGAATGGTCGAGCATAAGACAGGAATCTGTTAATCTCTAATCAGATTGCGTAACTCGAATTGGGAATGGACTTAACTGGTTTTACATTTTGTCCAACTCTGGGAAGGCTGCATGAGTTTTGTTTGGAAAGAAGATCCTCTTGCTGGTTCCCTAAAGACTAGGAAGGACTTCAGTCCTAAGTACTCAGGTGTTAGCTAGGACTGCATTGGATTCACTGAAGGGAGACCTGGGAGTCCCGGCACTCACCTTCCGCACCCACTCGGGCATGGTGTGGGTGCTGGGTGAACGGTGGTGCGTGTTGATGACGACGACGGTGATGATGATGGATGCAATGACGAAGACCATGGTGAACAACATGTACTTCCCAATCAGGGGTACAGCGCTGGAGGTGGAAGGGATCAGCTCCACGATGACCAGAAGGAACACGGTCAGGGACAGTAAGACAGAGATGCTTAGCGTCATCTTTTCCCCTAGAAAGACAAAAGGAAGAAATGTAACAACCCACCTGCTCCTGAAACCCCAGGACGTCAGAATTTGGATGCAGGGCCATTAAGATGATTAAGGCAGAACAAGAGTGTTGTTTGCTGGTGTCACACAGTAAAGGGAAGTGGGGGGGGGGGGGGGGGGTTGAACGTAGACAAGCACAGGGAAGACTATGAGGACATGGAGAAGCGTCTTCTGCAAGAACAGGGGAGTGGCCTCAGAACAGACCAACCTTGTTGGCTCCTTGCTCTCAATGTGAGCTTTCAGAGCTATAAAGAACCAGGCTGCTGTTGTTTAAAGCATCCACCTGTGCCATTCCATCAAGCAGTCCCTGAACACTCTTGAGCCACCAAAACCCAAGGCGAAGGAATGTGACCAGCATGTTCTCAGAGGATAATTCTGAGGATTCTTCCTGTGAGACCACAGGGTACTGACAGCATCAAGTGGCCAGGGTTTCCATTACAGCTGCCAAGCAGCGAATGGCAACTTTGTTTCATGCCCCAGACTCTTTCTTTTTTCTTTTTCTTTTCTTTTTTTTTTTGGCTTGGACTCAGGAAAACAAGGGCCTCATTGACCTCCTTGCCCCCTCTCACTTTGATCTAGAAAGTTTGTCTTCGTATTCATTTCTTGGTTTGGTTTGGTTTTCATGGTAGGGGATCTCCCAAATCCTGTCTTTTTCCTGCAGGCCCTAAGTCTCAGGGGTCCTGACTGGGCAGGCTGCAGGACGGTCAGGCTGACTGGCATTGGGTCGCCTTTGTAGGGTGCTACAGAGAACCTTGGGCTACTCTTCTTGGGATCCCTATGGAATTCTCTTGTTTTGCCTTTTCTGCTGTTTTTGTAGACCTCTTTATACCTTTCCAGGTGGTAGATGGACAGACAGCCTTCAGTATCTGCATATTTCTCAAGAATTCAACTAACCTCAGATTGAAAATATTCAGAGAAATTAAATTGTATCTATATTGAATATATGTAGATTTCCTGCCACTCTCCCTCAAACAAAACAATGTGATAGCAATTTGTATAGTCTTTCCAGTGGGTCAAGAAATAATTTTAAGTATCAAAGGATGTCCAGAGGTTCCGTGTGACTGCGATGCCATCTTATACGAGGGCCTTGAGCATCCTTGGATTTCAGGACCCATGGACATCCTTGAACTAGCGACCTTGTGAATCTGTGGAGTGACTAAAACGGGAGATACAGAGGGAAAATAAGCAAGGAATCCTCAATTCTGTCTCCAAAAGGAAGAGCCAGAACTATAAACACTAAAGTTATCAAGTTATTTGTCATTTTCTATTTTTAGGTTTTTGTTTTGTTTGTTTGTTTGTTTTGTTTGTTTTTGTTTTTGAGACATGGTTTCTCTGTGTAGCCCTGGCTGTCCTGGAACTCACTCTGTAGACCAGAGTGGCCTCGAACTCAGAAATCCACCTGCCTTTGCCTCCCAAGTGCTGGGATTAAAGGTGTGCACCACCACTGCCCGGCTGCCATTTTTTATTTAATAATACTATAATAGCTAACATCTATTAAGCTCATAAGTATTTAGTATTTGCAGTTACAAAATATTCAGTATTTATAGAGGTTAATTAGTTCTGTGTTGCTCTAGCAGTGTTTTCTCTTGCTTTCAGAGGTTTCATTTGATTAGGAAGTTGAAAATATTTATTTATACTTATTTGTTTAAAAGAAACATGAAGAGACAAAAGAGATGGCTCAGAAGTCAAGGGCACTGGCTGCTTCATTCCCAGATCCACACTGCCATTCACAAACATCTATAACTGTCGTTCCAGGGAAAGTGATGCCCTATTTTGGCCTCCATTAGTACCAGGCACACACACATAGCGCACAAACTGTAGGCAAAAACACCCACACACACTGAGAGACAGCTCAGTGGTTAAGGGCACTTGTTGCTCTTCCAGAGGACCTGAGTTCAGTTCCCAGGTTGTGAGCTCCGCTCAGATGCAACAGCCACCCAACAACTGTCTGTTTGCACCCTGTGCACAGCAATGATGACTTGAGTCCCTGCATCTCTGTGAGCAAACACTTATCCCTGGCTGACCCTGAACCAGCAGCGTGAGCTCCATGGTAGCTGCAGCCATGGCAATTGCACTCACCTGAGTCTGTGGGCAAGTAGAATACCAGGCTGGTTAAGAAGGAGAAGAGCAGGCAGGGAATGATGACGTTGACAATGAAGTAGAGGGGCAGGCGCTGCATGACGAAGTGGTAGGTGATGTCCAGGTAGGGAGTGTTGGGGCAGCAGGAGTAACACACCGTGTGCTTCCAGCCTCGGGCTTCCTTGATCACCCACTCCCCGCTCTCCATGAAGTTACTCAGGTCGGGCTGGTCACTTTCCTGAGAATCAAAACAAGGTTTGCAGACTCTTGCTACACCACCCTGAGGAAGGGCAGAGACATGGTAACCATGTCCCATACAGAGGGTCACTTTGCCAAGAGGGATGTTGGGCCACCTGTGCTTTGGGGTAATAGGTTTATTTCCTATAGAGCACGTCACATAGTAAGTTAGGGTTATTCATTTGGGTCTGCACTCAAATCTCCAAGAAACGTTAAAACACTGCCCCCTCCCACCCCACGCCCCCCAGCCACACTCAAGACTCATTTTTATCAGACTTCTTGAGACAGCATATAACAAAGAGAATTTATTTAAGCCCTCCTGGGCAGTGCATCAAGAGCCTTGGCACTCAACTGAAAGACATACAACTAGATGCTTCTCTAATTCGGAGTGGTGCTGGGAGCCTGTGATTGTCCAGAGGCTGACTTGGACACCTAGGTGGCCCTAGTCCTGAAGCCAATTGCATCCCAACAGGCTACCACCTACCGGGTTGATGGACACCACAGTGCCGTCATAGGTCCAGGTGCCCAGCTTCATGCTGCAATTCTGCTCATCAAAGGGAAAGTGGGTGACAATGATCTCACAGTAGCTTTTAAAGATGGCTGGAGGTGTCCAGGTGATGTGACCAGTGTGGTCCAGGAGCACCTTGGTGAATTTGACAATGGCAAAGTCGCCGTCTGCACTGCGGTCGGAATAAGAGAGGAAAATGGCTCCAATTCTAATGGATGGCATTGCTCTCCAAATTTGTCTTACACCAACAGTCACTTGGGTGATGGTCAAAAACCACACATTCCTAAGCACTAGCCAAGTGTGGTGGTGTGCTTCTGTGACTCCAGCTCTCTGGAGGCTGAGGTAGGTGGATTAAGATTCCTTAATGAGGCCGGGCAGGTGGTGGCGCACGCCTTTAATCCCAGCACTTGGGAGGCAGAGGCAGGCAGACTTCTGAGTTCGAGGCCAGCCTGGTCTACAGAGTGAGTTCCAGGACAGCCAGGGCTACACAGAGAGACCCTGTCTCGAAAAACCAAAAAAAAATAAAAATAAAAATAAAAAAAATAAAAATAAAATAAAATAAAATAAAAACAACAACAACAACAAAAACCCAAAGATTCCTTAATGAGCCTGGGCTACATAGCAAAGCCCAATCTATCAATGAATCAGTGAGAGCAAAATACAGATTTCTGAGTGCTAAACAAGGCCAGAGTCAGAGTCTTGGATGAATGTGGTAACCTACAGGCTTCACAGTGTACCAAGTGACAAGTGCCTGCTGCACCTCAGCCTTGCCTTTCCTGTCCCCAAAGACACTTGTAATGTCAGACTCCATCTGTGTGCTTTCAGAGTTGGCTGGAAAGATAGAAATTTAAAATAAAACACTCCTAGCAGCTAAATATTGTGTGTGGGGAGGGGCGGGACTGGCGTTCTGAGGGCTGTTTAGAATTCTGTGGGAAAAGTCACAAACTCAGTTGCCTTCTGACTAACAGAGGAGCGAGCACTGTATCTGAGAGAGAAAGGCACAGAGCCTCTCACTCCCTAAGTGTGATCTTTAGCCACAAGCACCTAGGAAGGCCATGTGAGTCTGAAGGACCAACACAGCCACATAGCTGGATCCCTTTTCAGAAACCGGAAACAGATTTAAAAAAAAAAAGTTTCATTTCTTCTAGTTCTCAGGATTCCATATAAGGGCTTCTTAGACAAACCCTCTACCGCTGAGCTACATCCTCATCCCTTTTCTCTAGCCACGGAGGTGCTCCTTGTAGTCTGTGGAGAGAACTAGAGCTGTGGGGTTCTCACTAAAGACAAGACACTGCATCTATCAACATCTCGCTCCAGAAACTCACCACCAACAATGGGGAATTTGGCTCACCCTGCAATCCCAGCATCTAGCTTTGAGCTAGCTTTGAGCTAGATGCTGGGAGGGCCGCCAGAGGGCACCATTTTCATCCACAGCGCCTACCAGCCCCAGGAACATCTGCTGCAAAGCACCGGATCAGACTGCAAATCCTCTAGCTAGCTGACTGCGCATGCTCCTGTTCCTGCCTTGGAAGGATGCTCTTTGAAATGAATATTCCCTGACAAATGAAGGGCATATGATAATGAACGTGTCATTAAGCCAAGTGTCGTGAATCACATTATAATTTCACAACACACAGTCTGTTGCAGGGCCCAGTGGATGGCAAGGGAGGCATCCGGGCACTGCTGGTGGGATGGCATTCAGGATGTAATGAATAACACCCCGGGGAGTGGAGACCCCTGAGGCGGAAGGGGGGTGGGGGGGGTAGGTATTTGATTCCAAGGAACTCAGAGACAGGAAGTCCCGGTGTCTCACGTAGTTGCCACACGCACCATTGCAGCTCTCCGGGATTAATGTCCCCACCCACAGCCCTGATTCAGTTTGGCTTCCATAATTGTTTCTATTCATAACGTGGGACGCCATATGGCACTCCTCGCCTGTCAACATGGTTCTGGTTTTAAGGGTTATTTAATACAAACGGTGGGGAAACGCATGTGGCAGTCCTTCCGAGGGGACGCTGGCCCACCCTGCGTGGCTTTGCTTACTTGTTATAGAGAACAATGTCCGGCCGCCAGATCTTTTCCGAGGGAACGTGAATTTTTTTCACTCCTCCATAGTCATCTGGATTCCATTTCAAGTTGTAATCGACCCATTGCTAGAAAGAGAGACATTTCCCCGGTTAGAAGGCCGAATCAGTGTCTAACCTAGAGTGAACCAGAGTTCGAATGGGTCAGCGAGCTTTGGAAATAGTGTTACCGGCTGAATTGTATTACGGTGAAATTCACTCCTGCAAAATGCTAGCTCATACTTAGGAATGAGCCCTTAGCTGGATCTTTTCAGGGTGAGCCCTCGTCCAGCAGCTTTATAAAAAGAGCAAATTTAAATCACACACACAGACACCAGATACACAGAGAAAATGTTTCGTGAACATGACAGCAGCGATCTACAAGCCTAGTAGAAAGTTCTGGAGCTGATTTCCCCTCACAGTCCTCAGAGGGAACAAGCTCCAATGACACATTAACTTTGGAACATCTGGCCTCCAAAAAACGGTGTTCTGATAAACTCCTGTTGTTGAAGCCTTCTAGTTTGTATTCCTTGGCCGTGGCTTCCCTAGCAACGAATCCACACAGAGAAGAATAAACATGAAAAGAGAACCAAATCAAACAGGACATCAGCACACATATACATACATAAATATATGTATATATGTACATGTGTATGTGTGCATATATGTGTATGTGCACATGGGTATATATGTATATGTGTATGTATGTGTATGTATGTATGCATGTACTCATGTATGCAT
>JANHMN010000002.1:143159861-143225702 GCA_030674055.1 Rhabdomys pumilio
AAGGGAGGAGGATTGGGAGAATGGACGTGCCAGCCCGCCAGAGACACTTACATCCTTCCCTTGCCCTTGGCAAGGGACCTTGTTTCCCGTCATGAGGAATTTCCACCTCAATCTCTATTTCTTAGAGTGGTTTCAATGGGCAAGGTGAGGAGATACAAAGTTTCCCCCAACAGGGTTTATAGAAACATTACCATAATCTATTGCCAGGAAACAGACCATAGAGCCATCAGTGATAGACCGAGTAAGCAAGCTGACGTGATGGAATTTTACAAGACTCCAAGGAAGAATTCTGCAGCTCCCTTTCTAGCTCCAATGTGCAGTGCTGGAGTCAGCACATGCCAGTAAACTGTCTTTCGTTACAGAGGAAGGTTCTACACAGAAGACAAGGCGTGTCAACCTTGCCCTTTGTAGCCAGAGCACATCGATACTCTTGACTCCAGTGGTGGTGACATTGTTAACTCACTAAACATCTGTTGAATATCTACTGCGTGCAAACATGATTTTAGGAATGTTACAAAATATTGAAGATGAACCTGGCATGGATTGCTTCTCTCTTCTAACAAGGTGATTGACATTTGTCATTAACATCAATAACTATTAGCCAGTTGGGAATTGATGTGCCCTGAGAAAGGTGGCAGTGGTGTGACTAAGATTCTTGCGTAGACGGCAAAAGTTTGTGTGAAAGGTGCCATGTAATCAGAACAGCAACTGTCGTGTGTTCAGCAAACACTGGGAAAGTGACGTTGACCAGAAGACTGATACAGAGATGAATTCAGCCACAAGTTCAAAGTACATTTTCTACATCATATTATATGTGTGAGACTATGTGTAAAGTGTGCTTTCTATATCATATTATGTGTGTGTGACTGTGTGTATTTGCATGTGTGTGTGTGCAAGTACATATATGTGTACATGCATGTGCAAGCTGGGAGACAACCTCAGATGTCATTTCTCAGGGATCCACATCTTTTTGGAGACAGCCTGTCATTAACCTAAAATTTACCATGTAGGCTAGGCTAGATGGCCCAGAAGCACCATGAACCAGTCTGCCTACCCTTCCCCAGTGCTGGAATTACAGACGTTACCACTATGCCTGGTTTTCTAAATATGGTTGTGGGGAATTGAACTAAGGTCCTGTGTTTGTAAGACCAGTGCTTTTCTGACTGAGCCATCTCGTCAGCTCAATTTGTATTTGTACACAAGGAACAGGACCCTGGTTTTGACGAATAGAATTCTAAACTGTAGTGAGTCACCTTGGGTAAATCTTACTCCAACCTCATGCTATGTCTCTACCTGGGTGATTTCAGGTTGTTTTAGGCCTGTGTGAGACAACCCAAGTTTTTAAGTGATCACATTCCAGAATTTATGTTGTGCCACCCCACAGGCTAATTTATATCTTTTATCTTTGGTTTCCTTACAATAAACAAATTTAGTGTTGGGCTGCATTTTATAATTCTAAATTTCTATGGACTACTGTCCCATCCTTTGCATGGCTCCAGAAAAGGACCTGACTGGGACAGCGAGGAAACTGAGAGAAGAAGCAGTCACGTGGACACACAGAAAAGCTATGATAGGATGGTCTGGTCTCTCAGTGGAGAAACCTCAGAACCCAGGGAGCTCAATGTGTTTATTAAATAGATTGAACAGGGAGGAAGGGTTATTACATATGGTTAAACAAGAATGCAGGGTTTGTGATATACAGTTGGATCAAGGGGTAAGGTTAGCTATCTCAGTGGGAACGGTTCTGCAAAGAAAGTCATCGGTCCATAATATCCAGAGGGCAGAAAACTGTGGTGGACATTTTCTTCATATATTTCAAATATCCACACATGAACCAGAAGAAGGCTTTGCCATTTCCCTTCTAGACTACCCCAGGGGGAAGGCTTTCCTATTCCTCCATGGGTGGGAAGTTCTGGAGTCCTTGACATGGCCACGAGAAGGCTTCCCTATTCCTCCACAGGTCTGAGGCTTTTGGGGTTTCTTGACGTGGCCACGCCCATGCCAACGCACATACTTACCCAGGATTTCACTTGCTCAGGGCTTCCTCTGCTCATTACAGACTACTCGGGGGATCAATACAGGGAATTTTGGTTTGATCAAAACACTCAACACAGACTTCTCTTAACAGCTGCACGTGAACTTTGTTGTTCTAAGAGGTCTTGTAGGTGTTTTTGAGAAGCATATCACTTAAGAACTGTCACTGAGGGGGCTGGAGAGACGGCTCAGCAGTTAAGAGCAGTTGTTGCTCTTGCAGAGGACCCAGATTCTATTCCCAGTACCCACGTAGTGACTCTTGCGTATCTGTAACTCCAATTCTAGGGAATCTGAGGCCCTCTTCTGACCTCTGTAGTCACCAGGCACACATGTGGTACACGTACACAGGCAAAACATTCATACACATAAAATAAAAAAAAAAATCTTTAAAAATTTTTAAAAATAAGTTTTTTACCAAATGTATTTGTAAATGCATGCATGCATATATTGGGCCTTGCTTTGTTTGGATCAACTTCAAATTCCACAGGAATTAATTAATCTGAGTGTAGGTATTTCCTCTAACTCTGATATTGAAAAAAATACATATAAATATATGTGTGTGTGTGTGTGTGTGTGTGTGTGTGCGCGCGCGCTCTTTGCTCTTGCCTGTGTTTGTTGGAGCACTATTAGAGCAAGGGGAGTTGTGGGCTTTAGGCCCCCTTGATCCTCATGGGATATATCACCAGTAAGTTCATCGGAAGTAATCAACACATATCTCCCGTTTCCCTCTCCCGGAAGTCTGGGGCTCAGGATGGCGTTTCAGCTGTTGGGATGGGACACATTCCAGAGTAGAGAGCAGGTCAAGGGCCGTGCAAAGTTTCATAAGTCCGACTCAAACATAAAACCTACATATTAGTAAGATCCTTGAAAAGTGGGGTGGGGTGGGAGTGTAGCAGTGAACAATTTATATGGACTTTAAAAAAACGAATCTCTGAAGTTAAAACGGCTTCTTTGCAGAGACAGTTTAGTTACATTTGTTAACAGGTTTTCTTTCCTGGCACCTGTAGCTGCCAATCAAACCTCTTCATTCTCAGACAAATTCTAGAGTGACAAAAGGCCCATCGGCTACAAAGTTCACACCCAAACTATGCAATCTAGTTACTACTACCAATAATAATATCAAAAATAAAATAACAAAATTTAAATAAGTTTATGATTTTGTATTGGTGTATACTCCTAGATCTTTTTGGCTGAATACGGCCCACCCTCCGGCTGTGTGTGGACAGCCTGCTAGGTATCTGAACATAAAGGTACTTCAGAATGGTAGCATAGTCTACCAGTGGCTCAGACTGTAGAAGTGACGCTACGATGTCCACCTGGCTGAGCCTGGGACCAAGCGATAATAGAGCAACCAGGACCTCTTGCTTGTGGTCTTTGACCAGGCAGCTTTCACTTTGGGAAAAACAAACTAAAATTCTATCCTCAGAATTCCATTCCAACCGACACCAAGCTATGACTGAAAGAGGAGCCACTGGCTGGTGTGGCTGTGTCCTGTGTTCCCATCAAAGGAACAAGACGGGGTTATAGGACAGGGGGTACATTAGTGTTTAACTCTCAAAGGAGAGCCCCCACCCCTGGGACTTACCGGAGCAGAGGCCAAGCAGCAGGAGGACAGTGGAGAGATCCATGAGCTGTGGGCGCCGCTGTGGCCTCCAGCAGCTCGCTGCCTGTCCTAGTCCCGGCACTCTGGCTGGAGCTTGGCTGCTGGCCTTGGAAGCCAGCTGACTCTACGGCTATTGTCTTACATCACCTGTGTGCCTCATGACAGCTGAGCTGCCCACAGCCTCAAAGCTCGGGGCCTTCTGTGGCCACAGACGTGCCTTGCTTTACGTGATCACTATACTCACGCTAGACGTAAACTATGAAAGTCTACGTAGATCATGAGTCAGAGGCTTGTCCTTTTGTTTTGTGTTGAAGATCAAACCCTGACCTCACACATGCTAGCTAAATATGGGTTAAATAGAGATAACTAAAATAACTCTACCAGTGTACTGTATCCCTAGTCTTCTATATGGGGTTTATTCATTTATTTGTTTGTTTTATGCGAGGGTAGTGGTGTTATGCCATGGTGCTTTTGTAGAATACAGAACAATTTTCAGAAGTTGGTTCTCCTACTGTGTGTGTCCTGGGCATCAAACTGAGGTCATCAGGTTTGGTGGCAAGCTCCTTTATGGACTGAGCCATCTTGTTGGCCCATGAGTCAATTATTAGCAAAAGATTTTGTAGATGATTTCAGTGGTGGCTCTGGATTTGCATAGACACCACTGTGTAACTGTCCTTAATCACACAAGGGTACACTCCCTAAATGTGGGACAAAATTCTGTGTCACAAGCCTGAATATGACATCTTTTGTGCCTGCCTGAGTTTTAAAAGAGTGGCTGTTGTTGAATTGGATACCTGAGAATTCCATATATGATCATATGCAGCTTTTAACAAAGATTGTTTTTTTTTTTTTTCTCTGTGAACTGGTTTCCCACTGGGACTCTAGATGCCTAATTCCTTCCCCTCATCTCTGGCAGGCAGTACCAAGCCCACTCAGAGCTGTTAGCTGGGCCCACTGCAGCCCCTTATGTTCTGTTATTCAGCTCAGCACTTCGTGGTAAAAGTCTTCCACCCCAGTGGCATTTGTTCCAGATTCCTGCTTCCTACTGCCTCTCCTCAACCTACTCTCCCTCGGGGAAGCAGAGAGCCGCTTTCAGTGTTTCAAGCCCTTTGTTTAAAAGATTCCCCAAAACGGAATTTGCTCAGCAGTGAGCAGCTTGCAATTGTTCACTCTGAAGCATTGTTTTTTCAAACCAAACTCGGCTTCTTTGTAGAGTTTGAGTGGGTTCCAGCAGAAAGCAGTCATCTGAAGGCAGCCTTGCTGCTCCCGCACACCCTGGTCCCTTCAGGGCTGGATCTTGAGCAAAGTCTCTTACTTTGAACCTAAGGACAGGGTCCTGTCAAATAATCTCACTCCATAGGTTTCAAATAAATAGATAAGGGGCTTGCAGAACAGAGGGCAGAGCTGCAACATCTACGTTACAAATTTTTACTTACTTTGTATCAGTTAACTGGTCAACTATTCAACTTTCTCCCTCATGCAACCCCGTGACTGTGGAGTTAGGAAAACATCCACCCAAGGTGGATCTGCCTCTCATCCATATTGAGACCATGACTGAGTTCTAGTGAGTCAAACCTGAGCAGAGAGTCTCTGTGTGTCACCGTCTTTCTGCTAGAGGCACAGACTTCAATAGACACTTTGCTCACCAAGAAACGGGGACAACAGTTTTATTAAACAATTTTCTAGTACCTAACCTAGGGCTTTTCACCTCAGTTGAGTCTTCAATATCAGTTTCTTGCCTTCTTTTGCAATGCTATATATTTTAGAGTTAATTTTTATTTTTAATTGTTTTTCTTTTAAAAGCACCATTTAAATTTACTTGTTTTATTTTATGTGTACGGGCATTTTGTTTAAGTGTATCTCTGTGTACCGTGTGTGTGCCTGGTGCCTGCAGATGTCAGAAGAAAGCATCACATCCCCTGAAATTGGAGTCATGCATGATTGTGGGCCATCAGTTAAGTGAAGGGAACCAAACCTGGGTCCTCTGCAGGAACAAGTGCTCTCGACAGCAGAGTAATCTCTCCAACCTCTAGAGTTTATGTTTAACTACAAGTCCCAATACAAAGGACCAAATTGTGTGTTAATCATCCCTAGTTACTGTACAAATAATCCCCAGAATTTATAGCTGCACCCAATAAATGTTTTGTTTTCATTCATGAGTTTCTGAGTGGGGATAGGGTAATGGGGTACATCCCTCCACAGTCACCCAAGGATCCAGGATGCTCTAAGCAAAGCCAAGGCTGCCATGGGGTGCCTCCCAGCAGAGGCTAGAAGGGTAAGATGTCTCTATTGGGCCCCAGAGTCCCTCTCTGGTGCTAACTGGCTTTGCTTAGCAAGTTGGGACAAGGGAGAGATGAGAGCAGGTGAGAAACAAATCTGGAAATTTGGAGTCTTCTGTTTCTGTTTCCAAAGAGTAAGGGATAAATAACATGGAAAAAGGGCTTTGAGCTTCAACAGCTCTGATGGAAGAAAGTGAGGGCTGGGGATGGGCTGGCTCCTAGCAGAGGGCTTGCCTAGTGAGTACTGGGTTCCATCTCCAGCACCAAATGAATGAACGAATGAGGTCAATGAAATGGCTCAGTTCAATCCCCAGGACCCACATTTAGGAAAGAAAAAAACTGACCCAAGCAAGTTGTCTTCAGACCTGCACACATGTGTTAGCACATGAGTCAGTCCATTTACATATTCAGGCAAACTTATACACAAATCAACACATTAAACATTTTAAAGAAAAAAAGCTTTTAAAAAACAAATTAAGCTCTTTCCTTTCTGCCACCGCCATGGCATTCAGACTGAGGAAGACCGGAAACTCCGGGGCCACGTAAGCACCGCAAGCACCCAGGAGGCCTCGGGAATGCTGGAGGCATGCACCGCCACAGGATCGACTTTGACAAATATCATCCAGGGTATTTCGGGGAAAGTTGGTATGAGGCATTACCACTTGAAGAGGAACCCAGCTTCTGCCCAACTGTCAACCTGAATAAATTATGGACATTGGTCAGTGAGCAGACAAGGGTCAATGCAGCCAAAACAAGACTGGAACTGCTGCCATCACTGATGCTGTTCGATCCGGCTACTACAAAGTTCTGGGCAAGCGAAAGCTCTCTAATTGACCTGTCATCGTGAAGCCCAAATTCTTCAGCAGAAGAGCTGAAGAGAAGATTAAGGGTGTCGGAGGTGCCTGTGTGCTGGTGGCTTAAAAGCCAATCCGGGGGTTAATTAAATGCTAACATTAATAAACAAATTAAACAGATAAAGTTTTGGTTGGATAAGGTCAAAGGCATGAATGTAGGTTGAGAAGAAAATGAAGCTTAGTACGAAGGAGAGAAGGGAGAAGGGAAGCCAGGGGTAGCAGGAAAATGAGAGCCAGGTCAGTTCTGGGGGCCGGAAGGAGGACTGAGCAGGGGAGAGTTAAGACCCTCGGAGGCTGTGTTGGCACTGCTGGTGGACCTAATGTGACACCAGTGTGGGACTCAGTGACATGGAGACCACTGGTGACTTTGACACCCACAGCATCCTGGCCTGGGCAGATTTAAGAGAGGCAGAATTGGAGATGCACCTTTGCAAAAGCTGACAAAGGGGTGTGTGGGAGCCAGTGGGGGATATAGAGGAAAAGCTGGGGTGGGGTCCTTTTTCTTTTTTCAAGAGGAGAAATCACAACAGATTTGTATGGAGATCACAATGATCCAGTAACGGTGACTATGAAAGCCAGGAGCAGGAAGAAAAGAGACATAAACATGTTTCCAGAAGTGAGATTTATTACTACAACTTGCAAAATAACTAATAAAAGTTCTTCCTACTCAAACAATGTCTCTCTACTCTTTCATATCCAGTGGCTTTAGAATCTTTTTTTTTTAGTATACCATAATTTGTCTAAGCAACTTTTTATCTTTAAATAGTTGGGCAGCTTTCTTTATATCTCTGTGTGCATTAGCTCGTATAAAACTTCATGCAGTGAAAATCCTTAAACATACAGATCAGCCCACTGGGATACACTCCCTAAAGCAGACGTACTTCAGTAACTTCAGTGCATAGCAAATAGCCTGAGTCTCTAGTTAGAACTGACGGGGTCACTGAGGCCACTCTTCCTGGAACCACATTGTACTGTGATGTCACTTCTCTGCAGTTGATCAACATCTGTCTCTTCCACTAGTCTTCACCTTGAGAAGAGTGATGCCTGAGTTTGCTCTTGGCTGTTGCCTCAGCCTGTGGAGGATGGAAAGCCAGGAAGTCGTTGTTGCTGAGGGGTAAGTGGAAGTAAATTATAATTCCAGAGTAGAGTGGCAGGATATGGTAGCTCAGCCTGGAATCCCACCACTGCAGAGGCTGAGGCAAGAGAATTACTGATTCCAGCTCAGCCCAGGGTATTGTCAGACCCTGCATCAAAATAATAATAGAAGACTAGGATAGGTTGTACTGCATGCTTTTGCTTGAGGAAACGATGAGACTGTGACCCTCATTCTATCAAAATAACCCCAGTGCCATTCTGAGTCCACTCCAAAGTGCTTATGATTGACTAGTGAATGAATGAAAGAGAATATATTTATAAAAGCACAATAAACAAAATGATATATAAGCAATCAAGAGAACACTGAATGTCATGGTTTGATGAATGGATTACTGTGGAGCCTTCACTTCCATCCCCACTCACATTTTACAAAGTTGATTCTTTATTATATTTTTATATTATATTGTTACATAATTTCATGCATGTATACAATGTATTTAGGTTATACCTCCCAAACTCCCACCCTTAGCAACTCCTGTATCCATCCTTTTCCCAAATTCACATCCTATTCTTTTAAACAAAATTACAACCCAACCCAATTAGTGCTGCCTATGCCCCACCAACATTTTAATTTAATTTTACTGAGACGGGGTCCCTGCCTAGCCTGGAACTAGCTATGTAGACAGGATTGGACTTGAACTCACCTAGTTCTGGGATAAAAGGCGTGTACCACCATATTGGCCACCATATTTTGATGGGGCTCCCAGGAGCCCCAGTGCCTCTCAACACCATTGCAGAGAGCTGTGCAGCAGCCCAGCGGCCAGCAGGTGGCAACAAACGGTCATTAAAGTGGTGGTCCAGCGGCTGAGCCCTCTCTGAAAAGGGCTGCTTCACGGGGCTCCGAAGCCATTTGCTGTTCCCAGTTCTTCACACTTGGAAACACCAATCAAGCCAGCCTAGAAGTCCTAGGACTCCTTCAGCCCAGGGCATTCCCAGGAAGTAGGCTCAGCAAAAGTCCAGCTCAGCTCCTGACACTGTGCAGCATAAAGTCCGGAGGAACTGAAGATGGTGGCCGGAGAGCTGGCTGCGATGAACTTGACGGTTTTTTTCAGGCCGACAAATCTTATCCAGGAATCTGCCTTTGTCATGGTCTGTCGGAAATGCTCGGCCTTTTAAATACTGTTTTGTTATTGTTTTCAGACAGGGTCTTTCTCTATGCCCTAAGCTAACCTCAAACTTGGAATTCCCCTGTCTCATGCCCCTGAGTGTTTGAGTTTACAGGTACGTGCCATCAGCTCCACCACCGTCCCCAAACACACAGACAAGCTCTGAGCCATACACTTCAAGCTGATAGTTTTGTGGTAAAATGGATCACACAGTGCTTCCTATGAAACACAAACTAGATTCTCCGAATCATCACTGGCCTCCAAATCTTATAGCTGTGGTTCACAGCAGTAGACATGGCTGTCCTAGCTAGTTACAAGCTCTCCCTTTCCGAGAGTGGAAGAGGAAACCATTAGTGAGTCAGAGAGAGTCTGGTCGGTCATCTTC
The DNA here is from genome assembly GCA_030674055.1 of Rhabdomys pumilio. Classification (NCBI taxonomy): domain Eukaryota; kingdom Metazoa; phylum Chordata; class Mammalia; order Rodentia; family Muridae; genus Rhabdomys; species Rhabdomys pumilio. The sequence continues at coordinate 143,169,278 of JANHMN010000002.1, forward strand.
TTTTTCACTCTCATAGAAGCTCAGCAGGGTGGTGTTACTGTTGGGATTCAGACCCAGGACAAGAGGCTGGGGTGAATATTTAACATACCAAAGAGGACCTGGCCTCCCAGTCCTCCCAGTTCTCCCAGCATCCCTCAGTCTCTACCTGGCAAAACATGCTCTCTACTTTCCAGCCCAGGAGTTGGGCTTCCTCTTTCCCAGAGGCCTTTCCCTATATAAACCAGACATTCCGGCCTCTGACCTTCTTTCTTTTCTCCCTTTCTCTGAGCAAGCCGTCATTCTTTCTCTTCCCCGCCCCTCTGTCTGCCTCCACTCCATGGAGACTTCCCTGGCCTGGCCTTGTTCCTTGGGACCAATGAACTCTCCTGAGAGCAGTTTCCCAATAAACCTGCCTTTATATATACACTAATCTGGCTTGAACTGGCTCGTTTCACTGCTGGAGAAATGTTATCAGTTTCCTGTGGTGTGTTCAAGATCACTTAGGCAGCAAGCTGCAGACTAGCCAGAATTTGATGTTTCTTTGTGTGTTCATGTGTGTGATCTGTGTGTGTGTGCGAGCGGGTGTATGTGTACATGGAAATGCACATGTATGTGTGTGTTGGGCAGTTGGAGGCCAACTTTCTCAATCATTCTTCACAGTCTTTCTTTTTTTGGCTGTTCTGGATCTCATAATGTAGACCAGGCTGGCCTTGAACTCAAAGAGATCCAATTGCCTCTGCCTCTGAGGCACTACCATGCCCAGTCACGTCTTCCTTGAGATAGGGTCTAAATCTGGAACTCAGAGATTAAACTGGATTGGTGAGTCAGCAAACTGCATGGATTCATCTGCCTCTACCTCCCCAGCTCCGGTGCTTCGGGTCTGAATCCAAGTCCTCTTTCTTGTGTATCAAGTGCTTTATACAAGAATCTGATGTTTCTGATGCCAGTTATGATGCTCCTGGGTTAGCACCCAGAAAGCAGGCAGAGCAAGCCAGTAAGTACCACCCATCCACGGCCTCTACATTAGCTCCTGCCTTGAGTTCTTGCTCTGTGTAAGTTCCTGTCGGTGTTCCCTTTGAAAGTGCACTGTTACACGCAGAACTCTAAGCTAAAACAAACCCTTTTGTCCCCAAGTTGCTTTTGGTCACTGCACTTTATCATAGCAATAGGAACCCTAACTAGGGCACCAGTGACCAGAAATTATAGCTGGGCCTGGTGCCTTGGATAGTGCAGGAAATGCTTTGATGGGAAAGTACTGTTCTGGCTGGCTCGTCACAGTCCCTGGATCAGCCACAAACCAAGAAAAGGGAGTCTCCTGTGACAATTGAGAGTGCCCTGCAGAGTCTCAGTAACTGCCATCTGCAAAACCACTGCTGCCTGGCTGCCTGCCGAAGAGACCAGGGTGAATGACAATGACTGGGGGTTGGGTTTGCTAGCTCAGAGAAAGGCCTGAGCTGTGTGCAGAGGCTGCACACACAGGAAGGCAGCCAGGACTGGCCTGAGAGGGAGGGAAAGCTGGATAGTAATTTAAGGGACTTTGTTAAGATGTTTAAAATATACTCCTAGCTTTGGCATTTTTCTCAAGAGAGAAAAGACTTGTTCTCTGCTCCATTTCTCTAGACTGGACCAATGTAAAGATTGGATGGGTAGAATCCTGGGTTTGTGTCAGTTGCATAAGCAAACTTTAGCCTCCGCTGTGATTTAGAAGAGTCTAAATCATGAACATTTCACCCGTTCGTCAGCTGCCTGAGTTTCTATTCTAGGAGGTGTGAAATGTTAAACATTGTTATTCACTTGTGTTCCTCAAATAACTTTTAATTAGTTTCAATTTGGACTAAGAATATTCCACTGTTGACACTCTGACAAAAACTATCAAAAAATAAAATTAATGAAGAATTCACTTTTTAAAAACTGTATTATATTAATAGTACTGAAGACCCCCAAACTCAGGAGACCCTTGCTCAAGTCTCGAGAAATCACGGCCACCCAAAAATCGCAAGACACCGTACCTGGATGCAATCAGCAGAGGTTTATTGGGGAGAGTTGGCTAGCCAAGGTCAAAACTGCTCGTCCACGCAGGAACAGAATTTTGACAAAGGACCAGCAAGCTGGGGTGCTTTTTATAGCACGGGGTGGGGGAAAGGGAGGAATTTTCGCACGGTTACACATGATTGGTTGCATTACAAATTTTGAACATCAGCAGGCTGTAACACTGGGAAGACCTCCAGAGGTGGGAAGGGGTAACCAAGATCAGTGGAAAGTTAGTTAGTTCCTGGAACCACCCAGATGACTTGCATCTTTCTTTGTCAGGAATGTGTCTTCCTGCTTTGGGCCTTCCCCACCCACAGGTGGCTTCTTTTCCCTGAGGCTTGAGGAATGTTAATACTCTTCCCGGGATGTATCCCAGGGCAGTGAAGGCCTGAAATCCTACATTCAGTTCCGCCTTCTTGGAAGTAGTGAGCCTGTATATATTTTATAAAATGGTCTTTATAATTTTTCACTTGACAGTACAGTATTTTATATCTACCTCACCAAAAACAGATAATTGAATTATTTTAAAATTTTTGTTCTTTAAAGATTTTTCTTACAGAAAGAATTGCATAGGTAAAGAAGTCACTTAACTATTATTTTCCAACCTGAGTGTGTTTCTTCGCAGTGGGATCTTTCTGTAATCTTCCAGTGAAATTAATTGCATTAGTGCAAGAAACACAACTGCATCTCCAATTGTGACTAACTTTAGCCTTTGGGAATGTGTCTAGCTGGACGTTTGTTGTTTTCATTATGCACTGGAATGATGATCAGACCTTCCTAAAATATCCTTGCTGAAGATGAATGCTTGCCATGATCCCAGAATATATTATAAAGCAAATGCCGAAACACATGCAGAATCAGTGCTGGAGTCCTAAGGTAACTAAGGGAACCCTCTTTCTCCTCTGCCTGTCTTCTCAGACATCAGACCCCGCAGGCTACTTGGCACCTAAGCAGTGTTTTAACACCTGCAAATCCTTTTAGCCTCAAGATGGACAACTATCAAAGAGCTGTTCCTCCGGGGGACAGCCCAAGGCTGAAGCCCTTTAAGCAACAGTCTGGAAGAGATCAAAGCAAATTCTCCAAAGGCTTCTGATACACAGTGGAGCATGTTTGTGGGGGGACTCTGCATATGAACATGATCTAAGCTTGCTCTAAATTGGCAACATGATAAATGCATAAGGGGGGTTCTTTAGAGAAGACCCGACCGAGTGTGCTTGACTGGTCCTTACAGTTTCATGGTCACTGTTTTCTGAAGTCTTATGAAGTCTGACAGCCAAGCAGACATAGTTCTTGGTTTTCACATTGTTTTTCCGTCACCGTAAGTATTCATCAACATGAGCGTGACCAGTTGCTTCAGAGCAGGCATCATTGTAATGGCTCCTTCAAGTGCTACGGAAAGAGGACTCACTTCTAGACTTGTCTTGGGAGCGCGTTGTTGACAGGGAGCATGGGCAGTTGTGTTAACATACAATGGATGGGGTTCTTAGGTGTGTGTGGGAGAATATAGCATGCTTGTTGATGGTGCTGTATCCTTTCTTCTTCTCACAGACGCCTTGCACTACATCAGAATGCAGGAGCCTGCTCCACAAGTACCTACCTAGACTTCTCAAGAAAGTTTCCTGAAAGCAGTATTTTCCTTTGTCATACTAGATGCTGTTCTCAGTCTCCCTACTGTGTGGCCCATAATCAGCTCTATTTACAGCACTGCCCTCTATGAGTCCCTTCTGCATGCTGGACTTTGTCACAATCCTGGTCACTGTGGTAATTCCCAGCAGTGAAGGGGGTCCCGGGGTGTCCAGGGCCTTTGTATAAACACAGTAGTCTGCTGGGAGCATTGATGATTATTGTTGATGAGAAGGAGGGAAGAAATGAAGTTAACCATTTGTTAATGTGCTGCCAATTCCTTCTTTAATTTTCCGTGAAGCAAACAAAATTATGTATTAGCTATGTTATGACTAAAAGCCAAATGTTGATTAATACTTACAGTGGTAGAATAGCAATGTGTAAACCAAGAACTACGCCTGCTTAGCTGCCAGACTTCCAGCCAGAGAACAACTGTGAGGAAGAGAAAACCATAGGAAGAGGCTCTTTCTGCCGGGAGGAGAGGACATAGCCCTAACCGCCTTCCAGGTAAAGTAGCCTGTATTCAATTCCCCAAAAGAGGAGGAGTCAGGAGAAGGCAGAAAGTAAATGAGATATCTGATAGACCCGGGAGACAGGGTTCCTCAGAGGGCTAGTGTCCTGATAGACCTTGGGGGAGGGTCCATGTTTTTCCAACTATCCAGTTTCCTACCAAACTCCGTACCGTGTCTTATTTCCTCCACTCTGTCTGAAAATGTCACTATAAAACAGGGGTTCATCTGAAACTGTTCTTCTCTTCCCCATCCTTATCCTAGAGAAGCCCTTTTCCTCAGAGAGCAGTGGACAGATTCCAGGGACCCTCTGAACTTCAGGACACGGTCTCCTATAGCCCAGGTTCCAAGTTGCTCACAATATCCTTGAACTCCTGAACTGCCTGCCTTTACTTGTCCCCTACAAAAAAATTTTTAAGGGCTGAGGATGTATTAATAGCTCAGCTGTAGAATACTGTTTTGCAAGGCCCTAAATTCAAGCCTCAGTTGGGGGCGGGGGAGGGGCAAGAGGAAAATGGGGAAAGAGTGTGTGAGCAGACTTTCTCACTTGCAGAAAAAGTCTCTTCAGATGGATTCCTCTGCGTCACAGTTGTTCTCTGGCTGGAAGTCTGACAGCCAAGCAGACGTAGTTCTTGGTTTTCTCGTTTTATTCTATCACTGTAAGTACTAATCAGCACTGGGGTGGTCAGCTCCTTCGAAGCCAGTGCCAACGTAATGGTTCCTTCAAGTGCTGAGGAAAGATGACCCAGCCCTAGACAACGAAGCCTCACCCAGTACGTGGACTTCCGCCCACTGTCAGGACTTTTCTCCACTCTGCTGTCTGTACCCTAAACCCGCTGAGATAGAAACTTGAGAGGGGGAGTCTCCTCCAGCCCTTGAGATAGAGGCTTGAGATGGGGTCCCCTCCAGCCCCTGAGATAAAGGAGACAGTGTCTCCACTGCTCCCTCCCACCAGGTTGGCAGCCAAGCAGCAAGCCGTGCAGAGCTCAGATTCTGGTGACAGAAGCAGCGATGGCTGTGTTGAATTTGTGCAGACTGGCCCTTTTCTCTGTTTTTCTCTAAAATTGCTTTCGGAAGTAGTTGATGCTGTTCTGATAAAAATTCGACTCTATATTGCTTGCTTTACATTTTTTCCCCCCTTTGGTTTTTCGAGACAGGGTTTCTCTGTGTAGCCCTGGCTGTCCTGGAACTCACTCTGTAGACCAGGCTGGCCTCGAACTCAGAAATTCGCCTGCCTCTGCCTCCCAAGTGCTGGGATTAAAGGCATGCGCCACCACCACCCGGCTCTTGCTTTACATTTTAAGGAAAATAAAGGCAGCTTTGGCTGGCGCTGGGAGCCCTGTTCCCACAGAGTGTCGAATAGTTCCCAGAGATCCTATTAGCCTGATAACTGGGTTTCTTGTAGCCTAGGCTGGCTTCTAGCTTGCTATACAACTGAGGATGTCCTTGAGTTCTGATCTTCCTGCCTTCATCTTCCAACTTCTGCCATCATAAGCCTGGGCTACAAACCATGCTTTATGGCGGCAACTCTGAGAACAGCACACAAGGCACAAGCACGACAGTTCAGCCAGTAAAGGTACCTGCTGCCAAGCTGACCACAGGACTTCCATCCCGGAGATCCAAATTGTGGAAGGAGAAAACAACTTTCACAAGTTGTTCTCTAACCACTGCGTAAACACCACGGTGTGTGTGTGTGTGTGTGTGTGTGTGTGTGTGTGCGCGCGCGCAAGATTTTTTTAAAAAGAAAGAAAGGAAAAGCTAGCACCTAGGGCCTCTGCCTCAGCCTCTTCTCTGCTCAGCCTTTCCGGGGATACTGGGAGTCCAGACAGACAGGGAGGACATTTAAGAGGCTTTTGAATTGGCAACAAAGTCCCAGAGGGGTCACAGATGAGAGATGTGACTGTGATAATCTTTGCTTCCAGCCAGACTGGTTCCAGACCTAGCAGGAATTAATCCTGCAAGAAGGATGAAGTGCCTATCCTGCTCAGAGCGCCTTCAAACTCTGCCTCTTAAAAATGTAATTGTCTGGAGACTGTTTCCTAGGGAACAGCAAGGGGCAAGTTTGGAGGGTAGCATTTGCAGGTCCATTATCCTTGTGAGCTCTCAGCCCAACACTTAGGAGGGATCTTGTTGTTTCTTAGAGCAGCCATATAAGAATGCATTCTCAGAGGGTGACTGTGACCGGCATCCTCAGTTGCACAGTTCTGTGTGTTCTTCTTTACCCTACACTAGAGTGTACTCGGTTCGTGTATGTGAAGACTGAGACTCTGCAGGCTCCCTCCTAGAGACCAAGCATGCAGTCTGCCTTCTGCCCTATGGATTGTGGGTGGAGCTAATCAAAAGGACACTTGGGAAGTGGATAGAGAGAAGGAGATGTCACTGCCAGAATACAGGGTGACAGCTTGGTCTGAATCTTTGCTGTACTTTTGAGATAAGAAGCTGAGGGGGAAAACCTGGCTGCAGACAAGGACTGGAGGGTAGGGAATCGGAAAAGAAAGATAAGCAGGAATAAGGAGGAAATTCAGCAAGGAAGTCAGAGCCCTGAAATTCTCACACTTTAGTAAAGCAATTCTTCCCTCTGTATTAGACCAGGGTAAATACAGACAGACTCAGGACACCCTGTTTGTGGACCTAAATTTTGACGTGTTCGATTTGTTACAAGGTCAGTTTCTTCACTGGAAAGTCACCTGGTGTGTTCATGGTCTGTGTTTGTTCTCTCTCTCTCTCTCTCTCTCTCTCTCTCTCTCTCTCTCTCTTTCTCTCTCTCTCAGTCTGCCTTTTCAAAGCTGGGTTAATTACCAAACTTCTCAGTCAAGGGTGGGCCTGATGTTCACCAGCTAATGATAAAATCCCATCGTCAAGATTTCCCAGTATCCCTAGGGAGGAATTCAGAATTAGCAATCTGATGGTGACAACTATAGTGTGTGTCCCCACCCAGGCTGAATACCATGTTTGAGCCACAGGTCCATCGGTCCTCAGTCTGAGGAGTGTTGGCCTGGGGTGAGCAGATGGTGCCTAGTCCACCATGGCCTCAGACTCCTCTCTCGTCTGCAAAAACTGCCTGCACAGCTTTCTTGGAGTCTTCACTGTACACCAGAGCTACAGCCCTGGCCCGTGCCCCAGGGGTGGTGCTATGGTTTGATCGTTTGGACATAGTTATCCCCGACACCCAGAAGATAAAAGGCAGGAAATGTGCAGTTCCTAGTCCCATGTTGGGAGTGGCTGGACCACATCACATCACTTCTACAGAGAGGCCATGGGATCGTGGAGGCAAACATAGGGTAGGTAGGGTACCCTCAGGCTCAGGGGCTGGCTCAGCACACAGTGAGGGCAGAGTCCCTCCTCACAGACGGACCACGGGCCTCTTCACATCCACTGCTTCTTGTAACAGGCACTCCTTCAGATTGTCATTCCCATAACTACCCACTGCCCAGAAGGCCCTGTTCCAGAAAGAACCCATTTCTTCCCAGCCCACTGCTAAGCAAAGATTGTGAAACTGGATGCAGGAAACGCCTCCAGGGTCTGTGGTGAGAGGTTTAGAAAATTCTAGTATTCTGAAAAAGTGACAGTTGGCCAGACAAGACCCAAGGTAGGGGCAGGGGTTGAGGGTTGGAAGGAGAAAAAAGCCAAGGGCTCTTGTACTTTCTGAGTGGCTGAGGGCCCTTCCCAGAGTCAGCCATCTGACTTGCATGCTTTTTCTATAAACAGACCGCCTCTTCTGTAAGGCAGAAGTAAGTTTCACTTCCACCCACACTCAGGATGTTAAAACATTTGAAGAATGATTTGTTCTGGACTAGAGGAAGAACACCCATGTGAAAGCATGCCATTTCTCTTCCTCCAGGTGTGTGCCATGTGGCTAGGATTATGGAAGCAATGGGGGCTGTAACTGGCTTTGTAAGTGGCCATTTCCTGGCTTTGGTGCAGTTAAAGGGAGCCCTGGGTCATTAGCTGCAGGAACAGCGTTTCCATATTTCATTGTCTTGGGGCTGACTTTGGAAAGTGGCTCCAAGGCACCGGATCGTGCGTGACTATGCTCCCAGGGGCTTGCACAGGGTGCAGGACAGAGCCAGCTCCTGTGCCCAGATTGAGCTCAGCTTCTTGTTGAACAGAAGCCACTAAAGACAGGTACTCAGGGACAATAATGTCCTTTTGTGCCTTTGTCTGGGGCACCTCATTAAGGTAGAGACCAGCCTGAGCTCTGACAGGACAACCTCTTCCTGTGTGTTCCAGGAGAACATAATTGACTACAAAATCCTTTTTTGATGTCACCGCTGCCAGATACAAACCCAATTAGCCACAGAGCTAACTCGGATGCATCCTGGGAACATGGAAATACCACGTTCTACAGCTAATCAGACCCATGGAAGGATGACACATCTGGATGTCATCAGAAAGGGGTTCTGGGGACATCAGGAACTGCTTGCTCTCAGAGCCTTCTCCTACCATTATGGGTGAATTACAAGGTTTCAGAGCATTAATAATAAGAGACCAGCTCCTGTCTGCTCAAGGCCTCTGGTCTCAGAACATCACTGTTTTATTCAAAGACATATATATGTATATATATATATTGTATATGTGTATGTGTGTCTGTGTATATATGATGTATGTGTGTATGTGATGTATATGATGTATATATATATATGATGTGTATGTGTATATGTATGTGTATATGTACACACACACACACACACACACACACACACACACACAAACTTACTGAGGCCTTAGTTCCATCACAGTTCCTCAGTCTCTCCACAGCTCTCTCCCATAGGTCTCCATGAGTTACGTGATTGATCTGACATCTCATATAAGTACTCTCTCAAAGACCAACGAATCCTTCTTTGTGACTCTCCTGAGACACAAAGTCATTTTCAAAGCTTAGAGGGATGTTCTGGTCTACCCTGCTTTGGTTTGAACTATTAACAATGACAGAGGTCCCTAACAGCCTGGGCATGGGGATAAATGTCACTGAAAAGGGCAAATGCAGAAGGAAACAGTACCTGAGCTTTGACTGGCCAATATAAAGGGATGGGGTGATCATCAGTCATAGTGACCTGGAGTGCTGTCTGGGAGAGCCACTGGAGTTGCTGGGCACCTGGCATATCATAATAAAAGTCCTACTATCATCAGTCATAGTGACCTGGAGTGCTGTCTAGGAGAGCCACTGGAGTTGCTGGGCACCTGGCATATCATAATAAAAGTCCTGCTTAGAAGTAACTATCAAAGTAAAACATTTAGGCTTGGGTCAAAATGCCACCCCCTCTCCCCAAAACAAAAACATACAGAAAGCTGGTATGGGCACTTCTCTACTCTGATTGGTGGTCTTGCCATACATATCTTCAGCTACTTACATAAGACATTTTTTCTTGCTGCTATTCTGGTGGGGAAGTGGGAGGCAGGGGCCTGTGCAAGACCTGGAGGCTTATATCTTCTCCTTGCCCACCAAACCTGGGCCTTCCTCTTTTAACATAGTGATAGTGGATGCTGCAGTGGTCTAAGCATGTGACTCTGGCCTTGGACAGGCAGAAAGCATTTAGAAAGAAGTATGGTTGACTTGGGTGGGAAGAATCCATGCTGTGGTCACAGCAACTGGGAGGGTGAGGCAGGAGGATGCTCAGTTTGAGGCCAGCCTGGGCTACACAGTGAGACTCTATCTCAAAGAATAAGAAGGAGGAAGAGGAGGGAAGGAGGAGGAAGAAAAGGAAGGGGAGAAGAGGAGGAGGAGGAAGAGGAAGAAGAGGAGGAGGAAGAGGAGAAGGAAGAGGCGGAAGAGGGAGAGGTGAGTAGGATCATCAGAGTCCAGTGTCTTTGAAAGTCCACAGCAAGCAGCAGAAACTGCTGGCATAAGCAGGAAAGGGCTTTGTAAGGCTGACAGAGGGTTGAGGGCAATGGTGGGTCACAGGGAAGTCTGGAAAGTGAGCTTCAGGCCTTGGCCACAGTCAGGTGCAGTTAACTCCAGTGTGAACCAGTCTTAACTGCTGTGGTTGCGGTCCGAAGTGGTCCTTCTTGGCTTCTGTCAGGCCACACCTGCGTCTCCTCACTTACAATCAGGTGCCCCTTAGTGGCCTAAATACCCAAGTGGCTTTTGCAAGAAAAACTGAGGCAGAGAAGCAGACAGATCTCAACAGGCTGAGATGGCTTTATGGGAGCAACAAGGGACCCCAACTTCCTCCAACCCCCATGAAAGCTGAGTATATTTAGACGGACTTGGGGATATGTACGTATACATAGGGAACTACCAGAAGCTACAGCTGTGCGTGCGTGCGTGTTTTGAATGGAACTAGGTAGTTTGTTGTTTGTTTTAGATAACTGGGCATATTGTTTCTGTAGGTGGAATAGAGTGCTTAGGCTAAACCATTCTTTACGGCTAGGGGCTACGGCCCAGTCCAACCATGACTTGAGGCAATTACACAAGACTTCTCCCACCTTCCAATGGAGATGAACCAACAGTTTATCGTCCTGGGACTATAGTGAAGGACTGAACAAGGTGTTGCCACAATCTTCCAAGAGTTTTCTTTCTGGCCCATAGCCAGTCTCTTGGTCCAAGCCTAGTATGCCAAGTGGGAACATCTGAGCTTGACATCCTCTTAATCCCTCTGGAGTATCTGCAGATCTCTCCTGCAAAGAGAGACAGGCAAATAGCGTTTAGAAAGAGGTATGGATGCATCCTGGGAATGAATCCAGGCTCCTGCAGTGAACCTCCTCCACCCCCAAAAGGTCTACGAAGCTGTTCCCTCTTCTTTTACTGGGGCTCCGATTCTCTTCAGAAACCCCATCCGTTGTCTCTCTCTGGTGCTAGAGCCTGATTTACCCTCCGAGGTTCTGCCATGCAGAGTCCCATCCCCCAACCCCCATGTCTCTGTCAATGGCATTAACAAGTACTTAGTCGCCATGTTCTCCCGAACCACAACATCTAAAACCTAACAGAGCTAGTGCCCCATTAGCGAAGGCCAACTTGAAAACTATCAGGTGAATCTCATCTTAGGAGGGTCTAAGGCTGCTTGAAAGCAGGCAGCCTTGAGCTGTGACCCCCTCAAATGCACTTTGGAGCGGCAGAAGCCAGGCACAGCTCTTCCCCAAGTAAGGTAGGAAGAAAACGAGGGGGCTGAGTTTGGGAGAGTTCTGAAAAATTCTAACAAGCCTTCTTTGTTTATCTTCTCCAGGCTTCCGCAGCCGGTCTGCATGTAGTTGGGATAAATTCAGCCCAGGAGGAAAATCAGCGCTTCCTCCCCCTCTCTCCTCCCATTTTAGGTGAGAGGAGGAGGTGCCGTGGGGGTAGAGAAAGATCTGGCGAGCTTGCCAGCTGGTACTGCTGCTGGGCTCAGGCGAGCCAGCTTGCTCCGCCCCCACAGAGCAGGGCCAGAGCTGGAACACACAGAGGCACCCCTTTCCCCCATCCCGACTTGGGGGTGGGAGCAGGTAGCCGAGACACCTTATGATGCAAGGCTCCACAGCTTGCGTGGCCCAAACAGAACCCTGCAAATGAGGCCTGAGCAGGCAAGGCAGCTTCCAGGTTTGGGAGTTCAGCGTGGCTGTAGAGGACTCAGTAAGATATGAGGTCCTTTTTGGGAACAGTGATATAGAAACAGTTCCCCCTCTCCCCACCAAACACTGAGTTTGGACACTGGATTATGGAGGATTGTTGTGTGGGTCAATTCTGGGGATGGGATACCTGGGAATGAGGGATCACATCAGAGTCTTGGATAAGGGGAATCCAGGCAAACTGGGGTCAATGGGCCTAAGGGCATGGGGATGATACCTTAAATGTAAGTCTCGCCTCTTGGGGCATCAGAAGAAAATCGGAAGCCCTGGCCCCAATTTTGCACAGCCTGTGTGAGCTCTGGATGTAAAAGGCACGCCTCCTGAGCTCCTAGGCTCTGAGTTGGTTCTGGCAGCCTGAGAGCTGCTCAGGGCAACAGAACTCCTTGAGTGGCCCCAGGGCAGACTTAAGCAGAAAGTTTTGTCTCTTGACGCTGCGGCTGTAGAAGTGAGGTACTTGGTCTCGACTTTGGTGTTTTAGGCACCACACCAGAGGGCGTCCCATCTGAACCAGGTGGACAGTCTTATTTTGGAGTCTTTAATCTTTACTTTGAACCACAGGCTGAACTCTGAGGTGCATGGAGTGATGAGTTTTTTGACTGGTGTTTAATGGACGTCTTTTTAGGATGCAAATCCAACCCCCTGAGGGCACCTGAGAGAGCTTTCACTTTCTTTACCAGAGAGCCTTTCCCTGTGTCCTGCAGACAGATCTCTTGGGGAACTCCTGGTTCCTCTGCTCAGGGTTGAATCATGCTTGAAAGCATCTTTCCTTCAGGCACTGGGCTTTTCTAAGTTTAAGGACTCCTATGTACTTAGTAACTGCAGGTGACTGGTCCCAGGACCTCTCCCTTCCTTGGATACCAAAATGGCAGTTGTGTAAAACTATACACACTCCGGTGTTTAAATCTTCTCTGACCTTCTGTAAACAGATGGCGTATTGTCTACTTCAGGAAACAGAGATGGGGAAAAAAAGCCCATACTGGTTGGGTACAAAGGTAGCATCAAGGCCAAATTCACAGCCCTTGAATGATGAATTTCAACCAATGAGCACAGTGTAGCTCGGTGAAACACTGAGAGGCTCCAACAGTGAAGCCTTTGCTTTGTTTCATTCATAAGGGTTCTTCATAGTTCTTGGTGAGTGGGTAATTTGAGTTTTGCTTCTTTTGAAAGATCTGTTAGTTTCCCTTCTGAATATACTGAATCAATCTATGGTTGGTAGGGCCAATACACTTGAAAGCTTGAGTGTGTGTCTGAGTAAGGACTGCATAGATGCTACCTCAAGAGGAAGAGGGTAGGGTAGGTCCATAAAGTCAGAGCTGGGGCCTAGATAGACCATGCAGATTGTAGTGCCCTGTAACCAGCTTTGCGGGTATGAGCTATATGTATCAAGAGGCTGAGGCCATTGATACATATAGAGAGCTCCAGCTCCAGCTCAGCTGATCACAGATATATTTTAGTGTATGCTAAAACTCTGACTACGGTGTTAATTACTACTAAGAACCATTGCCCTGGGTCTTTTCTGTAGGCTGAACCCATGCAGATTTCTCTTACCCAGTACAATATGATAGGCATCCGTTTGGCTGTCTTGAAGGTCAGGTGCAGGCTGCCATTCCCTTCCAAGCTGAAAAGTTGCATGTTCTCTGGCTGTGTAGCAGCTGGCTCCCTGAGGTAGCTTGAAATACAATTATAACTGTAGCCCGACTGGGTAGAGACAGGAGGCCTAAGGAAGTGCTGTGTGTGCTTTGGTGGCCATCTGAGTGGAGACGGCGTTCTGCAGTGAGAGCATCGGTACACTGCTCTGTCATGTCGACAAAGGCATTTTGACAATGCCGAGATGCAGGTTGGTGAGCTTCAGTTACCATAACCAGATCGTAGACTGAGAGACTAAAACAGTGTAAGTCCAGGGTCAGTGTGCTTGTGGGCTCAGCTTCTGTAGAGTCTCATCCTCCCGGGCTTGCAGATGTCGTTCTTACCCTTCACCACAGTTGTCCCTCTGTGAGCAAGCTTTGGAGTTTCTTTCTCTTCTTCTGAGGACATCGGTTCTTCTTAGAATCCTGTGACCTCATATGATTGCAGTTGCTTCAGGAAAGGCCCTGTCTGCAAGTACGGCACATTTGACAGAAGGGCTTCAAGGCATGGCTTTTTGGGAACACAATTAGTATAGAACATGAACAGACATACATGCGGTTACGCTAGTGGGAATATTCTGGTAGTGGAGGTGATTAGATTTAGATTTAGATTTAGATTTAGATTTAGAACTGTGTTTTGTGAGCCTTAGGCTTCTGTGCTATGAGGAAGAAAACAACAGGTACTAGATTTTAAGGAAATGCATGTTTTTTTTTTTTGTTTGTTTGTTTTTGTTTTTGTTTTGTTTTGTTTTTTTGAGACAGGGTTTCTCTGTGTAGCCCTGGTTGTCCTGGAACTCACTCTGTAGACAAGGCTGGCCTTGAACTCAGAAATCTGCCTGCCTCTGCCTCTCAAGTGCTGGGATTAAAGGCGTGCGCCACCACTGCCCAGTGAAATGCATGTTTTTAAGTTGTAAAATGGCATGTACTGTAGGATTTTTTTCAGGATTGTTTCGGTAGCTTGTGTGTCTATGCCTCCTTCTTCTCATCTATATCTATCTCTCTGTCTGTAGATTTGCACTGAGAGATTTCTGGAGTGACACTGGCAAAATGCTTCTTTCTAGGGTGGAATCTGAAGTAATTTTGCTTGGGGTTTTCCTTGTATTTACCTTCATGACTTAAAGTAAATAATAAGACACATGCGTCGGTATCTTTTCTGAGCAGAAGGCATTGATGAGTTCTTAGTTGCTTCAGGCACTTCTCACGTGTACCTCTGCTTTGTTCTTGAGGAAGGCCAGCCTAGCAGAAGGGACTGTTCTAGCTGGTAGGCCCAGGATTATGACTTTGGTCCTGGTCATGTAGTAGCTATAGACATGGCTGAGTGTGTAGCTCAGCAGGAAGCAGTGAGGACATTTTCAGGGGACACCTGGGCACCATCTAAACTCACAGCCAGTGATACCCTGAGCCTTTGAAGTAGCTTTTATGATCGGCTGGCCAGCCACACTTGTAACTAGATTTGATGCAGGAATGTATCCTGAATGCTGCCTAACTGGCTACCCTGTGTCACAGATATCCAAGGGTTTGACTGTCACAAGGTCAAAGATGTTGCATATTTGTGGCCCATGTATAAAGCAGGGCAGGTGTGCAGTGTTTTTCAGGTATTAAGGCACCAGGAAGCAGTGGGTGCTCTCTTACCTGGGCCAGACGTGAGGTCACTATGGCTGCTCAGAAAAATAGGCCAGCATCCATGCATGTAAGGCTGAAAGTAAACACACAGCAACATGCAGTCACAGACACAAACACACAGACACACAGACACACAGACATACAGACACACACACACACACACACACACACACACACACACACACACACCGTTACCTGGAGACCTGTGAAAATGATCATGGGAGGATTTTTTTATTTGTTTTTGTTTTTCTTTTGTGAATAGTCCTCAACTGGCACCAATCCAAGGCCTAGCAATCAATTCAGACATAGCATGTACTCCCTAGACAAATGGTGTAATTTTGTACCACAGCACACTATCCATCTGTGAAGACCAGCTAACTATAGTTAGGTGCAACGTCATGAATGTCACCCACAGCATACAGTTGAGTAGACAAAGCACACACACAGAGTTTAGCATTATTTCCCCCATGTGACGTTCAAGCCAAGCAAAATAAAACCGCGTCTTCAGAGATGCGTGATGCTTCAGAGGAAAAACAAAGGGAGATGATAAAGTTCAAAGTAAGGCTATGTTGGTGGAAACGGGGGTGGGGGGTGGGGTATCAGCACTGGTCACCGTCTCCTAGGGTGGATAAAACTGGACAATGTTCTCTTTAAGCTGGAGGTAGGGGCAAGGATGTTTACTTTATATTTGTCCATTAAATTGCTCAGTAAAAACATATTGGATAATTATTGTGCATTTGTTTGTCATGTTAAAGACAGAACCTGGGATCTTGCCCTTGCTAGGCAAGTTCTTTCACCTGGAGACCAGTGAAGGCCACATTTCTAGTCCTAATGTGTTTCTCTGAATGTATTTTATACTTGTGATGAAAATATTAGGTGAGAGTCCTAAAAGCTCCATGTTTAGTCTTGTTCCAGCATCTGTGATGTGTGCATGTGTGTGTGCACTGGAAGGAGACATCGTTAGGAATGAATGTGAAAATCGACACAAGCAACAGAGGCCCTTCCAGTGCTAAGGTGCCCCCCCCCCCCAGGAGCAAGGAGGAGCATGCAGCAGGCCCCGAGGAGCGGCATCCAGGAGGTAGGCTCTGATCAGCTCCTGCAGTGCTGGGGGTGGGGTGGGGTGGGGAAACTGGGTGGAGATGGGTTGATACTGAAGAGGATGACGAAGACCCATCAATTTTTTGTTGGACTCACAGTACAGTTCAAGAGGGTTTAGAAAATGGAAGGATGGATTGGCACTCCCCCAACCTTTTTGTTAGTCCAGGCTAAGCAATTAATAGATTCTCAATTCAGAACAACCCTCAGGCATAGTATAGTTAAACAGATAACAGAAAAAAATGAACTAAAAAGACTTTCAGAAACCCTCAGTGAAAAATAGGTAAATATGAGAGAATTAAAAAATAGATACAGTTATGCTCACTGCCAAATCCCATTATAAAACCATCTTCTTCAAACTTCCACAGGGGATTGCTTAGGGAATAGTTTGGCAAGTCCTCAAAAAGTTAAACATAGACCTAGCTAGCACACGATCCAGCAATTCTACTTCTGAGTGTAGATCCAAGAAATAGAGAGCAATCTTAAACAGATCCTTGTTCATGGTGTTCGCGTCGCTCATAAACATCCCGAGGGAGAAACAATGCAGTGTCAATCAAGAGCTGGGCTGGGGAGAGAGCTCAGTGCTTAAGCATGCTTGCTGTGTCCAAGTTCCCAGAACCCACATAAAATGCTGGTCCTGTTGTTTGTGAACCCATCTAACCCCAGTGCTGTGGGGAGGCTGAGAGGTGGAATTATCATGAGGATTACTGGGGCTTCCTGGCCACAAGCTTGATAAATATCCTTTCGCTGTAAGTAGAATATAAGGTATAACATAAGGTATTGCCTATAGATATATTAAGGTAGAATATATAAGGAAATATATGGACATATGATCATATTAAAACTATATTGGACAAACTGAATCCCCAAGTTTACTGGATACACCAGACCAATGTAAAGTACAGTACCCCCCAACCTGAACCCTATAAAAAGGATGACATCTGGACATGATGTCACAAGCCTATAATCCTAGCACTTGGGAGCTGGATGTCGAAGGATCTGGAGTTAAAGACTGGTCTGTGATAGACAGACAGAAAGATGTATGGTTGGATATATATATATATAGATAGATGAATGGGTGGGTAAATAGATAAATGATAGATAAAAAGGCAGATAGAAAGATAGCTAGACAGACAAATGGATAGATGATAGATACATAGATAGACATTGATACATAGATAGAGAGATAATACATATTCCTGTGATCTGTGACGGTCCTGCTGACCTGTCATCCAACCACCCAGTGCAGAAAGAATCAATAGGCAGAGAGTTCCAAACTTTCCTCAGAGCTTCAGCTCCTCGTGGTCCTGGCTGCTTGACAACCTGCTCAGTTACTGAGTTACTCTTCATATATCCAGTCCTGGTCCTGTGCTTCCTGTCAGCTCCAGCCTGGGGCAGGTCTGCATGCCTCCAGCAGCTCTCCCGCTCTTCTTCATCTGTCTTCATACCTTCAATGACCCTGTGTGCTTGGTGTCTGTAGCAGCCTTGCCCTTGGCCCCACTAAGACTTCCTTGAACCCCATGGTCTCTGTGATACTTCTGTAGCCATTTTGCAAAGTATATGTATGATCTGAGAATTAATATCTGCAATTAAGATCAGGATGTGAGAACTTGTGGTTGACAGTGGCCAACTGTTGAAGAAAATTGGGGTTACTTGGTGAGTTGCAGCAAGTGCTGCAATAGAGCCTGATGGTGTGGGAGACACAGATGTGTCTGCATTTCCAGTACAGCACTCGCAGCAATTGTGAGTCTAGGTTAACTTTGCTTCATAGCGAGAGCCTGTTTCAAAACCCAGAGGCGCTCAATGCTGTTCCTGTGTGAGGAGACAATGGAGAGAGGCTGAGGCTGTGAAGTTTCCTCTTGAATTAGGGAACATGGAAAACAAGGTAGCTTTCCCCTGTAGAAGTTTGAAGGAAGAGACAGAGTTCCTTCTGGGCCCCTCTCTGGCTCCTGGGTCAGCTTCTCTTACAGCACAGAGGTGCCCAGGGACCAGGACCTTGTGGAACATCTCCTTTGCCCTCTCCTTCCTGATTTCGATACAGATGCTGGGGCCAGGTACCTTCTAAAGATGGACCCCTTAGGGAATGAGCTCTGATCATCTTCTTTTCTTCCCTTCTTCCTTCCCTCCCTCCCTTCTTCATTTTCTTTCTTTTCTGCACTGGAGAGTTAGGGTAGGACCTTGCACACACTAGCACGAACGCTACTATTGAACTATACCTATAGCCCCCGTCCCTTTTTGCTTTATTTTGAGGCCAGATCCACGGAATTGCCTTGTCTGACCTCACTCTGTAGTCCAGCAAGGTTGTGACCCTCCCTCCCCCAATAAACAGTTCAACAGAATTACATACAGGGAAGAAATGGAAACAAAATGAAAACAAAAATCTAAGCCGAAGAGGCAGAGACAGCTCAGTGCACCCAAAGCCTCTTCACCCCTCAAGTAGGAGGGGTGTAGACTGGTCCAGGAGGAGCTCCCCTGGGGAGTGGAAGGCACCTCATCCAGCTGCCTCTGGGGATAAGCACTATGGTCCCTTTAATCAAGGCCAAAGTTACCACTCATTTATTTGACCTCACAGTAGCCCCAGACTGACTGCAGTTGAGGGTGGTAGTGGGGTGGGGCAGGGGTGATGGGTGATAGAAGGCCTTGACTTTTGATGCTCCTGCCTCAGTTCACTGAGTAGCTGGGATTATAGCCTATGCCTGCAAGCCTGGCTAATTGCCTTGTAACCTTAAATCCACCTATGCTGCTTCTGGAAAAGAAAAAATCCCCATATTTTAAAACTGAAAGGCATGAGAATGAGACATATACTCAATGGAAAATTTGCTTCTCAAACAGCATGAGCAAAAAAACCTCTCATTCCCATGGCAACCAGATTCCACTGCGACCAACCATACATATCTGCCAGGTCACCCACCCGTTGGCAAGCCCAGCACATCAGCTCTTCCTAGGGCACATGGATGACAGCACCCACACAGTGGACTGCCTCTGGGGCCCTCTCTAGTTTCTTAACATTGTGTGGAGAGGGCCACCTAACACAGAGCAGAGAGTACCTCTCAGAAGTCAGTGAGACTTAGGCAGGCCATCGCCCTTCTTGAAGCCCCTGGGGCACAGGATCTGGGTCAGGAATGTGCCATTCTGTACTGAAGCCCTGACAAGGTGGGAGAGATACTTATGCTTCTTCCCTCCTTGGTCAGATTATCAACTTCATTTCTCTCTTGAAAAACCAGCAAGTTTAAGAAGAGTGGATTTAGACAGGAAAAATGGAAAAAGACAGGAAGAATTCTTCCAGGTCCTGAGTGGGTATAACTGTATCACCAAAGAGCCAGAAATTCTTATCTCTTTCGTAACTAGGGCCTAGGGAAGACCTCATTTTCCTCATCTGAACTTGAATCAACAAACCAAACTAAAACATGCCTTTGAAACAGAGAGGGGAGACATCATGGGGCCTAGGCCATCTTCCCCCAGAAAGGAACTCATTAGCCTGTCCATGAATTTACATGTGTTCTAGTTTTTTGCTATGGTAAATATTATTTGGGGGTTTCTACCTCACCTTAGATCATTCCTAAGTAAAAGACACAAAACCTTCATATTTATAATAAGCCTTAAAGCACTAGAGCTGGGCAGATATCAGCCCTCTATGCCATTTTGTCTCCTTCTTGTCAATAACCCCAAGATATCACTTGTCATGTTCTGCCTGGGCTGCCCCTACTCTAACAGGCTGGCCCTCATCTTTTCTTCTCTCCTGAGAACTCAAGCTGGGGAACCTCACCCCTTCTCTTCTGTCAAGCTCAAGCTGTAGGCATTTTTGTTAACTAACCATTAGTGACTTGGGGGTGAAGTTTAAACAGAAGCTGGTATAATTGAGGATTTCCTGCTCCTGAAGCAACCCGATCTTGGGGTGTAGAATTTAGCATTTGAATACATGGAGCTCCAGAGCATCCCGCTGTCTCAGCTTATGTTCACATGCAATTATGTTACCCCAAAACATGTTTGTCCCCAGTTGGTTTTGACTAGTCAACAAAGTTACCAGTGGCCAATGGCTGGGCAGGGAGGAAGAGGGGATTCTGCCACGACAGGGGCATAGGAGGTGGACCACGCCAGTAAGGTGCAGGAGGAGAAGACAGCCGACATGTGGGTACAGGGGAAAGCAGCCCCAGGAGAGCTGCCCAGCAGAGTCCAGGGGCCAGATGAAATATAGATTTAGTATTAACTCAGGAGTATTGGAGGGGAGTGTGTGTTAGCCACGTGGAGTTAGGGAGTGGCCCAGCCATTGAGCTGCTTAGGGCATATTAACAGTAAGGTTGTGTATATGTGTCTTTCTTTCAGGGATTCCAGGACATTGGGCAGGTGGTGAGGAACACAAACGTGCCCACCGGCCGGAAGTATAGAGCAGATTAATTTACTAGCTACAACCCACTACAGTCTTTGTCACAAAGCTATGACTGTAGGCTCACTTCTTCCCACTTGGACAAAACTGTAATCAAATCTTTTTCCTTTACCAGTTTGTTTTCCTAATTTCATTTAGAGAGGGAAGCAAGGTACTGGGCTTATGCACCTGAGTGTGGGGTTTCATTTCGGAAGGGATTAGACCTGCTAAGTACTGCTCACTGGAATGCCAGGCTCCCGTGAGAATCACCAGAAGTCCTTCATTTGGTTGAGCCCAGTGCAAGCCAGGCGTGGCGGTGCAGTTAGGGATTACAGTGGTCCAGAGAGGCTGAAGCGTGCAGTGGGTCTCAAGTTCAAGGCCAGCAGAATAAGCTAAGTGTCACCTAGAAGACTTATCGAGTCCTTGCCTCAAAAAGGGAAGAAAAGGAGGAGTGGGGAGGAGGAGATGGAAGGAGGGAGAAAGGGGCAGGAGGAAGGAAGGAGGGGCTGTAGATTAGTGATACAGAGCTTGTGTGTCTGCAGGGGCCTAGGTCTTTGATACAGCAAAACAAGCAACCCCAAAGCTGATGTAAAGGTCCAGCTGGAATAAAGACATTCTCGAGTCATTCTGGCTCTTTTTGGCTATCAGACAGACAGACAATGCACCCTAAGGAACTGGAATTTCCCCACGAACCTCATGCTGGGAGAAGGTCAGACTGAAGCCTGGTACCAGTCAGAGAAGAAGCTTGTCTCCTGGAAGATTTCATTCTCACAACTGTCTGACCACCTGGCAGGAGAGACTGGAGCCGGGATGTTGAGTGGACCACACCTTGAGCTGGACTGCTCAGCTGTGCAAATCGCTTCCCTCTGTTTAGAACTAAGCCTTAGTCAGGGCCCTGAAGTCAGAGAGTTTTGGAGGCTCTCGTTTCCCTTTTTCCAATGTAGCTACATAGATCTCCTTTTTCTGCTTTTCACAATTAAATTGTCTTTAATTGACCTATTGAGGATAGGAGGTTGAATCTAACTTGTTCAGACTGACAGAACCTGGGCTCAGACCCCAGGAAACTCCTGTGACACTAATTACCTCCCTTGAACAGACTTCTGACCCCTCGGGTTTGCACTGTTCCCCACTCTGACCCCTTTGGAACAAGCCCTTCCTCCCTGGTTGCTGTCAGCACCAGGATCAGCCTAGGAGTAATCTGCTCCCTCCCTGAGGTTTCTCTTTCCTGTGGGAATGACTCAAGACCTAGTTATCATCCCTGCAGCTGTCCTCCCCTACTGACCACAGGGAAGCTCTGGTGGTTGTGGGTATAAAAAAGCAGGCCTTCAATTTGGGGGGGTTGGGGGGTTCAGCCCTAGATGGTCTGCAGCTCTTGCTCACAATGTGGTGTTTATAACCAGTAAGCTTTGCTTCCAATTACAAGCTGTAGCCTTTTCCTGTAACACTGTAGAAAACCTTGGCTGTGCTGTGAGCTGAACATGTGTGTTTGAGAGTTATCTATGGTTGGGTCCAGGTTTCAGCACAGGAAAAACTGCAACGTTGCTGCTAGATTCCATCACCTGCACTACCTTGTGACTGACCCAGTGTCAGAGGGGAGGGGAAGCAGGTGGAGGTGGGTATATTTATTTATATCTCAAGCAAAAGCAAAATGGGGCTTGTCCTTGCTGAGTCACTGGTAGGCTCCTTAACACCCAACTATGGAGTGATTGGTGTGTGTGTGTGTGTGTGTGTGTGTGAGTGCAGACACATACCTGGGCATGTGCAGTGGTAGGCATTGGGCCATTCTTGTTTGTGAAAACTCCCCAGAATGACCTTCTACCAATCCTTTAGTTTCTCCCCATCCTAAAGTTAAAACAAGAAGGAAAAATGGTGGTTCATGGGGTACTGGCAAGGAAATTTTTTTCTTTCTATAACCCATATTCAGACTTGAAACAGTGTAAGTTTGTAATGTGAAAGCCTCTCGCTGCCTTTGCAGATGGCTAACTATGCAATCTGAGAAGTTAGTGGTAAGTTAAAGGGACAAGAGGAGGGGGAGGGGAGAGATGAAATCTGTCTGCAGAAGCCTAGACCAACCAGCTTGTCTTCATCCTCTCCTTTCCTCCCTTCCTCCCTCCTTCCCTCCTTGTAACTTAGTCAACTTTCAGAGGACCTTGATCTGAAGGGACTTCTGAGTATGTGCTAACCAAACAACCCCGTGACAAGGGCAGGAGTCTATCGACTCACTAGTCAAGGAGTAGTCTTTGGGGTACCAGTTACAAGCTCTACCAGATGGCTCTCAGAACAATTCATAGTCTCCCCTACCAAGGACCTTTAGTCTCAGCTCTGGAATGAAGAATTCTGGGAGTTAGTGATCTCCTCTAACAGAAACCACCGTTGCCGGATCAGGGCCTTGAGTTTAATTCCTGTTACATAAGAATGTCCTCCAGTGGTTTCTAGGGATCCTCCATAGTTTCCTCATAAAGGGTTCTAATTAATAAGTGGGTGTTTAGGTGATCTATCCTGGTTTCTACAAAATCTGATGTCTTTTTTTTCTGACTTAGTACCAATTTATATTTAGTGAGTTGTACAATTTAGAATCAAAAGTAAATAAGAATGTATTGAGGACAGAGTCAGATGTGGGTCAGAAACAGGGAAGTGAGTTTGGAAAAAAGCACAGACTTTGGACTAGTTATTTTCTGTATTCTTCATGTATTAGAGACTGCCTTCCCGTGTGTAGCCAATTCCTCGAGAGTGCAAAGGACTCTGTTGAGATGCCAAAGCACTCCAGAGCCAACACTCTCTACAATGGCTGCAACCCAGCCGGCGTTTTTTACACTGAATCACTAGGGCCAGGTGGGAACCAGGGGTTAACACAATGTCCATAACCTAGGATGCTATTCTATTGGCCAGCCCTTGACTACTGATTAATTGTTCCTTCCCATCGTGGCCCTGTGTGCTTGCCTGTGCCTTGACTCCTTGTTTCTTTGTGTAGAATCTCAATTGTTTCTCCCATGTTGGCTATTTGATTATACTTGAAGCAAATTTCTAGTGCACTGTAACACACCCAGAGGAAATGAGGCTGCCACAGTTAGCACCAGGGGGCTGTTAGAATCATCTGGGATGCTGTCTGTCCAGGGCTTGCCAACATGCCCTTGGACGCATTGGCCTGCAGTGATCCAATGGGCAGCTAGACTCTAGAAGCTGCAGGGCAGTGGTTCCCAGACCAAGCTCCTGGGTCAGGATCTGCATCACCTGTATACAGTCAGAGATACAAAGTCTTGGGTCCCACTCCAGACTTTAACTTAGGAATTTGAAGTAGGGAGCTAAAAGTTGCTTCCCAAGTGGCTCAGGTGACAAAGATGCTTAAGTTTGATGTGGTTAGAGGAGTGGGTCCAGCAACAGCTAGCCTTGTAGCCATGCTGAGGAATGTGGCCTTGCTTTAAGTGTGAAGGAAGTTATAGGAAGAATTTGGACAGGCTCTGGCTGCTGCATGCTATGTGGCAAGGAGCTGACTCACCAAATGGCTGTCTCCTGCAGCCGAAGAGGGGACAGTCGGTTCTGGGGCATGGGAGTGAGGACAGTCAGAAGAGAAGGCCCACAGGCATCAGCAGCTGGGAACACGAGGCAGCTACTGTCAGCAACTCAGAGCCCCAGTGTGGACAGCAAGTGTCTTCAGCCTGCTGTATCTCCCCGATCATATTCACAGAGCCAGGGCGTTTCTGTAAGCTGGGAGAGATACAGTGATACAGGTCTGGGGCTCTGAGACCCTCCCCTGTGCAAGCCTCCACTGACTCTCCACAGTACATCTCTGACACTTGGTTTTTTTCAACAAGTGAATTGCAAGGAACTGTGGAGGATCCATCTATACGTTAAGCCATGGCAACTGCATGTAATATAGCGTGCCTGATTTAAATTAGAATTCATTTAACTACAAAAATAGGATCTGATAGTTTAGGATAATTAAAAGGTATTGTGAGGCCTGGCACGTGACTCACACCTAGAACACTTAGAAGTTTGAATCTTATCTGCTACACAGTAAGCCCCATGCCAGACTGGGTAGAGTGAGATCCTGTCTCAAAGCCCAGAAAGCCTGTTAGATGCTTTGACCGTGTAACTTATTTACTTCCTTCCTTCCTCTTTCTCTTTCTTTTTTTCTTTCTTTCTTTTTCCTTCCTTCCTTCTTTCCTCCCTCCCTCCCTCCCTTCTCCTCCTTTTAATAGTAATAGTAATAGCAGTAGTAATAATGGGCCTGATCTATAAGCTGTGCGCTTAAATGTGGATGAACTTCATGGCTGTAATTCATGGTTTAACATTTTTTCCCGTGTAGTTGTTTAAATCCTCTGCACACACTGGGTGAGCACTCTACTACTGAGCTGACTCCCACCCTGTGATTTGCTTCTATTTTTGAGGATGATTTATTAAATCAAATCTCTGTACTTGGTCAATCTGTGTGTTCTGTTTGATTCTTAGTGTGGTAAAACTTTTCCCAGGACACTGGCTCAGGAGACAGCTAGATGGAGTACCCCTGAGTATCAATACTTTCCCTCAGTGTAAACAGTGAGAAAGCAAACTCACCGCTTACTAGCTGCTCACTACAGCCTAGAAAGTGGAGGGAGACACGCCTTGTATTTCCATCAGTAGCCACTGTTTGGAGGCAGGCTTGAGAGCTCAGAAATGTATTTCATCTTCACCTTTTATTTATAGCCACTTTCTTTCCTCAAGTTGCCTGGGTTGTTCTTGAACCCTTGGAATCAAGTGCTCCTCTTCCTTCAGTAGTTAGGACCATAGTACACTACTGTGCTCAGCCGTTCCACTGAGTGCTTGAGACAGGTCTCGTGTACCCTAGGCTGGCCCTGAACTCGATCCTCCTCATTCCTCTTCCCAAGTGCTTTTTTTTTTTTTTTTTTTTTTGCACTTTTATTACTGAAAACCTAAAACACACAAGTTTTGTTTTATTGTTTAAAGCAGGATGGAACCTGAGTTCTAGGTGGGTGTTCATCTAACAGTCCAAGAGACAGAACGAGATGGTCTTCTTCAGTCACATGGCTGATGGGTAGCAGTCCCAGACACTCAGATAGATCTTAGGCTCCTATCGTCCAGTGCAGACCTGCTCTCTGCCTGACAAGCAGTCTTGTAACCGTCTCAGTGGTGACATGACCCTGGCTGTTTCCAGACATGCCTGGCAGGAGTTCAGGGCTACCCTCTCAGTTAGCACTCCTCGAATTGTGGGGCTGGAGGAAAACTGACCCCAAAGTGGAAAAATGTTACCGATTTCTCCCAGAGTAATAGGAGAAAAAGTAAATCCAATAAATGAATGTCAATTCTAGTCAGTTTACGTTATTTTAGATTACCACGATATTTTAGTGATAGGCAGGGAGAGGGACTTACATAATGGATGTTAACTAAATGCCAAACATGGATTTCTAGCTATTCTTCCCACAGCAATAAAAAAAGCTGTAAGTGTTTTTGATTTCTAAAAGCCAAATTTAATAAATTAATAACTGCATGCCAGGTAAAAATATAAATTTACAGTTGAAAACCAATAATTTAACAGAAAATGCTGTATGGTGCATTTTTATTGATAGCTTACTGAAGTAACATCTGAAAACACATCTTGCTTCTGCTGAAGACAAAGCGCTATGTCAGAGGAGGAGGAGGAAGCTGGAAGCAACTGTTGTGGAGTTGGCATATGGTACAGGGATGGTGATGAAACAGCCAGGGCGCTGCTTATATGTGTGTATGCGTGTGTGTGCAAGCATCAGAAACCAATGGCATGGACCCCAAAAGCAAAGTCATGACAGCTTACTCTGGGAAGCATGCTGGGTGACAATCACAGACAACCCAGGACAGAGAGGTGGTGCAGGCACAAGTCTGTGATTCCTTGATATGGGGTTTCCTCACCAGAAAGGGGTAATCATGCAGTAGCTTGAGTTTCTCTTAACATGATAAACACCCAGGACTACCAGGACCAGAAAGCATGTGTTCACTGTTTTACAAGGACGGCTGAGCAGTGCTATAGAAATGACAGGAAGTTCCTTCATTTTAATCTGGGTATTTGGCCAAACCTCTAACCAAGAAATAATTCAGCTAATGAAGCTAATTAAATTACTAGAAAACATTCCTTCATCTGTAAACCATTTCTTTTCTCCTCAAATCAAAACTCTAAAATAAAATGTCTTCGTTTTTGATAAGCAGCTCCACCACCAGTCTCTGATAGCGTATGTCATTCAGGGCGGCCATGGGGTCTAGCTCCGGTGATCTCATGAGGGTTGGACCAAACACAATCCCAAGGTTCTCTGCACTCATCAGATTCTCCTTCTCGTGAAGGGTCACTCTGAAAAACAGCAAAACACAGATGACTCAGTGATACCGGATGCTCTTCAGCAAGTCTGAGCACCCAAATGAAACCAGAGCCACAGCCAAGGCATGCCCACAGTCCTCCTAAATTATTATTCCACGCTTTTTAGAAACCTCAAGGGATGCGACTTCTTTTGAAGTAAGTCATACTGATAAATAATTTAAAAGTCCTGGTGATCTGGAGCTCACATCTGGACTGTGTGGGTTCAGATGTTTGTGGATTCCCTTAGCCAGACACATTTCCAAGGAGGAGGAGGAGGAAGAAGAGGAGGAAAAGGGGGATAGGAAGAAGAGGAGCAGGGAAAGGAAGAGGAGAAGGAAGAAGAGGAGGAAAAGGGGGATAGGAGAAAGAGGAACAGGGAAAGGAAGAGGAGAAGGAGCAGGGAGAGGAAGAGGAGGAGGAGGAAGCCTGTCCTCCCTTTCCCTTGTCTCTGTGGCTCCCTTAGACAAAGTGAACTCTGAGTGTCTAGAAGAGCATCTGTGGAGGCAGGAAGAGTGGCTCACAGTTCAGAGATCAGGGTCTGTGTCTCTTCCTTTTATGCTACAGCAACAGCACAGACAGAGAGCTACTAGTTTTACTTAACTAACACCAAATATGAAGCAAATTTTAATTTACAAGTGGCGTTAGTTGTGAACATACTCAAAGGAAGTTTGAACATGATGCCTTTAATGTGGGAAAGAGCTGAGCGTGGTGGCTCACACCTTTAACTCCAGAGGCAGGCAGACTTCTGTGAGTTGGAGATGTGCTTGGTCTATACAGGTCATCCAGGGTTAGCCTGGTCTATACAGGACAGCCAGGATTATATGGCAAGAGAAAGAGAAGAGGGTGTAGGATGTGAAAGAGGAAGGAAGGAAGGGAGGGAGGGAGGGAGGGAGGGAGGAAGGGAGGAAGGGAGGAAGGGAGGGAGGGAGGGAGGAAGGAAGGAAGGAAGGAAGGAAGGAAGGAAGAGGTATTTGTGAGTGACTGAAATGTGCTTTTGGGCATATAGAATTTTTGTTTCTAATTGATTTTAGCGTTTGAAGCTCTAAATTCGCTGACATCACATAACTGAAATTTTTGATCATCACCAATCAAAACCCAGCTTCAAACTAACCACATTCCTCCGTCCTCCATCACTGTTTATACACTTTCCATGTTGGCAGCAGCAGTTAAAACAGCAGTTTAAAAACCCAGACTGCGTACGCCAAGCTTGAAGTGCTTACTTAAAGCAATAACCAAAGAAAAGTGAGTTGCCTCACAAGCTGACAGCAGCAACGCGTTCCCTGTCCACAAAACATTCACCAATGTCTGCAGAACACTAGCACACTTACAAGCAGATCCTGGAACTGCAGTGCACGGATGCCAGGGTGAGGCTGGCACGTGGAACTGCAGTGTATGGATGCCAGGGTGAGGCTGGCACGTGGAACTGCAGTGTATGGATGCCAGGGTGAGGCTGGCACGTGGAACTGCAGTGCACAGTATTTTTAGCATCCTTTCCCAACTAGAACAACTTCTCGAAGGACAATGTTGCTAAACACCTACACACTCACTCAATAGAACATGACCTTTCTTTCACCTTTTGCTTAATTTTATTCTTGAAATTTGGTTGTAATATCTTACAGCAGTAAGACATAAGCTGCAACTTGCCTCTTGAGATGTGCCATGAGGTACCGGAGCGTCTCGCAGTGGGCGGGCGGCAGCGATCTCAGTGCTTCGTGAAGGGTCTCCAACTGCTCATCAGGGTCCATAATTTCTACAACATCAAGGAGAGATGCTCTAGCAGAAAGCTGATGTGCATGCTCATGGAACACTCTTCTGTGATGCTTTCGTAAAGCTAGTGAAAAGGCTTTCTCACAGCCAAAAAACAGCTATCCAAGGCCACCTTAGGTTCAGTGTGGGAATACAGTTGAATGGGCTTTCTTCCTTGAGGGTCTTAGGGTCTGGCACTTGAGGAAAGTGGACACACTAGATATTGGTCATGCAGCTCTAACAAATACATGTAGAGAGGCGAACAAAGCCTTACACACTCTAAGGAGTTCATCTGAGAACGGCATATGTATTGCTCAGGATATTCAGAAATCACTTTGTAGTATACAAGAAGGTAGCCCACTGCCCCTTGTGATTCCTGGCAAAGTCTTCCTGATAATTTTTTTTGATGACATTGTTTTTCTTTGGAGTGTTATGGGAAGAACCCATGCCTCATACACGCTAGGCAAGTGCTCTACTACTGAGCAATATGCCAGCTCTTTATTTTTCTAAGTCAAGAAATGTCTCATCTTACATTTGCTTGTTGTATTTATTATACTCGGTGTTATATAACAAAATGAAGTCTCCCTTCAAAGCATGAGCATTCTCTATTTCTCAGAATATGTCCTAAAGAACACACTGCATGCAACTCTAAGCGTGCTGTGCCATGGTGGGATCTTGGGATAAGGGGGTTCTCCTAAAGGAGTCCATTATGAAGGGAAGATCTCCATCTGGCCATCTGAGAGCTGCACTGAGTGCCCACATACCACTCACTTTCTGTAAGAACTCTGCTCAATCTACCAATCATACGTGTAACACAAGGAGTTGATGCTGTCGGAATTCTGTGCTCTTGAAGAGCACCTCAGTACACTTGCACTCTGGATACAGGAGGGCCTTAAGTGCTGGGTCTCAGGCCAACCACTACAGGACCTCATACTGTTGAGTCCTAATCAATATGACAATCTTGAAATGCTGAGAACATTTGATCTACCCTGTATCCAATGTTTAAGACAGAAGACTGGAACTCTGGTCTCTAACAAATAACCAGCCCAGCTCAATGACAGTGTATATTGGGCCCATTAAAAGCCAGTGTAGCACAAAGGCTGGGCTTAAGCATGGCCAAGCAGATCCAATGACTGTCAGGATATTTATGATCAGTGACTGATGCCTTTTAGTTCAAAGGAACCTTTGACTACTCTACAGCTTTGGTCCAAAGCTTCCTCAATTCCCTGTTTATTTCTTTATAATAAAGAATATGTGTTTTGCCTTTTGCTATCCAGATAATGCATGAACTCCAAACCTTGGGGACTTTAACGGGTATATCTATTCATAACACAGCTCTTTTTTCAGACACTGAAATGTAGTAATTTGATTTCTAGAATGAAGAGAAGGAAATTCTGTTTACTATGAAAAGCTAACTCTTAGCATAGGGCCAATTAATTTGAAGCTACATTACTTTGGAAATTAAAAGCAGGTTTTTCCTTTTAACTCCTACAATTAATCTTGGCCAGAAGGAGCTTGAGACAGTGGGATGTTGTGCGGAGCACTAGTGTGCTATCGTAGGAGAGTTATTTCTCCAGGAGAGGCTGACAGCAAGCACTGAGGCCAGCATCCCAGGCTACAGTGCACAAGAAAGAGGCAGGTGGTGTGAGGCAGCCCAAAGGATGCTATGCGGGGTACCCAGATCAGTCGTGGTCAGGAAAATCCTCAATGTGAGGGAAAGGTCCTGAGTAAAGCTGCCTCAGAGACTTGAAGGAATGAGACAAAGAGGGAAGGCAGTTGCCGCTGAGCTGTGAGCAGGTCCAGAGCACAGCATGCCTGTGAGACTGAGGGTGAGTGTGCAGATGTGGCTGCAAAGCTCTTCTCATGCGAGCTGTGTCAAACATGAAGACGTATGGCAAGAGCAGTAAGGCTATGAAGTCATGTGACCCAGTGCTCAGTTAAACATGGTAGCTACTTCTGCATGTGTGAGTACATGTGGCATGTCATGGAGGTTACTTCTTTCTACTCCATGGGTACTGGAGGTCAGACTCAGGCTGTCAGCCTTGGTGGCAAGTGCCTTTTACTCCCTGACCCTCTCACTGGCCCTGACAGTCAATCTCTACAGTTCCCTTTCCTCTAGCTACCGTGCAGAGGGAGCACAAAGGTCTATAGAAGGTTAAGAATAACAGCAGAAGACCACCCCAGTGAGAAGGCATCCAGGGCACAGAGCAGACATTGTGCAGACGGCAGCAGTGTGAAGGCATTTTATTCTGAGTCTATTTTGAAGACAGAGCTCTTAAGATTTCCTGATGGGGAATGTAAGGGAAAGGGGAGAATAACCGGGAGTGGTGGAGGTCTGGGGATAACTCCATGTACGATATTCAGATGTCCAATGGACACACTGGCCCGGATGAACCTGTGGTTGCAGAAAGAGGCACCCCACATTTCCACCTGGTTCTAGCTGGGAACATGCTAACTAAATGCACTGACTCTGACACCACACTGGCCACACTCTCCCTGGACAGTAAGCCCCTCTTCTCTCCCAGGCACTCAAGTATTACCTACCAAACTTTCTAGAGACATATGGTTTTAAAGACAGAGGCAACATGACAAAATAGATAATCTTTTCTTTTCTCTCCTTCTCTTCTTCCTCTTCTTCTTTTTTAAAAAATGATGCCAATACTCAGAAACTTAAGGTTTCTTTTTAAAGGGTAAGATATGAATTACAGGTATGAGTTTTGAAACAGAAATAAAATTTTGCAAATGAGTCGTTTTCTTCTTAACTAGAATTTAAAAAACCCAAAAATCAACAAACAAAACCCAAACAACCCCCCCCCCAACCCCAAAACCAAAATAACCCTAAAAAACAAAAACCCAAATACTTCTTTGGCTGAAGAGTGTGAGTAGTGAGGCCTGCGTTTAGCTTCCCAATTCTGAAAACAAAGCAAACAAACAAACTTCTTGATGACGTGCACCTGAGTCCAGAAGCATCACTGATGGGCCAGTGCTTGTTTGTGAACTCTGAAGGTCTGTGTGAGGTGTAAGTATGGAAACTAACAACAGGAGGCTTCTGGGTTAGAGAGCATAAGTGCTTGCAGATACATGGACCATGGTGAGAGCCACAGGGGATGGACTTAAAAAACCACACTGATGATACTCAGCAGGAGAAGTGGTTAGTTACCGAGAAGAAATGGCTTGTCAGGTGTTGGACTCCCACATCAGGGTACTTACTGGCAGACTCTATGAACTTGGGGTAGGCGTCGTACGTGATGAGAGGGATTGGCAGATCCCTGAAGTACAGTTTAAGTGCACCAGTGATAATGTTGATGTCCTCATACATGTTCACAGAAATGTCCGCCTTTTCACCGTCTTTTAAAAGAAACAAAAGTAAACACTGGATTCACAGGATATCATTTCAACATGGCACAATTACATTTTAAAGATAGGTAACACTTCAGTTTTTTAATAATTTATTTATTTTATGCACATTACTATGTTTTTTTGCCTGCACGTATGTCTGTGTGAGGTTGTCAGATCTTGGAGTTACAGACAGTTGTAAGCTGCCATGTGGATGCTGGGAATTGAACCAGGGTCCTTTGGAAGAGCAGTCAGTGCTCCTAACCGCCGACCCATCTCTCCAGCCTCCACTTCAGGTTTTTTAAATTAATTAAACATATTTATTCTAACTGCACAGAAGCTTGTGGAGCTTTGGACTGGACCAGTCTATGCTTGAGTAGACCTGAAGCCCTAGCTGTGATGTTTTTGTGAGTTAAGTGATTTTTACTTAAGAAACAAAAAGTAAAAAGCAAACAGAAAACCTCCCTATTTCCATTATTAGCAACCAACCCTTCAGTTTCGAAGATCAAATTCAGCACGAAACATGATATGCATGCGTGATGACCCACTTCTGTAAAACTTTTCAGGTTGTTCTCTCTTCAAGCTACTTCGTTTCCCTTGCTCAGCTCCCCCCCTCCCCATGTATGCATGTAGACTGGGGTGGAAATAGCTTTACATTTCATAATTACCGGAGAATCCTCAGGGGAATAATGGAGTGTTGCTTTCTTTCTGTTTTATAGAAGCATGATTTGCAAAAGGGAGCACAGGCCTGGCCTGCCAACTCAGTTTAATCCCAGAAACCACATGGTGGAGGTGTTGATCCTCAGGTTAGCATAAGCATGCACACTTCTCCTTGGGAAGCTCCCCCCAGCTGCAGTGTTTGTCCCTTGCTCTACCAGGCTGTGTTATGTTTTCCACTACTAATACTTTCCTCCATGGAGCTTATGAAAATGAAACCAATAACCACTGTGCACTTACTGCAAGTCCTACATAGATGCAAAGACCAAGAACACAGGTTAACTACCGAACTATAGCAAAGAACTCGGTGCCTGGCATATGGCAGCAGCTTAATGTAAATTTTCAGTGACTAAATCAGCACAGAAGAGATTTTTAGATCTAGAAGCCTACTCTTGGGTTTAAGAGTATTATTAAGACAGTTCTTTTAAAACTTGCTTTAAAACTTGATTGATAGAATTTTCATATGATGTAACTAAATCATTCAAAGTATATAATTCAATGTTTTTCATGTACTTACAAAGGTGTATGAATACTACCATAGTCTGATTTTAGAACTTTCTTATGCCCCTCAAAGTTCCTGTACCTGTCAGCACCATGCCCTGGCTCTGACCTTCACATGGGATGATATGCATCCCTTCCATCAGTCTGCATGGTTTGTCTGTGTTACATGTATAGATCATGCAATATATGCTCTTGCACTCAGCTTAGTTTAATATCATACGCTGCTATCCCATTCCTTTTGTTTTAGCTGCGGAATATATCTACTGTATTAAAGCATGATTCAAAATTTCCATTATTTATTTTGTGTGTGTGTGCGCGCGCGCGCGAGCGCGTGCATGTGTCACGGAATCCATGTGGAAGCCAGAGGACAACTAGTTGGAGTTGGCTCTCTCCCTTCAGTCAGGTTGCCCGGACTGTCTAGTTAGGGTCTATTGCTGTCATGAAACACCATGACCACAAGCAACTTGGGGAAGAGAGGGTTTGTTTGGCCTCCAGGTTACAGTCTATCATTAGGGGAAGTCAAGACAGAAAGGAAGTCAGGGCAGGAACCTGGAGGCAGGAACTAAAGCAGAGGCCATGGAGGGACGCTTACTGGCTTGCTCTTCATAGCCTGCTCAGCTTACTCTCTAACACACCCCAGATTACTAGCCCAGGCAAGGCATTCCCCAATCCTGGGTGGGACCCACCTGTTAGTTAATCAAGAAAAAGCACTATAGACTTGTCCAGAGGCAATCTGATGGAGGCTATTTCTCAGTTGAGTTTCATATTATCAGATCACTGCAGCTTGCCAAAACTAAGTTAGACATATTAACAAGTGCCTTTACCTACTAAGCCATCTATCTTTCTTTCTCTTTGTTTTTAAAGATTTATTTATCTATTTATTTAATGTACTTGAGTGCACTGTAGCTGTTTTCAGACACACCAGAAGAGTGCATCGGATCCCATTCCAGATGGTTGTGAGCCACCAAATGGTTGCTGGGAATTGAACTTAGGACCTCTGGAAGAGCAGTCAGAGCTCTTAACCACCGAACCATCTCTCCAGCCCCAAGCCATCTCTTTATAACAAACAAACAAACAAACAAACAACCCCTGAATTTATGCATGTAGGTATGTATGTATATATTTTTTGAGACAGGGTCTCTCTATATAGCCCTAGCTGGCCTGGAACTCACAGATCTGCCTTCCTCTGCTTCTTGAGTGCTGAGATTAAAGACGTGAACTGCTTGGCTCTAAACCTGAATTTTAATAAGAATACACACATAACTGTCTTTCATCTGTCTCACTTTAAATTGTTTTCTGTTAAAAACAATATAAACAATCTAAAATGTGAGATCCAGGCCCTAGCTTTATATGCAGAACCACAACTAACCGGCACAGTCTGTAATACCTTTCTTCTGTCTTTCTTTCCTTTTCAGCCCTTGGGCTCACTGACCACATGACCCTGGCTCTTGTGATGAGGCTCGACCCACAACCTCTCAGTGTACCCCCCCCCCCCATATACTATTTATGGTCCCACCTGAAGAAGATTGCAGCCAAGTTATAATGGCACCTGCTGACCTTTTAGCGCAGGTAGTGCTCCAGCTGCTGACTGTCTCCTAGATGAGCGGAGACTCCCCCAAACCTGCCTTTACCTTGACTCTGGGACTAAAGGGTCCATGGCAGCATTCTCTGGCCCCTACCCGCCTCATTCTTCAATTTCCTTGTGTGAAAGCTAAGCCCGGAACTGACTACTCTTGATTACTTCACGTTACTTCCTTGGCTATCTATATGATACATAGCTTTGAACATTCAAAGATTTGGGCAGCATTTGTGTGCAGGGCTGATTTAAGTGATTTGTACCATGGGTTCTCATGTTAAAACTCTATATAAATTCTTACAAATGATTCCAGGATGTGTCTGGAAGGTTCAGAGTGGCCCCCAAAGGCCTCCCATGTAGAGCCAAAGAGCCATCGGGAATCTTAAAATCTGTTAGCAGTGTTACAAAACAGATGTCTTGATATTTAATGACAAAAGTGTGTTCGCTCAGTTGCTTTCTGGGGTCGCCATGGTTTTCAGTTTCCTTGTCAGTGTTCCTTATGTGTCAGATTCATGACTGCAGGCTGGGAGTGCTCAGCTGCTGTCTTTCAGATAAAGGGGATTCCTCTTACCGTTCCTTTGGCATGGATTCAGGATGCTCCTTGATGTGTCTTTGTATACAACACATCATTACTTTACCATCTTCGTTTGCATAAAACATTTAGGTGGCCGACATTCACCTTTGCAGGTTGGTAATATTTAATTTATTTTTGTCTTCTGCCTTTGTGGCTTATGAGAAGATTGTCAGCAGAAGAGTATGATAGATAGAACTAGAAATGTATACATTTCAGGCTAAGGATGGGTCTTTTGGTAGAACATGTGCCCAGCATATGAGGTCCTGGGTTCAATTCACAGCATTTCCTACTCCAACACACACACACACACACACACACACACACACACACACACACACACACTACAATGTAAAGCAAAAGAGGCATTTAAAAATTACTAACTTAGCCAGATAGTGGTGGTGCATGCCTTTAATCCCAGCTCTTGTGAGGAAGAAGATTTCTCAGGTTGTGGCCAGTCTGGTTTACATAGTGAGTTCCAGGACAGCCAGGGCTACACAGAGAAATCTTATCTTAGAGGGGAAAAAAAAAATCACTAACTCTGTATTTAAGGGACTAGCTTTTCTTTGGTGCTACCTTACTCTGGTACAAAGGAAATAGAAGCGGAGTGGTCATGCAACAAACCAACACTACCCTCTGCCCTACAAGTCCTCTGTGACCCTAGCTATGCTGGAGCTCACTCTGTCCACCAGACTGGCCGTGAACTCAGAGATCCATCTGCCTTTCCCTTCGCAGTGTTGAGTATAAAGCCACGCACCACCATACCCAGCACAAATCAAAACTTAAATGTTATTTTGAAAGTTCCATTAAGCTGGGCAGGGCGGCACATACTTATAATTTTGGGGAAGCAGAGGCAGGAGAATGCCAAGTTTGAGGCCATTCAGGGCTACAAACAAGAATATATCTCACCTCCTGCAAGCTATAAAACAAAGCCCATGGCAGCATGCTTTCCACAGGGCCAAGTGCCATAGCTTCAGCTCCTCTAAGCTTTCTCGTTCCTGTACATGAGCTAGAACACCAATCAGTCATACAGAACCCCACGGGAGGACTGAGTGGGTTAACTCAGGCTGGGACATGAGAAAAGACTACATTGTCCATTTTTTTCTGTCAGTTTTGGTAAATTTAATTGATCTTTGCTTTTGATGAACTTGGACCAACCTTAGATATTCAGATGCTGGTGATATCCATAAGCATTGTGTTTCTTTCTCACCAGGAAATCTGAACCTTTAAGGTAGCTGATACAAAGACAAGAAACTATAAGCTGAATTTTATTGTTTTGTTTGTTTGGCTTAGCTTTTAGACAGGCTGGCCTCAAATTCACTATGTACCAATCCTGGCCTTGAATACCTGATCCTCTTGCTTCTACCTCTCAAGTGTTGGGGTCATAGGTATGTGCCACCATGTTTACCACATCCTTTTGCAGAATGTAATACTCATCAGTCATTTAGAAAATTAATCTAAGAGTAGCATAAGAAACTTATTTTCTGGTACAGTATAACCATCTAAGTTAATGGCTCTGCTGAAAAACATACCTCTATCAAAAGCCATCTTGACATCTTCAATTAGGTCACTAAATCCTGACACTCGGTAGAGTCCTTCAGAATTAAGACCTGAAAAAAATAAATGAATAGAGCATGGGAATTAATTCTGTTAACTCATGCCTTTCTGTCACATTTCAACATCTCTCCATACTTCAAGTTGGACAAACAAACAAACAAAAAAAATAATAAAACACACATGCCTAGAATTTTTCTCCCACATCCCCCAAAAATGAATCTGTTCCACTGTTTTTACTTCTGACCTACTGTCACATGGATATTTATAATTTGGCCATCATGTTGCCTAATTAGACCAAGTAATGTTAAATCTTAAGGGAAATCATTCATCACCCAATTCCATCATAAAGTCTTTTACGTAACAGAAGGCCTGTATCAGCAGGCCTATGGCTGTTCCCAAGTGGGTAAGAATAATTAGGGGGCAGCTCAGGTTTCTGCTCTTGACGTTTTAATAGGGCATGTCTGCCTTTGCTTCCTGGCATGAGAAGAACTTAAAACCTGAAAGGTGAATCATCTCTGCAGAGATCTTTGCAGACTGTAGATATCATCCATTAATGTATTCTAAATACTACTTTCCATGACCAGTTAAATGTTCCTTGAAACCAAGCTGCCTGCTCATTAATACACTGCAGACGTGAGAGCACATGTCTCCTGACACCATTTCCCATGTCACTGAAGACAACAGCAACACTAAAGACAAGGCACGAGCCTAGAGAGACCCGAGTGAAGGCGTCGGCAGCCTGCATCCAAACAGCTCACCTCTGGACTCGATCTCCCTGATGCACATGTCTACCACCATTGGCCGCTTGGTGATGTGCGCTTTCACGAGTGTTGTCAGGTCGCAGCTGTACACCTTCTTCACGTGCTTCAGGTCTGGCTTACAGTCATTGGGGACCATCTTGGAACACTGCTTGTGGACATTCAATCCACAGTCTGTGAAGACAATGAAGGAAAAAGTCATGATTACTTTCAGCCTGGGCATTCTGGAGTGTTTCTCTCAGCAGAAGTACAGCTCCTCCAAGGAGAGGAGCCACAGCCTCTCTCCTCTTGAAAAAGTTGGATTAGAACTAGGCTAGGATTTTCTTTCTTTTTGAGATAGGGTCTCACTATGTAGCCCTGGCTGACCCAGAACTCTCTACATAGACCAGGTTGGCCTCTAGATATCTGCCAGCCTCTGCCTCCTGAAGGCTGTGATTAAAGGCATGTGCCAACAAACTCAGTGAGGCCAGGATTCTGGCTAATGCTTCATTATTTAAGTTCCTAAATGACCCCAGAAAGCAAAAACAAAATCACATGATGGAGTCCCTACACAAAAACCATTACGTGTTAAATAATTACACATAATAGAATTTCACATCACCAATGCTAAGGTTTGAGTATGTTTTCTTTGTAATTCTTACGACATGCTGGGAGGTGTGGCTTTTTGGAAGGCGTTGGGTCCCTTTTCATGAACAGGTCAGTGCGGCTATGAAGAGGCCTAAGGTTTTCTCTTCTGCCTTCTCTTGATGTTTCACCTTTTGCCATGGGGGACATAGCAAGGAAACCCCTTCCAGATGTTGGTACCTTGAACCTTCTATCTCAGAACTATGGCATCTAACTCTTGTTCTTTTATAACTTATCTAGTTGAAGGTTCTTTGATATAGTGTCACAAAACAGACCAGTTGTAAAGCTCAAAGTAATTTACATCTACTGTAAGTTGTAATTATATTTCAAGTCACTTGATATAAAGTGCAATTGGACAACCAAAATAAAAGTATTCAAGATCTTCTAAATATAAGTCTGTTCCAGCTAGGTGTGGTGCTGTGTGCTTTTAATCCCGGCACTCGGGAGACAGAGACAGAGGCAGTCAGATCTCTGAGTTTGAGGCCAGCCTGGTCAACAAAGAAAGTTTTGGGACAGCCAGGACTTCACAGCCAGGAAATCCTGTCTCAAAAAACAAACAAACAAACAAACAAACAAACAAACAAACAAAAAACCAAAACAGCCCCAAACCAAACAAAAATCAAAACCCAAACCAAACAAAAACCCCAAACAAATCTGTTCCTATTTATATCTATTCACAAACCCATTTTATAAGTAAGAGTGCATTTGATTTCTTGAGTAGTCTAGCCTACTATGATCAACAGCTAACACTTATGGAGGACTTACTATTATTGCCAAGTACCATTCCAAGTGAATTGTGTTTATTGTTTCCTTTAAGGCCACAAAGCTCTATTAAATAGCCACTGTTTCTTCAGTTTACTATTTATATCTGAACAAACCAAGTTAGAGAATTTATCCAAGGTATATAGTGGAGCAGGAACTCTAGCCTTAGGTGATTCTGGAACCCTGAGGTCTCCATGTTGGGTTGCCTCCATTGAAGTTACTCCTCTGGTTTTGCAGGGCTATAACATCTCAGGCACCAGAACCCAAACACTTCCCAGTTATATCTGAGACACCCTTTCAATAACATGAGTACCACGAAGTTTTATAATGGATGAAAAAGAACAATCATGTTCTGCTAAATTAGACTCAAGTGATAAACTATACTGAGAAAATAATTAAACTAAAATAAATGCCATCTTTATTTATTTATTTATTTATTTATTTATTTATTTATTTTTTGGT
The DNA here is from genome assembly GCA_030674055.1 of Rhabdomys pumilio. Classification (NCBI taxonomy): domain Eukaryota; kingdom Metazoa; phylum Chordata; class Mammalia; order Rodentia; family Muridae; genus Rhabdomys; species Rhabdomys pumilio. The sequence continues at coordinate 143,208,597 of JANHMN010000002.1, forward strand.
TTTTCGAGACAGGGTTTCTCTGTGTAGCCCTGGCTGTCCTGGAACTCACTTGGTAGGCCAGGCTGGCCTCGAACTCAGAAATCCGCCTGCCTCTGACTCCCAAGTGCTGGGATTAAAGGCGTGCGCCACCACCGCCTGGCCACCTTTATGTTTTAAAAAGTATAACCTTTCTAATTTTTAAGTTAAAACTGTTACTAGGATCTCTTATAAACTAGTTTAAATGAAGAAGATGCAGTTCATGTCCAGAATCCCAGACTGTCTGGGCAGCTGCCTCGGCTATTGGGCAGTTTCATTTTGCTGACATCACAGCATGGAGAGGGTGCCCGTTCTAGGAGTTACTGAGCTGATGGTGATGCTGCTGACACCATCACTAGAACTTGTGATAAAATGTATCCTGCAAACTAGTAATGAGTGTCACAGCAGACAACAAGAGCTAGCACACAAACAGAACTGTTTTGTCATTAAATGGACAGACACTGGCAACTTGAAAGAGCATGCAGCAAGGAACCTGAGAGAGGAATTGCATGGGTGTGCTAGAGGGCGCTGGGTCTTTGCACATGTGAGCTCCAGGTAGTACTGGGTGCTTGCCAGCATTGCAGGCCTTGTCAAGGCATGGCTGCAAGGTGTGCTGCATGGTCTTGTCGCCACCAGCTGAAGGTCAGAGGCCAAGTGGAACTCAAGGTCCTGAGACAGGTCTGAGTGACTGAGGTTACAGACTTCGTGTCTACATTGTTCTTCATAAACCTCATTTACAGAAAAGTACCTCCAAGTAATTAATGTGCAACTTCTCTCTGTAGTCACCATATCTGGTAAGTTTTCAATACATTTGCCTTTCAGATATTTTGCCAGTGTCTGTCTCACTCTACCCTCTGAGACAGCAGACATTCAGCTCTCTTGGTGCTGTGGCTGAGGGTTGTCCTCTTCTCTTCTGTGTAATGCTGCTGGGATCCTCCGGTCCCTTGCACATGTCAGGCAGGGGCTCTCACTACTTAAGTGCCAGCCCTTTCAATTGACTTTAATTTTCCTCCCATGTGCTTGAACTGTGTAACTTCTGTGCTCCGTCTTCAGTCTCCCTGACTCCTTTGTCATCTCTGTCCTGCTCAGCCCATCACCCAGGTATCCTTCAGGTATCAGTCAGTTGTCAAGACTGCCTTTAGTTCTTTTTACAGCAGTATTTCTTTTCTGACATTTCCCATGTTCTCAAGAATTTCTGTTGGAGTGTTTTATGACAGTTACTCTTCTTGTCTGAGACCCACAACATCTCAAGTTTTGAGTATAGGTTTTCCTGGTTCCTGGTGGGATAAATGATTCTAAACTGTATCTTAGCTACTCTAAATGTTGTAAATACAGTATCCATTTCAATCTTTCATTTCACCAGGTTTCAATTTAAACTTAAAATGCTAAGCCTGGCTCACTTTTAAACATAAAATGAAAATGTTTACCTAAAACTCAGTGTTCTACTGTGTGTGTGTGTGTGTGTGTGTGTGTGTGTGTGTGTGTGTGTCTACTATGAGCTGCCCCATGTGGGTGCTGGGATTTGAACTCCTGACCTCTAAAAGAGCAAGAAGTCACTTAACTGCTGAGCCATCTCTCCAGTTCCAACTTTTCCTAGATTTCAAAGTTTTTTCTTGGTTAATGCAAATATCTTGTCATGACTGATTTGTGTGTGTGTGTGTGTGTGTGTGTGAAAGAGAGAGAGAGAAAGAGAGAGAGAGAGAGAGAGAGAGATAGATGGTTGGTGTTATTGATAAAATAAAGTGAAATAAAAGCCAGCTGGAAAACCTCTTTTAAAATGTATTAAGTGTCTGAAATCTGGCCATTGGTATTAGTTTGGCTGTGTCTTGCTCTTCAGGGCTGTGACACAGGTCACATGTGGACTCTGGAAAAGCAGCTTGGAACAAGCCATCATTGCACAGACAAAGAAAATGAGTCACTAGTGTGCTCAGGCTACTGAGCTTGAAGAGCAGAGCCGTGACTGGACTACAGACTGACCAGCCTGTGCTAGGAGCTGGACGAGGGTCCTCTGCTAGAGCAGTGCACGCTCCTAACTGCTGAGCCAACTGTTCCCCCATCTAAAGTGAATACCTCACATTCTAATAGGTATCACAAGTCATTATCTTCATAAGAAAATTAAAAGAAATGGCTTATACCTTGGAATATTTATGAAAATATTACTTTTAACCAAAAGAGGCTATATAAAACTTTTAAAAGGGATCGTTCAGATTCTTATTGATTTGTAAGAAAAATCACCAGTGTCAGGTACTAATAAAAATAGAAATTATTCTTTTCTTCTTCAAACTAAAAGTTCAATATTTATATACTTAAAAAAAACTTCTGTTATTAGGTGAAAGCCTTTTATCTCCTATTAGAGGGCAACAATGACAGTAATAACAACAACAGTAATGGTGATGACAGTAAGTGCTGAAAATATCAAAGGAGCTTCATCATCTGACTTCAGTTGAAATGTCTGCTTTAAAATAAGCATCCACCTGGATTAAGCAATGTCTGTTGGAATATTCTGGTAAGGCTAAGCCAAATACACTTTAGAAATCCTGGTAGAATAATGAATTACTTTCCTGGAATAACTTATTTCCTGGGAGAGGGATGTTTGATAAACTTCAGTGATTATTATACAGATAATAACAGGAAACTGTGGAAACTTACATTTCATCTCACAGATCATCTGCATCTGCCATCGGAATGTTGGGACCAGAGGCGTGAGCCACTCCCACCCAGCTTATCGGCCGGCTGTGGCTCCACAGTCCAGACTGTTCTGAACTCATAGTCCTCATGTGCTATACAGGTGCACAGATTACGTCTGCAAAGTTCCCAGGAATGAGAGGACTGTTACTCCGCCTAGCACAGTGAGTTTGTACTCTCTGGTACTCAGTCTTTGAATTCTGTTTTAGTTAGATAAAGTAGGGAGCTCAAAGGCTGGATGAGTCCAGAGGCATATTAGATCTAAAAACTTCAATACAAATGTAACTGGCTATCTAAACAGAACTAATTAAGTCTAAACTATCTTTTTTTTTTTTTCTTCTTAAAGACAGGGTCTCACTACGTAGCTTTGGCTGACCTGGAACTCACTGTGTAGACCAGGTTAGTCTTAAACTCAGTAGGTCTCTACCTCCTGAGAGCTGGAGGCTACATCTACTACTGTGCACCCTATTTACCAAAAAAAAAAAAAAAAAAAAAAAAAAAAAAGTAGAAGATTGTTTTTTGTTTGTTTGTTTTCTGAAGACCATCATGGTAGGTTTGTGGTTTGTTTGTTTGCTTGGTTTTGGAGCCAGGGTCTTCTATAGTCTAGGCCTGACCTGAACTTGCTATGTAGCTGAGAAAGACCCAAACTTCTACTCTTGTTTCCTTCTCCTAAGTGCTGGAACACTACAACCCTGCACATGTTATGCCCAGTTTTAAAAAAAAAAAAATGTGTGCTGGGTAATGAACCATGTGTGGCAAGCAGCCTACTGAGTCCCATGCCAACCCTCCATTAAAAACAATGGTTGACATATGACATGTGCTTACATTATTATATCGTAATAATGGACAGAATAAAACCCTTTCCCCCCTTTATCCCTGGTTAGAGATGGAGGCTATTAAGGCGGGTGCTGAGGGGTAGAGGTAGATCATTTTATTTCTACTTGTTTATTATGTTATCACTAAAATAGCTGTCCCAAGACATTTTTTTGAAATACAATTTGAGACTATAACATATTACCATATACTCAGACACAGTGGGTCTGTTTTTTTGTGGGTGGCTGTCAGAATTCTTATGTACATGGTCTTCACTCTTTCAAAACGTAAATGGTACACATTATTTGGTAGAAAACCTTTTGTTAGTGACTGCCAAATGCTAAGAAACTCTCTTGGTGTCAGGTGGTCAAGGATGTCTTACAAAAGGCAAATGAGGCTGACTGAGAAAGTCACTCTTTGCGCAGGTGACCCTACTGTGGAGGGAGTATGCCATCTGCCTTTGAACAGTGGAGGTCAGTGGTTCTCAACCTGTGGGTTGCGACCCCTTTGGGGTCAGCCAACACTTTCAAAAGGGTGACATATCAAATATCCTGCATATCAGGTGTTTATGTTATGATCCATAACAGTAGCAAAATTACAGTTATGAAGAAGCAATGAAAATGATATGATGGCTGAGGGCTACCACACCGCGAGGAGCTGTGTTAAAGCGCTGTAGTGTTAGGAAGGCTGAGAGGTACTGGTGTGGATGGTATTCCTATCATACTTGATATCACGCTTCCCAGTCCTCACTACTGCCCTCCAGTTCAGAGACACAAGCACAGCCACCCAAGGAGGCTTCCCTATGTTATCTTAACCACAGAGCCACCTCTCCAGCCCCAAGAATTTCTTTTTTTAAAAATTTAAATGTAGGTTTATTTATTTTTATGTATATGAGTCTTTTGCCTATGTATGTATGTATGTATGTATGTATGTATGTATATACATATCTCACATTTGTGTCTTGTATGCACAGAATTCAGAAGAAGGCACTGGGTTCCCCTGACGCTGGAGCTTCAGATGGTTGTGAGCCACCTTATGGGTGCTGGGAATTGAATCTATGTCATCTGCAAGAACAAGTGCTGTTAACCTCTGAGCCATCTCTTTGGCCCACCACATTGAGTGTCTTAATGAGTAACAGTTTCTAAATGTAAACCTAAAACACCATCATCATTTTTCCCAGAAAAGATTTGTTACGTTCAATATCTTTATGTGTCACAAAGAAAATATTAATGACTAAGTGCTTTTTTTTTTTTTTTTTTAAATTTGGAAATCATCTTTGAACATAAATTTGCATACTTCTTCTTACAGCTTTGACTTTGATTAAAAAAAAAAATAGTAAGGACAATTCTGCTTAACAAGTCAGCTTTAAAATTCAGTTTCCAAGGCAACCTATGTTCTTGCACACTGCTTAAAAAAAAAATCTATAGATGTAGTTAAAGCAACACTAAGGCCAAATTTTGAATATAACCACTTTGCTTTCATCTCCTTTGAGTTCTGAGACAAGCTGTCCTCTTCCTTTCTGAGACTTAAACATACCCTCCTGCTCTGCCCACCCAGTGAGAAGGCAAGCGGCAGATGACAAGCCAGTCTTCTGCGTGGCTGTTGACGAAATGGAGAGAGGAGGCTCTTACCTGCACACTTCACTCCCTGAGCAATGAGGCCCCACATGAAGTTGGCGCAGTATTCACACCAGTGTGGTCCTCGGAACGTATGCACCTGAAGAAGAATAGGCAAAGTAGAGAAAGGGGAGAGAGATATCTGAGTGAGGAGGCTGTCATGTATCAGTCAAAGCAGTACTACACAAGCCACGCTGAACTCAAGATGCAGCATGCTACATTTAGAAAGACTGAGTGCCACTGACAAGTGACAATTTTTTCAGAGCTTCATTTCTTCTTTTAGAAGCGATGACACATCAAATCAATAGACTGCAATTTCCTTCTGGAAACAATGTCTACCATGGAATTTTCCAATGAGTGTCCTCAGGCACAAGTAGCCTCTTCTGCATGCTAGGCAAACACTGGTATGTCTGAGAGTGATGGCTTGAAGGGGAAGAAGCAGGGTTGACAATGTCTTGAGTCTAAGAATTTCATCAGATGATCCAGCTTCTGTGGTAACAGTAGGTCACAAATCTTAAAGTGACACTGGGTGCAACTGAATCATAAAAAAGAGCCAATTTCTTCAAAACATTTGACATTTACTATGTTAACAAACAGCTGCACTTCACACCTACAAACACTACAGTTAATGAGAAACTGAAGGCTGGCATTTCAGGCCTGTGCCATTACTGTGTCTCTCACAGTCTTTTATGCACAGGAAAAGTAGAAGATTCTAGTCTAATGCTGGTGAAAAATATTACCAGAACAGAGCAGCTATGAATCTGAACCCTATACATTAAATAACAGAATTAGAAAAAAACCTTGCCTGGTGTAGTGGCACGTGCTTTTAATCCCAGCACTAAGGAGACAGAAGCAGGCAGCTCTCTATGATGTTCAGGTCAGCCAGGGCTACATAGTGAACCAATGTCTTAAAAAAATTATATATACACGTGTGCACATGCGCATGCATGCGCGCGCGCACAGACACACACACTCATATATTTAAAAATAAAAAAATATATTTGAAGGTCATTTATATAGGTATATTTAAATATATATAAAATATATATTTAAAAGTTTTGGGCAAATTATGGTTGAAAATGTACTAGAGAGAGGATACAGGAAGTCAGTTAATTTACTGCCAATTAGACTTAATTAAGGTAATTTTCTCCTGCAGGAAACAGAAAATATGCAAAAATCACCAAGAGTGATGATTTCAATGTGTGAATCTACCAAAATGATTCTGTAAAGAGTAAAATATAGCTAAAAATGTTATTTTTCCAAACTGTGATATTAATCTATTGAATGGGTCTCAGAAATAAACTAATGAGTCTAGAATATAAATATGTATTTGTGTATATTTTACACAGATGTATTATTCCTTCAGGGCCAAAATGTCACAAGTGTAACATATTTCATTCAGAAAAACTATGCTGAGTGAATCATGAAAGCGCCACTGATCATAACATAAGACTCAACTTCAAAGATGTTGAAATATCAAATAAAATATCCCTAATATATTTAGTGAAATATAGTATATCAGAATTCAAAGTGCTAGATAGAACTGGTAAAAATAAAAATACGCCTATGAGGCTGCAGTGGATAACCCACAGCTCATTCTAAACAGGCATGTGCTTGTGATTGTAGCAAGCCAGCTTGAGGACCAGGTCTCATGTTAATTTTAAGCAGGATGCCATAATTCCTCTTATATCTTTTATGAACAGGGTCAGGAATGCAACACACCCTCGCCTCTGAACTGCTAATGATGTTCAGAGCCCATAAATTGAAAGTATTTCATGGACTTGCTAGAACAAGGCCCAAGACCAACAGATTCCTTCCAACACCCCTTGACCGTGGTCCTCAGAGTGAATAAAACTGATGACCTTCACTTTACTCTGATGGGAGTGTGAAGGAGAACACAGGCACAAGCTCTTGCAAAGATGTATATGATGATGAAATATATACATGAATATAAATATGAAATACTATAGCATCCTAAAGGTACTTTGGAGAAAGTCTTTGTGACACAAACCAGCCTACAGGTTGCCAGGTCTCATGTTAAGTATGACTACTTACTAAATATCTAGGTGAATAAAAATGGAATGAGAAGACGGAGTAAGTCCCCAGGAGGGCTTTGTACCTATCGTTTACCTCGTGGTGAAGTATCTGAAGTTACACCACACAACAAATATTAGATGGTGCTTGGTTTATTACTTAAACATAAGAGCACTGACTACCAATGGTAACACAGTCCCTTGCTGCCTCATGAGAGCAGTGGTGAATGTGACACTTTAGGAGACACAGGGTATCTGTTCACATGATACTTGCTAAACAGAGTTCTAACTGTCCAGCCCCGTGTTCTCTAACCAAAGGTTGCATGTGTGTATTAGAAAGCAGCTGTTAAGGAGTCAGGAGACAGTTACCTTTGAATGAGTTAGCTGTATAGGAGGAACCCTTCCTTCCTCTCACACAAGTCTCATGTAGCACAGGCTGATAATGATTGTTCTCAAGACTGACATTGAACTCCAACCCTTCCACCTCCATTTCTCAAATTCTGGGATATAGGCAAGTGCTACCTGGTTTAAGAACTGCCTTTAGTGAGGTGCGATAGCGCACGCCTTCTGTCCCAGCACTAGGGAGGCAGATCTCTGAGTTTGAGGCCAGCCTGGTCTATAAAGTGAGTTTCAGGATAGCCAGAGCCACACAGAGAAACCCTGTCTCAAAAAACAAACAAACAAACAAACAACTATGAGCAGCCTTTAATGTTCTACATCACAGTAGAACAATTACAGCTAACAACAATTAGCTGTATACTTTAAAATAGCTAGTAAATAGGATTTTGAATGTTATCAACACAAGAAAACAATAAATATTTGAGTGAGGCTGATGTCCTTATATTGGTCTAGTTACTACACTTGTGCTGAAATGTTACATTGTGTCCCTAAAGAATATGCAATCATGTATCAACGAAAAGAAACAGTCCTTCATCTGTACAGACCCTAGCACAGTGTAAACAGGTAGTACTTGGTGCACACAATTCTACAGACACTGACCTGTGCTAACAATTTTATAGAAATGGTTGTAGTAAAATAAAGCTAATAAGAAAGTAACACATGTTCAACTATAATGAAAAGGTCAAAAGTGGCCCTGCTTAGGAGGGATAAGAAGGAAATAGAGGGAAATGGAGGTAAGACGGTCTGCAGTGGGTCATTTTCAAAAGGCTTTGGCAAGAAGCCCAAGACCACAATAGCTAGAACCTTTTGGTTTTATACATGCTAACATGCTAGGCAAACACTTCCACTGAACTATACACCCATTCCATTTGTCTGTGTGCTTGTTTTTAAAGACAGGGTCTTTCTGTAGAGCCCAGGCTAGCCTTGAACCTTAGAGTCTCCTGCCTTAACCTTGTCAGTTGTGTGATTATTGATGGACCACCATGCCTATCTGACATCAGAAACTTTCATCTGGAATGCTCTACCCTCCATATAGCAGAGAGCGTCAGAGACCTGCAACTGGTCAGTACTTTAGGAATAAACACTACTGCAGCCTTGATAAATACACAACTGAGAGGTATGCATTGTACAACTGTCATTTCATCTAAAGTACCTGAGGTTTTTTCTTTCCTGCACTCCTGTTTGCTGAGGCTTCCAGCTCTTTTTCTGTCCTCACCTGTGCTCACTTTCTTAGTTCCTGATTCTTAGTTGTTGTCCTGGTTCGTTGTTTTGGTTGTTGGTTGTTTGTTTTGTCAATTCTATACAAACCTAGTCATATCAGGGAAGAGGGCACCTTAACTGAAAAAAATGCCTCAACAAGAGCGGCAGGTAGAACATTTCCCTGGTTAGTGACGGACGTTGGAGGGCCCAGCTCACTGTGAGCAGTGCTGCCCTGGGCAAGCAGTCCTGTGTTACAGGAAAGGAGGCTAAGCACACTTCGGTGAGTAAGCCAGTAGTGTTCCTCCATGGCCTCGGCTTCACTTCAGCCTGACTTGCTTTTATGATGAACTGTAAGCTGAAATAAATCCTTTATTCTCCAAATTTCTTTTTTGGTTATGCTGTGTTTATCATAGCAATTGAAACCCTAAGTAAGACTGCTGTGGACTAGGAAATCTAACAGCAAGACTTTGTTAGCAGTGACTATAAACCAGAAAAAATGTTCTATCTCCTTGAAGGCTATAATTTGTTTCTTTTTAAAGTTTTATGTGTACAAGTGCTTTGCCTGAATTTATGTCTACATATTAGGTGTGTGCCCGGAGCCTCAAGAGGCCAGAAGAGGGTGTCAGATACCCTGGACCAGGATGTTTGGATAGCTGTAACCCACCAAGTCGGTACTGGGAATCAAACTCAATTCTCCAGGAAGGGCTCTTAATAGCTAAACCATCTCTCCAGCCTACCCTGAAGGTCTTCTGAGCATACAAAACTTTTGTTCTTTCTGAGTTTTAGACAGTTAAGTGGAATGAAAAGCAGCACTTTACCCTCTGCTTGCTGCTGACCTTTAGTGTGCGCGTGTACACACACACACACACACACACACTGGCTTTGTAAGAGGGGGAGAGAGGGCTGATACTAACAATTCTATCAGTTTATCAGAAACAATGCCTTTGGAGATTCTTTCGGCAAGATAATTCAAAGGAGCAGTGTCTGGCAGCACGGAACATAGTTAGAAAAGCCACCTGGTAGGAGGACACAGAGCTATTTTCCTAGGTTGCCTCTAAAGCTGTTGGCCCACACTGACTAGTCAAAGTAGAATACGTGCCCAAATGGCATGATCGCAAGTTTTAAAGCCCTTTCCTCTTTGAAGCTGGAAAAAAAAAGACAGTGTTATTATTATGCCATGTATGATTACTTTTTACCTTTGAACAACTCCTTTCATGTTAGTTGCTCTGTTTAAACACTAAGATGCATCTCATTAGTGAGCCCCAATAGAGCCTTATCACTGAAGGTCCTAGTGAAGCCTGCTTGAAAAGGGCATAGAGGGTGTGAGATGGGAGGTGTGTTAAGAGGCAAAGGCCAGTGTCACATGTCTCTCAGGCAAGGAGTTTGGAAGACGTGAGGTCATCCTCAGTGGGGTGTGCTGTAATGAACACACCTGCTGCCTGATTCTCACCATGGTCACAGGATTTACAACTCCACTTTAAATACCAGTAACAGAAATAGCAAAAACGAAGGCCATCCCACCAGAAGACAAAGACGACAAGGAACACTGCAGCAGCATCCTCATTATCCCTCTCAGGCAAACGGCCTGTAAACCAGTGGAAGTGACAACATTAGGGCAGTGAGGGTTTCTGGCGAAGATGGCAATGACTTTCAGCTGCAGCTTCCTCATTTGGGTGACTCAGGCCTCCAGCATGGTATTGGGCAGCAAAAGAAAGGAAGAGATGAAGACAATTGAATGGAAAAAACACACAAGTGTAGGCAGCCAGACAGGAAACGCCATTTCTTCTGCACTCCTCAGCTTTATGGTTTAGCAAATACCTTGTTGTTGTTAAAAATATCTCACTATACAGTGCAGGCTGGCTTGGAACTCATGACCTTCCCGTGTCCTGTGACTGTGATCCTGCACCTTCAGGCTGAGATAGATGGTCTTCAACTTTAAGTTACCAATGCTAGTCTCACCAAGATAATTTAAAAATTTTTGATTACTTGATATGAAATTTACAATCTCAGTCTTAATTTGATCATGTCTGTGAAAGTATGTATATGCACACATGTACACACAGATAGTAATGTGTAAAGAGATGCCTATCATATTAGCTATGAACATTAGCAGTAAATACATGAATTCGCACACACTCTCCTACGAAGATGGGATTATAATTAAAATAGGAGCGTCTTTAGCATCATCATAATACCGTCTTGCCAGTTATTTAGTCAAAACTGCCCTCAAACACTGGAGAAAAATTTACAGAGTTAAGTCTGGGTTGAGTTAAGCCACCAACACTGTCATTCTGCTGGTCATTTTGTTCGAACAGACTGAGAATGCTGTGACCTCAGATGGAAATAGAGAAGAAATGCATGGGACCCTTGCTGAAGCAGTTTTAAGCAGTGCTTGGAGAAAGTTAAGTGCCTGGCATAGGATGAGCCCTATGGCAGGCATGGGACAGCACAGCTGATGAGGGCTTAGGTGCTGATGGGCTCCACAGCTACCTGCTGAACAGAAAATCAACAAGGGAGGATTTCAGGGTCTGCACCATGTGTGTAATGCACAACTCATCAATGTGAACAAAGCATCGTTCTGATCAGTATGACAGAGGAAAGAAGACTGGTGACTGTATATTTCAAGAAAGGGAAAACTGTTCAAAATTGAGGGAAGTACCATAAAAGTCCTCCCAGACCAACAGTGGCCATAACAAAACAATGTCCTGAACTAAACAATGTCCTGAACTATAAGCAATAAGCCAGAGGGAGAGTTGAGACAGTATGGCCAGACCATGGTGTTAGCCTTGCTGTAGTAGGAGGACAGCTATTGAGTCAGTATGGTCTCTCAGCTCTATTCCCACGTAATGAGAACCATTCTCACTTAGTAGAACAGGTTCTACTAAATGGTGTATGAAGCAATACTTTGAATATGGAGAAAAATAGTGAATTATTGTTAATTCTATTCATAAAAATTGTTCCTTGGGCTAAGGAGATGGCTCAGTTGGGAAAGTGTTTACTGTGTTTTTCTGTTCAGTCCCCAGTACCATGTGAAAAATCCAGGTATGGCTTCATGCACTCTTAACAGTGCTGCAGAATTTACTGGGGTTCACTGGCTAGCCACCCTGGCCTCATAAGTGAGTTCTAGGCCAAGAGAGAAACAAAACAAAAACAAATCAAAACAAGGTAGACAGCACCTGAGGAATGACTCCTGAGGTTGCCTTTTAGCCTCCACATGCACACACCTCTACACATAACCATACATCATGCAACTACATACACATATATACATGCAACCACACACACAAATACATTTACCATAACCAATCTGGGTTATTATTAATAGTTAAATTTCCTTATGGATTCCTTTATAATCTACCCACCTCCCCAATTAATACTACTTCTGTGGGAGAAAATAGCTCCACAATTACAGCTGAGTCTTTAAAGCACAGACAAGCGAAGGTGCTTGGAATCACACAAAGCTACATTCACATGCCTGGTGCTGAAGGAATGGTACTTTACACAGTGCCATTGATCTGAAACCTGGCCATCAGTCAGCTGGCCAGCCAGCCAGTCAGTCATTTCCTACATCTATTCACTAATCATGAGAAACATGTTGCTATATGTAGCTTGGGCTTACCTGAAACTTACTGGGTAGCCCAGGCTGGCCTTGAACTCATAATTTTCCTGCCTCTCTTTACAGGTGCTGCCATCCTTAGCTTTTTTGTCCATTTTTCATCATACTATAAGATATAAACTATGTAATAAAAAGTAAAACAATAGCTGGGCATGGCGGCCCACACTTTTAATCTCAACATTCTGGAGGCAGAGACAGAGGCAGAAGGATCTCTGCATTTGAGGCTAACAAGGTATATAGAGCAACTTCCATGAGAGTCAAGGCTATGTAGAGAAACTGTATCTTAACAACATAATAATGATTAAAAAAAATAAAACAACAAAAATAACCAAACCACTCTTCATGTCAAAGTGTAAATGTTTAAAGCCCATCCTTTTCGTCCCTTTCTACGGATAGCTTTCCCTTGTAACTGACCATTTTCAGGGCTGAAGGATGTCAAATGCTATGGATGGCAGGGCAGCTCAGCAGTACAGCCAACTCCGACAACCTGAATCTGACCCCTGTGACCCTCATGTGGAAGGAGACAACTGTCTGCTCATATGGCACTTAAATGCCTCTTACCCTTAGCACATGACATACACATACATGCAACTACACACACACAAATACATTTACCACAACCAATACAGGTTCTTAAATGTAACATTTAAGAAATCCAATGTATGGAGCTGGAGAGATGGTTCAGAGATTAAGAGTACTGGCTGCTCTTCCTGAGGACCCAGGTTCAATTCTCAGCACCCACATCACAGCTCAGAACTGTCTGTAACTCCATCTCTAGGGGATCTGACACCCTCACACAGACATACATGCAGGCAAAACACCAATGCACATAAATGCACATAAAATAAAAATAAGTAAGTCATACAAACATTAAAAGAATCTAATATTAGAAAACAATATTCTACTTTACAAATTAGGTTCATTACTTGGATAAATAAGCGTGTACTGGGCTGGAGAGCTGGCTCAGCAGTTAAGAGCACTGGCTGCTCTTCCAGAGGTCTGAAGTTCAATTCCCAGCAACCACATGGTGGCTCACAACCATGTATAATTGGATCTAGTGCCCTCTTCAGGTATACAGGTATACATACAGAGTGTTAATACAATAAGTAAATAAATACTATTTTAAAATGAGCTTGTATTAAAATATCAGTGGTAAAATTGAACATAGCAATCAATATTAAAAAAAAACAATCTTTTGGTTACTATAGTAAGTAGAGTAAGAAGAGAAAAGAAAAAAGAAAAGAAAAGAAGAGAACCACAACCAATAAAAATGCAGAGTTGTGGAGCCCAGTCCTAAATGACAGATCTAGGGCACTGGTCCTAGACTTGTCAAGCCACTGAGCACCCACAGTCAGCAGCAAAGCAAACCTGCATGCTCCCAGAGAAGGATGCCTCGGTGAACTGGACTGAGCCAGGAGAAGAAGTTGAGGCTGGGTCACATGTCAGAGGTGGAGCTTCAGAGGTAGTTTTAAACCAGAAAAGGAGCACACAGGAAGAAACAGTAAGGACTGCTGACAAAATGGCAGAAAACACATGCAAACAACACATCTGATGAGCTAGCATCAGAATATATTAGAAATTCCTGGCACTAAATAGCAGAGCTACCAAGCAGCTTTAATTTTATTTATTTATTTATTATTATTGATGTGTATGTGTGTGTACACATGGTTGGGGCACACATGCCAAGGCGTGCACATGGAGGTCGGATGACAAGTTTTATGAGTTGGTTCTCTTCTTCTACTTTGGATTCTAAGGATCAAGCACAGTCTGACAGTCTTGCAAAGCAAGCACCTCTACCAGCTGAATTACCTTCCCTGCACATCTTCAAATAACTCCAAAAAATGGGGCAGGTCCAGGTAGTGTGTGTGTGTGTGTGTGTGTGTGTGTGTGTGTGTGTGTGTGTGACTGTCCAGGAGCTCAAGTGCAGCCTGAAAAGGAAGCATGGTGAGCCTCATCTCAAAAAAGGAAAAAGATGGGGAGGCTCGAATAAACAAGTATTAATGGAAGATACAAACACGATTAACATGGAATGATAACCTACTATTATTAATCACAAGGAAAATGCAATCAAAATTAAAATGGGGTGCCACATCATGGTGGTTAAAATGCCTATTCTCCAAATGGAAACAACCACTGTTGGTGAGAGTGTGGAGAAGCTGCAATCCTGATGGTGCAGTGGGAATGTGAAATGCTTCAGCTGTTAATGAAAAACACCCCGATGTTCTTTTAAGAGAGTGCAGGCCATCCCAGAAGTCTGATGTTGGGATCTCAAAGATAGCTTCACCCTCTGTCAATAGCAGCATTAACTGTAACATTTAAGGTATTTCTTAACAGCCACCTTATGGGAAAAAAATCCCTAAATATTCCTGGATGGATGAGTAGAGAAAATGAGTAAATATTCAAAGAAACGGTCTTATTTTGGCTTTCTATTGCTATGATTAGCACATTGACCGAAAGCACCTTGGGGGTTGGGGAGTATGTCCCGGCACATGTCCACATGTCCACGCTGCTGGGTTACATCTACTGAAAGCTAAGTGGAAGCTGGCGCAGGGACTGTGGCAGACATGGAGCAGGGCTCTTACCGGCCCTCATCACTGCTGCTCCACTTGCTGTCTCCAACAAGGCCAGCTGCACAGGGGAAACACTGACCAATGTGAGTGGAGTCTCCCATGTCAATAACTGATCAGATATATATCCCACAGACACATCTCCAGGCAGTTCCTCAAATGAGACGCCTTCTTCTCAGATATGTCTAGGCTTATGTCAAGTTGACAGAAATTAACCAGCACAGGAATATTAGCTTCTAGAAATTAATTTTACCACATGTTAAATAAGATGAACCCAAAGGACACTGTGCTAAATGAAACAGGCCAGCCCACCAGGACACGCTTCAGATCTATTTGCATGCTGAATCTCAGATAATCCAACTCATAGAAACAAAGACTGGATTCCAGGGGTTGGGAGGCCAGGAAAGTGGTAAAGTTACAGCTGACGTATTATACTGTTTGTGTATAGTGAACAGTTCTGTTAACTAGTCAACTATGCCTAGTGTATGACACTGCCAGGTAGTCAACAGTGGCTAGTTAACAGTGTACTTAAATATTTAACAAGGTAGATAGATCTCATGTTCTTCTCACAATAAACAACAAAATCCCAGCCTCAAAAATCAAAACTCTCGTGAACTTTGAAGGACTCTTTAACATTTCTAGTTGTGCTTTGCATGCTTGTTTCCGGCTGTCACGTTAGTGCAAGCAGCATGTGGTGCACAACAACCATCTCATCTCACATCACATCACACTCACACTCTGAACCCTGAATTCTGGGGAATAGGGCAATAGTAAAGTATTTTAACACCCATGTTCATGCATAAACCATCACGTTCTCCTCATTATATTGGTATTTGCTTCCCACGGATCATGTGACATTACTGTTCCCTCTGCATATGTGGCAGGGCAGTGCACAATCAAGAGCTGCACCTGAGCACTTGTGGGGAGTAATGAGGAAATGAAGACACGCAGGGCAGCTGAAGCACTCTCCTTTCAGGTCCAAGGAATGATGTGGCCAACATGCTGAGACTCTTGATGTGATTCTCCTGTTTTAACAGTGACTTATCATGGGCACACAGGAGTAGATCTTTTCTGGGTCACATAGATATGGGAGGGACTTCTACAAACACGAGGCTGTTTCTAAGACATGTCTGTCCCAATAAGATCATTTTAAGAATAGTATTCCAGCAAATATGAATGGGAAAATATTGCTATATAGCTTCACAAAAGGTAATTTGTACTGGAAAGGCAATATCAACAAGGAAAGTAAAATGAAACTTGGGAGAATAAAACCAGATTACCAGGTATCTTAGGACTAATGGAGTGATGGATCAGTGGTTAGAGCTCTGACTGGTCTTGGGGAAGACTCAGGTTCAGTGTCTAGCTCCCATACCACATGGCTCACAACTGCCTGTAACGCTAGTTCTGGAGAAATCTGATGCCCTGTGGGCTCATGTGGTGCATATACATACATGGAGGTGCTCACATAAACACATGAAATAAAATCAGACAAATCTTTAAGAGGTAATGGTTTGTGAGAATATGAACATGACTGCTTGCGAGTTAGGCAGAACAACTCTTGCCCCATTAAGTGGCTGTGATGTATAATGCAACTATGCACGTGTCACCAGGATCCTTGTGAAGTGTTTCTTTCTGGTTATTAATAACAGGCACAAACTTTCTGATCATCATAATCATCTAGACTTCCACTCAGAGTATCAGAACGAAGCTGTCAGTCAATATTAAGACCATCAGCAAGGAGGAGTGAGATGAGAGAGCTGCAGTGCTGGGGCAGCAGAGGCCAGGGCAGGGAAGGGCAGTGAGCCTTCCAGAAGGCAGAGGGAGAGGCAGAGAAAGAGAGAGAGGCAGAGGGGGGGGAGGTAGGCAGAGAGGGAGAGAGACAGAGAGAGAGAGAGAGAGAGAGAGGCAGAGAGAGACAGAGAGATAGAGAGGCAGAGATAGAGAGGCAGAGAAAGAGAGAGAGGCAGAGAGAGAGGAGGGGGAGGAAGGCAGAGAGAGACAGAGAGAGAGATAGAGAGGCAGAGAAAAAGAGAGAGGCAGAGAGAGAGGAGGGGGAGGGAGGCAGAGAGAGACAGAGAGAGAGAGAGGCAGAGAGAGATAGAGATAGAGGCAGAGAGGCAGAGAGAGAGAGAGAGAGAGAGAGAGAGAGAGAGAGAGAGAGA
>JANHMN010000002.1:143225712-143280524 GCA_030674055.1 Rhabdomys pumilio
AGAGAGAGAGAGAGAGAGAGAGAGAGAGAGAGAGAGAGAGAGAAAAGCAGAGCCAGATGTGCTCATTATTTTTGGCTCGCACAGCATCTGAGAAGCACTAAGTCAGGTAGCAGTAGAAACAAAGTTCTTACAGGGACCTTATAGATGATTTTTTTCCAACCTCTCAGTTTCTGCTCATCAGTCCTTTTCGTGTCTGACTGCAGAGGCAGAGAGAACCCCATTATGTACTGATCTTGGCTATTTTTGTCTTCTTTGGCCCACATTCAAAGTGAAGGGGGGGGGATGTGCTTAATATAAAACACACATTACAGTTCCTTTTAACCTCTTGTTTGCAGAAAAACTATTCCTTTAAAATCTCATGTTGGATACTCCATGTTCATATCCATAAAGGACAGTACATTACTGCAAAAGCTTAATAAGATACTTTATAATAACCACATTAATGAAGCTAAGTCAGAAGAATCTGGACTTTGAGGCCAACCTGGACTACATAATAAGTTCAAGGCCAGCCTAGGCTATATAGTTAAGACTCTGTCTTAAAATTTAAAAAAAAGTGCAAAAAGCATCATGTTATCAGAGTTTTCATAAGTATGTAAGTTTTATTAATATAAAAGAACACAGGTCCTAAGAATGTATTTTCAGAATATATTTTGTATTGAGATTTTCTGTTGTCATCAGAGTTGGTTTCAAAATAACAGGTCCACTATGTCACACTGTATACTAATTCAGTCAGTCATTCAGTCAACACCTCTTAAACATGTACCAGTTGCCAGCAGTTTCCCACATATGGCAAAAAGGGAAAAAATGAGAATGAAGGAGAAAGTGGTAAGATGTTAGTGGGTACAGCACAAGGGAGCGAGGAGGCATAGTCGCTGAACATAAAATTTCTGGAAACAAAACTCCTCTCGCTATGTATCAAATAAAAGAGCATCAGGCCCGGATCTGTGTGTCCTGGGAGGGAGAGGAAAGACCTTCAGCAGGAGTACAGCCACTGCTGCCTTTCTGGTTGCCAAGCAGCAGGACACTGCCTGCTGGTCAGGTGCTTACTACTTCTACACTTCGGAGGTCCTGATCACTAACCTTATTATGGAAGCCTCCTGTTTTGGTGCTGTTTGAATTCTATAACAAATTGGCATTTTAGAAACCACTGCCTATATCTTCTCTTGGAAACAAGATTTCATTAAAATACTCAAGTGCTCTTATGTAAACCCCACTCTGCCTGGGAGCTAAATGGGAGCACCCCAGATCATCCAAGACTCTCCCCACTACACTGTGATCTATGTTAGGAGGAAGGCCAGGATTCAATCACTCTTTTATATAAACAAATTAATTGATATAAATCCAGAGAAAACCCAGTTAAAGATAACATGCCGTAATAATAAGTGGCTACCATGTGCCTACATAGACCAGAAACTTAAGTTTTCTGTCATAGAAAGAGGTTTAGAGAGATTAAGCATTCGGGCCAATTAGGCAATGGTCCATGTCACAAGCAAATTCCTGAGGGCAAAGGCTGAGACTCCAGTCCTTCCCAGAGCCCTAGAAGTAAGATGCAATCAATGACTGTGGAGGGCAGCTTCTGTTTTGCTTTTGATATATATTTTTTATTTTTGTTTTCTCTACATGTGGTATTAGGACAGAGTAATTCTCTTTAAAATTTTAAAAACCTTCACTTCATGTAGTATGTGTTTCTAGGTGCATAGGTGCTATGGCATACAGTTGGTTCTCTACTTAAACCATGTAGGTCCCAGAGATAAAATCCTCAGCCAGGAGCCAAGGAAGTACCTTTACCTACAGGGCCATCTCATCAGCTC
This sequence comes from Rhabdomys pumilio, assembly GCA_030674055.1. Classification (NCBI taxonomy): domain Eukaryota; kingdom Metazoa; phylum Chordata; class Mammalia; order Rodentia; family Muridae; genus Rhabdomys; species Rhabdomys pumilio. The sequence goes on from JANHMN010000002.1 coordinate 143,227,524, forward strand.
AGAATACAGTAACTCTTAACAGAATTTAATTAGAAAAACATTCAATTTTTGTAAAGTTTATATACATATAGAAACATCACATGGTACCTAATATATATATACAAATATATATGTCAATTATAAATAAAAACTAAAAATTATGGGGTACTATGTGATATTATCATGTGGGTCTACAGTCTAATACTTACATCAGGATAACCACGTGTCTTGCAACATTTGCTTCATTTTACTTTTTGGTAAAAACATCTAGAATCCCTTCCTCTAGCTCTTTTGGAATTATGCTCGGATTTATACTGACATCTTACCAAGCTTCTACAGAGTGTGCTATCTATTGCTAAAATAATAACCTCCCTAAGATATAGTAGCATTTCTATGATGTAAGAACAACAGAGGGGAGGGAGGGAAGAGAATGAGAGAGAGAGAGAGAGAGAGAGAGAGGTTGGGAGGAGAGGAAAAGGTTACATAACAGCAGAATCCATTTTTTATTTTTTCTCCTACAAATCCCCAGTCACAGGGTCCAACTGCTCTGAATGGCTTCCTCCTTGTGAGTGCTTTCACCAAAGGTAACCGGTGCTCTTCCATTCACCCTAAAATAAGACCTGACAGCTGTGCACATGCCAAGCAGCATTATGTAACAAGCAGCTCAAGAGGCCAAAGAGAAAAGCACACTGAAAGGAGGCTTTGGTGAGGGGCTGAGGTCACTCTGAAAACACTCCACTGAGAGAAAGCTGCAGGCAAGGTCACATGACTGGCAAGCATGGAAACAGTTCTGTTTTCCCACAGTAGAGCTGACTGCACATGTGTACCAGAGGTAGTGCCCTTCTATGCCAGCATCTGTATGGAGTGAGCTCCTGCTAGGCCTGCAATTCTTTCAGGGGTATTCTCTGAAATCAAGTGGGACCCTTTCTTTTTTCTTTTCTTTTTCCTTTCCTTTTTTCCCCTTCCTTCCTTCCTTCCTTCCTTCCTTCCTTCCTTCCTTCCTTCCTTCCTTCCTTCCTTCCTTTTGAAAACATTTTTGAAAATGCTACCTCACAGGCACATTTTAAAAAATAACAGAGTTAGTTTTACTAGAAGGAGTTAAATTCTGAGACTTCTGACCTTATTAGTGATTCTAAACACTGTGTAGAATGCTTCACTGTCCCACAGAAAACCCTTCTTGACATGGACAGTGTTAAAGAACAGGCCTCAGCTGGGTTTCATCTGCTAGCTCCAAAGAAAGAAGTCTCCCATGTTTTATGTTCTTAAAACAAAATAAAACAGAAAAAAATCCCCCAAATACACAAAAGCAAGTATGCTGAGGCTGGGGTAGAGCTCACTGGTACAGTGTTTTCCTGGCAGGTGCAAGGCTCTAGGTTCAGTGTCCAGTTCTGGCGGTGGCGAGGGTCACAATCGATCACACAGTTAATACTTTCTGGGTGCGCAGGATTTGCTTCTTATAAAGCTATGTGAAAAAAAAAAAACCCTATCTGCAGGAGAGGGGAAAATATATGCTTGCTCATGCAAATTCTTCAACAGACTCGTTTACTTCCAACCAATACTGGTAAGAAGCAGTTTACAGAGCCTGATTTAGTGCTACAAAGATCATCTAATAGGCCTGCTTTGCCTAGGAGATGCACCTCTTTGAAGATGCTTTGGAAGTCCCAGAATTTCTAGAATATGCAGATGATTCTTCCTTTCAATTTTAACAGACATTTTATGGGGCATTTTCCTGGTAAAAGTCCTGTAAGACTAGGCTACAAATCACCAAAACTAAGCATCCTGCAGGTATTTACTTATTTAATTTTGGTTTATAAGTGGATGATGTCACTAAGACCGGATATACATACTTCCATTTTTTGCCAATTTTTGATTTGTTGAACTGTCTCAATCCCATTTTAAAGCAAAAATATTGGTTGAAAAGTAAGGTTCACATTATTAACCCCCAAATAGTATGAAGACTATAATCTATTCCTCACTATAGAAAACACAGAGTACACTGAGGCATGTTGGATTGTTTGCTGTTTTGTTTTTTAGCATTAATAAAATAAATGTTGGTGTTAAAAGTCAGGATGGATTATAAATCTGGGACGAAGCCCCTTAGTAGAAAAGCCTGGTGCATTCTATATGCTGAATAAATGTTAAGTAAATTAACAGATTAAAAAAAACCCCACATTTCTAGATCTAACACCCTTTTTGCAATCAAATATTCCCGTTCTAACATTAGCATTAATGATACTCTGTGTAAACTGAATATTCTTGAGTCTTAGACAACTTTTAACTATCAGGAAGTTACTACAGAAATGCTGGCTCATTTGCCTGCTGTGTGTAATTGGGTCTCCTTACACAGGACTTCAAGTTGCATATCCCCTGATTTAGCATGTAAAGGGCCCAACTTCAAGGCCTTATACCATGCAGTAAGTACAGGCAAGATCGAGATACATCTCAGGCCAACATACATATATATCATCTTCATAAAGAAGATTTAGGTACACCGCATAAAACATGTTACAGCAGGAATTAAAAACAATATATGTAAGGTGAAAGCCACCACAGAGAGATGCAGGGAAGCTGCCAGTCACAACCTCTATGGTCCTGGGGCAGCAATCTTTCTTTTATTGTGGTCAATTTATTAACGGAAGGAGAAGAGAAGACAGAAACTATGGGAAATGCACACCATCTGCTCACTCCAGATGCAACTGCACATGCCTGCAACAGCAAAGCCTCTGACCAGAATCGGACAGATAAGACTTAATCCCTTCCTGAATTCACCAACAAAGGTAGATTGCAAAACAGATACATGCAAGGCCAAAATCGTGATTAAAGACCTTTATAACATCAGTCAAGCCTCAGCAGTGTGTACACAGTGATTACAGAGAACATTATCACAGCACCTGAGAAAATGGGGCTGGATTTCTATGAGCTCTATTCAGCTCTTCCTTAAATAAAATGAGGATTTAAACATGTTCTTTCCTTGAATAGCAAGAATATTTCAGTCAATTCACTTTAATTTTTCAAAGGCATCCAAAGATGAGCCTGTACCATTGCACATTCCAAACACTGAGCGTTCTTTATGAGAATAGGCCAGAAACAAATATTCTTACCTTGAAATTGTGAACCTTTTCATATTTTGGAATTTGTTCATTTTCTTTCAGAGTTGCTCTTCTAACAAGTGATGTCAACTGCGAATAAGCAAAGAGTTTCAGAGGTTGCCAGATTGTCACAGACGACTTTTGAGAACCCAGTTTCATTCCCAAGGCTGCTATCAATAAGTCTTGCTGACGGCCCTCTTGTTTTGACTTGTGAACTGTAGCTCTATTAGTTTTCCTCCCCGACCAAGACTCTTTGGATGGCATTTTGATATTCAAAGGAGTAGAAAAAACAAAAACCAAAAAACCCTGTATCAGCCTGCGACTGCCGGTGAACTCTACTCAGCTAGCACATGAGCATGCTGCAGCCAGCTCAGAGCCCTAACCTAGAGAGCCGTGGCCGCGCCACGCACCAGAGCACAGGGAGGTGCAGGAGGGTGATGAAGCACTTCTCAAGGCCGATTAACACACAAACTCTCTCTTCCTTTTTTAAACAGGGCTCTATATTTAAGCTTCTGAAAACTTAAAGAGTCTGGAGAGAAAATCAGTCTGTGCTAACACACAAAACATGCAGCATCTCTCTTTGGGAGTCCTTTTTTTAAAAAGCCTGACAATTGTGACAAATGACACATTGCTGAAAGCTTTCTTCTCTGCTCAACATGTCAATGTCCATTCTGAATGAGAGATGCCTACATACAGCCTGCAGTCAGTCGCTAGCAACAGACACCGGGCGAACTCACTTGCAGGAGGGGGTGAAGAGGGAGGGATTTGCAGGGGGAAGCATGACTAGACTGGCCACAGTAAGAGACGAGACAGCCAATGAAAACCCAGTAACAGTATTTAAGTACTGTGTTCCTCCACTCGCTCTCCCCCCCTTCCTCTCATGCAAGATTTTTCTTGCTGGCTCAAGGAAAGAAAAAAAATATCTGTAGAAAGATAATGAGCAATGAATGAGTCATACATTAAAGGCAGAGGAAATTAGCACATACCAGAGGGTTTTATTTAAGAGCAAAACCAACCAAACAACTGCCAGGTAGACTCTGAAGGGCCAGCCCACATCTCTGTGTGCCATGTGTGGCATGAGATGCTCTGCTGGGGTAAACCCAGACTTATTTGTACATTGTGTTGAGGCTGCTTAACTGAACTCCAGTTTTTATTAAAGATGAACAAAAATGGCTACATATTTTGATAAAGAAGAAAAGAAATTTAAGTGCTGCATTTTCATCCAGAATAGAAAGCATGCATGTGGCATGGCTGATATCCCCTAGTGGGCGGCTTTGTCTACACTGTGTGTATTTGGTTGTAGAACTATACTTAATACACCAATGTGCTAGAGACTAATTCCCTAGTCTTTAATACTTTTTTGTTTAGAGATTGCGGTTAGAGGAAGGGAGAATAATCCCTCAGTTGCACAGGTCCTAGATGCAGTGTGCAGTGCTTACCTGACCCTGGTATATTTGTCTTCAGCTGTAGAAAAGGGGCTGCTGGCTGAAAGACTCAAACCCAATTCTATTCAAGAACAGTAACTACAGTTCCCTAAGGGGCTTCCCCCAACCTGAATCCCCACCCTGAGACAGGATCTCACATGTAGCCCTGGCTGTCCTGGAACTCACTATGCAGATGAGGCTCACCTCAAATTTACTGAGATCTGCCTGCCTCTGCCTCTGCCTCTGCCTCTGCCTCTGCCTCTGCCTCTGCCTCTGGAATGCTGTGATTCAAGGCATGTGCCATTACACATGGACTTAGCTTTTCCCATTGGGTTTTCTAACCATTTCTCATCTGTTTCCTTGTTCCTGCTATATAATTAATCTTATGATTCTAATGCTACATTGTATTTAAGGAATGTAAAATTCTGGATTCAAATGAATCAGGGGCTGGAAGCTGTAGGTTAGCAGCAGAAGCATGTGCTTGGAGTGAAGGACCTGGGTTTGAGCTTTAGACCAAAACCAAACTAAAGTAGAAATCCAGTCAACTGACCACTATAAACACATCTCAGATTTTGTAAAATATAGAAGTTATTCCAATGAAAACTCTAATTTAATTAAGATATGAGCCACCCTTACATTATAGTAAGATACTGGAAGTAATGAGTGCAGAGATCAAGGCTGCCTCAGTTGACAGGTGGAGCACCTTCTGCTCTGAGATGGTGCTGCTCAGTGAAGGTGCAACTCACTGACTTGGTCAATGACCGTACTGAGCGATAGGGCTCTGTCTGCCTCTGCTCCCTGCCACACCCAGCTTTTTGTGGGTGCTGGAATCTAAACTCAGGTCCTCATGTTTGCACAGAAAGCACTTTACCTCCTGAGCCATCTCTCCCACTCCAGGAACTGACTTGAAAACACGTCCAATTATCATTTTCTTTAGTCTATACATAGTCCCTTTATTCTTTTTTTTCTGTACTGGAAACTGAATCCAGGGCCTCAGGCACGCTAGTCAAGCACCCTCCCATCAAACTATATTCCCAAATAAAACAAATAAAAGATAGACATTGGCATTACTCTATGCACATTTTGGTTTCACAAATTCATTTTCAGATGATTGATAGGCGATTATAAAATGATACTACTGAAAGGAGACACACTGGACAAGGTTTTCTTGTTTAACATAAGTGATTCTTCAGCTCAAGCCTAGTTTGTCATGTGATGATTGGAAACATAGTGTCAGTCAACTCCTTGGACATGTTCAGCTGAAATTTATGTTAACCCAGTCCTCAGTAGGCATAAAAAAAAAAAAAAAGCCCACAGGCAAACATAATGGTATTTGTTTTCAACAATGTATAAAACAAAGTTCCTAACTTAAAGAAAACAATTACAGGAGTAACCCAAGTGGTTGGTATGTTTGGTTTTTCTCCTTGAACATCTTAGCCAAATTCCCATTATGTTCTTATCAACCCTCGTGCTTCAGTTAAAATAATTAAAATTCAACTATGCACAAAAATACTCATAGTATTTTTGTCTAGGAAAGTTTTCTTAGAAAGATGCATGGCCAGGTAAAGTGAACATTTTGTCTAGAAATAAAAGTTTATTATAAACTCGGCAGTTTTACTGTCTTTGTTAGTTTTTCTATTAATCAGGACATGCTGGGTTAAATTACAGCTTGGGCAGTGACTAGGCCTTGAAGGAGATAGAAAATGACACTGTTGAATGATGAAAGTATCAGTTATATCAAGTAACTGACAAGTGTGTGGTCAGTGTCATGCCTGCAATATGAGAACCGAACTTCTTCTGAGTTGGTTTTGGAGACCAACTTTAAGTAACAAAGGTGCAAACTCTGAAACTCTGAACTGCTATAGATGTTCTAATGTTCTAGACAAATGTCTGTCATTTCGCTTACATGTATCGGGCTACTTCTGTCTTGTTAATAGACTGTTAATTATGGCTACACTTTGTCAGTGAGTACTTAGTACAGTCCCATGAATCCACAGATAAACCTTGTAAGGCATATGTATATTATCCTCATTTTGTACTTCCGAGAACTGACACAGAGGCTAAATCTGCAATGGTGTCTAGGCAGCTAGGAGGAAGCAGAGCTGAGATCCTAGATAGCATGGCATGTCCACACTGCTGAAAAAGTAAGATGAACTATGAAGTCTGCGGGGCGCACTTTTCTACTCATTGGTTCATCTGCTTATTTACCTTCCATTTCAGAGGTTAGTAACAGACCACAAGAGCAGCAAAAGAACACTGAAGAAAAGGAAGAGTAACTGTGTTTCCTCAAGCTTAACGTGCAGTCGGCGGAGTGGAAGACACAGACCTCAGGGTTCAACCCAAATGCAACTTCCTCCAGGAAGCCTTAGAAAACATAAATGTATTAGGTGTGACTTTGCTCATTTGTAAACCTAGGAGTCCTTTGCTTGTTTATTAATTTTAAGACATCACATTCACTCCGTGAACTGTAATAACAACCTCTCTGGCAAGATTGGCCCATGGTTTCAGCAACAGCATGAATGTTATGGGGAAGAGGGTAACCAACTGCTTTCTGGTTGGATTTAAGGCCCACTCCACAATAGAAGACATGTACCTGGTACTATAAATCTCACAAAGTACCTATGGCTGCAGAGGCCACAGGCCGCAGGGGTGAGCCTACTACTGTTTTCTGCTAAATTGCCGCAAACTGCTCTCTAAATTAATTTCTCTCCCTTAGATCAGGGTGGCTCTCAGAACTCATCAGAGAGGTGTCTTTGTGCAGCGGAGGGTGGTTAACGTGCAAACTCACAACTGGTCGAAGTGCAGAGAGCAAGTGTGGAAACGCTTCGGCACAAATGTGACATGTATACCATTACGTATGTTATAAACCTGTGGTGTTTCTGCACAGCCCCACTATGTTGCACAGCATGACGTTAACACAGACTTGGGTCTTATTGTACATGTGAACTTTTCACCATGCAAGCTGCCATACACTGCAATGCCAACACAGACTATCTGAAACACCTTGGCTCAGATTTGAGACAACTGCACGCTAGGAATCAGTATTTTTACTGTATGGCAATGTTTTCTGTTCTTATAGAAACCTAATAGTTTAATTAACCAAATGACTTCCTATAGCCATTCATCAACATGTATCAAATTAGTGTGTCTGTGGACTGTATCAAGTTAGGAGCACATCCTCATTGGCATGCAAACTTGCCTTCTTGCTAACGAATGGTAAAATTATACATATACCAAAGAATTATTTTAAATTTCTATGATTTATTATTTGTGATACATAATAGTAAATATATATGCTCATATTAAAATTATAAATTATTACAATATAGTAGGTCTAATAAGAATAAAAATAATAAGCATATAAATAAAACATTTATATATTTACTTTATATGTCTAGACACCCGAGATTCTCTAGAATTTCTTGGGTGAGTGGAAAAGCTTAGAGAACGCTGGCCCGTAGCATGTCTGACACCAGCCTCTCCTTCTGCATACGGCGCTGATCCAGCCTCCACTCTAGCTCAAGGCAGAGCTTTTCAAAGGCACACGATAGTGACAGAGATGCCAGTTGAGAAAGCAGGATTGGAAAGAGGATGGAAACTAGGAGGGAAGGGGAGAGAATTCACTAAGGAGTAAACAGGACTTGCAACCCTGCTTGGTGCCTCCATGGCTGTCACAGCCACCTGGGAAGTACAAAACAATGTCAGTAACTTCATCTAACAAGAAACTAGTGACTTGTTCAAAGTTACACAGCACAGGTAGAAAGTCTGGATCTGATCCCTGTCTTTAATCTCCAAAGCTCCTTCTGTTACCTTATTGTATGAACAGGTAGTGAAAGTCAGGGTTCTGGGGAGGGGGACTCTGATATTCTGACTCCGTAACATAAAACAGAAAGAAGTGGCTCCAGTGGGAGTCCAAACTGGTAGTGCATGTGGCCTATATAAGATTATTCTTGGTGGAAGCACTGGAGATAGGTTTTACTTAGAGCAAGAGTCTTTGGGCTGTCTTCAAAACTGACTCTGCCCATCCTTGACACCAACTGGTATTTTTGTGGGCTTATCTAAACAACTACAATTACATGGCTAAAGGCATGGGAAATAGGCAAATTCCCAAGTCTGGATTTCTCTACCTGTGTCCATGCTGAAGCAGAGAAGAGGGCAAGAGCTATGAGTGCTGTGTGCCTTGAAAAGCACACTCACTGCAGTAAACAAAAGGGTCCTAGTCATCTCATCCCCTGTCATTTGTCTTATATGGATACAAGCCTCTCATTCTCACCTAGTGCATTAGAACCAGAAGAAGCTTCCTGCTGAGCCACATAAAAGTGTTAACTTTAACTCCATTGTTAATTGGCTGTGGAATGTATGGGTCAAGTTAGAAATTTATTTTAGTCTTTGTTTTCTTACATTTAAAACTGATTTAAAGTATGTAACAATATAGCAAGAATTAAATGTGATGATATTTAAGAAGAATCTGGCATATTTTGAGCTTAGTAAGTAACCAATAAGTGGAAAGTTTGCCTTCTTTCCTTGTATTCAAGGACCTCTATTGTTGAGATTAGGGCTAGTGGTCTATTTGACTATCGCATGAATTAAAAACCCAAGATCACTGTCTTATACTATATAAATTTTGGGATACACTGTAAGTCAGTGGTCCTTAACCTATGGACGCAGAGGTCACATATCAGACATCCTGCATATTAGTTATTTACAGTATGATTCATAACAGTGTCAAAGTTACAATTACGAAATAATTTTATTAGTGAAATAGTGAAATAATTTTAGGTTGGGGTCAGCACAACATGGGAAACTGTTTTAAAGGGTCACAGCATTAGGAGGCTGTGAACCATTGCTGTAAGCAATAACAGTCTCTAATTTTATACCTAACCCTGATGTCACAAATTTAAATTATAAAAATCCCTATGCTCAAACAGTAATCGTATCAAGGCTTACAAAGGAAAAAGAGTCAACAAATTATTCACACTGTCCTAGTTCATTTCCTGCTGCTGTGATAAAAACCTTGACCAAAAGTAACTTGGGGAGAAAGGGTTTACTTGGTTTACACTTCCTGGTCACAGTCCGTCACTCAGGGAAACGAAGGCAGGAACTCAAGCAGCAGAAACTTGGAGGCAGGCATGGATTCAGAGATCACGGAGGAAGTATGCTGCTATTGGCCTGTTCTCCATGGCTTGCTTAGGTCACTTTTTTATACAACTCAGACCATCTGCTCTAGGGCAGCATTGCCCACAATGGTCTGGACACTCTCATACCAATCATTCATCAAGAAAATGCACCACACACTTGCCTAAAGGCCACTGTGATGGAGGCATTTTTTCAACTAAGGTTCTCTTTTCCAATATGACTCTAGCTTGTGCCAAGGTGCCAAGACAAAAACAAACACAAAACAACCACCACACACACCGAATACAGATGACTTGATTATATTTCTTTTTCCACAAGTATCTGTTTGTTTCTTTTTTAAGTAGGACTGCAGCTTAAGCCAAAGGAATACATCTCCAACTACTGAACGTCAGGGCTCACTTGTGGTAAGGCACTCTCTAGAAATTCCTTTTCCTAGGGGACTTCACACAGCACAAGGAGCCCTTCTTTCTCTGTAACATCCTGACTACGTATATCACAGGCCCAACACACATGCTAAATTAGAATTATATTCCCAGAACACCTCACATCGGCATCCTAGCCAGTATATACGCTCTGTAGCTTGGGGGAGTGGTGAAACTGAATTAACTTTTTGAGTGATTAAGAATTAAAGTTTCTGATTCAAGTATAGTGAAAAATTTGCAATTTTATGGAATATAAACACTGAAGAAAGTTATAACACAAAGATTTGTAGATTCAAACACACCTCACTCCAATATTCAGATAATTCTTACCTTAATCCCCTGAATCATAACTTGTAGTCTATGTTTTCTCTCCATGACTGCCAAAAGAAGATATCTCAAAGTACTAACCAGCAGCACGTACTAGTTACATGTTTTACATGTGTGATGCCATTTAGGTATAAAAGCAGTAAGCAAGGTGTGTCAACTGTCATTTATAGATGACAAAACAAGTTCAGAGATTAATTATCTTGTTGAAGGCCATATTGCTTTAGGATGTGCAAACATGGCTTGAGCCCAGGTCTCCAGGATTACAAATTCTGTCTTTTTTCTTGACTACCTTGTCTCTCATAGGATCTATTTTTAACACACACTCTTGAAAGATTAGCACAAATCCTAGATCATTTATCTTAAGCATACTATATCTCTAGGCATTCAGTACTGTTATACATGAACTGTATATATCAGATTCAATGCCTGACCAAAATTGCCAAGTGAACTTCAAGTCAAACATTACAGACTTCTAGTTTAGGATTTGTAAATTCCTTAAGATATTTTTAAATTAACATATATTTATGTTTCATAGGGAACTTACATTCTTCTGGGTTTTTAAATGTTTCACTACAACAGTCAGATCATAACTTCTAACTTGGTCTTCATTACACAGCTTCTCTAGCCTAACATCAAAACGTCACATAATATCTAAATAGATGAGGTACATCATGTCTCATGTTTTATAATGTTGGGTCAGTCAAAAAGCATGTTAAGAGTAAATGGTATGGGTAGTAGTGAGGCCAGTGTAGGGTGTTTTATCTGGCAATGATAACAGAGATCTAAAGGCACAAAATTTCCCCTCCTTAATTAAACACTGACACACAAAGAAGGGCCTTAGAGACATAGTTCACAGACATGGTTACTGCCCACCACACCACCTGCCATAAACTACTGTGCTGAATATTTACATCATGGTAATGTTGTTTAAGAAATACAACTAGCTTGCTTTTGGGAACTTTCTGAAAACAAAACAAAACAAAACAAAACAAAACACCCTTTTATATCATGCATACAATATTTTCTCTTATGAGAGTCCTTCCAGTTCAAAAGAGCCTAATGAAATTACAGAAGACTTTAGCCATCCATAACTTAGATGCCCTCCTTCTCATCAGAGACAGTCATTACATTCTTTGTATGTGTGCTGTCTCATGGAAATCAGCACTTAACAGGGTTGGAGGCATCTGGACGAGGCCTGCAAATGAACGGTATATTAAAAAAAAAAAAATTCAGTGGTTAAGAGTACTAGCTGTTCTTCTGGAGGACTCAGGATAAATTCCCAGTAACTACATGACATCTCACTACTGTCTGTAACTCCATTTCATGGATCCAACACCCTCATGTAGACATACTATAGGCAAAACACCAATTCCCATAAAATGAAAATAATTAAAAAGCAACAACAACAACAAAAAAGAAATACAGAAACTCAGCCTGAAATGAAGACCCATGTGAGGCAGAAGACAAGAGGCATTTACCTTTGGGTTTATGAATGATGTCAGAATAAGCCTGGGTCCATGCAGGAGTTGTTTGAAAATCTCTTCTGCCCCAAGCCTGACTCTATAACCATATTTCAGATCAAGAAGTAACCTGCGAGGCAGTAATCCCTAAAGGATTATGAAGTCTTACTTCATAATAATTTTAATTACTGTATTCTGCTAATCTACTGACCCACAAAAAATATCTCAGCTCAGCTTTTATACTACCCCACAACAGGGTTCTTTCCCAGAACTTAAGACTGTTGGTTACATAGGCTAGTTCATTCTGTTCTCACGCTCCTGCTTTTCAAAAGGGAAGTTCATTAATATTAAGGCATTTGCTTAGAAGCGGAAAAACCAAGCAGCCAGGATGATTGGCTCATGATTTCATACCCTGTCTCTTTCCTGTCTGCTGTGCTTCACTGAGACCCAGAGACATGACTGAGACTGAACTATAAGTGAGGCTCAGGGTGACAAAGAGAACCATTAGTAAAAATAGTCACAGCTGAAAATAACCATCTCCAACTGAGTTCTGAGCCTGACAACTGGTTTACAGCATATAGAGTAACAGCCACTGTGTTAGTCAGTTGTCTGCCATGGTAAAAAAAAAAAAAACATCTAAGAATCAGCTTAAAAGGAAGAAAGGTTTACTTTGGCTTCCTGTCCTTGAGGCATCCACTCAGTTAAAAGTCCTTTTGCTTTATGCTTATGGCAGCAGAGGAGTGAGCAGACATCCCCTCATGGCAGCCATTCAGGCATCTCCATCAAGGGCCTACACCTATGGACACAGCTTCTGTCAGCTCATCTCCTAGAGATTCCACTGCTTCCCTGCGCTGTCACTGACACGTGGGGCTTTGGGAGACATTAGAGTACAAATGAGAGCAGATAGCCTTGCCAATCAATCCTGGCACTTTAAAGTCCCTCCCCCTGAAATGAAACCAAACCAAACCATGATTTTACCTATGGTGAACACAGTGACATGTGGATTGTACTTAGTCACATGCAATCCTTGGTTAGGTATTAAGAGTTTTAGGGAAGAATAATTACTAAGCAGAATATCTTTTTTCTTAAAAGTTTTTTTTTTTCGTTTCTTGAATGAAAACAAGACTATTCTCCAAAATGATAAATTAGAAAGGTAATCAACTAAGAAGCTACCTTTAGGAATGTGTAAACTTTCCATTAACCCCCTCCAAATAGACATTTAGACATTATAATGTATAGGACAGCAAGCCACTGGGTAAATATCTAAGTCTGAACAGAGATTCTACACTGGGTAATGTAGAAATTATATAAATTAAGATGCATTTTTTATTTTTAAAAAGAATATAAAATTAAATAAAGACTTTGGATAACCTGAGAAATTATATTTTCTGTACTCCATAAATTTATTCATGAGAATGCTGAAGTGTCCAGCACGTGCAGCTGAAAAATTAAGCATCTGTGAATTAAATTCAATCAAGAAGTATTTCAGTAAGTACTGTATGTTGTGAATTGGTGAACTGGTGAATACCAGAAAACAGGAGCACACGCTATCCACAAGGGCCAGATATTAAAGTGACAAATACATATTTCATGAATTAGTTACAACTGAAGTACATATTAGTAGATAATAGATATTTATCCTATTTTAGTTCCTAATCCTACTTTCTAAGCATTCCAACCTACTCCAGCCTCTTCTGGGACTTCTGGGACAGGTCACTTCTTTCCATACCTTCATCCTAGATCACTCTCTGTTTCCTTCCATGATGGACGTACCTTTAAAGATTCCCAAAGTGCAAACACATGGTATAATCCTTTTAGCAGAAATAATGTAAACAGGAGGCTGTGGCTTATTCACGCTCCTAAGTCTGCCTGGCTACTGCCCATGAAGAGTTAAACTATGTTTTAAGCAAATAAACAGTGCTATCTATAATTAAGCATGGCTCTTGAGTCAGATGATGTATAAATGGTCTCAGATTAACTTACCAGTGAGCTAGGATCTTAGGGAAGGAATAATAGAACAGCTCTTAGGCAAATCTCTATGAGGAACTGTAGGTAAGTCTGCTCTTTCCCATAGAACTGGAACCATGAAGAGGACCTCTCCAGGGCAAATATTAGGAGGCTGAGACCAGGCACGTGGAATGTACAGAACGTAGGCAAAGATGTGTTTTCAGCACCCTGAATACACAAGCGTTGGAAACTGAGACAAGCTGGGAGTGATGCGGGCACTGTGGCCACCAACAGTGCTGCTCTGTCACTGTAACACGGCTTAGAACAAGGAAGAAAATAGATGCTACACAGGTCACCTGCTCCAGCTCTTCTCTGTATGCTGTTGCGTCATATTTAATATGAAAAAAATGTCCAAAAATATACTTTTTGTTTTTCAGCTATTAGTAAAATCCAGTGGTCAGCCAGGGAATAAGAAGAAGAGCTTTTAAACACTGCTTCCTCATTTGACAGTCAATATGGCTGCAAACAATGAACTGGAAACAAGTTGGAGAGAAAATCTGTGATGACAGAAGTATCTTAGCAACACTGCTGACCAAAGGAGACAGTGAACTGGAAATATCTGTAGCACAGAGGGAGTGTGAGCCACCTAAGGCAAGAAGACGCGTGGCAGTCCTGAACGGCAGGCAGGTCTCCATTTCTAAAGTCTGTCTACAGGACCAAAATGATTGTTTTTGGAATAACACTGAGGGATAACATAAAGGTACTAAAATAATTCCTTCATGAGTAAAACCTGTGAGGATGAATGTTAAAGCAAGATTAGAAGGAAAGAGAATGTGGGCCTTTCTATCCTTAGCAAGCACAGTTCCAAGTTTGATCGTTTTCCTTCTATAAACTCAAACCAGTAACTAATTCCGAGATGAGATTATTTATCATTTTCAAAAGCCAGGAGGACAAACACGGAAAGGAATAGCTAGATAATTTAAGTGAATGCACTTATTACATTTTTTCACTGTCAAAATACCAAACTGCATTATCAATGGAATGTTACAAATGTTGATAAAGTTTATGTCATCTAAAATTACAATGTTAATGTCAGAATTAACCTCACCAGAAAAGCCCATCATACAGAAGAAAGCTTTCAAATTCTCATTTGAGAACCAAAATGTCTACCAAACAAAGAGCTGAAAACACACAGGAGAGAAAACTTGTAGTAACAGGGATATCTTAGCAATGTAGCTGCTCTCATTTTTATAAGAGCCAGTTCTTTGAGACCCTGAGCACAGGGTTTAATGCATTACATTATACCAAAGATACTGTTTCTGATGAATAACAGTGAGCAGTGAACCTGGTGTTTGTCAGTACTTGTCAGTTCTGCGGAGTGAGACGGCACTTAGCCTTGGTTCTGAATGCACAACGTATGCACTTTGCACTGTGCATGTAGCCTAGCTACATATAACAACAACAACAACAACAACAACAACAACAACAACAACAAAATGCTGCTTGAAATAACTCTGAATCAGACAAAAGACTACTGTACCATGATATTCCAATGTTTCTGCACTTACAGAACTGTAACGGTTTATCTGTCATACCTCAGCATCTAAGAAGCAAATTAGTATGTCCTTGAGATATATTATATTAGAGTGCTTGATTTTAAAAGTTGCTGTTTGAGTTGCTGATGAGTTCTATGAAAATAAATCATGAAATGAAGTTTGGTATGGTATTAGGCAGCATTACCAACAATTTCTGAAATGGCCATAAACACATTACCTCTACATTTTGGACTGTGGATTTGTGGGGGCAGCATTCTCAACACTAACAATCAAAAGCAAAATATGAATTATCTGTGGAAATGCTAAAGCATCTAACTGCTTTTCCATCAAGCATTTAGCCAAGATTCATATAAAAGCAAAATACATTCATCTTAATATTAAGCAAACTTGCTTTAGCCTATAAGAAGTAGTAAAATTATGTATACCTAAAATTAATTTTAAATAAATTTTTCTATGATGAATCAGAAATGTTTGGCTTAAAGGTTATTAATATATGGTATATATCTGGAACAATGTAAAAAAAGATTTTGGGTGAAATGTGGTCATGTTAGAAAAGTTTAAGCAGTTCTGATCTGGAAAATAAATGAAGCAAGCCTTCCACTCGGGGAAAACAAGTCAATAACAAACTGCAAGCTTTCAAGCAACACAATTTTGGCAAGTTTGTGTCTGTTATCCTGAATGTGAGAGATTCTTGCTACTTAACAAGACTTTTCTGAAGAGATGAATGATGGTATCAACGGATGTGCTTGTTGATACTATATAAATATGTCAACACCGCGAGGCAATCAGCATCTTCCCAATGGAACAGAATCACGCACAGTGGGCAGATCCACTCAGCTCAAAAACACACTGAAAGATTCCAGTATAACTAAATAAGACGCTGACAGGATTTCAGAGTCCATTTGCAAACATATTTATGGCACTGTATCAAAGAGAATCATCCACAATTATCTGAAAAAGCTACTAAAACACATATCTGCTTACTGCATACAGGTCAGCTTTTTTTCTTATCAAAAAATGAGTCCAATCAAAAAATGAGTCACCACAGAATGAGTGCAGGACTATCTTTGGGAACCCCTTTCCCCTTAGTGTCATGTAGAATCTAGAGAGATTTACAGAAGGTAAAGCAACAGCACTATTTTTGATTGGCTATGTTTTGCAGCAGAGGCTTATACTGTAGCCCACACTGGCCTGGAGCTCACTATGTAGCATAGGATGGCCTCAAACTCAGTGGAACTCTCCTGCCTCAGCCTCTGGGCAGATGTGTGCTCCCATAATTAACTTCAAAATGTCATTTTCTAAAGGTTTTTGTTTAATGAAATATTACTATCATAATAATGTTATCATGTTGCCAGATAATTTTATTATTTCCCTGAAAGAATTATTTTTAAAACCAGTTTTAATTTCTACCATAATATTAACAAAAAGCACCCATATAAGCAAAATATCTTGTTTTCAATAATTTTAAAATATAATATAGGGCCCGAGCACTGAGCAGATCCCGGGCAGCAGCTCTGCCCCCAATCTCTAAGAATCCAGAGAAAGCTGGGCTCCCAGGTGCTCTTACCATGGCATTATCTTAGGTAAGCAGACAGCAACACCTGCCCCAAACAAGGAGTAACTGGAACCCACTAGGACCCAGGAAGTCACTCCTGGCTTGAGCAGATTTTGGGCCTCAGCTCTCACTCCAGTAGCAACACCCACTCCACACAGTTCTGATAAAACAAAGATAATAGGAAAGACAGGCTCCAGTCAGAGACAGGGCAGGTAGCACTAAGGAGATCCAAATGGCGAAAGGCAAGCACAAGAACATAAGCATCAGCAACCCAGGGTACTTGGCATCATTAGAACCTAGTTCTCCCACACAAGAAAGTCCTGAATTCCCCATAGTACTAGGAAAGCAGATTCAGATTTAAAATCACTTCTAATGATGATGATAGAGGACTTTAAGAAGGACATAAATAACACTCTCAAAGAAGTTGAGGAGAACACAGGTAGACAGGTAGAAGCCCTTAAAAGTGGAAACACAAAAATCCCTTAAAGAATTACAAGAAGAGAACACAACCAAACAGGTGAAGGAATTGAACAAAACCATCTAGGACATAAAAATGGAAGTAGAAACAATCAAATCACAAAGGGAGACTACCCTGGAGATAGAAAACCTAGGAAAGAAATCAGGAGTCATAGACACAAGCATCACCAACAGAATACAAGAGACTGAAGAGAGAATCTCAGCTGAAGAAGATACCATAGAAAATATTGACATAACTGTCAAAGAAAACGCAAAATGCAAAAAGTTCTTAACATAAAACATTCAGGAAATCCAGGACACAATGAGAAGACCAAACCTAAGGATAATAGGTATAGATGAGAGTGAAGATTCCCAACCTAAAGGGCCAATAAATATCTTCAACAAAATTATAGAAGAAAACTTCCCTAACCTAAAGAATGAAATGCCCATAAACATACAAGAAGCCTTCAGAACGCCAAATAGACTAGACCAGAAAAGAAATATCTCCTGTCACATAATAATCAAAACACCAAGTGCACAAAACAAAGAAAGAATACTAAATGCAATAAGGGGAAAAGGCCAAGTAACATATAAAGGCAGACCCATCAGAATTACACCAGACTTCTCACCAGATACTATAAAAGCTAGAAGATGCTGGACAGATGTCATACAGACCCTAAGAGAACACAAATACCAGCCCAGGCTACTATACCCAGCAAAACTCTCAATTACCATAGATGGAGAAACCAAGATATTCTATGACAAAACCAAATTTACATAATATCTTTCCACAAACCCAGCACTACAAAGGATAATAGCGGGAAAGCTCCAAAACAAGGAAGGAAATTATACACTAGAAAGAGGAAGAAAGTAATCCTCTTTCAACAAATCCAAAAGAAGATAGCCACACAAACAATGCCACCACTAATAAAAAAAAAATAACAGGAAGCAACAATCACTGTTCCTTAATATCTCTTAACACCAATAGACTCAATTCCCCAATAAAAAGACATAGGCTAACAGACTGGATATGTAAACAGGACCCAGCATTTTGCTGCATACAGGAAACCCAACTCAGTAACAAAGACAGACACTACCTTAGAGTAAAGTAAAAGGCTGGAAATCAAATTTTCAAGCAAATGGTCGTAAGAAACAAGCTGGAGTAGCCATTCTAAAACTTCCAGGCTGAGAATACAAAGGGAAGGACTCATGGCTCCACCTGTATAGGTAATTGAGGGTGGCCTTGTCAGGCATCAGTGGAAGTGGAGGGCCTTGGTGCCTGAAAGTTTGGATTCCCTAGTGTTGGGGAATGAGAGCAGAGAGGTGGGAATGGGAGGATGGCAGGAGCATACCCTCATAGAAATAGGAGGAGGGAGGATGGGATAAGGGGTTTTGGGGGGGGGAATGGGAGAGGAGATAACATTGAAATGTAAATAAATAAAATATACAACAACAACAACAAAAAAAACAGATAATGGGTCTGGCAATTGTAGTTGAGCAGTTGAGACTTTTTGTCAACAATTTATTATGGGGATTTTGTATAATCCTTAAGGACAAGATATCGTGGAAGAGGCCCACTGAACTTTAAAAAGATTGGTGAGACATACTGTTGCTGAGACAAAGAATGATGCCAACCTGTGAGCTTGCTGAGTGCCCTGACAAGGGTGACTGGGAAGCTGTATTGGACATATGTTCCTGACCCACCTTTGCTTGACTATACCCCAGATGGGACAAACTGCCTTGCCTCAAGTTTTTAGACCTTGTGGGATAGAGAATTGAAAAGAGAAATTATGTCTCTTGTATTCTTCTTAAAGGTGACCAGCTATTAGGACCCAATCAGATACTGATCTATAAATCAATCCAATATAACAGTCTACTTTTGGAAGACTGGATCTGGACTTTGTCAGAGACATACTTGGAAGCTAGCTGTAGCTCGATATGATGTTAGGATAGCAAGAGATAATGTTAGGACAGGATCTGGATTTCAAACAAGTGTTAGTGCATGTTTTAAGACTCTTTTAATTGTCAAGCTAAAATTGGTTTTGTCTCTTCTACAGCATTTATTGTAAGTTGCACTGACTGTATAATTTCCAATTATGTTAGTGTGTTAAAACCTGGCATTTCTGTTATGGGGTTCTATCAACCAGCTTTCATCTCACTGCCCTGAGTATTAGAATACCTTGATTCTCTGAAAAAAGCTTATAAGTGCTGGAAGAAGTGAGTTAGGGTTTAAGCAGAAGCAAGAGGCTAGCAGGCTTGATTATTGCTGGTATAACAGCTTTAATTCCATTAAGAGCTAGCACCACTGCTTCTGCAATAGCATTGACACAAGGAGTTAAGACAACTATTTTTGTTAACCATCTAGCAAAAAAAAAAAAAAAGTTACTAATGTTTTGAGTATACAAAAGGATTTGTACAGGTATCTGGAACAATGAATGATGCTCTATAACCCATTCAAATTATCTGAAAGAGGTTCAGGGTTCAAGAGTTAGGAGCCATCCCAAGTGTCATGACAAATATCATTGGAGTAGTGTCACTGTTTAAATTCACAATGATTGTCATTATAATTAGAAAAAAGTTTAAAGACACCTGTACGATATGTGGCATAATCCTAAAACCTCTCTGGGTGTGTTAACTTTGCATAGTGAAAATATGAATCTAAAGAATGCTGCTCTGTTGACCTTTGATGATGCAGATAATGCCGATAAAATTATCCACAGCCTGAACTCAGTATTTCCATTTTCAACAAACCTCAGGAATGGCGTATATAGCTTGAACAGGCTATCCCTTTTTGTCCTGGGAATAATTTTATTCCTACCCATCGTGTTAAAGCTTATCTGTAACAATATCAACATGTTGGCAGAGAAAGTACATGGCTTAAACCCGAAAATGAACCCCCAGACAAAGTTATTAAATTAACAGGCTGGTAAGCCAAGGACGGGTAAGATTCTGCACAGAGTCTTACCAACCTAAGACAGAAATGCATTGTTTTTGATAATGCATATTCCATGATGGGCAAGGAAGACATTCTTGTCAGAATGACCTAAAACAGGCCCAGTCTTGTTAACAAAATAAAACGGGGAGAGGTGAAGAGCCTTCAGGGCTACTTGGCAAGAAGCTGACATGGGCCAAATACAAGGAAAGGGGCTGCTTGGCAGGAATATGACATTGGCCAAGGACAAGAAAGTAGGCTTCAAGCAAAAATCTGACACTAGTCTAGAACAAAGAAGTAATTTCAGGTAGAAGTCTAAATCGTAGGCTACAACAAAGAAGTAATCTCAGACAGGAATCTAAATATTAGGTCAGAACAAAGAAGTAATTTCAGACAGGAATCTAAATTTTAGGCTAGAACAAGGAAGTAGGCTTCAGAGATGAAAATGACCTTAGGCTAGGATAGGGAAGTAGGCTCAGATACTTTGGTCATCCTGATAAGCCTTCAGAAACAGGAGTGTTCATGTAACTGGGTTTAATGCCTTGCTTTTTCTTTGACTATTTGTGTTTATTGTCTTGCTTGTTCCTTGACTATTTGCACTATTGTATTGCTAGACCCTCAACCTAGAACTGACCTTAATACATGCATGTAATCAAAATAGTGTAAAAGCATAAAGGAAGAGGGGTATAGGATAGGGGGTTCTAGGGAGGGGAAATGGGGAAAGGGGATGACATCTGTATTGTAAATAAATAAAATATCCAATAAAAAAAAAGTCACGATGTTCCTATACTATCTTTTTAACACATATTTATTTTGCATGTGTACAGTTCTTTCCCATCATATAGGTCTTGGGGATGGAGCTCAGGTTTTGAGTCTTGGGAGAAAGTGCCTTTACCTGCTAAGCCATCTTGAAGGCCCTGTTCCCTATATGTAAATAAAAATAAAGTGATTGAACTACTCACCACAACAATATACATATTTTAGCATGACATGGTGAGCAAGGGCAGATAAAACCTTGACAAATTTCTATTTCTTTGGCTATTGCTCACTTCTTTCCACCAACAGTTACAGTTCTCCAGACCTTGTGAAACAACATCTCCAGAATGTGACATAAACTATTTAAGTTACTGGGTCACAAGAGTCCCTTAATCCTGCAGAAGGCAGTTGTAGATCATGGGAGAACCCACTCTAATCAAGATACACTGAAATCAGTTATAAAAACAAATACACAAAAGACTTAACCTAGTCTTAAGAAATTCTAACAAGCAGCTGGTGTGTAGTTCAGCTGTGACAGTGCTTGCCTATCATACATAAGGCTGTGGGTTCAAGCCTCAGGATCATTTAAACTGGGCAAGGTGGACATGGATATAAAGCATTCTGAATATATTAACTAATCCTTGTGCCTTCTCTCTCCCCTTCCTCTTTCCAAGTAGTCCTCTTTTATTCTTACAGGGCTTCTACTGTTTTGTTGTGTCCATGGTAAGGTGAGGGGTAATAATAATAAGGTGAGAGAGTTCAATAATGGTTGTTTTGTACCCAAAATGCTATTAGTCCTAAGGGTGCAGAGTTGGTTTCTGCTGTCCAGGACTCTGTAGACCAGGCTGGCCTCCAACTCAGAAATCCGTCTGCCTCTGCCTCCCAAGTGCTGGGATTAAAGGCGTGCACCACCACTGCCTGATCAGTCACCATTCTTACACCAAAAGGATAATTCACGGTTCTCCTTAAGATAGGAATGGCCCTCCCCACCTACAGGAACATTCCAAGGACCCAGAACAGACAATATTGAGTTTAGCTAAATAACTAAGCTTTCTTTCTGTCTGTCTGCTGATTAGTTTCTATTAGGACCTCAAATTTGGATAAATTAAAAAGTATCTTTATTTGTTCAGTATTTTGATTAGTCAACAACGGTTTATATAAAATTCAAGATGTGGAATCAGAAAGAAAACAAAACTGAGAGGTTAAGCCTTTGAAACTGGGATGAAATGGCATAGTTTTGTACTTATTTTTGATCCATAATTTTTTTAAAAATCAGGATTTTAATTTTCTGTGATTTACTGGCTATTGTAGCACAGACTCAAGCTGGAGTTAAACATGTATTAAACTCCTAATATTTTACAGGTAATACAGGTGGCTTGCCTGTTGCTCCCCAAATGTTTGTTAAACAGCTAGAAATACTAAGTTTTGCAAGTCAGAACTCTATATATTTTTCTCCCTCCAGTCTACTGTTTTTCTGCAAATAGGAGAAATAAGCAAGTGCAGAATTAAATGCAGTTCATTTTGAAAGATGAGGGTTAGTTCATGGAGATTTAAAGAGAAACGAGATGAGAGCCTTGCCTTTTTTAATTTGTTTAAATCCAAAGTAACATCTAGGTAACCAGAAGGGGTTGTTTCTATAGATGGTTTGGAAAGAATGTTTAGCGACAGAAGATGAAGATATCAGTGGCCAAAGAAGGAAAGCACTGACCTAGGGGGACTAAAGAAAACAGAGGGGAAGCTGAGAGAGCATAAATGGACTCCATGGAAGCAGAGGTCTGCTCTCTGTCTCGACAGGCCTGTGGTACAAATCTTTGTGTCTTATACACAGAGAACGGGGAGTTAGAGTGTGACTGGTGACAAACAGCAAATGATACAAGAGACAGCACACTTTCATGTTATAGTTACTAGGAAGTTATTAGGTAAAGACAGCTTTTTTTCCCCTGTGGGTAATAAGATGGAAGGACAGACTAGACTCAAACAATTTCCCAGGCACCAGCTGAGATAAATAAAAGCATGGTGGTTTGAATGAAAATGGCTCCCAGAAGTCCATAAGGAATGGCACTATGAGGAGGTGTGGCCTTGTTGGAGAAGGGGTTGCTTTGCTGGAGGAAGTTTCAGTCACTTCTTGCTGCCTCCAGATCTAGATGGAGAACTCATAGTTCCTTTTCTAGCATTATATCTACTTGCAGGCCACCATGCTTCCTTCCATGGACAAAACCAGACTAAACCTCTGAACCATAAGCCAGCCCTGATTAAACATTGTGTTTTATAAGGGTTGCCCTGGTCATGATGTCTCTTCACAGCAATAAAATCCTAAGACAGAAGTTGTTACCAGGGACTGGTATATTACAGTGATGGGCATGACCACGCTTTTCTTTGGAGCAATGTGGACTTTGGGATTTTGGATTAGAGAAAACAGTTAACACAGCGGGCCTTACACATGGAAGCAGGGGCTGTGGTGCTGTGGGTGATGTGAACTGTTGAGGGCCTAGCTTAAGAGGTTTCAGAGGAGAATGTTAGTGTGTGGTAGAGATTGTTCCTGTGGTATTTTGGTGAAGAATGTGGCTGCTTTCTGTTCTTGTCTAAAAAAAATTAACTAAAGGTAAATTGAAGAGTTTTAGATTAATTGCATTGGCAGAGGGAATTTCAAAACAACCTAGTATTGACTCTGTTATGTGCTTACTAATGTTTACTTATGAAAATCTATAATGAAAAAGAGTGAAGTAAACAAGGAAAAATAAAAAAATGTACAATTTGAGGAGAAAGGGGACATCAGGAAGTGGAATGGAGATAAACAGATGAAAGAAAATCCTGAGGTTAAATGAAATAAAGGGAGTGGTGACCTCAGGGCAAGACCCCACCCAGCTAGGTTTCCAACAACTGAAAAAGAACAAAAGAAGAGCTCAGAACCAGGTGTGGTGATGCACGCTTTAAACCCCATCACTCCAGAGGCAGAGGCAGGCAAATCTCTGAGTTCAAGGCCAGTCTGGTCTACAGAGAGAGTTCTAGAACAGTCAAGCTTAGGCAATGAAGGAACTCATGGAAAACAGAAAGCCAATGAAGATGTATTTGAACAAGGGGGCCATGTTCCAGCCCCAGCAAACAACAGTATTTGGCCTTTGTCCATGTGGCTCTGGTTTAGATTCAAGGCTAGAAGAAAAGGGTTAGAGAATCTCTCTCCTCAATAACGTAAAGCTGTTGACTCCAAGAATGTGTAAAAGATGTCCCTTCATGGGGGCCTAGAAAGGCCACTGTTTGGAGCTGTGAAGATGAAGCCTGGATTGCTTTGGAGATCTCAAGATGATAGAGACGCCAGAGCCTCGGGATACTTGTCAGGGAGAGCTGCTAACAGGAGTGGAACCAGCTAAGGAGAGAGAAGTGTGCTGCAGTTAGCAAAGCTGAAAGGGGCTGGAGATCTGAAGAGGGCTTTGACATCAGACATGGGGATGCAGTTTTTTGAGTTTGCCTGGCTGGCTTTGGGCCCTGCTCTAGTCCAGTATTTCCTCACTGTGCTCCCTTTCTTCCCTACTGCAATGCTTATGTATATCCTGTGCCATTATATGTTGGAAGTATGTGATCTGCTTTTTTATTTTGACTATACAGGGGATTACATTTAAGAGATTGCATGAGTCTCAGAAGAGATTTTGAACTTTGGACATTTAAACAGTGCTGACACTGTGACAGACTATGGAGATTTTGAAGTAGGACTAAATGCATTTTGCATTATGATATGGAGGTCAGAGAGTGGAATGTGGTGGTTTAAATAAAAATGGCTCCATTGATCTATAGGGGTGTGGCCTTGTTAGAGGTGTGGCCTTGTTGAAAGAAGCATGTTTCAGTCACTTCTGGAGGCCTGTGGATACAGATGTAGAACTCTCAGCTTGGTCTCCAGTACCATGTCTGTCTGAATGCTGTGCTTCCCATCAGAGACAACAATGGACTAAAAGACTCTTCCAGTCCGGTCAGACTGGCAGGGTTATCTGAAAAGGAAGGGTGATTAATCTTTTAGTTTAGTCTGTGTCTCGTTCTGCAGAGGGCCAGGGCTCGGAAGCCTGGCTTTCTCTTTCTCACCCATGGTGGTGGATCTTGGACCAGGTCCTGCCACAGAGTAATGTATGGCTGTTGATCAGGATATGACCCTGGTCCTTCCTGAAAAATAATAGCTTTAACTTTAAAAATAATAGTCAAGTCAAAAGTCTCTTCTGGCAGCTGGTCAACATCAAGAGTCAGTCACTCTGAGACATAAAAAATCTGTCACAGTCTTTTCCTGATCTCAACTGATAAATTATGTGCCCTAGTTCTAACTTCTGTTCAGCGGTCCAAAGTCAAACTTAAAGGTGTGGTTATAGTCTGTCCCATAGTCACAAGTAACACAAAACAGTCACAGAGAAACTAATACAGAGAAACTAACAGAAACCTGTCTCAATTGAATACCAGCCGGGAAAGATTCCACATCTTCCCATGTGCCAGCCAAGAGGAATTCCACGTCTCCCCGGCACTGGGACATTCCCAAACGTCTTTGAGAATTTCCTTGCCCACCCAGGGATGTCTCCCCGGGGCTGCAGCTAGTGATTTTCCTAGCACGTCTGCCAATCACTCTGTTTGTCTCTTCTTGAGACAGAACCGGCTGCAAACAGCTGCAAAGAACCAAAAGTACTCTCACAAACCCAGCTTACTGAGACAGTACAGACAAGAGAATGGGCCCAAAACACAGCAAAACACAGAAACAGAGACAACACATTGGCCAAAAACACAGAAATATACCTCCAAGTGGGTTCTTAGAGCTTAGGGTGGTCGCAGTTTCCCGGTCAGGGAACCAACATGTAAGGCCCGCCAGAAAGGGAAGAACTTCCTCCCTGTTCTCGGGAATTCACGGCCACCCCAATAACTGCAAGACACCGGACTTGATGCAATTAACAAGAGGTATATTTGATTTCAACGTGTTGAGGTCACACTTCTAGCCTGTCCTACGCAGAGGCAACCAAATGAAGTACAACCCCCCTCCCCCCAGAGAAGACATAGAGCTTTTAAAGGGAAAAACCACAACCCAGGGGAGATGAGGAGGGGAATCATGATTAAGTATCTATAGAAAGTACCTGTCCAGTGTTCAGCTTCCGTGACAGGTTCAAGAAACGGTCAGAGGGAAATATCTCATACAAGCCTTTCTTATCTTAAGAATAAAACCTTATTTAATTTATCTTGTGGTCAGTTCAGCTCCTGGTATCCAGGGTGCACAGGCATGCTGACCTGAACTCCCAGCTCTGAACTCTTATCTTATCTATTTTGTCTTGTGGATAGCTAGTTTCCTAGGACCCAGAGCGCAGAACAAGCTGATCTGTACTCTTGACTCCATCTGTGGAAGGTTTAAAATTTTTTAACTCTTTCAAAACCTCTGAAACTGTAAGCCACTCTAATTAAATGTTTTTCTTTAGAAGAGTTGCTGCAGTCATGGTGTCTCTTCACAGCAACAAAACCCTAAGACAAGAAAGAAGTATCACCATATTATTTATTAAGAGAGAAGCTCTACTTCCTGGATGAAGCAATTAGGAGACTTTTGATGTTTTTGTGAACAGAAAGGACAGAACATATAAATAATTTACCAGAGACAGACACCTGAAGCTGTGTTTGTAGCACAGGCTGAGTGTTATGTGTACCTAGGCATCTAGTTCTGCCTGATCTGACCCAAGAAAGCAATAATGTTCCACGTAGCTAGTGTTTTACATTTTTAAGGAAGACCACATTAGAAATTCTCATAGAAATATATTCTAGGGGCCAGAGAGATGGTTTTATGGTTAAGGGTATTCATTGTTCTTACAGAGGACCCAGGTTTGATTCCCAGAACCCACACAGCAGCTTATAACTGTCCGTAACTCAGTTCCAGGAGACTGTGAACTCCATAGGCATCAAGCATGTATATAATGCTCAGACATATATGAGAGCACAATATGCATACACATAAAATAAAATTAACAAACCTAAAAAACCCAGTCTCATACTAATCAGTGCAACAGCATCTAGTGACATCTATAAACTATCATCAGACTGGGATGAACTGACATTTAGGAAGATTAAGGTTAAAGGCTTGTTCAAGATCACTTAACTGACACACAACAACCACGCATGATCCTGGAAAACAAAACAACTGTGCTATCTTAGAGTATCTTACAAAGGACAGACCACTGTTAGAAGTCCTGTGCAGAAGCTGTAACTTTCCTAGAAATCATGAGCTTGGTAACTAGCAACCCTACCACACTGGAGAGTTCTGTGAAAGAGTGCTCACCCCTGAAACTGAGCTGATCCTTGAAAAGCTACAGTGGAAATTTGGCCATGTAAATTTGTGGAGTCTGAGGTGGCTGAAGGCAGGGCTAAGGAAGAGGAGGAGGAAGATGAAACCCAGCATGGTGCTATACATCTACAATCCTGAACTGAAGAGTAGAAGCAGGAGGACCAGGAGTGTAAGGCCAGCTGGGCCACATGAAAACATTCTTTGCATTTTGTTTGTTTGGTTTGGTTTTGTCTGCATGTATGCCTGTGTACCATATGTGTACTGACACAAAGTAGAGTTATCAAAGAGGAAGGAGCCTCCATTGAGGAAATGCTTCCTTGAGATCCAGCTATAAGGCATTTTCTCAATGGGGGAAGCCCCAGCCCACCGTGATGCCTTCCCTGGACCGGTGGTCCTGAGTTCTATAAGAAAGCAGGTTGAGCAAGCCATGCTGAGTAAGCCAGAAAGCAGCACACCTCCATGGCATCTGCATCAGCTCTGCCTGCCCTGTTTGAATTCCTGTCCTGACTTCTTCAATAATGAACAGCAATATAGAAGTATAAGTCAATTAAAGCCTTTCCTCCTCAACTTGCTTTTTGGTCATGGTGTTTCATCACAGCAACAGAAACACTAAGACACTGTGTATTCAGTATCCACAGAAGCTGAAAGAGAGCACTGGATCCTTTGGGACTGGAGTTACAGATATTTGTAAGCTATCATGTGAGTGCTGGGAATCAAACCCAGGACCTCTGAAAGAGCAGTCAGTGCTCTTAACCATTGAGCCATCTCTTTAGTTCCATGCAAGGTGAAGAAAAGAATGTGGAGGCGGGGGGCGGGGGGGGGGGGGCTTCTGATGCTTGCTTCATGATGTTTCCCTAGTATCAATAATTATATTATTTAAGATTAAGCTTATAAACAGCCATTTGTTGATTTTTAAATTGAGGCTGTGTAGATACAGATAATAGGCTACATACCTTTTAAACAAAGTAAGAAAAGAGAAAGGCCAATTAGCACCCCAGATCACCTACATCCCTCCAGCTATCCCAAGGAACCAAGAGTTGGATTTTTACAGAGGTATCCAAAGACTCTAGTAGTAAAAGATAACTTTTAGCAGTGTATCGATTATATTTCAATGTCAAATGTATGTAGCTTGGTAATCTTAGAGAAGCCTTTTAAAATTACAATTTCAATGTAAAAGAAATTTCTTAAAATCAAACTAATAGCAACATGTAAGGAGCTGCATTTATTCTAAACTTCCTTAGAGAAAGGAATACATACACATACATATATGTGTGTGCATACACAGATGTGTGTAAGTGGAAAAAGACAATGCTTGTGAGGAGGGTACAGTTTAGCTTACTGAAGTTTCATTGCACCACAGATTTTCACACCCATGCCATCAGAGGCCTCATCATATGAGAGGGCAGACATTCAGATAACTGATCCAAAGCTAAGGACATTCTGCCTAGATTATGTCTTGGCTCACAGCGTTTTTTCTGAAATGCAAATTATATGGTTTGTTTGTAGTTTCTATTATTAATGTTTGTAAGAAATATTTTCTACAGCATGTTTTCCAAAAGACTTAAAATTAATAACTTAGTAATTAGTATGAAATTATCATAAAAACTACTGAATGAATCTATCAGTCCATGGTCTGTACAGACACACATATATTTATTACTTGGAACAAGAATCTATTTAAATTCAGTTCCAAGAGAAATAGAGGTTACTAGTAAACTGGGCCCCTATCCAGTCTGGATGTCTAAAGCAAGCTATTGTAGAAGAGAAAGGAGTCTGGCTTCCTCACACGCTGCAACTTCACCATTATATGTAATACAATGCTTTAATTTTCTTATTTATAATTATTTTTCCAAGGTCAGGAAACACATTAAGTAATAAATGAGAAAAATATCATAGCTATCACTTGGAAGGAAAACTATGACCATTACAATAGACTACCAGGTTTCCTAGGGACAAGAGTTGGCTTGGATTCACTTCCTGTGGCAACAATGTTCATGGCCATGAAAATACATAGCAAACCCTGTACAACAATCCATACAGTGGATTGTTAATTGTTCATGGCCATGAAACCATATAGTAAACACACAGAGTTAACTGATTAGAAAAGCTCAGGACAGAACTGACACCTAAGGACCATGACAAACACACCTCTGGGGTTCTTACCCTTCAATTCTAAAACAGCAATCACCATACCAATATTTGCAAGGGGAACTGCAAGTCTATTCTTAAGAACTGCAGAAAACTCAAGTAGTCTTTGGAGCACTATCTGGGAACTGCAATCACATTAGGTCACCACTGAAAATCAACTAAAAAGAAACCAGTTTTAAAGGTTTAAATTTTGCTTAATTTATTTGAGCACTGAACCTTTGTATGTGTTTTTACTGGAATTCTGTGCAATTCAGCTTTTACAGAGAACCTCTTCTCTCAAGTTAGCTGACAGCTGCAGAGTTGTGCAATTAGTTGGTCGATAGCTAACAACTCTTACCTGGCAAGAGACTCAGGACACTTTTTAGTTCTGTGTTCTCTCTTCCTCATAACACATAATTGAATAGTCAAGCCCAACACTCTTGTGTTGAATATGAAAGATGTCCTCACAGAAATGAAGCAGCTGCCTCACGCGGAAACATTAAGTTCATGTCTACAGTACCAGCTCTTATGTCAACACCAGCATCCTGCCCATAGCACTATTCTAATTTCTGCAAACCCAACACCTTTTGCCTCTTATGTAAGAAATCCTGGGCAAGGAGGGGATTTAACTACTAAGGATCCATTAAAATGTTTATAAACCACTTTTGTGTCACTATTTACTCTGAATCCGTTAAGCATGATTACTTCTACTTACAAATGTCATCCACTGGGACAGGGAATCAGTGTTTCAAGCTGTTGAACAGGTCATCATCCCTGTCTTGTTGGATGACACCTGTAAATAAAATAAATCTATTTTTCAGTGAGATTTCTAAGTAAACTCTATTTAAGATGCATGCAGTTTAAACAAAGAATAATTTTCAAATGGTCCTTAATGGCGTACCATTGGAGAGAGATACTTCCCAGTGGTAACTATTTTCTATAAATAATTTTTACTTGCCTCTCAACATAAGAGCGTCCTGGGCGTCTGAAGTGCAGTATTGGCAGAGCACAGTCAGAACAGTGAGGATCCTGTAGGTGGTGTTCACTTCAGTCCCTGCCACTGGGATTAGCATTTCTACTTTATACAAGGGACATGCCAGGTCCTGTCAAGTTAAATAACTAGCCTAGTGTTAAAGTACCTAACTGTCATCACTTCAAGTCCCTAAGACGGAAAAGTAATATACACATTAGCAAACTTTACCATCAGGCTGATGGACTTTGGAAGACTTAAGTATTTCAAGGATGTAAATTTAGATCTAGGTAAACTGCTAAATGCCATTGTTAGATATGGACTATGCAGGTGTTCCTGGAAATGTCACAGGTGGAAAATAAGAAAAGGTGAAAAAGACGGAATGAGACAGAGAAAAGAGCACTATTCAATGTAGCACACATTTAGGATTTTAAATTTTGGCAACTTCCAGACAAGATGTGCAGCTCCCAGCAAATATAAATATAGGAAAGACCATATTTAAAGCAAACTTCAAGAGTCAGTGATTGAAAATATTCATTTCTCTGTAGTTATGGAACACCACTTGAGCTAGGATCTACCAGAAACCAAAATTTGGGCTGGACAATGAAGACTAAATTTCTATCTCCTGCCAACCCACAGCAAAACAATCTTATGTTGCGCGCCGAGGTCACAGAGCCCACAGAGCAGGGATACTGCCAGTCAAGCACTGAAGGAGGGGTTCACACACATTATCCCACCTGCCCCACGACAAGATACAGAGTGACAAGCTTACAAATCTGTGGACAGAAGCCAGGCTCCAAGCCTTTCTGTACACACTTAGCCACCAGACACTCCTGCAGACCCAGATGCAGTAACATGTCTCAGCTAAAACAGACACTGTTCCTTTAACGCAATCCCACATAAAGCAGAACATGATATTCTCTCTTCCCGGGAAAGGGGAGGAAGAATGGCAACAGGGGCAACAAGCAACACCAAAAGATTAAAGCTTTTCATGTTATTCTGAAATATATCATGACTAAAATATGACAACTGAAAATGTAAACTATTTCATAATTAAAGAAAAGTAAATCCTTCTGATTTAATTCCTTAAGACTAAGGGATAAATCCTCCCACTCAAGGCTGGCTGATTCTCATAATAGTATAATAGTTACTGACAGACAGAATTAAATCATGTATATTAAATAACATTGCTAAAAAACAGAACTATTTATAAACTATCTTTAAAGAAAACAAAAGGTTCTGATGTGATCCCTCAGTTCCTTATAAGGTATTATCTGTCTTTCTTGGCCATAAGTTATGCTCCTGACCTTTTAAACCTCTTAACTTTTTGTTATATATTTTCTAACATATTTTTAAAGCTGAATATAATTTCTTGAAGGGACACAATCAGGAGCAAAATTATAGTTGGTACATTTTAATCAAACAAGTAAGAGATATACAAAGCTCATCCCCATAGACGCGGACATTGCACAAACACACCTCCTTCTGAAAGCACTGTGGGAACTTTCGGGCAGAGGGCTCTCTGGCAAGGACTCCCAACAGACAAAAACAAGTGTTGTTCATGATAGCTTACCCTTTTCTCTGACACCCCATCCTGGCCTGTAGCCTCTTTCTCATCATGTGTCTCTTTCAGGACTGCCATGTGTTGTTTGTATGCTGGCTCTCTGTTTAAGGTTGTGTATCCTATGTGCTCATAAATTGGGTTTATCGTCATCTTGGCAATGTATTCTGCTGCCTTGGTTTCAATATAGAGAGTAATCAAGCCATCAGTCACCAGATCGTGGATGGACTCAAAGCGTTTCTCCCCAACAAAGTGCTTTCCATCGTAGTACAGCCTGAAGTTTCTGGTCTGACTTCCAAATCTGCCTCAATGAAATGGGAAAGATGCTTTTAAGAAAAGTGAACAAGTGAATTCTTTCTGAAGAAGAAACAAACACACAAACACTCCCAAACTGAAATCTATTGATTTTGCTTATAAATGACTCTGTTTAGATTAGCTGTGTCTAATCCCAATTAGTTACCTGGAATATATAAAATTCAAGTCCTAAACACAAATAATGAACTTGAAATAACCAGGGATACTAGCATGGTGATCCTAGAAAGAACATTTTTACTTAGGTATCTTTTAAAACCATTTCATTACACTTGTAATAAAGTAGAGAAAATAAATCTTATAACCTAAGATAGCACATTCAATATGTAATTGGTCAACTATAATATATAAAATTTCAAGTTGAACAATAAAAATATTCAATGTACTTAAAGGCCAGTACTCATGTCCTTCAACAAAGAAGTCCCATTTACCGTTTACTCAAGTGGGAAGCCAGCAATCGTTTACATTTGTGCAGTCTCCAGAACTGAGCTGAAGAGCAGACAGCAGAGAAACACACTGGCCATCTCTGGCCAGAGGTCAAGGACTTAATCTTTCCTTTAAACTTCTTCTGGGTCTGTTGGCTCAGTATGGGCACTATACAGAGCATATAAGTCATACGTCATCAGACCACAGAAATCTGTTGTCAGTTTTAATGACATGCTTTAATAACTGGAGGATGGTTTCTCCTCACAGTAATTTCAGTATTTTGCCTCCTATAGGGAAACCTCAGAATTGGATCCAAGTTGGCATGGCTGACACCAGTATCCTTGCCAGGAGATACAGGCAACTTAATAGAAGCTGATTCCAAAGTAGGCAGAGCTGCCAGTTTCAGAGTAAGCACCAGTAAAAACCAAGCAAATCAGAAAGGATCTACCTCACTTTGTCATTTAAAAAAACAACACAACACAGTACAAAAATTTAAAATCAAAGTAATTTTTGCTTTGAAAAGACACCACATGGAGCTGCAAGCTCAGTATTCACATGGTTCTGACACAAATGGTATCCAAATGTGTAAGAATTGGGTCCTCTCCTCTCCTCCCTTCCCCTCCCTATCCCTCCCTCTCTTCTCCTTCATTCTCCTCCCCTCCTCTTTCTATTCTATCCTATCTACAACATGGTCTCATTGTGTAATTCTGGCTGGCCTGGATCACTATGTAAACCAGGTTGGTCTTGAACTCAGAGATTTGCTTGCCTCTGCTTCTAAAATACTGGAATTAAAGGCATGTGCCAGGACATGCTGCTAGAAATTAGATACTTCTAAATAACGAACCCAGAATAATCTGTTTGTTTTTTGTAATTTAGACTTTACTATTACTTAATCCAGAATTCAACATAATATCAATGTTGGTCTTTTAACATATAATTTCCACCTTTTGTTCCTTTTAAAGCAATCAAGTTTTTACTTATATTCAAGTAAATGAGCCATATAATTAAACTTCTCCATTTCCTTTATACTTAAACATTTCTCTCAAGCAAATTTTCAATATTAAGTCTCAGAGGCTAGAAAGATAAAATGTCTATGACAAAATAAATTACAATTTTCAGTTTACTTCTATTATTTCCTTTTTTCTAATATGCGTTATGTGCTACTTAAAAACACTGAAAGACAGTTTGATGTTTGCCTCGCTCCTTTCCATGTGGGCAGTAGTGCCAGGCGCCGAGGTCACAGCACTGTCTTCTGAAGTGTGAACAGTGCAGGCAGTGGAGGGTGAGGGAAGAAGGCAGGGGAACTGGTCCCAAAGGGTTAGGCACAGTGAGGCTGAAAGAGAGAAGCCTAACTTTGGACTTGTGCTTTACTTTTAATGACAAGAGGCCCTTTCCATGATGTCCAGCTCCTTCCCATGAGCCTGCAGGCTTTGAGGCAGCCATGAAATCATTGAAGGAATGCATGGTCATAAGGTATTGATAAGACTTAGCCTCAAGGTACATGGAAGCAAATGTGCAGGCCGGAATGTTGATTTCTTTTTTCTTTAGAAAAACATTGTTTTTTGTTTTGTTTTGTTTTGTTTTGTTTTCACTAAGAGAACCGCATGTTTTCTTTGTCTGCCAAAACCTACTCTGTTACTTAGGAAGCCACATAAGGAACAGCCTAATAGTATGGCCTATCAGACACTGCTCTGTTCCTTTGATCTATTTTGTACTTTGTTGTGTCTGTGGGATCAGAAGTAGAGCTCAAACAGAATATCCTTGAGAATGGATGGGAATGGATGGGTCTATCATATGTAAGAAAAATCAAAGAAGATACCAGATCTGAGGACGAGAAGTACCCTTCCTTTTAACAGTGTTCTGCTCATAGAATGTCATTTATTCAACAAACACTGAAGAAAATATTCAAGACACTAGGACGTTTATGATATCCTGTTTACATAACAACTACAATGGGAAATAGGTAATCATAAAAGCATATCAAATAAAGATATGAAATGATAAATTTCATATCTTGATATGAAAAACCTCATGTTAAGACTGCTTAAAGTATTTTTTATATCTTTTTGTGCATGTGACTGCATATACCAGCATGAACAAGCACACAGAGAACAAACAACAATATCTCTCTTGGTTCTCTCTTTCTACCATTTCAGTTAGGAACTTAGAACACCAGGCTTGGTGGAAGCGCCTTTATCAGCCAAATCTTTTTGTGGTCTGCTATCCCTCTAGTTCTCTAGGACAATTTCCTTTCCCTGTTTCCTGAAATGAAGACATGCCCCTGCCTGGCTTAACATCTGTTTAGTGTACCAGCCTGGAATGGTGCAGTCTTGGCTCTACACAAACAGAGCTGAATAGGATGAAAATTCACATTCTCCAAAGTGGTACTGAAGTTAGCAAGCAGGAAAGAATGAGGGACAATCTGCTTTGCACTGGGATTGTGGTACAGAATTACCACTTGCTACAAAGATTATCTTTGCCAGTGGCTTTGGAGCTGTTTAAAAAGCTGTATAATACT
This sequence comes from Rhabdomys pumilio, assembly GCA_030674055.1. Taxonomy (NCBI): domain Eukaryota; kingdom Metazoa; phylum Chordata; class Mammalia; order Rodentia; family Muridae; genus Rhabdomys; species Rhabdomys pumilio. The sequence goes on from JANHMN010000002.1 coordinate 143,262,763, forward strand.
GTGCCCAGTTGAATTCAGATACATTTCAAAATATATAATTCTAACATTTAGCTTTTAAAAAATGAACATAACATTCATTTCCAGTTTTTTCCCTTGTGAATCATATTCCTAAAAAAATTCAGTCTAGATACATAAAATGATGAAGATATGTATAAAACGTTACTTTCTGTAAAACCAAAAATTAATTTTGATTTGAGGCCAAAGTTATTTTGAAGTGTCTTTTCAAAGGACTAGAAGCTAAGAGATGTTGCCTGTTCACAACAGAAAATAAAATATACATAAGATTCTGTCTATACTAATACCGAGACATCAGAGGAGGTTCTAGTAATAAGCATACAAAACCATTTTCATCATAAACACAATCTATTATTTACCAGAGCCAATGCATTCAACTCAATGGTGAAAGACACAGAATTACCCTAGAAGCACACACAGATGTTAGCAAGCCTTCAGGAGAGAGGTGGGGACAGAAATAAGTGACAGTCTATGATCTAAGGAACATTAAGGAAGTTTAAACTAAGCCCCCTTTACAACATTAGGCTACGATTTTACCTCTCTTGCCATATAATTTTTATGATAAAATGGGGGAAATTATTAAAGTGATTACTTATGATTATAATAGTCTCCTCCTATCTGCCTAATTAACTTTCCAAAAGTGGCACCAGACAGCTCTGGAAGGTAGATTAGGCAAAAACCTACACAGGCCACAGCTAATCACCCACCTCACTCCTCACCCTGCCCCCAGAAGAACTAAGTTCAGCGCACTGGAGAGGAAGACACGGAGGCTGAGGAATACAAGCATTGCTGAAGTAGAGGTGGCATCCTAGAAACCAGGAGACTGAGATCCACTTTACCTTTCCTGATAGGAGACAGAAGACTTCTCTGGGGAAATCCCATTAACTCTACAATAAGAAGCATTGTTCTGTAACTGTCGGGTTCCCTGAGCTCTTCCCATTACAGCAGAGCCTAAGTGCCAAACACACTTAAATATGGTAATTATACAGAAACTACACAGTGTCTGAGAAAAAACTTCAAGAAAAACAAAGACTATGATAAACAGACAGAATCAAGTCAAATTGGGGGAAAGAAATCATTCACAGGGACAAAAATATCTATTTTTAAAGTATTAACCTGCTAAACTCTAGGCTATCTCTTATTTCTATCCTTGAATAGAAGTCAGCCAGGTATATCATGCTACCCAGAAGACACAAGGTAAACAGTCACTGTAGAAATCAAAGAGGAAAATCTAAGAAAACCACAAAGGAAGGACAGAAGTTTATACACTTTGTAAAACGAGGCTCATATTATGTGGGTAAATATAACAAAGTACTTAAAAATAGAGCAGTAATTATAAATAAAAACCTCAAGTTTAATAAGTGTGACATTAATTACTAAACACCAGCAAGTTTACAGAATTGCTACAGAGTCTATGGCCACTATACTGTTTAACAGAGAGATTTAGTTATATCATATTGTCAGGTTGAACACAGGTACACATATATACCCTATGACACTGTAAGCCCAGTCCTAGGTATATGTTTATATTCTCATCCTGGAGAAATATGATACCTAGAAATATTATATCATATTTCACATATAACTCAGGGTATTTTTATAAATAAGCATAGTTTTATTATATTCTACAAGTAAATATATAAATAAAAATATAACATATATATTGCTACTGTTGCCATAGGCTAATATATCTTTATCTATAGGTAGAGATACAGATATAGTTTTTTGAGATGGGGTCTTTCTACTATATAACTTTGGCTATCTTGGGACTTGCTGTGTAGAACAGCTAGCCTTGAACTCACAGAGATCCACCTATCTCTGTCTCCTTGCTGAGATTAAAGGTATGGGCCACCATATAGCCTACTATAGGCTATTTTTATACTTAAGTATTTCCCCTAACTTGACACAAACACATATAACAACATCTTCAAAAAGTAAAATCACATAAATTCCCAGTAAAACAGAAAATCAAACACTGTGATGATAAACTCCATGAGTTTATAAAGTCCTCCCATAACCTATTCTCCCTTCTTGAGAGTTAATGGCATACTACTGCTAAGGAAAAATGTAAACACTTAAAAACACTGCCAGATTGACAGTACTGGCTGTTGGTTTTGCTTACTTTAAAGCACTAGAATAATCCCTGGCATGATGTTCAAGCAAACACCCACTGAGCAAGTTGACTAAATGGACCTAATATGGTGGCAAATGGCTCTAATCACAGAACTTTCTGCATATGTGATAAGGTAAAACAGAGTATCAAGAGAATTGCCAAAAGTTCAAAGGCAGACTGAGTTATAAAATGAGAGCCTGTCTAAGAACAGAGGGAGTGGAGAACTAAGGGGCTCTGTTGGGAAGAAGGTTTCAGTGTGAGAACGAGGGAGAGAGTGTGTAACAGGGGCTAAACAACGACCAAACTAAAGACATACATGAATGAGCAGGTCATAGTGAAATCTACTGTTGGGAATAAGCAATATATGCTATTAAAATTGTTTCTAATGTTCCACTAATACTTTCGCCTGAGTTGGATGGCAACACATTAACAACAAAACTTATGTCAAAAAGTTCCCTGTCAAAGCACAGTGAGATGCCTACAGGCTTATCAGTCTCAGTGTGATGAGGTGTGTAATATGAAGGTGCTTTCCACATCCACAACTGAAGTACAAGATGCTTTCTACTCTAGTGGGTCAGGAGTATCTTGATACTATGTTTTACCTTATCACATATGCAGAAAACCCTTCTTAAATACTCTGAACTATATATTCATATATTTTTATTTACAGAAAAATATTATACACATATCTAAATCTTTTAAAAACCACAATGTATCCAGAAATGTTCAATGTGTTTGTAGAATTAACAACAGACTTCACTTATTTAAGAATGATGCTGAGTGGCGATGGCACACACCTTTAATTCCAGCACTCAGAGGGCAGAGGGAGGATATCTCTGTGAGTTCAAGGGATAGACTCACTACAAATCAAGTTCCAGGACAGGCAGGGCTGTTCTACAGAGAAACTCTGTTTTGAAAAACATAACATAACAAAACAAAACAAAACAAAACAAAAAAAAATAGTGAAAGAGAGAATTGATGATCAGTTCCACTAAAGAGTTATTGATACCTTGTTTTAAATGAATCTGCTGTTTCAGAATAAAAATTCACTCTGCAACACAAGTCTAAGAAAACAGAGTTCTATACTCATATGTAAGTGTGTATGTACAAACATAAGAATACACACTCACAGTTTCTCAGATTCTTAAATCCTTTATACAGTGTAGTGCTATTTATATAATAATAATTAATAATTCTGGTATAAAACATATACCCTAAGTATTACATACAGACTACAATTTGGTATTTTTCTTGATAACTCAGGTTCATCACTGTATTATTCTAATGAGTAAATAGAGAAACATCCTAGAGCCTATTGTAAGGCACTGAGTTGCTATGGTGGTGAGTGTTGTCAATGTGCCAGAATCCAGGGATCACCTAAGAGATGGACCTCCCAGCTTGCCTGTGGGGTTACCTTGATTGTTAGGAGGGATGGGAAGAGCCATGCACTATGGGAGGAGGTGCCAGTCCATGTCTAGGGTTCCAGACTGTGAGCAGAGAGGGCGGTGAGCAGCAGAGTGCTCATCTCCTCCTGATGGCGCTGCAGTGTGATGTCTGCTCTGAGCGCTGCTGCCTTCATGTCCCTGTCATGAAGATCCACACGCTTGCACTAGGCCCAAAGCCCTTTCTCCCTCAGTTGCTTTTGTCGGGTATTTTTTCACAACCAAGACAATTAACTAAAACAGTTGTCCTTCTTCAATTGTATCTGTCTCCCCAACCCCCTCCAGCTATTGAGTACTTAGTTCTTGGATCCAGTTTTATATTTCTAAAATCATCTTTGTAGTTATCAATTATATTCATCTCACTTACAACCTGCTATTTTAAACGCACTATAATGCAGAAAGAAACATTTTTTAAAATGTTTTAAGACTGTAGTAAGCAGACTGTACTGAGGCTTACAAAGTGCTCCTTTGCAACAAACACATGTATTCTTGGTTTTATTAACCCACTGCAGCCAGTCTCATTACTTCTGGCTTTCAGGACATGCTTTGGAGGCTTAATTTGGACTGTTTACATAGTTTTAAGTTTAGTACCAGCTATCGACAAATGGTCAGCAGATTATTATATTTTCCTCATTAAATGCCTATTAATAATGCATTACTTACATACAGCATCCCATATTTATTGCTAGAGTACAATTCAGTAAAGTTTTAATCATGGGTAGGATTGCAAAACATTCCAAACAGCTCCTAAAATTTCCCTATGCTTTCCCACAGCCTACCTGACTGCTCTCCATCATACTGCACCACTTCTGTATGCTGCCATCACATGCTTCTATTTTATATAAATAGAATCATGTCCAGCAAGATGGTTCACAAGGTAGAAGTCCTGGTCACAAAAGCCTGGTGACCTGAGTTCAGTCTCAGAACCCACATGAAAAGCCAGACATGGTGGTTCATATCTGTTACTCAGTACTCCTACAGTGAGGTGGGCAGCAGGCCAGCTACCTTAAAGTACAGTGGCAGAAGCAATAGCACAGCCCTTACTTCAGCAAGGAAGAAAGAGATCACACCACTGAAAGTTGTCCTCTGACTTCCAATGCACACATACACTCAGGCTCACATGAGTGCGCACACACCCATATTAATAAAAATAAAGTAAAATCAATAATTAGTGAAATCATAATATATATATATTCACTTGGTTTTTGATACCCATGTTTTAAACATAAAAATTTGCCTTAAACTGATAGATACTGTGCTCATCTGATTTCAAGTGACCAGACCAGGATTTCCAGGCATGGTAGCAGTAAATTGTATTTGCCTGTGCAATTCTGCTTCTTTGTTTCTAGTGGAGACTCACATTCAGCATCTCTAATCTGAAATCAATAATCTGAGCCAAGCTAAAAATTAGGCTAAAATCCTAATTTCTGAGGACTAGCATGATAACTACAGTAGAAAATCTTACATGTGACCTCACATGACACAAAGCAAAAGAGCACTAAAAGTGCATGTAACATTATCCTCAGGCTATGTGTTCAGTATATGTGAAAGAATTTTGTGTTTAGAATTGGGACATCCTTAAGATTTCAATGTATATTTGAGAATCCAAGATATTTCTATCATGACTATGAGTGCCAATTATTGATTCTTTATGCAAGATAGTGACTTAAACATTAATAATGTATCTTTTTCTTTCAACAGTAACAATAATTTCAGTGATATGCTAGAACTGCATATATCTTACACCATATAATCTTTCTAATTCTATGAGGCATTATTATTACATTCTCCTTTACAGCAAAGGAAACTAAGACCTAAGATTAAGTAACTTCTCTAAAGTCATACAGAGAACTTAGAAAGCAGAGTCTGAACCCAGGACTATGCTATCGAGAGCCATGTTCTCAGTCACTGACCACCTACATTGATTTAAAAGCACAGGGCTAAATTAGTCATCAAATGCCCCGTAATTAGGCTATGTGTCCTTTCAAGCATCAGAGCAAAGGAATCACAAATCTGTCTACTAGAACGATCTGAGTGAAAATGGCTTTCTGGTTTCTTTTCATGTAGAGAACTGTGTCCTAAGGAGGTATTGGATTCTGATGATTCAAAATCCAATACAATATTGAACAAACCCCATATATGCATCTCTGTAGAAGCTATGGAGTCAAGATGACTAAGGCTTCCTCCCTGCCACAAGGACCTCATTTCATTTTTAAAGACGGGGGAGGGGGACATAAATAGCCTTTCCCTGTAGGTGTACCTTCTGCTTAGCTGCATTTAAAGAATACTTTAAGATCTTTTCAGAAAATTCAATTTAATAGCAATCTGAAAAATGTACCAGGCATAAACATGAAATGGGGGTTCAAATGTAACCTTACACACTGTGTACATTCCTGAAAAGTCACAACACCCGAGTCAGGAGATTTCTAAGTGAACCTAAAAACCTGGCAGGAAACAGCTATTGGAATGCTTGGCAAAAATTCTGATGTCTTAGTAGAAAGGGCCAACGTGTAGTTTGCAGAATAATCATGACTGAGAGCAGAAGCAGAACAATGGCTGACACAATACCTAAAACCACAGCAAACCAGACAGGATACATTCAGACTGCAAGAGGCATAGGCAGCTCTTTAGCCAGGAAATAGCAGAAGAGACTCACCAGGCTGCTGTTCTACTAAGTTCAAGGAGTATAGAATACATAGGAGGGCAGTTAAGTCAAAGGAAATGGCACATTTAATAAGATAAGGGTACTGTATCAGTTATAGAGCAAACACCTATCTGAGATCTTCAGAAAGCAATTTAAAGTCTTTAGTACTCCAAGCAAAGCTCAGATGAACTGCACTGGAAGGGTAAAGAAAGCCTTTCAATTCATCTGCAGTAAGCATTGCTCCAAGTTGGCAGAGCTCAGCAGTGCCTGTGGCTTCTGGGTGGGTGGGAGGAGAAGAATGAAATATGCATTCATTTGGCCTTTCCAGAGCTTCCTGAGAGCTTAGCTTTTCTCTTGCCTGACACAGAATGCTAATGGAATCAGCATTGTTTGGATGGGGGCAGCAGTGAAGCCAAAGAGAGCAAGGACAAGCTTGATGCACCAAAAGAGGGCCTGTGGTGCCACCCACAGAGTCCAGTGTAGCTCAGTGTGAGCGGGCAAGGTTGCTCAAATCATGGCTTCTCTCTTAGCAAGTGGAGAAGGACAGAGTATATTTAGAGCACTTTGACTACTCGGAGAGATGTACAAGGAACTTGTGTCTGCTGCACTCATTTTGACATCTGGCATACAGCTGTACAATATCCACAGGAGACTAGTTCTAGGACCCCCATGGAGAGCAAATGCTGCAGAAACTCAGGTCCAGGTCCTTTCAATAAAATGGCACAACAGACACATAAAACATATAGTATTCCATATGCTTTAAATATCTCCAGCTACTGAAATACCTAATACAATGTAAGCTTTGTAAACATACTATACTCTTCTGGGAATGATGACAAGAAAAACATCTGTATGTGTGCACTATCAATGCAATATTAGGAGGATACTTTCAGTCCAGACCATGGCTATACCAGGTCAGCTGTGTTGGATAACTGAGAGCTGCTGAGAATGAAGTATGGGGTGGGGCATCTGGCTGCTTTATACCTCCGAACCTGATACAACACCAGAAAAAGAGAAAGGGAGTAAAAGCTCCTTTGGTAGACCTGGCAAACTTCTCCAATGTAAAGATTATATACACAAACCCAGAAAACAGAGTCAATGCAACCCCCAAAATTCCAGAGCCTCTCCAAATGACGGGAAAAGCTGAAGGCTAAAAAGATTTCTTGTATGCAACCAGCATATAGAGAATAAGAGAAATGGCTGGTTCTGAAAATGCACACAAGTGCGAGTGGGACAATGGACCTGCCCCGAACAAACAGAACACAACAGAAGCCCAGACACTGGAACACATAAAGATCCAGGTACGAAGTACAGCCCAATCACCGAACAACCTCTGGGTCTTAATCCAAAGAAATAGATACCCATGAATTACCTGATGAAGCATTCCAACAAACGTTGGAAGCAACAGAAGGAAAGACAAGTGGTGGGTGGTAGGAGCTATGAGAGAGGAGAAAACATGGGCACACAGTTCCAGTTATACAGACAAAAAGTTCCAGAGCTGTTATGCAGCAATGAGCATTTTTAACAATCATAATTATACTTCAATTATTAAGAGATTTAAAAATAGGTAGTGTAAGAGTAATTTTCAGAAAACCTGGGTATAAATGAAGAAAAATGAAAGACAATCATTAAGAAAAATTAAAACCCTTCCTTTCTTTGGTATATCTAGCCACATTTCTTGATGTATGACAAGAGAAGATTTTATTTTTAACGCACACACTAAGCATATGGCTACTGGGAAAATTCCTCCTCTCTACAGCAAAACTTGAGGTTCACGACATCTGAGCAGCTCCATTTTAGTTTTGTATACAGACACATACACACACATCATTTATGCTGAATTCAAAAACACATTTGCCACAAGCATTTTGGGTAAGGGACATTTAATCTGCACAAATATTTTCAAAGCTAGCACCACTAACAGAGCTACATTTCGAAGTTAACCATGCTAGTTCTTCTCACTACCAACCGTGACACTACAGGACCACTATATTTTGTTGTCATGTGAGCCACGCCTACTCTAATATCCAGAAAACTTCCTGTAAAGCAATTTGTAATCTTAAGTAAAGGAAGCTGAGACTATTCTTGAGAAATAATTCTGCAAAGCATTATTTTCCATTTATTGCAAACAGCACAGGAAGCTTTGCAGGAACTCAAATGAAACCATAGCAACCAACTGAACCTATCATGAGCGATCAGATCAGAAGAACACATAGTACACAACGTGTCAACGCCTACCAGCAGCATAATCTCTCTCCAGTTCCTTTGAAACCTTTTTCAGACAAAAAAAAAAAAAAAAAGCCTTCAACCAGTGCTCAGTTCTGATAAACTGTAAAATCCTCTTTTGCCAATAGCTACTGTGATTTTTCTGGGAATTCTGATTCAATGTTAAAACTCAAACTAATATCCCTAAATTCAATTATTTTATTTTAGGTTATTTTATTATTTTCTAACACAATAAGAATGGATTGCTCCTATTAAATCTTCAGAAATATAAAGATGAATTAACATAGGAATTCCTTGCTTAATAACACTTATCAGCATTTAAGCCCAAAGCCATAATAAATTATATCTTATTATTTAGTCTCTCATCAGTGATCAGCCAGATCACCAAAAGCTCTACAGAATTAGGTTGAACATGTTTGTAAGCTACCAGCATCTGCTAATATGAGATAAAAAAGGTAATGATGACCTTTGTCAAGCATAAGTTGTTTGTTACGTAACTACACAGCCAGGCAGGCAATAGTGCAAACTAGAAAATTACCTTTGCTCGTAGGTACCATCAATTCTCAACAAGAACACAGTTTATATATGTGACATAAAGATGGATGTGGATTTTAGCCATGACCCATTTCTGGGAGACCAGGCAAACAGGTCTGAACAGCACTGTCTCCCTGTCTCCACAGAGTAAACTAGGAATATACCATGGAAGTACCTAATTTATCATAAATGCTTATCTCTTGGTTGAAAACATTTGCCAAATCTATCTGCTACTTTCAACAGCATGAAAATATAATAGATGACACAGAAGCAAACATACTGTTGTTTTAATAGAGAATATCTACTGTTTTCCTTTGATTAGTTAATCAAATTTACTATCTTTTTTTTTTTTTTGTTTTGATGCTAGTGATTAAACTCTTGCTCACTCGAAGCCAAGCTGTATCACCAACCTACACAAACCCTAGCACAAATCATTACTGTACGTGTGATCCCAAAGTGATCTTACACTGGAAACTTAGTTTAAATCATTCAGTTTTGAACATACTTACATTGGCTTTCCTCTTTTGGGGGAAGTGAAAATTTAGCTCTTGAGATTTAGTCAGTATAATTATTATCTTTAAAAGCATTAAACAACTGTTTCTTTGCTTTATAAAAATGATGATGTGTCACTAATTTTAAAATATTAATCTTTTAAAAGTCCTGATAAAAAACTAAGAGTTTACTCATGTAACACACCCATTGCACATATAGATTATGTGTTTCATTATTAGTCAAGCTGCTGTTTTAAAAAGCTATACTTTGGATTCTTAATTTTTTGTTCTACAACAATTAAGCCTTAATTTTCTCATCTATTAAATGCAAAATAAAAAATGAAAAACCAAATCAAACTATTTACATGTACTGTATGGGCTTATTTTATGGATAAAACTGAATTTTCTGATTGTCATGAACAGAAGGGACTAGCTAAAGATATTAAACCCATGCAGTTTTCAAGGAGGCCAAGATGGACCTGCTAGAGTCCTTTGTGCCACATCTGCCTTGTGCACTTATCTCAAGGTGCCCCATCAGCAGTCTTTCTACAGCTGCCACAGTACAAATGGACTGAGAAACACCAAGCTACATCACATTAAATATTCACTAGAATGCCTGCAATAGTATTTGAAGAACAGTTAAGTCTATAAAATGATTAAGTCTGTTACCAAATGTCTGGTTTTGTCAAGTTTGTATATGTGTTTTTAAACAACAGATTCTGGAAGTGTTTGGTGGCTGAGGAACAGGTCTTAGAGAGAATTCAGATACTACCTACTTCACTTCCAAGCAGATACACAAGGCAGATTATTAAGAAGGAACAGCTTAGAGAATCACAACTGAACCAAATTTCTGTCTGTCAGTTTTGAAATGTACCTGGGGGCTGGCAGAGATGGCTCAGCAGATCAGAGCACATTCTGCTCTTAGAGAACTGGAGCTCAGTTCTCAGCACCCACGGCAGTTGGCTCACAACTGCCTATAATTCCAGTGCTGAGGGATCTGATGCTCTCTTATGGACTCTATTGATACCTGAGTTCACAAATGCAGATAACCAAACTGACACACATGTTCATGATTTAAAATATGTCTTTTAAAAATGTACTTGAAACTGATTTCCATCTTTAATGTTCAATGGAATATACCTTTAAGTACATGTCTTAAAATAAGAAGGCAAAAATATCTTGAAATCAGCTTTAAAAAAAAAAAAACCCACAATTCCTTCTAACCTTCCATTTAACTCTATTGCTTTATAGATGTTTAAGAGAAGTGAAGTTTGAAGCCATGGACTACCAGTGAATAAAAATCATGACAATGATAAAAATTTGAAAAATGAAGTATCATTTCACAGTAAAATATAAACCAAAACGATACTGAGAAACCACTCCACATAAGTATATCTGCATTTAAAGACATAATGAAGCTGTCAAGGAAACTGGAACCTTCTTTCTTTGCTGTAGAGCTGCAACAGCATAATCACCCTGGGAAATAATTTGGCAGCCCCTCATAAAAAAAATTTTCCTGTTAGGGAATGACCTAGAGCCTCTTGTCTCCTGAGCACACATTTTATCCGTGAAGCATATACCCAAGACTCCCAAATTGTAAGAATATATCCAACACAAAACCAGATTTCCTCATAAAAATTATACATACACATTATTCATAATTGTTGTATTTATAGCAACATTAATCACGGAGGCCAAAAAAGTGGGAACAACAAAAATATCTTTTAACTAGTAAATGAATAAATAAAACCAAGTTTTCATATATATTGGAATATTTTCTCTGATATTATTCATTAATAAAAAGAAATAAAATCTGATACATGATATGACACCTGAAACCCTGAAAACATCATGCTATGAGAAAGAAATCAGTTATAAAATGTCACATATTATTTGATTTCATTTATATGAAATGCTAGGGATGTATAAATTTACAGAGACAGAAGTAGACTAGTGGTTGCCTAGGGCTCAGAAAGCTAGAAAGACATGAAAAGCTAAAATGCTCTAAATTAGGCAGCGCAGCTTTGTGAGTCTCATTACTCTATTGTACACTGACTGGGCAGATGCCCCTGGACATACACATGCCCACAGAGTTAGAAAGATATTCTAACTCTTAATACACAGAGCAGTGCCTGACTGCCGAGGGGAGATGCTTCAGAACACGGGATGAGCCAAGGCCTTTGGAGTTGGTTAGGGAGGTTGAATGTGAGAGCTAGAAGAGCTACTGGCTCAATTACTGTCCTATAACTGGACACTTCAGCAAGTCATTTTTTATGTTTGTTGACAAAAAGAGGATGTAGAAGAAGTAAAATGGGGCAGGAGTAGTGAAGCATTTATCTGATCTTAGCAAACAGGAGAGCCCTGGCCTGGTAGGCTCCTCGCTTCTCTCCTGCTACTCAATGCCCTTAATACTAATTTGCTACCTGAAAATGATAGCGAATGCAAAGGCTCTAACAGCCATCCTGTCTACGAGTTTTCTCTCCTCTGGACCAAGTGCATGGGGAGCAATCAGCAGAGGATTGCTGGGCAGCATGGAGTCAAGACAGCTGAATCAAATGTTGAATGTTGAATGCAGTCTCCCAAAGTGTACTCCACTAAAACCTCGTGGCAGAGTCCCATCAACACTCGCAGGCTCTGAGGAGAGCTGCAGGGCAGAGGTCCAACTGATGAAGGTTAAGAGCAGGAAGGCCACATGGCATCTCCTGCTATTCCACGCCGAAGGCCCCGCTGCCAGCACCAGACAAGGCTCCTAGAACAAAGACCTTGCAGATTCTCAAATACTGCCCATGTCCCACCTCTCTGCTGCCCCATGGCTACCACTGAGCCTCCCTCTGAACAAGCACTCCAGCAACTTGTTGAGCTCATCTCCTCACAACCCTCATAGATTTGGGACACACTGACTTTCAGTTTTTGCCAAAGATTATAATTAATATCTTCCTTTTCCTGAATATAAAGTGACACATGTAGTTTGTAAAAACAAAATCAATGAATTTAAAAGGTACAAAGTAAAAATCATCTCTAAGTTCAATACTCAGATAAACCCTGAACATTTTAGTGATCATTCTTTCAGACCACTCTCTACTCACTATGCACCACAGATACATAATTTTACATAAGCAGTATGATGCTATACATACTGTTCTGTATAATTTTATTTTTCAGATTAACATAGACTATATATAAATGCTTCAGAATTTATCAAATAAGTTTGATGTATTTTAAAAGAAAATATAATCTGTCCAAATACGCTTTTTTTAATTTTAACATTCTTGTTTGTTTTCCATTATTTAAAAATTTTTCCAATAATTCCTATCTTGACACATGAAGTAGATAAAGAAGTAACAAGCACTGAGAGTTTAAGTGTGCTCTGGCACATGTCCAAATCTGTCCCAGGAATGTTTGAATCCAAGTTTTGGGAGTTATCAAGACTCTTGCATATATGACATCGTGTTCTTTTCCCAATTTAGAGAAACTAAAATGACTCAGATTAACAGAAATATTTCTGGAGTCACTAAATTTGGAGCTAACACATCTTCTCTAAGCAAATCTATAAGCTATTAAGAAACCCTTTAAAAAATCTCCATAGTCAAAGGAAAATTGCTTACTAAATTAATTTTCTAGACCCCGGGCTTCATTTCCAGAAAGGCAATACTTTCTCTTTCCCTTTCTCCCTCTCTCCCTCTCTTCCCTCCCTTCCCTCCCTCCATTGTTCCCTCTTTCTTTCTCTCCCTCCCTTCTTCCTTCTCTCACTCTTCCCCACCCCCACACACACTTATTTCTTCCATCCTGAAAGTCATGGTAAACATTGCCTGGCATGCATGGAGTCCTGGGTTGGCATGATTAACATTACCCACACCTAAACTAATTCTGGTAAAACTTCGTTACTGCCATTCATTTCACTCAAAGTTCTTATTGCTCTGATTTCACTTCAAATGTAAGGTTTCTATGAGAAACTTTCAGTGGCTTCCATTTCTTACAGGAAAAATAAATTCTCAGTGTGAGTCCTGAGGCATCCTGGTACATTACTGTTAAGTTTCCTACATTCCTAACCCCACATCAGTCTCCACATACCAAACATGCCATGCTGTTCTACATATTTATGCTTTTCCACCTAATAAATTTCTAGTCCACTTTTAGAATTTTAAGTGGCTTTTTAAAAAATTTCTTTTAATTATGTGCCTATTTCTGTGTGGGGGTATGCACACATGCGCATGGAGGCCAGAGGCATCAGCTCTCCTCAGAGCTGAAGTCACAAGCCACTTATGAGCCACCTGAAATGTCTTCTTTCTTTGCTCACAGAATGAAGCTTGTCAATTCAGCTATACTAGCTGGCCAGTGTGCCCCAGATCCTCCTGGCTCTAGACAGTGGCAGAGTTACAGGTGTGTCTGCTGTGCCCAGACTCTTACATGAGTTCAAATTCTTATAGGAGTTCAGCGGGTCTAAACTTAGGCCATTGTGCTTTATAGACAGGGCCATCCCCCAGCTCTGAGGCCTATAAGTTTTGAGAATTATACTATAAGTCAATCCTTTGTACCTCACAAGGAAACTTCTGTAATGGCCACAGCCTACCAAGTTTTGCCTCTTGGAATCCATTTCCCCCTCCCCTCAGCCCCACACACCTCTTGTCTGTTTAAGATGACACATGAAAACAGTATTGTGTGTGCTCATTCAGCGCTCTACAACTGTCCTCTTTCAGAAGAGGCAACTGCACTTCCTAGCACCGGGAGCAGGTACTAGTTAGACAGCAGCCAGGATCTGCCCACACTTCCCTGCAGATGCTCCAGGCTCAGGGCTGTAAAGGCCTGAGCTGTACTCACTGTACTATCCTGAAGAGAGGCAAGCACACTGCATGATACAGGCAAGGCTCCTTAAGACACTCTCAATGGTGACAAAATGGAAGCACATAACTCTGTTCTTCTGACCCCAAGTGAAACCTGACTTTACAGTGAAGCTGATTATCACTGAACAGAAACAGAGGATCACAAGTCCTTTGTCACATCACAACATACAGAGCAGCTAAGCCATCATCACACATCTGTAACATCAATAATGTTTCCTTAAATAATCCCATGTTTAAGCCAGCAAAGTTTCCTGATTTTGAGAAATCTCAACTTATTATTTCCTTTGGTCTTCTTTTTATTTTTCAATCTGCTCATTAAGTTTCAAGTGGCTATTGTTTTAAATGATTCATTTGGCTTTATTCTCCAACTACTCTAAACAAATACTTAAGATTTTTCTTCTAAGTAAAAATATAGAAGCTCAGGCTACTGGAAAGAAATGGATTCGTCATGTCAAAGGAAACCACATTAACAGAAGCCTAGTAATTATATAAATCATGCATAGCTTTAGTCTTATATCAGATTAAATATGTGATACTATTATAGGTTTCTGTTTGGGGGAAGGATTTTTCAAGACAGGGTTTCTCTGTAGTCTGTCCTAAAATTCACTCTGTAGACCAGATTGGCCTCAAACTCACAGAAACCAGCCTGCCTCTGTCTCCTGAGTAGACTAAAGGTGTGCAGTACCACCTCCTAGGGATATATGTTTTTAGTTTTGTTTATTTGTTTACTATTTAAAAAAAAAAAAAACCTCTTAGAGTCCAGGCAAGTGTGCCCTGCATTAAATGTTTGACTGAAGAGAACAACAGTAAGAATGTAATGTTCAGCAGTAACCTCACCTGTTTGCATATTTTAGTTACTTGGGGTAAAAAGTTCTTAGCATAAAAATCTCAGTAATAGAATTGCTGAGTTATAAACACATCACATTTATGCAATTCCAGAGAGTTTTTCAGATAAAGACACTTTTCTAAAGTTCTAAGCAGGTTGCTGTCAGAACATGGGCCAAGAATGGAAACATATAAGAAGAATTCTGAGTCCTTATGAGAAAACTCCATGAAAACAAGACAAGTATCTTGTGACCTCAATTTCTTCAACAACTTGGAACTGTTCTTGAAATGTGCTTTCCTGCCGGGCGTTGGTGGCGCACGCCTTTAATCCCAGCACTTGGGAGGCAGAGCCAGGCGGATTTCTGAGTTCGAGGCCAGCCTGGTCTACCGAGTGAGTTCCAGGACAGCCAGGGCTACAAAGAGAAACCCTGTCTCGAAAAACCAAAAAAAAAAAAAAAAAAAAAAAAGAATGAAATGTGCTTTCCTGGCCCTACCAGGTGTAGCAGACAGAAATGAGTTTGCTTTAGATTGTTCATTAAAATTGGCTATTGTTATTTCTTTATATGCCTCTAAGGAGAAACATGCTTTTGCCACATGGCAGTTTGTCCTTGCGATTATACACTCAGGTGACCTTTCTTAACCCTCAGAGTATAAACTGTCTGATGCTCTGAATAAAGTTGGCTATTGCATGAGACTTAGCTGGCCTCAGGTTTGGGCTCTATTCTCCCAGGTTCCACTGCCTCTAGAGTGATAAACAAGTTGCAACTGTATATATACCCATAAATCATTGAGATTTTACCAAGTACATTGAAAGCAAAGAGAAAGCAGATGTTTAGATGTTTTATATCTGAGATTTCCATACTGCTTTATTTCACTAGTCTCAAGATGTGACAAAAATTTCAGAACCAAATTTTATTTATATATATATGTATACGTATATACGTATACACACACACACACACACACACACACACACACACACACACACACACAAATCTGAAATGACAAACTCAATAGGAAAGGTTTTAGCAACAGCTCAGAAATATCAAGGGTGGGGTGGGGGTGAGGGTCTTGCTCACTGGTAGAATGCCTGGAAAACAGTATAAGACCCCTGGTCTGGTCCTCAGAACTGCACACTTACAAAGCAGTGTGTAAGACTAGGGCACTAAACAGAGATCAACAGGAAATGTCCAGAATGAACCTAACAACAAAAAGCTTATGCTGTATCTTCTGGGTGTGTGTCAAAGGGATATGTAAGTTGCTCCCTAGATGACACCAAGTCTCTTTGAAACAAGATCTTTCCCTGCCCTGGATCTCACCAAGCAGGACAGGCTGGCTAACCAGGGATCCCCAGGGATCTATCTGTAACAGCACAAGGTTTACAAGAGTGTTACCAAGCCTTGTTTTGTTTTGTTTTTTAAAGATAAGGTCTCAATATGTAGTCCTGGCTAGCTTGGAAACTATCCTGGCCCAGGTGTTTTGTTTTGTTTTGTTTTGTTTTACCAACTGAGGCATCTCCTCAGACCAATGAAGTATGTGTTTTAAAAATTAGTTCCTGAACTAGTGGGGTATTTCAGTGGATAGAATGAAGCCCTGAGTTTGATTACCAGCACAGAGAAAAAAATTACCTCTTAAAACTATGAACGCCATAAGAAAAAAAAAAATGGTTTTCAGCTGAATTCTTAAATTACATTAAATTCCTTCATTTCTGACATAGTATTTCCTTAGGCTGTAATTAATGCAAATGTTAAATCATTCCACAGGAAACTTCCAAATCACTATGAAACAGGAGCTAGGTCACAAGTGCCCAGACAGTCCATTCTCCTTATCTGTACACTCTGAACTAATACCCTGACTCCTACATCACATGCAGAGACTGCTGCTGAAGGAAGAAATGCCAGTGAGAGGAAGCAGAGTCTTCTCAATCCTATGTCTATTTTTCTTCACAATCTTAATAATCACTGCCCTTCTTTCTTTCCTTTCTTTAAAATTCTCTTTTCCCTTTTGAGACTGGGCCCTACTCTGTTGGCCACACTGGTCTTGAACTACTGGACTTGAGTAACCCTTCTGTCTCAGCCTTCCCAACTATGACAACTAAATGAGATTTCAGGAAGATCATTTACAGAGACAAAGCTGGCCTTGAGGAGATCTTTACACATTTACCAATCCCCCAAAATCCTGCTTAAAATTAAAAAGAAAACTTTAAAAATATCAAGAGATACAAATAACTTGGCTGTATGAAATAAGCAAATGAAAACTTTTAATTACTAGGGAATATGGTACAGTATCTAAGGCTTTGGAGAGCTATAAAAAAGTAAAAAATAGAAAAAATATGGATCCAAAAAACGAAAGGGAAATTACAAAACCAAAAAATTTCAAGTTTATATTCAAGTATTTATATTTGCTATAAGATTTAGTGTGGGCTGTAAGGGAAGGGGGAGTTCTAAATGAATGCTACAAGGGCCAAAACCTGAGGGAAATAACACAAACATTTTCTTGATTTCTATCAGAACAGACTGAAGAACAGTGCTAACAGCTAGTAAGGAGATGGAGATGCTATAGGACAGTAAGGGGATGGAGATGCTATAGGACAGTAAGGGGATGGAGATGTTATAGGACAGTAAGGGGATG
>JANHMN010000002.1:143280924-143307857 GCA_030674055.1 Rhabdomys pumilio
AGTTACTTGGGTCCACTGGCTGTTACTCAAGACTCACTTACTCTAGACAATCACATGACTGCCACAAATGGGAAAAGCAGGATTACGGTAGAAACTTAAAAGAATAGAAAGACAAATAAACTGCCTTTAAGGACTGTGGATAGAGCTGAAGGATGTCTCCAACATGCACAGGTCCTGTGTTTGAGGCCCCCAGAAAAGCAGAAACAAAACCAAAAGCTAGAAAAAGTAAAAAAGAAAACTTCAAGTAATGCTGTGATTTTTCCCCAAATCAGTCTTCTAGTAAAATTGGAAGTAAAATAACAAAGATATTTGAGTTACCAAAGTAGATATTTTTCCCTATTTACCACAATTAAAATTAATGAGCAACACATCTAAGTAACTGAAGAGGGATTTATACATCATAATTCGTAACAAAAGGCAAAGTTCTACAAATGCTGTGATCCTTTCCCAGAATACAATGGCCTCAGAACTCATTGTGGAATGACACTGAACTGACTCAGTCAGGTTAACTGATACTCATCTACGGCTGAGAATGGATTCTGTGTTCACTCTCAGAGACAGAAGCAATGGCGGAGTCCGCCTAGCTGTCTTAAGCACTGACAGCGTTCTATGTTCTCTGTGTTCTATCATTTCTTCACCACTTCCTTTGGAAGTTGCAGCTGCCCTTTAGTCTTTTCAAAGATGAGACCAGTATGAAATAACCCATGAGGAGATGGACAAAGACAAAAATAATTCTGTCTTTGGACAAGCAGAAGCACAGTGTTTAAAAGCACAGTCTAAGCCTCACTGGCTTAAAATGCTAGCACAACTTATATGTGTGACCTTGGTTGGCCATGTTAATCAACCTCCTTCAGGCCTTCTGTTTCTTCAACTGTAAAGTAAAAAACCAGTAATAATGATGATGATGATATAGGGTTGTCTTGAAGATTAAGTGCACTCAGAAGCCTGGCACAGGGTAAGCCCAGTGGACAGGTATGCTACTATTTCCATTCTTACAATTGGTTTGAGTGCAGTGCTAATAGAAATGCTTGTTTCTAGGTACCACACTGTCAGCTAAGAACAGCCAAGACATTATGTGAAGTTGAATTGTAAAGAATAGCCAAGAGCTCTGAAGAAAAGCTACTTCAACCAAAATTCTACTTAAGAAATGACATTGGCTTTAGGTTCATCATCAATTACATCAATTACAAAGAACGTTTAGTGTCTTTCCTTATTCAAGAATAGAGGGAAGCTGACACAGCAAGACAGAGAGCAAGGGACTGACAAACATATCTGAATCCTTAATCACCAAGGATTACCATTCATGGGAATTTTTAAAGGTTCTCAAAGCTATTAAAATGGTAATTAGGCCCCAAGAAAACAAGAACAATTCAATTACATGCTGGATGTCTTTATTTTAAAGCCCTCGATTAAGAGGGCTTTAAAATACAGTACACTTATAACTGCATGTCTATGACCAACCTTAAAGCCAAAGTGTACGTTCCCGGCTGCCGCTGGCTCTCACGGATGAGGTAGCTCCCCTCAGCCACGCTCAGGAGCTGGTCAGTCTCTTCTCTAGAGATCATGCCATGAAACCTACAGAATAAGGCCAGTTCAGAGACACAGCTTCTCATGTTTTTCAATATAACAGTACAAGCACCCCCTGCCCTCATCTGTTGTTCTCAGCCACAGTGCAAGGAAAAGCACTCGGGTTTAACTGTGCTTGTGTCTCTAGGCTTGGCTCTTGGCTATCTTCTCTGTGATAAGAACAGCACCAAAATGGCTACTGAGTCTAGTTCCCAACTCAGAACCAAAATCCATCTCCATCTAAGGCAGAACCCTCCAAACTCACCCAAGAGGACCATGCTTCCTCATGTGGCCATTTGACCATACAAGCTTGCTAAAAAAATACTACACAGAAATGTATCTTTTCTTTTTCCCAGTTGGTGCTATGATCCAAACTTCGAGCTGGAAGTCCATGCTGGCAACTTTCCAGGGCCCCGGGTTGTCTTTATTTAGTATGATCACAGAGGGACGTGCGTAATGTGCATCACTCAATATTCAAACCACGAGCAAACAGTGCAGCACTTGCCTTCACTTCCTGCCCAAATCTATCTTTCATTAACAAAGGAAGAATAAACAGAAATAATAAATAAATCCTTTATGCAAAGGTTCGTCTACAACAACCTGATATAAAACACTGAGAAGATAAAAATGACAGTGGTGGCAGATATCGAAACATGGAATCATTTAGATCTGTATGATGATTTGCGATTTGTAAACTCACAGATTCTTTTAGGAACCCAAAGACTATCAAAGACCATGGGTCATGCCATCTGAATGCGCTGCTTAAGTGTGTTCTCCCCATCTGACAGCACATCTGAGCTCCCCTTATCCACATAAAGGCAAACCATTCAAAACAAGCTGAGGCCCAGCAAACTCCTTTGCAGGGAGACAGAGTTTCACCTAAAGAGGAGACTTAATGTGATATCACACCACTCACAAATCTTATCACAATCTAGCCTATCTCCCATTCATTCTCCTAAGGGACAAAGTATATTTCCTAAAAATAATTTCTTCCCTAAATGGCCTGCAATGTCCCTAAGGACATTTTAAATTACTAAAAAAGTAAATAAATAATAAAATATTAATACACAAATTCAGACAATTCACTGGGTAGTCAGTACTTTTCCAGTGATGCCCTTGTTTGCACTACATCAACCATGCTTGATCTGTCTGTTAAATTTATCTCAAAGGCTCAGGGGTCACAGAAGAGCATGGAGACAGTTTCTCTCATCACAGCTGTCTCACTGCTTAAGGAAACATTGAAGCTTCCACAATACAAAAGGACAATAGTCACCTGACTTTGTAATAAATTTAAAGGCCCTTTATTGGTACCTTAATAACCCAGGAATTTTGCTAGGGTAATTGGCAACTCTCTAAAGTTTTTCCTTGGGAGTATGGCTTAGTCTCTGAACAGTATTAAAATTGTTCATGGCAATAATGTTTAAATCACATCAATCAGAAATGCTCTAACTGGTCTCCTGAATTTTTCATTTCCATGAACTTCTTAGTCATTTAGAACTAGGTTCACAGGCAATACACTGAAACTGGTGCAAGCAAGACTGTAACCCACTCCTCATGTGACATCCTCATTAGATTAGTATATGTGCCATCAATGAATAAATTTGGCAAATATGCTAGCTGTTTAAAAAAAGATCAATCATCTTAAAGCAATAAAACTCAAATTTTGGAAGACCCTTTGACAACAAAATTTAAAGACCCTTAAAATGATTCATACCAGTTAATCCAATAATTGTATCCCTTTAAAACTGTACAGTAAGAAGCTTGTCAAAATTACTATTAGCATTAGAGATTAAGCCTCCTGATCCATAAATCTCCAGTCTAAAATTGGATACACTTCTGTGTCCAGCATTCCTGCTGAGAGCCTCAATCAGAAGGTCAACTGAAGAACCCTTAAGGTCACTGGTCCTCAGCTCTACAGTTACTTCACCTCAACCCACAGGTACACTGCCTACGGACATTCACATGACTGAAACACACACCTGTGTCTGTGTGTGTGTGTGTGTGTGTGTGTGTGTGTGTGTTTGTATGTGCACGCATGCGTGTCTGTCTGTCCATCTATCCATCCATCCATCTACTCTTGGTTTTTTGGCTGCCCTGGAATTTGCTCTGTAGATCACGATAGCCTTGAAATCACAGGGACCCTCATGCCCCTACCTCCTGAGTGCTGAAATTAAAGGCATGTGCCATCACTACCTGGCCCACACCTGGAATTTTAAGTAATTTAGAAATATTTGCTATATATATATTGTTATCTGATATTATCCCAATGAAGAACAAAAGTTTTTACCTGGGGAGTGATATGGATTATAGATGATTTTTATTCTTTTCTTCTAAGTGCTATATTTCTATTTCATAATAATCAGAAAAATTAAGACCTTAACACTAAAACAGCATTTGGAATAACTTTTGGTATAGTTTGTTGCCCAACTGGAGGTGCTTGGTCATGTGAAGGCTGGATGCCCCAGTGTGGGAGAATTCGAGGGCAGGGAGGTGGGAGTAGGTGGGTGGGGGCACATCCTCATAGAAGCAGGAGGAGGGGGGATGGGATAGGGAGTTTCTGGGTGAGTAGGGGAAATGGGGAAAGGGGATAACATCTGAAATGTAAATAAAATATCCAATAAAAAAAGTATTATAATGCTCATTATCAACATTAAGTAGAAAACTCAAACTACAAGCTTGTATGGACAAGATATTTATAAAACCTGAGAGGAGACTAATGTATCGGCACATGCCTATAATTTTACACAAAAGGGCTGGGTGGTGGTGGAGCATGCCTTTAATCCCAGCACTTGGGAGACAGAGGCAGGTGGATTTCTGAGTTCGAGGCCAGCCTGGTCTACAGAGTGAGTTCCAGGACAGCCAAGACTACCTGAGAAACCCTGTCTCGAAAAAATAAAAAAATAAAAAATAAAAAATAAAAAAATAAAAAAATAAAAAATAAAAAATAAAAATTTTACACAAAAGGAAGCTGGCCTTCATAGTGATCCATTGCTTTAAATAAATTATGTTAGGAAGGGGGCTGGAGAGATGGCTTAGTGGTTAAGAGCACTGGCTGCTCTTCCAGAGGACCTGGCTTCAATTCCCAGCACCAATATGGCAGCTTTTAATTCCAGTTCCAGGTGATCCAACATCCTCAATCAGACATACATGCAGGCAAAACACCAATGCACATTAAAAAATAATAATAACATTAGGAAAATATCTTCAGAAAGTAGTATATAAAAAATTTTGACATGTCTCTGAATAACATGAATCCTTTTTTTTTTTCTGGTCTGATACTACATAATACAGAAAACTAGAAAGGAGGGCAATATAAAATAAATTGTCCATACCTACTGAATCTATAGGTATGCTTTATTATATTTATACATAAATATATACACTTTCCTGACATCCGTCTACAAGTATGTATCTATATGGCTGGCTTCTCTAGCGTTATCGCACATTTGTCTTATCACGGTATTTTCTTTTTATACTTGTCTTTATTTTCCTATTTAGACCAGTTAGAATTACACCTGCAATAAAGAAAAAGAATTCAATTCCACCAAACCAGAAGATTTCTCTCACCCTATGTTTTTACCACAACCATGCACTTACGTGTATCTTTTACATATGACAATCTATGAGATACTTTCTGATAACCCATACTTACTCTCTTCCATAATACTTTGGTCTGTTTTCTACCTACAGGAAAAGAAAGAACAATGAATATTTATGAAATTAAAATGTGCAAAATTTAACTCAATACTAAACTAAAGCACATAATAAAAAAAAAAGAATCTGCATAACATTTTTAGTAGGCAGAAGATGGATTCTAAGTTTATTAATTGACTGGATTTATTGTCTCTTTTCCCTAGACTTGTTTCTGTATCCATGCTGTGTGTGTCAACAGTTGAACTATGTTTTGTTTCCATGTAGTAATGAACAAGAAAAGATACTTTATCACATTATTCAAAGAGTAAAATATCCACAGAATTTAATGTTCAACAGCGCCACATCCGACTACAGCTCTTCCCATAGTCCCCAGTCCTCTTCCTTCCTGATCCTCCACATTCTCCATGTCGATACAGACATTATAACACAGTATCACTTTCTGTTTCCCACAGGTCTCCTCCTGCCAGCTTCTCCTCCTATAGCATTTTACAGCATGCAACTCATCTATAAGCATAGATTCTGAGGGATTCCTCCTGAGCAGACAGGAAGATAGAGATCTACCCAATTCCTTCAAGAAATATTGAATAAAACAATTTTTTAAAGAAAATTGTTTCTATTATTTGTGTTTGTGGACATGGGAGGGGTGTCCATGCCCCACCAGGAGAAGTGGAAGTCAAGAGGACAACCTGCAGGAGGTGGTTCTCTCCTTCCACCATGTGGATGTTAGGAATTGAACTCAGGTCACCAGGCATGGCTGCAGGTGCCTTTATCCTCTGAGCCATCTTGCCAGCTCCTTATCTATTTTTTATGTGCAGGGGACATATCACTGAATTAAAACCAAAATTATTCTATTTTGAAAATACATTGTAAGGATGAGAAACATGCAATAATACTGGTTTTGTTGTTGTCTGTTTTTTAAGTGATAAGAACACCAGAAAATATAGGAGTAGCAAATGGTACTAAAGGCAGTAACAGGAGACTAAGAGCTATAGGTTGGTGGTCAGAAAAGGCCATTCTGAGATGATATTTAAGTGGATTTCTGAACAACAACCTAGCTCTAGCTACAGAATCACAGCAATGGAAAGGCCTTTTCCTATGAGGTAATCTAGGTTCTAAGGAATCCTGCTATTTGCTATGTTTTAATTACATTTAAAGATCATTTCATCTCCACAATAAGGTAAGAATGATTCTACTCTGACTTTGTAAAAGAATCTTATCATTTCCAGTTTTTAACTTGTTTTTCATGGTAAAGTTTTAACTGATGAAAACATATATGTTGTATAATTAACACCTGTGTGTATTATGATTTATAACATCATATGTGTTCTTTGTGGAATGACTAAAATAATTAACATGTATTATCTCACAGATTTAAAATCTGTACACTTGAAGTATTCCTGTTTTAACGGAAATGTTATATTCACTAACCAACACCTTTCCAGTCACCAACCACACCAGCATCAAATAACTACTATCTGCACTTGAACTGAACTTGAACTGAACATTTTATATTCTACAGAGTGAGACTGTAAGTGTTTGACTTTCTGGGCCTGGCTTATTTCACTTACTATAATATCCTCCAGGTTCATTGACAATAGTGCAAATAATAGGACTTGCTTCTTTTAAAGACTGTATTGTCATGAAATACAGTATTTCATCACATATATAAATACATTTTCTTTACCCACTCATTCACTGACTGGACTATCCTGGCCATTGTGACTAATACGGCAATAAACATTGCGAGCACAGCTATGTCTTCGTTCATTTCTTTGGATGAGTATTAGATAGCAAGGCTGCTGCACTGTAAGGAACAGAAAGAAACTGAGGACCAGGGAAGCTAAGCTAGATTTGTTATTCAAGATATTGCCTGTTCAAGAGGTAGAGATCAAGTTAATACTGGGATTCTTATGCATAGCCAAAGAGGTCCTCCTTCTGCCTGTTTGATGATGTCTCACTTGATTCAGGTTGAATGACACTTCCCAAAGCAACGTCAAAGCCTGCACAGTGATCTGTGGTTCTGCAACAAGCCTGGCTGCCAAGACTGGATTTCCTATTCCCTGTTCCTCCAGATCTAGTACCGTTTCTAACAAATTTGAAATATTTATTGCCAGCATAGCAGGAAGTCTGTTTCAGTGACAATGTCATGCATCCTCAAAAGTACACCTTAATCTAGCCCAGTATATACCTAATCTCTGAGGCATCTTCAAATTCTCCCCATTGTAGAATTATGGTAACAACATACTACATTTGTTTCCTAAATTCATACTACAAACAACTGACAAAGTTTCCTTTCTGATACATACTCTCTTTTTTTGCATGGTGACAAACTTTTCTGCTGGTTGTCCTCTGTCTTATTAGTTTTCAGCTAATGTTTTTGTTTTCTCATGGGAATCATGATTCTACCTTTCCCTAAGAATTAGTCTTAAATAACAAGCTTTGGGAACTTTATTTCTGCTGCATTTGAAGCCAGGTTATTTATCTTCCAATATAAAACCTATCTGAGTTGGTCTTTATTCCAACAATTTCTCAGCTCATAAAACTCACTGCATGTCTTTTGAATCTAAGAAAGTAGGGAAGGTTTTCATAAAAAAACAAAACAAAAACAAAAACAAAAACAAAAACAAAAAAAAAACACCTAGATCTTTTAGGGTTATCTAAGATATTTAGGGTTATATAAGGGTTATCTAAGTAGTATCTGACATTAATGACTTACAGACATTACTTAGATAATCAAATTAAAAGATTAGTCAGTAATATAAAAAAGATTAACAATCTGCAATTAGTTGACTTAAAATGTATCAAGTTGGAAATTTAAATGTCATGTAACAGCAGGAATAACTTACGGTTATTTAAGCATTTATAGGCTTTTTTATTAAGTTTTTTAAAACATCTAATTGTTCTTGAAAGAAAAGAAAAGTCTGTTTCCTGATAATCAGATGAAGGAGATAAATCAAGAGATGACTAGTCCCCTACAGCCACTTTTCCCTTACACTCACTCCATCAAACCGCATGTATTCTGCTGTGTTAGAGACTCCTCTGTCTGCCCCTTCTTGGCTCTTCCCAAATCCAGTGTCCTACAGGTCCTTCCACTCATCCTTAGAAGTACTCCAACAATCTCCTAAACCAGACATTTTGCTGGCAAAGGTCCATCTTCCTTCCTAATCCAGCTTCTACACTGCAGCCAAGTGATCGAAACCTAATATGTTTTTCTGCTGAAAATAATTTTTATTTCTATAGCTATAAGGATGGGGTCTAAGCTTTACACTTAGTACATAAAATTATATTAAATTATTTTCTGTCTATGTAAATCTCTGGTATTATCTCTTGGCATTCTACCACAAGTTCCCTACAAGTAGGGGGGGAAAAAACCAAATAAACACCACAAAAACCGGATACATGGAATTGCTACTGGTTAATCTACTCCATTCCCTATGGAGGCTCTAAGCTCTTCCAGGAGAGAGAGATTGACTTAAATTCTGAGGAGCTAATAGAAAGTAACCGTTCAGAGATCTGGCTACCTCTGCCTCGTGTGTGCTGGGATTAAAGGTCACATGCCTTGGCTCATTTTTTGTTCCTTTTAAAAATTGATTTAAATCTCTCTTTTAATAGAAGAAATAATTCTACAATGACACTTTCAAATTCATTATCAGAATAAGTAATACAACATTTTAAAGTGTAAAAACAATGTATAATTAAAAAGCTGACAATTTAAAACTATACAAACATGTTATATATCATGTTCTAAACAGCATACATCTATCCAATGAAACTACTAATAAAAATGAATTCATTACAACATTATGGTGTGACCCAGAGAGAACTGTTATACTCACAAACAAGCCTCCAAGGACATCAGCATTTGGGAGACAAAAGAATCAAAGGGCTTGTGTTGTAACCACTACATCCCACTCACCTCACAAGTACAGGTGATCCTTCGAGGGTGAGGGGCTTCCTGCTGCAGCTGGTATACTACAAGAAGGTAGACATGCAAGATGTCACTTTCCCTTATACAGAATTTAGAAACATATTAGAAGAAACTGGTTACTTTTTACACTCATAAGAAAAATGCTGCAGTCCTATTTCCTGCTAAACACAAATTTGTCATGAACAAAAACAAAGGTTATTGACCAAAGTAAAGTTATCAAATTTTAGGAGAACAAAAGAAGAAATATTGTAATCAACACAACTATCTTCTAGAATGGTGTTTCTCAACTTGCTGGTCATAACCCATTTGGAGATTAAACAATGTTTTCACAGGGATTGCCTAAAACTATCAGAAAACATAGATATTTACATTACTACTCATAATAGTAGCAAAATTACAGGTATGACGTAGGAACAAAAATAATTTTATGGTTGGGGATCACCACAACATAAGGCACTGTGTTAAAGGGGCTGCAGCGTTAGGATGGTTGGGAACCACTGTTCTAGAACAAATTGGGGCTGTAATTTTTTTTTAAAGAATTATTTATTTAATGTATGTGAGTACACTGTAGCTGTCTTCAGACACACCAGAAGAGGGCATCAGATCCCATTACATATGGTTGTGAGCCACTATGTGGTTGCTGGGAATTGAACTCAGGACCTCTAGAAGAGCAGTCAGTGCTCTTAACCACTGAGCCATCCTCCAGCCCGGGGCTGTAATTTTTACACTCTTCTCTATAATCTATTCTTGTTTTTCCTAATATAAACATTATTTAAAGTTTATTATTATCAAACATAGGACTGAAATCAAGAGTTACAGGGCAGAGTTAACATATACACTGCTTTTCTCCCTTATTTATATTGCAAACATCTATTTTCAAATATAATCTTCCTTAAAAACAAAATTTCAGCAACCCAAGTTACTAGAACTTATTCAGTTTGGGCAACTTCAGCAAAAGAAACACCTTACCAAAGGAATGGATAATGCTTATGGTATCTAAAAATGGATCAATGCTATTTAAACTGATAACATGACCTTTACCAGCCTTACATCAGGTTTTAAATTTAAAATGAGAATAAATAAGACTGGTGTTTGTCATAAGCAGCATGTAAATATGTTTGTCCTTCAGATTGTTTTTTTTTCTAATTCTAAATGTGCAATCATAGGTAAATGAACTTAAATTGATAATGGATTAAATACGTACACAGTTTGTCAACATAATCAAACTACCCAGACATCTGACACTTCAGACAATGCATGACTCATCTGAATGAGGTATCATTTTATAGGATTCATCTCTGGCCATTGTAATTCATATATATCATGGGAACATATATGACTATAAATAATTAGACAATATATACACATATAAAATTAGAGCAAATAGAGAACACAGTCCTACTACTACATGCAGTAGTACATATAGCAGTATATCAGTGCTGCTTACTACATGTGAAACATTTACAATAATCCTTGGTTGACAGTAAATGTATCGTAAGAATATTATGTTTATAATGGTTATTAATATATGCAATTCACTATAATCCGTAATATCATTTTGAGGACATCACTAGGACGTAGTACTTGGATAGTGCTATGATGTAAAAGGAACCAAGTATAAGCAGCTAAGGGATGGTGAGAACAGGTAGGGAACAGTCTTCCCCAGGGACAAGCCACCAGTTGGTTATCAATCCCAAATGGTCAGCTCTGAAACATACACACAAGTAACATTATACAAACTCAGCAGGGTGTATTTATATATTTAGTAATATGAATGTATAAGTCACACATATGTGTATATAACAACCATTAGTGAAAAAATGGGTTATGAATTCGAAAGCAGGCAAGGGGGGTATACAAGAGGGTTTGGGAAGTAAAGGGAAAGGAGAATGATGTAATTATATTATAAGCTCAAAAAATGAAAGAAACAATAAAAGTATTTTAAAAGGCAACTGAGAATCTATAGTTTTACTCTTTAATATTAAAAAAAAAACAACCTAGTACTTCCTCAGAAATGTCTGAAATTCTGATATAAATGTTTTCCTTGGATTTTTTCTCATGACTACAAATATCCCTGAGCTGGTATACTAAATTAGTTCTAAATATCTCATTTTACTGAGTTAGATTACTGAAAGTATGATGTGACATAATAATCTGAGAAATGATTCTGAGATGCAGAAGGGAGAAAGCGCACTGACATCAATCATGGCCTACAGTGAGGATGTGTGCATCACTCAGAAAGCCTTGCTCCCCACCCTAAGGAACCAAAGGCAACATGAGACCATCCTCCATCACGCTCCTTCCTGGAAAACACGAGAAGGTGAAAACCCACTTCACAAGTCTGCTTTTGTCTGTAATTCCTAAAAGATGTGCTGTCTTCTCTGTCAATAAAATATTCTAGAAAATACTATCACCTATAAAACTCCAATTATGACAGTTAAGCCATCATTAAGAAGACTTAAAAACAAATTATCATTAGAACCTAAGTAAATGTGATTCCAAGAGTAGAGTTTCTGGTTTTAATTAGTAGGCATCTGCCTATCCAGGAAGTAAACAGGAAGGTGAGACAGTAGAATGAAGGTTAACAATACCGCACAACAGAGTCGACCAAGCTTTTACCCTGTGGTTTTCCTAACATTAAATCATACAGTTATTTTCATTTTCTTTCAGTACTTCTAATTGCCCAAAAAGGCATGGTTCTATTGCTTGAAGAGAAATTTTTATAAAAAATACCATCTAAGTAAAATGCAAAGTATACATATGTATTTGGACATTTATAGCAAATACAGCAAATTTAGGCTCACAGTACATCCATGAAAAGTTTCATTTAAAAATTATACGCAAGAGCCAGATGTGGTAGCACAAGCCAATAAGCTCAAAACTTGTAAGATAAGGCAGGAGCATTACCATGAGTTCAAGTCTAGTCTGAGCTACATAGTGAGTATCAAATCAGCCAAGCCTACATAGCAAGACCATATGCCAGCTCTCTTCCAAAATAAATAAATATTTTAAAATCACACACAATAAAAAGGTCTAAATGATTCTGGCATTTCTCCCTTAGTTTAGAGCTTCTTTGAGTTAAAAGTTAGCCGAATTAAAATTGGTAGGCATTAACTATTTGTGGAAAGTTATTAGCTAAATTCAAGATGACAGGAAACACAATTACGGAAAGTAATATATTCTCAGTCCTGTTAGAAGTGTCAATGCTTATATGATTATTAGTGATATTCTCAGTCTCTAGCAATAATAACAAATTCTAAGATCACAAATTAGTATGTGGTTTGTTTGCTTTAAAATTTGAATTTGTTTCAACAATATCAAAAGAAAATTCCTGTTTCTCTCTTTAAAAAAACAAAACAAAAAACAAAAACAGAAACCTCAGCTGTGACACCACTAGGTCCACAGTGGCTGTGACAACAAACAGTTGTTCTGGGCTACTCTCTACAAACCACACATCCACCCCCTCCACGACTTTCTCAGTGCCCACACCACACTTGTTTGCTAGTTATTCCGTTAAGACTTTTGTTTTATATTTGTTTAAGAAGGGTATTAAAACACAATCCTGTTTCCCTATTGGTTTATATTTTTAAGATTTTTATGTTCCTGCATTTTTCTAAGTTCAACTGAACCCAAACTGGAAAACACATAGAGTAAAGCAACTGTCTCAAAGACTCACAGTTAAGAGCCAGCGGGACGGCTCAGTGGGTGGCTGAGCCCAGCAGCCTGAGAACCTGCGCCAGAGGAAAGAACCAACTCCCACAAACTTTCCTCTGACCTCTCTATAGATGCCATGCCACACATATGTGTGCACACACAGACACACATGCATACATAAGTAAGTGAATAAAATGTAACTTAAAATATTTCTAAAGAATTACAGTAAAAGATTAGTTTCTTACAGAACCACACTGTGAAAGGGGTATATCCCACAGTCCCCACCAAAATCCATCATACACAGAACAGTTGACATCAAATCTCCCACTTAAGTTTAATATATATAATACAGAAAAATAAAGTACAAATCTTGACTAAATGTTTTACAAGTTTTTTAATAACTAGATTTAAGTCATAAGGAAAGATTCTAAATGCACTGTTAATTGAAAACTGACAACAGAATTATCACACAAACACCTCCCCTTTATATATGAGAAAGTGATTTTAAAATCATTTTACCCCCTTTTACTGATTGTTCTAACAGAGATTCCCCATTTATCATTTATACATTCCTTTTGTCACATAATCAAGATGAGACTAATTAAACTGCTCGAAGCCTTAGTCTTTTCTCCATGCATTAGCTTTATCAGCTGTTTCAACAAGTCATCTCAAGTCCTAGTGCGTGGAATCCTGTACACTAAACAGCTGAGCTGCACTGCACACAGTAAACCACACAGAGCTCTGGAGAAACACATCTTACCAGAAGTATTCCTTTTATGTTAATCCCAAACTTTGCTGTCAATAATTACATTACTTATAAAAACACTATAATCCACATAATTAAGTTTATGTATATACTTACAGTAAGATTTCCAAACAGGAGGTCTATATTCATCTGTATCTGAAAGAATAAATTATCAAATTAGTATTACTGAACAGTTACATTTAAGTAAGATGCTCCACTCACTATATCACTCAGCACATATACTGTGCTCTATCTGTCCTCGAGCTAGTTACTAAAATGCATTCAAAGATTTTTTAGCTTTGATCCTTATATTCTTAAAAATACTTTTAAAAATATTTTAAAAAGTTATGGTATCTACTCAGTTACACAGCAAAAGAAAAAAATCACAGTTAATTTTTACTTTCTATAATCATTTCTTAATAGCTATTAAATAATACTCAAAGCTCCTGTTGATTAGGTTTAATGATCATTTCACTGAAAAATTCCTCAAATCACTGGACTTTTTTCTCTCCAGTCCAATTGACTACATAATGTTAACCTTCACAGATGTTCCTCTGTTTTTCCCCCATTTGCTTTTTCGGAATTCTTGTACAACTAGTTAATTACCAACATGAAGAGAGCAGAGTACAGCAAACAGATCCTAGTCCTCAAATGTCCCGGACAATCAAAACCAGGAAATGAGAAATGCTCCCATGGAAGAGAATGTCCCCAGGGACCAACAAAGAACAGGATGTGAACATCTGCTCTTCAAGTCCATTTCCTCCGCTCCCTTGAGGTTAAGTAGGCAGTGGAAGGAGATGGAAATGCCGGCACATGAAGGGAATAGGATAAGGTAACAAGAGATAGGCAAACGGCCATGTGTGCTCTAGAATCTCACTGACCACAGGTAGCTAGGGAGTCATTTGCCAACCAAAGCCTCTGCAAGTCTATGGAGCCAAATGAACAGACACAGAATATTTCTAATGTGGGTAGATGCAGCCGGTTACATCACCTGGCTCTGCTGGTATCTAAAATGAGTCCATTAAGAAATCTTGTCCCCAAGGAGGCAAGAAAAATCCTAGAAAGTTTATTGAGGTTAAACCTGGCACTGAAGTAAAATGACCATAGAATCAAAACATTTAGTCCTCAATTCCCAACCTTTAAAATGCAACATCACACTTGGTTTATGATGTATCACTATAAATCACACAAACACGGTATCAGAGGGACGGGGCAAAACTACCAACTCTGGACTTAGGGCATAAAATGGAAAATACTTGAATCATAGAAACTGCTTAACAATCTAGAGAAGTATTAAAATACGCCTGCTAGAAGAAGAAAAACTGCATGAATAAATAAATAATGAGGTCACAGAGCAAATAACAGTTGACTGTCCTTCTTTGCTATAGTACCAGTGGATAAAATCTCCACAACACTGAATTTAGAATACTGAACTACAGCTCTTAGGAGAAGCACAGAGATCAGTTTCTAGATGTTTCGGCACAACATTTTCATTAATTAAAACATAGCTCTGTTTTATGTTTCTCTTAGAAAGTCCTTAATATACACTGTTGACTGGTTAACCCTGAATCCAGTCCTCCACACGTGTGCTATAGGTAGCGAGTCTGACACATGTATTTTCACTTTGAGCCGTCTCACAGCCTTCTCACACGCAGGAGCACCACACAGCACTGCTGCACCACACTAAGAGATACAGGCATATATCCAGAAACATCACTAACAGAAATGCCACAAAACACACCACGAAAGAATGCTTTGCAAAAGGAAAGCTGACTGAGGAGGCAAGGACTGTGTATCATGGCTGGGCAGAGCCAGGTCACCCGGCTCAAATGTTCACAGATCTAGTAACACAAGTGACCTAGACAATGCTAAGGAGTTGTGTCAGGGTTATAAGCAAATGTTAGTAAGGAGGCAAATTTACAAATACACATCCTGTGAATTATGAAGACTGACTATAAATAATAAGCAATTACTTAGGAAACCATCCAATTTAGGTGAACTAGAAAAATTAATGAGGCTGGAGAGATGGCTCAGCAGTTAAAGGCACTGACTGCTCTTCCAGAGGTCCTGAGTTCAACTCCCAGCAACCATATGGTGACTCACAACCACCTATAATGGGATCTGATGCCCTATTCTGTAATGTAGGTATGCATGCAAATAGAGCGCTCATATAAATAAATATTTGTTAAAATGATAATTAAGGCTAAGTGTGCTAGCACATACCTCTAATCCTAGCACTCATGAATCAGACGCAGGCAAATCTCCTTAAGAGTTCTAGGCCAGCCTTGTCAGCATAGCAAGTTCCAGGCTAGCCAATGATAAATAGTGCTACCTTGTCTCAAAAAAAAAACAAAAATAAAATTTAAAAATGTTGACAAAAATTTAGGCTCTATATCACAAAATCTTAATGTGATATACAGAAACATACATAGTGTATAAACTGATGACATGAAGGTTTTTACTGCAGATATGAGAGAGAATAGCTGGAGACATCTAGAAGAATCCAGAGCAGAGAAAGAAGTAGACTGAACATGGCCAAGGTTTTCTACAAGAGAGAGAAGACTAGCAGGAAACAGAGAACAGAGAAAACAGTGGGAAAAGCAGGAGGAGGGGGCATATCTAGAAGAGTAGAGCAGCTGTGGGGAGGAAGCCTGCTGAAAGGAGTTTAGGGGAGGAGGTGAGAAGGGCTGGGAGGCCAGCCTGGACTTTGAGATGTGTAACAGGCACTTGTGATACTGAGGGGACTGGAGGTCAGCATGGGCTCTGACATGCTGATAGGAGCCACAGGTAATCAGATGCCCCTCCAGTCAGAGGTAAGGGAAATCACTCCTTTCGATAATTGGGAACCAGTTTCACAAGTTGCTGAGGAATGATGGCTTTCATCTAAGCACCAGAAATCTTCCTATAGTCCAGGGTGAGATTATTTCTGGATATTTTGACTGACTTTGGGGATTTGGGGAATTGGAGTTTCCTTTGAACTTGACAATATGAACATATGCTGTGGGGATTAATTATATTAACTTTGTTTGAATGAGACAAAATCATAATTCATTTGCATTTTTCAATACTAAGAAAATCCCACTTCTAACTATTCATTAACAATACATAAACATTATTATTTTGTCACTCAAGTCTTAAGGAATATGATGTGTAGTCACCTCAGTGCTTCTAATATCAGAGTATAAATTCAATATCTTGACACTCATAGTACATGTCTTAGGGTTTCTCTTACTGTGATGAAACACCATGACCAAAAACAACTTTAGGGAAGAAAGGATTTATTTGGCTTACATATTCCAAATCACAGTCCATTTAGGGAAACCAAGACAGGAACTCAAACTGGGAAGGAATCAGGAAAAGGAGCTGATGTAGAAGCTATGGAGCACTGTTGCCTATTAGCTTGCTCAGCTACTTTCTTATAGAAACCAGGACCACCAGCCCAGGGTGGCACAACCATATTGGGCTGGGCCTTTCCACATCAATCACTAATTAAAAATGTAATCTGCCTGCTTGTCTACAGCCTGACCTTTTGGAGGCATTTTCTAAATTGAGGTTCCCTCCTCTCAGTTGACACCAGCCTGTGTCAAGTTGACATACTAGACATCACAGTCCACATCTCAGCCTCCTTGTTATACTCTGAACCATACAAGTGAATTACTATGTGCAGGATGCCACATGGAACAGAAAAGAGTGGGCACAAAACCAGACCGAGCCCCTTATGTGGCTGACTCAAAAAGGGAACTCAATAGTCCAGCTAAGGAGCTAGGAAGGCATGTGGCATGCAAATAAAGAATTACATTTATGCCCATCACAATATAGTTTCCAGTTCTACCAACCATAGAACTGGCATAACACCAACCAGAAGTTCTAAACTTCACAAACGACTTCTTGCCGCATTCCTGAGGAGGTGTCCCCCACTTCCCATCCTGGCTGCAAACAAGCAAAGTCCTCTAAAGTCCACAGTGCTTACAAGTGCTTTACTTAACCTCTGTCGCAGTGCCCTAGGAGAGTCGGATCCTTCTAACCTTTTTTACAGCC
Source organism: Rhabdomys pumilio (assembly GCA_030674055.1). Lineage (NCBI taxonomy): Eukaryota > Metazoa > Chordata > Mammalia > Rodentia > Muridae > Rhabdomys > Rhabdomys pumilio. The sequence continues at coordinate 143,298,510 of JANHMN010000002.1, forward strand.
TCTCCAATTTACAGAATTATTGCCACATCACTAAGAAATATGGTTTTTCCCTTTAGCTCCCAGGAAATAATCAGAGTTTGCTCTGGGATGCCAAGAGAGTAACAATGAAATTGAGGATGCAGCTTTTGGATGGTACCAAGTTGGCCAACCACAAGGTGATGTGTATGTGGCAAAGTCCCATAAACTGTCATACAAAAATGAAGGAAGAGTATGTCCTCACTCAGGACAGGGGACAGCAGAGGCTCCACTTCGGTGTTTGTTCTACCCCTCCTTCAAGTATGTCTTCTGTCTGAGCTGAACTAATTTGTATCCTTTCCATGGAGACAATCATGATGGCAAGTGTGCAAGTTAATTCTCGGTGGGTGCTGGTGGGTCTTTCGTGAATTAAGAGGCCATAAAAGTCAGTCATCTGGGAACACTGTGCCTACACTGCACTTGGAATCAGAAGAAAGTCAGAAGCTACTGCTCTAGGCTTCGTCTGCTAGTGACCCTGGTAGCAACCAGCACTCTGTGGTTCGAAGCTACTACCACTGACAGAGGTGGAAATGGCCTGTGGTACAGCTCTCAAGCCCTGAGTAATTCTCAGCTTCTAGCTCGTAGGTCTTGGGTAAGAACTCTTGGCCCTTATGTCTTGGCAGCTCCCTGGAATTCTGTGCCACCACGGCCCACAGCGACTCGTCCTTATCTCCTCACAACCCCCATCTTCTTCAGTGGCCTTCCTTCTCTCAGCTGCCTCGGCTCCCTCTAGTTTATGCTCTCTGGAATTCTTCAGTCAAGCTCCTGATGCAACAGCTGCTGTTACAGCTTTCAGCACTGCTGCAACCATCCCCCTTCCCTCTCCTTTTGCTGTTAGCACCTAAGCCTGCCTAACCACCAACAAGGATCACAAGCAAGCAAGAAAAGACCACTCAGGACTTCTTTCATTGGCCCTTCCATTTGATTACCAATGAGCAGGTCTGAAATTTTGATTGAAGCTGATTCAAAATGGAACCTCAATAGAGCTAGGAAGGCCTAAAGGCATGTAAATGAAGGATTGTATTTATGCCAATCACAATAAGCTTCCAGTTCCACTGCCCTTTCAGAGCAACCAACCAGAAGTCCTACACTACAGCAATCACTGCCTTCTTGCTGAGGAGGAGCTCACTCCTTCCCATCCTGACTAAGAGTTCACAATGTTTACCAGTGCCTCAGGGAGAACTGAACCCCTCTAACCTGTTATACAACCTCTTCATTTACAGAATTATTGCTAAAGTCAGGGACAGCATTCTTGGGGGACCCTAAACTCTTATAGGAAGAAAAAGATAACACCTCAATCAATTTCTGGCTGGGCAGTGGTGGTGTACACCTTTGATCCCTGCACTTGCAGAAGGATCTCTATGAATTCCAGGCCAGCATGGTCTACAGAGCAAGTTCCAGGATAGCTAAGATTACACAGAAAGACACTGTCTCAAAAAAAAAAATTGATTTCTGAAATTCAAAATTAAAAGGTATATCACACAGAAGTCCTGTATCAAGTCCTAGAAGAGGCATACATTCCTGAAGAAAACTGGTCTTTAAGAAAGGTTAATTTATGTAATTATATTTTAAATTAAAAAATAAATTTAATTAATAATAAAATAAAACATTTTAAGTAAAAAAGAAATATTAATTGAAAACAGTAATTGAGAGCTCCAGCAAAAACTTCCATGCTTACTAGGTGGGACAGACCTGACACAGCCTAAGGTGGATGCTACAAGTATCTCTGACCTCAGCCTCCTGCCACACTACATTGTTATGGAAACAACTGAACTCCTCAATTCACGGCCATCGTTGCTATGGCTCTGGACATGGTCTGACAGCATCCTATCCTATCAGAGTTATACAGTAGCTATCAACCAACTGGGCAAAGCTGGACTTCAATTCTGGCAAATAATAACAAACAAACAAATAAGGGCAAGACAGTAGAGGCTCAGGGTCACCAGGCCTGAGAACCTGTATTTGACCCATGGACCCCACATGGTATAGAAAGAGAACTGACTCCTGAAAGTTGTCCTCTGACCAACATGTGTACACCATGGACTCTGTTCTATTAAACTGCATCAATCTCTTTGGCATCTGGAAGAGGAAGACTAAAGAAGCCTCTTGGGATTCAGACCTGGAGGACACAGCATGCAGGGAGAGGCTGGATTACTTACTAGGTATAACACTGACTACACACAAAGGAGTTTGTTTAGTTTATGTGACAGGTGTGCCAGTTTTTTCTGCTTCTTTCTGATGACAGTTTCTGTATTTCTAGTTTACTGTTAAAGTCAATAATGTTTAAATAATACTAATACACATTATCATTGCAATATTACTCATAATAACCAAAAGCAAAGGGCATCGTTCTATACAGGAGCACTTGCCTAGCATGCATGAAGCCCTGGCTTCCATCCCTAGGACTCAAGGTGCAAGTGGTAGGACTACAGACAGACAAAGACTGACTGAACTTGACAAAAATGCCAACAGGTAGACATTAAGCTAAACAACTACAATTAGGAAATACCTTTACTACATAAGACTCCATCTTTCTGTTAGTCTGTTTCCTAAAATAGTTTAAGCCTTATAAACCAGTGCTTGTCAATCTTACTGGCTTCAGAATCTGGATTCTGAAAAGCTATTAGTATCTGTTGACTTAAGTTGAGTATCCATTATCCAAAATGCTTGGGATATTCACAGTGTTTCAGATTTCAGATCTTGTCACACATGGAATACTGGCACAGAGTAAGGTGTCTTAGGGATGAGACAAGTCTAAACAGAAATGTCATGATGTTTCATATATACTTTACACACAAACTATAGGTAATTTTATATGTTTACAGCATCTGCTTTAACTACAGCCTGTCATGTGAGATCAGGCATGCAAATTTTCATGTCTGGTATCAAGTCAGTACTCAAAAACTGTTGGATTTTGGAACATTTTGGATATCAGCCTTTTGAGTTAGGGGTATCCAACTATGAGTAATGGTATTCATCACATAAAACATTAAACCAGAAATCCTGATAGTATTTTTCAGTTCATTTAAAAATAATAAACCCAGACTCAGCAAGTAAAAGCACTTGCTAAGCAAGTCTGACAACACTGTGAGTTTGACTGCCAGAGCTCACAGTGGAAGGAGAGAACACAATCCTAAAACGTTGTCTTCTAGCTAGAGGTGGCGCACGCCTTTGATCCCAGCATTTGGAGGCAGAGGCAGGCAGATCTCTGAGTTCAAAGCCACCCTGGTCTACAGAGCTAATGCTAGGACAGCCAGGGCTACATAAAGAATCCCTGTCTTGAGGGTTGGGGGGGGGGGGTTAGTTGTCCTCTGACTGCCACCATGTGCTGTGCTAAGATGTACCCATCATTATACATGATGATGATAGGTAATATCATTACATATAATATTTTTATGAAAATGTTATTTTCAAAACAAGAACTGATCATCATTGGAGAACAATGTACTAGAAATGGAGAGTCCTTGTCTTCAGTGGTGTGGCCACTGGTGAGTCCCCATGGTCCAGTGGACACAGTCATACCCATACTCACGTTGAAGGCCCTGAATTCAGTGAGCCACAACACAAAAACAAAAGCTGGTGAATGTGGGAGGAAGTCTTGCAGGGAGAAGAGGAGGGACTGATGAGAGTGAAAAGTGAGAAAATACAGTAGACTCTGTAATCAGTGCACTACATATGGGTAAGAAGTTGCCAAAGTCTAAATTTAACTTAAAAAAGAAAAAATTCTAAAAAGAAAGCAAACTAGTTTCACACTTAGCAAATCATCTTGGTGTTGATCCTGGTTATCAGACATCAAGACATCCCTATCTATACCAATGGTTGCACTGTGGCATGCCATGTAACTGCTGGAAGATTCAACTACATGAGAAAGGCTAGATGTCTTAGAATTGCCATGAAGAAAGCTTGCTTCAACTATCTCATTCTTTTTATCAAATCCAGCTCTGTGTACCAGTACATGCTGTCTTATTCTTTGGTTTAAGAGGTTAAACTTGCTAAACTTTCCATTTGAAAGGCTAAGTGGTCCCCTGCAGAACAGATTGGAATGCTGAATTTACATTGTTCCTTTTAAAAGGTTCAAGCCAAACAACTTTTAATCCATACAATAGATATTCTTTAAAAAGACAACATTCAATTTTAAATAAAGTTTACACTAATGATTAGTGAATACTTTAAACATATTTATTCAGGTTGCCTCTGATTTTAAAATAATTGATTTTGACTTCTATAATAATATTTACAGCTGGAGATGTATCTCTGATGGTAGAATCTGGTGTGCATAGGGCCTGGGTTCCACACCCCAGCACCACATAAACCATAATTCCAGCACTCAGAAGGCATAGCCAGGAAGGTATTCAAGGCCTATCACAGATATGCAGAGAATTCAAGATTGGCCTGGGATACAGAAGACCCTATATCAGTTTTAAAGTAAGTCCAGCAAAGAAAAACATTTACTGACAAAAGAAAGCATGTCTTCCCTGTACTGTTTTACTCTAAAATGGCAAGGCACTGATAATGAGTCCTGCTCACTGTTGCTCTGTTCTATATAGTATCTGGACATGGCAAAAATAATAACACAACCACAAAAAACTCTGTTGTAATAAAGTGAGCATTTAGAACAAGAGCATTTGAACAATAAATACCAAATATGTTACTGTTAGTTCTTGAGAGAGTCACAGGAAAATAAACCTGGAAATCAAGTCACAGTAAATAAAAGGATTTTAATAGTATATACAATTTTTTGTTTGTTTGTTTTTGTTTTTCGAGACAGGGTTTCTCTGTGTAGCCCTGGCTGTCCTGGAACTCACTCTGTAGACCAGGCTGGCCTCAAACTCAGAAATCCGCCTGCCTCTGCCTCCCAAGTGCTGGGATTAAAGGCATGCACCACCACCACCCGGCTAGTATATACAATTTAAAACTAGCAAGAAAGCATTTAAATTTGAGCTTTGCTAAATTTCTAGATACTGAACATCTTGACTGTCTATTTTTCCTAGAAATTGATTCAAATTGTGGAAAAAAGACATTTCAACTAAAATAATTAAAATTCAGCCTGCAAAGTCATGGTCAAATCCAGCCAGTTAATTCATCGTCAGAAGTAGTCAAACCAATTAAGCCAACAATTGACAAGTGGGATTTCACAAAGCCCACTAAAAATCTTCTAAACAAAGCAGGTCAAGTGGCACATGCCTTTGATCCCAGCCTGGTCTACAGAGAGAGTTAGCTCCAGAATATCCAGGGCTCCACAGAGAAGCCCTGTCTCAAAAAAAAACAAAACAGAACAAACAAAAATAAAACAAAAACTTGTAAACAACGAAAGAAATAATCAACCTCGTAGAGCGGAAGCCCACAAATGGGAGAGAATCTTTACTAGCTGAAAATCCAGAACATATAAACAAACTCAAAAAACAGGGAAATAAACTAAGTAGATGATCTATCAACTCATCTGGGTCTTAAACAGAGTGTTCTCAAATGAAGAAAAAAACAAACAAATCAAGAAATACCTCAGAAATGCTCACTGTTTTTAATCATTAAGGAAATGCAAATTAAATAACTTTAAGATTTCACCTTACCCAGTCAGAATGGCAAAGATCAACAAAACAAGAAGCAACAAATGCTGGGGAAATGAGGGGAAGGGGGCTTCATTCACTGTTGGAAGCACTGCAACTGCTACAGCCACTGTAGAAACCAGCCTGGAAAATTCTCAAGAAGTGAAAAATAATTCTGTCACACGACTCAGTTATACCACTCCATGGCATATGCCCCAAGGACTCAGTATCTACTCCACTTATTCAGCCATGTTCCCAATAGCTTGGAAGTGGAAATTACTTAACTGTCCTTCAACTGAATGGATAATGGAGTGTGGTACAAAGGACTAGAGAGTTGGCTCAGTAGTTAAGAGCGTTGTTGCTTAGCCAGGTGGGGTCTCAGCACTTAGGAGGAAGGGGCAAGTGGATCTCTAAGTTCAAGACCAGCGTGGTCTACAGAGTAAGTTCCAGGACAACCAGGGCTCCACAAAGAAACCCTGTCTGCAGGAATGGGGGTTGTAGGGGAAGCACTGGCTGTTTAAAAAAAAAAAAAAAAAAAAAAAAAAAAAGGTTTAATTCCCAGGATCCACATGGCAGCTCAAAACTATCTGTAATTCCAGTCCCAGGGGATCCCAACATCCTCCTTTCTGCCTTCTGCTGGCAGAAACATACTTATGGCACACATACATATATGCATGTATACCATGCATATATGCATGAGGAGAAGTACTCACATACATAATTTTAAAAATGAACGTGGTACATATATACTATGAAAAACTAATCAACTGTAAAAAAAAAAAATGAACTTTTTAGGTAAAAGGGTAGGTCCAGAAAAAAAAAAAAAAAACATATTGAGTGAAGTAATCCATGCCTGAAACATGAACTGTGTACTCTGTCATATCTGAGATTCCTAGCTTCAAATCTTAAGAAGTGAGCCCATATCCTAGAGAAACGACAGAAACCCAGAAAATAAGTGACCATTGCTGGAGAAGGTAGTTGGAGAGCGATACCAAGAGGACCAGTGTACAAATGATCTTGTGGGGTGAGAAAATGGGGGTCTCTAATTAAGGAGGGGTAGGTAAACACAGAAGAGGGAGAACAGAGGACAAAATAACAGTAAGGATGCCTGAAAATCTCATACGGACTTATACTATTGTTTACCGGAAAAAATACACATATGTCTATGTATAAATAATTGTACATACATAGTTTTAGTGAACTTTTCTCATCAATGCTCCCTCCAAGAGCCAAAGAACACCTAATAAAACCCCAACAGCACCCATGAGAAACCCTTTTTTGAACTGTCGATCAGGGTTATCCAAGAGACTCCCAAAACTTGCAGGTCATTGTTATTGCCCTGGTTGTCTCCTAGAGGTGATGGGTACCATCCATATATCTGAAAACACCATACACTTCAGATACAGGACCCAGAGGCCTCTTAGATTGAGCTGACTTGAAAGCCTCTTCCCTGAGAAGAACTTTATAGTACCAGAAGTCCCCATGCAAACATTCAAAGGGGAAAACATCCAAAGGGGGGAAACCAATAGTCTTACCCAGCCATGTCATTTATGAACTACAACAAAGACCAGCATGGTGTGACAACCCTACACGTGCAGTAGCGGCATGCAAAGTCCCAATTTCTATTTGGACTTAATACTTACTAAACAAGAGAGAAGTCACTTGGTACTGGAAACCTAGCCAACTATGTAGAACTAGTGAAGTCATGGATCTTGGAGGAGAACTTACAATCACGTCTTCAACAACCACCTCTTCACTAAAACATCACAATCCCTAACTACACTCTAAGTATTTGTCCTGATCCTCACATTCAAGTGTAGTCTTCACCTCTCATCAAGGAAACTCCTATTTGCAACAGATGGAGACCATTACAGAAAACACAACTAATCCAAATTTAGAATTGTGGACCCCAGTTCCAACAGACCCATCTACAAAACAACTCCTATACCTAAGGCTCAGAGAACATTGCATAAGAAGGGACAGAAAGACTATACAAGAGTTTGCATAAGACTGAAACATCCAGTGATGTCAAGAACTATACCGAAGTCTCACCAACACGACAGCCTAAACATGAGCTGAACAAGGACAACATCAAGAGACATGCTAACTTGGATGGCAGGGAACAAGGAATGGAACTGAACGGTGGGGGTGGGACACAGATGACAGGATACAACAGGAGAACAGGGACTGGATGGGGACTCACAAGGCCTCAACTCTACATAATGAAGGACAGGCAACAAGGAAATGCTGAGAGTGGGAGAAATGGTCTTCCCCAGAGAAGAGCACACCAATTGGTGAATTTGTTATCCAATAACAAATGGTCAGCCCTGAAAACATACGCTCAAGTAACGTTTTACAGACTAAGGAGGTTATATATTTAGGAATATATATGTATGTACACATATGCATGTAACAACAATGAAAAAGGGCTGTGAGTTTGAGAGGAACAAGTAGGGTACATGAGAGGGTTTAGAGAGGGAGGAAGAAAGAATTAATATCAAAAATAAAAAATATGTAACCAAATCATTTAAAATTGTTCCAACTTGAAAATGGATGCCATGGTCCAACTGCAACAGAAATAAATTATAGATTAACCCCAAAGTGATTATTTTTAATTCTTCAGAAAATAGTACCCACAAGTGTTGATATGTTAGGTAGAAGGGGTGGAGGGATCTGAGATGGTACAACTACCATGCTCACAGATAACCTTGTCAAAGATCTCTAGAAATAAGTATTTTTAAACACTTTGCTCAGCTCCTCACCAACAGCCACAGCCCAACCCAACAAAGCCTCCTCCTAAATGTGACCAAAGCCAACTTAGAAACTTTGCTTTCTACAATTGCAGCTTGGCCATACATTCAAGACCTAAGCAAATCTTCCTCTCACCAACTTGGCAGTGCTAGCCAACAGACTTCACAAACAAAATCCTTCTGCCCATGCAAGCTTTTCATTACATTCTTGAAAGCAAGAAACTATAACATACAGCTCAACCCAATGAAAAAGGAGGAGGGTCAATTTTTTTCTAGATACAAATCATATATCTGAGACTTTCTCCCTAAAATATTTGCTGATTTCTGATGTTTGCTCTACCATGCTGACACTTTTACAAAAAGTACTCAGACTTGCTTGCCCACAGTTTCCAAAAGACACTTCAAGAAGAGACTCAACTCCTGCCAAGGCTCTCCAGTATCTCGATATTCCCAACAGGCTGCTATATGGACTCTACTGGGTAATCAAAGCATTCTACCTTTAATAATATGAAACACTTCCTGAACTTCTCTACCCCAGAAAACACAACGTGTAAAACTCTTCCATCAATGGCAATAGTATAACCTCTATTCTACATGTCACACGTCTAAAATTAAAATGCAGTAAATTAATTTTTTATTAATTTCTTATAATTCAATTTTTAAAGCATAGCATATTTTATATAGTACCACAACACAAATATGTCTGATGAATACATTTTCCAAGCATAGCTTAGAATTTACTATCTATAACACTAGAAAGCCTAGGTATTAAAAATGTAACCCAATGAACACTTTCAGCATTTCTATTGCCCTAGTTTGCTTCCCTGTTACTGTGCTAAAACACTACCAAAAGCAACTTGCGGAAGAAAGGTTTTAAGCTGGCTTATAGGTCATAATCTATCACTAAAGGAAGGCAGGACAGGAGTTCCAAGCAGGAGCTGAAGCAGACCATGAAGGATTGTGACTCACTGGCTTTCTTATACAGCTCAGCCCCTCACTCCCTGGGATGGCACTGCACACCGTGGGCTGGGCTCTCACTC
>JANHMN010000002.1:143307867-143348478 GCA_030674055.1 Rhabdomys pumilio
GGATGGTACTGCACACCGTGGGCTGGGCTCTCACATCAATTAGCAGTCAAGAAATTCCCGACAGGCCAAGCTGATGGAGACAGTTCTTCAACTGAGATCCCTTCTTTTGTCTAGGGTCATGTCAAGTAGACAAAAACTATGACTTTTTATAAATACAGAGGGTTTTTTCCTAGAAAATAACCAGCTAAAACTAACTATACATTTGCTGATGCTCCTCCTCATCAGCTATCTAAGGATTCTAATTCCCTTGTCTCAACCCTTACCTCTCTCAGCAGACAGAGTATGCACATTCTTTCTTTCAGACTTTTGGACAAGTAATTCCTACGCCATACTTCTATACTTCAACACAGTTCTGCAGCAATGGCCCTCCTAGAACCTTGTCTTTGAAGAAAATAATCTACCCTCACACTAGGGACCTGAGGGTAAAACAATACTCTGTACATTCTGAGTCAATAGAGCCTTCACACAACCTTTTCCAAAGTCTTCTTCATACCGCTGTTCTCAAGTATCCTAAGAGGCCCGGTGCTCAGAAAGCAGATGTGCCGACCCTCATAGACATGGGAGGCTATGGGGAGAGGGTAAAGGACCCTGATACTAAGTAGCACTGTGGGTCCGATCACAGCATTCCTTGCCTTATGATAATTCCTACATGCATTGTATTTCAGTTAGACTTCTCAGGGAAAGCCACGAAGTCACTAGCAGGGTAAAGTAGACACTGAAAACTACAGAGAAGTTTGCTTTAAATTACAAGTTACAGAGTTCAATATGGAACAAAGTAAAGAAGAAACCAAAGTCAGATTTGTCAACCACAAATGACCGGAGTTGGATAATTCTAAGTACATGCTAGACATACCAAAGTATAATAAAATACTCAGCACATTTTAATTAACTATACTATCCTCACATGATAGTACAGAGTATCAACATGTAAAAAGTCTCTGGAGAACAGAGTTTATGTTCCAAATTGGTGGGTGCTTGTTTTTTTTTTTGAAGAGAACCAGGCATCACAGACCTGGAGTGTGGCGTCCCATGAAGGCAGACAGGCTCATCCATCTAACTGCACCTCTAACAATCATGTACTGAACCGGGCCGTCTTAAAGGTACGCCTCAAGCACAAACACACGAGGAACTGAAGTGTAATCACAACAACAAGCCCATGTCTTCACAATTATAAAATCCCAATGTTCTGAAAAGTGAACGTATTTTTACACAACTCATGTGGCAGCTAACACTTGTCTGACTTGAACCCACAAGTATTTTTATAATGCTTTGATACTGATTGGTGGTGGTAAAAGCCTCACACCAATGAATTTGAGAATAGTCTTTATTTTCCCCATTAAATGTGACTGTTCATCAGTTTCACTTATATGTAATTATTAATGTGTGAATAAAGACTAATGCTTCATTTGCTGCTGGGAATACAGTAGACACACACACACACACACACACACACACACACACACACACACACACCCTTTCTAAACTCTCAAACACCCTGAATTCTAACACATTTTAGATTTTGGATTATAAACATGTTGCAGTTATTACTATTTGTAAATGATCACGTTAAACATAATCAATACTTGTCATTTTGCTGAATTATCTCCAATGGTTTCCTGGATCACTGAGAATAAAAACTCTCTGTAACTGTCTACAAAGATTGCTATTTTTAAAGGGCTGTGATATAAGGGTATTACTTGGTAATTTGTTAGAATACCAAGACTGTACCCTGTCTGAGCCAGAATTTGCATTTTCATAAGACCAAGTAATGTGCACACACAGAGTTTTCAGACCTGGGAAGGTCTGCCCCTCTCACCCCAACAGTCCATTGACTTCTCTCCCACTTATCCACTTTTCTCCAGCCCCTCTGGCTTTATTACTGTGCATCTGACATGGAAAATTCACACTCACCCAGCAGCCTCTTCAGTCTGCATTTCCCCATGCTATCTCTGTGGCTCACTCATCACCTCCTCAGCTCTGTACTCAGTGAGGCCTTCCTGTTTTCTTACCTGAAAAGTCAAAACGCCATGACACTCCTGATCTCCTTTAGACATTGGTGGTGCAGAAGCAATGGCAGATTAAACCGATGGCATCTCAACCCAAATCAAAGTGGAAATAAAATGCTATGGTTGCACCATTACTCAACATCACACTCTCATATCACAGAAGAAAATCTACATTGCACCTAAGTATGTCCTGGTGCAGGACTGGCTTTATAAGTCTCAACCCAAAAGACAAAGCTGTTTATACTCTATGTGACAAAATGGGAAGTACATAAGGTGAATCTATCTACCTGGATACTGAGTATGATGAATAAAGTAATAAATATAATAATCTTGAATAAAAACACATATGAGATTATCAAGAGTTGAGAGTTAGTGGCTGCAAATTCCATAAACACCATTTCACTTGAAATAATGATCGACAAACTATGACTAATCAAATGAGGGTATTTGATAGATATTTTCTTAAAAATAAACAAAGTAAGCTTGTCATTTCAACAAAACTGACAGTATTTATTAATAGTCATAAAACTCAAGCTTTCAAGTGAAAATTGGAATTTGAGGAAACTTTACCAACCACCACAAGCTTAACAGATTGTTAATATTTAAAGACTTCCAACAAAATAGGTGGTTATAATTAAAGAATGTGATTTTTAAATATACTATAGAATGAACTGTATTAACATGAGAAGATCTGTATAATTCCATACACTAATCTGTTTGAAATACCATGTATACAATAATATAGCATCATATATGGGTAAAAGGCCCAGTTAAATACAAGGTACACTAATTAACTTTAATGTTAACAGTATAGAATGTTCACTGATACTGTCTCAGGTCTACAATCGTTTTACGGAAGCACTGCAGTTGGTCAGGTGCTTGCCGCATAAGTGTGAGGACCTAAGTCTGAGCCAAGCACCCCCACAAAAGGTCTGGTAAGGCTGTGATATCTGTAATTCCAGTGTTGAGATGGCAGAGACAGAAGATCAATGGGGCTTGCTGGCCTGAAAAATATAGTCAGATCAGTGAGCTCCAGTGTTGGTGAGAATTCTAACTCAAAAAAATTAAGTGACAGAGATTGAGGAAGCCACCCACCATGTACACTTAGCCATATACTATGCATACAAACATGTACATATATGTACACATACAAAAATAAAAAAGCCACCCACCATGTACACTTAGTCATGCACTATGTGTACAAACATGTATATATATATGTACACATACAAAATAAAAATACTATTTATTAAGTTTTAGTATAGCATCAAAGAAAATCAGCAACTATCTGAAAAGACTATTAAAATACTTTGCTTTTTTCCAACTATGTACATGTCTGAAGCCAGAGTTTCCTCATTACTCAAAATCATAGTCCTAAAGACAGGTGCACATCTCCAATTCTCTACAGTCAGACAAGAGCTTGTAAAACTGTCATAACCAACAAACAAAACATCTCAACTCTTTTCTTGTTACTTTATAAAATGATTTTTCATATTATTATTCTAGCATGTAATAGCCTTGCTAATATTATTTTTAAATTAACTGCTAATTTTCTTATTTTTCAGTTTTAATTTTAAATACTGTGAATAATGTTAACACAAAAACACAGCTTTCATCTCAAAGGGAGTAAGAGATTGTTTATTCTGTAACCAAACTTGGTAACCAAACTTGATTTATGATAGCCCAAATCCATGTTCCAATGTGGAAGCAGTTTCATATAGTTTCTGTAACAGAGCAAAAGTAGCCGTAAATCAAGATACTTTTAAAATAACATGTTAGAAACACTGATCAGCAATCCGGTGGTTCAGCAATGTGGGGAAACCTCAGGTATAGGCCTTAGATGCTAACACTCTTCTGCCCTCTGACTGGTGGAAACTAGGTTTTGTTAATACGCTACAAATGATTTTGTTGATTTTATTTGTAGGATGCTAGGTTGGCTTTACCTTTAGTGACGGGGTGTTAGGTCTGACACAGAGGATTAGGAAATCTCTAAGAACAGCCCGAGATAAACTGTAACTGCGCTCTGAGAATTAAGCATTCCATTCTCTCCTCAGCACTCAAGTTCTGGTCAGCCAGTCAGCCTTGGTAGACAAAGCTTTCTTTCAAGAGATCCTCGTTCATAATATAAAAACATGTAATGCACCCCACAACAAAAAGTCTACAGGGCACTCGGTAATGGCGAATAGGCGAATGGGTGGAGATTAGTTTGAGTGTCTATAAACAACTTAAAGCAATAGCTAGTACACAGCAGATTGTGGACCTTCTAATTCACCAGGTTTTTGTTAAATGCTTTGAAACTTATTTTGCTGATAACTCAAAACAACCTTAAGAAATAGACATAATTCATATGCCTTTTAAAGATGAGAAAACCAGTAACTGAGAGAGCAAGGCACAGACACAGTTAAACACTCTCAGCAGAGTCAGTCCTTAACCCAGATCATATTATTTCACTGCACATGTTCATAACTGTGACTGATAACAGAGATGCGTATGAACAAGTGAGAGCCAGGTAGCTTACCTACAAGTACTGATTAGTCAGGAAGAACTAAATTACTTGAGAATGGAGAGGAGGCACTCTAAGGAAGGTCACATGAATAGAAGGCCATATAAACTGCTCAAAGACAGGCTCTGCTGGTATTTGAGGGGATCCTTCAAATGCAAGCCCAAGAGTCCACCAGCACTAAGCTAAATAATGTATTCAAATAGCCAGTGTGGAAGGCTAGCAGAGGGCTGCTGATGTCTCTTATAGCCAGGTTCATTCACACTACTGGTATCTTCTTGCTATTGCTGCTTCCTTATAGCACATCCTTCACTGGATGTCTTGGGATGTTTCCTAGTTGCCACGTCCAAAGAGAGTGATCATATCTTAATCTATTAAGGCTGAAGTGCTAACTCTCAGACCTATGTCATACTTATCTCTTGAAGTGACACTATCCTGACTGGGCTCAGTGACAGGAAGGGCACACGTCTGTATTCACGAAAGAGTCCTATTAAGGTCAAGAACAGAACCTCTTCCAAATTCAAATTCTCTTAAGCTAAAAATTCTGCTGGAATATGCAGATAAACTCTGCATAATCTTGCATTTTCTCCTTCCTGTACTATTAACTATGAATCATTTCTGTTGGGGATGATTTCTTTTGAGAAAAGGAACCTAATATATAGGGGTGGGAGGAGGAAGTGGGCGGCAGAGCAGCACTCATGGTTCTTGCAATGCAGAGTTCACACCAACTGTGGAAGTAAAGCGAGACCTCAGACTACTGTCAGTGTACTGGGAAGGAGGGAGAAAGCCAGGCTATCAGAGGTCATCGGAGTCCCCATGCAATGTATTATCAAGTGAGGGATGGACTGTGTAATCCTGAGAGAGGAAGATGGAAAGCTGACTCTGTGTTCATTCAGGAGACAGGAATGGAAAATCCAACATGTCTAAAATCTCCAACAGATAAAAAAGGAACTCACAAGCTTCTCGGAAGAACTTCGATGAGATGAGGAAAGCTTCTAATGTACAAAGGGTCACAAATGACCATGACACTTTCTTTCCCCAGTACGCTCACTTCACGTCAGTGACTCTATAGAGAACTGGACGTCCTCACAGCTTCCCTCATGTCCAGATCACCCTAACACTATTTTGGTCTTAAATCCCAATCTTCCACCTGCAGTTACTGTAGTCACTGTGAAGGTGAAAACAGAATGCTCAGTACAATGACTGTGCTCTCTGGTATTTTCCACAGTCAAGTGGGCTGCCACCCAACCTTCCTACCTTGTTCCAACAGCAGCCCATGCTTCAGCATATGGCGTGCGGAACAGCAGTGACTCAACCCTTTGCAAAATCACAAACAGCACTCAGGAGTATGAAGCAGTTCCTAAGTGCCGCGGGTTCCACAGACATGGCTCTCTCGCAGGACACACATGAAACAATGAAAAAGAGGGCAAAGATGGAGCACAGGACTAGAAATGTAGCTCAGCTGGCAGAGGGGCTTGGGCAGCACAAGCCAGGACCTGGACTCGACCAACTGAATCACAGTGACTCATATCTGTAATCCCAGTACTCAAGGAGGTGGAGGCAGGAGAATCAGAAGTTCAATGTCATTCTCAGCTACACAGCAAGTTCAAAGCCAGCCTAGGCTAGAGATTCTGTCTTAAATATTTTTAACATTTTTTTTTTTTTAAAGTAAAGGATACCTGAGTGCTTCCCATTTGGAGCTTAGGTGGAAGAGTTTTCTGTCAGGCTAACACGAATTTCTGACAGGAAGACTATAATGACCTGTCTCACTTTAAGTGGCTGGTTTTGGCAGTACGGTGGTGATCAACAACATGGGATGTAGGCTTATGGAAATCTGCCTGTACTAGCACTTACTAGTAAAAATCAGAATTTTACTCTGGGCAAGCCAAGAACAAAGAATGTTTGCTGTTGTTATTATTATTTTCCCCAAGATAGCTGATATTAAAGAAAATTTCAGGAAAATACACACAAATGCCAGTGGAAAAATTTCCATATAGTTTTCAGAACATCATCGATGATGTCAGAGTCGAAGGTATGACAGAGGAAAGCTCCTTCCTGTCATTCTGCAACAAACAGTTCCTAAGTACTTCCTGTACGACAAACAGCAAAAAGCCTGACAAAAGTGAATGTCACAAATACATGTGTGCATATAAAATATAACATATAAATATATGCATAAAAATCAAGCACAAAACACAATGAGGATATAGATATTGGTTAAAACCATATAAAGCAATATGTGATTCATAAACAGGACAAGAGATCTCTTTACATGAACACAGCTAAAAGTTAATGAATTCCTACCAACTAACAATAAGAAGAGACATGTCAACAGAATACCTAGAAGAGTGTAAAAGACCACTCTGGCCCACGTTTGGGGGCCAAACAGCCACTCTGTTCCGCAGGTCAGGGTCTAGCAAGAGAGAGAGTGGGGGGAAGAAGGGGAAGAGACTCGAAGAATAGAGACAAGCCAGAGGATCTGTAGTCAAGACTTGCTTACTGTCTCCACCATACACACACCACTACACCTACTACTACTACACCACACCACAACAAGGAAATTCTGGGTATTTATAAGCACAAGCAGGAGAACACAGGTGAAGACATTTTACCACGTGCACTATGCAGCTGGGGTAACCAAACAGCAAAACAAGCTATGTGGGATAAACAAGATATTTGTCAGAGTGTGCTCAGCTGTTGTAGGCTGCTGAAAAACAAGTCTCTCATCAGGGTATATGGCTCCAAATGGCTGCAAAGTTGATAGCTGCTTTCTAGCCGCTTTCTGCTTAAAGTTGGCTCCCAACAGAAGAGTACTTGAAAGAACTTTCCAAAATATCTTTATTTAAGCAATCATTGTTTTCACATTTCTACCAGGGACTCACGTTTGAAATGTGGCACAGTAAAATGGACAGGCAAATCACTGCCAATTCTTAAATATCTAAATATTCTTTTGTTTAATTTGAAATTCAAATTAAAATGTCCTAATAAACAACATTGCAATCCTAGAAGCAGACTGAGTGATTTGTGTCAGGCAGCTATGAAGAAACATTTGGTCTAAAATACTATCTGCATGGTTTGCTGCAGTAACATCATCAGGGTCCCTCCAAACTGTAGAATACTAGGCTCTGGAAAACAAAGGAGGATTGCCACTGCAAAGTGAAAAAAAATTATATGACTCAAGAGGTAAAGGCAGGCAGATCTCTGAGGAGGATCTCTGGTCTACAGAATGAGTTCCAGGACAGCCAAGGTTACAGAGAGAAATTCTGTCTTAAAAAAAAAAAAAAAAAAAGTGATTCAAACCAACATCAAGCACAGAGAAATAAGAGCAAAATATTTCTGTTGCTTTTATATTCTGCAAGAGATGAATATTTATCATTAATAACTTTAAATTATTATAATATAACAAAATAAATGATTTTTTAATAGATCACAACTAACCATTAAATCAAAGAAGGGCCAAAGAGTTTTCTTGGGAAGCAACCTAGAACGTGCTCACTTAGAAATAATTCAGGACTTACAATTCTAGCCTTAACCTACTTTTAAACTTTTATGTGCATTTTGTTCAAAAGCAATTATCCACTATCTATTTTACTGTATGTATGTTTGCATTCATTTTTTAATGTTAAGAAGTGGACATGACCCATTACAATTAATGATACTGCACCAAGCAAAAAAAGGGTGTGAAGAGTGCAGCCAGCTTTTTTTGCCACAGGCCACAGAATTTAAGGAGACCCCATACAAAACTTTTAAGATAATGATAATCAGAAATTAGAGGACATGAACAAAATGTATCTGAGTATGAAACAGAACATTGTAACACATCCTCAAAAGCCCAGTCAGAGATGCAGTTTGATATTTCACAAATGTCAAAAAGATGCACAGAGAAAAAATTCCATCTAAGTTATTTAATATCCATTTGTTCTCAAATGCAGACTACAAATCTAAATACAAAAAAAATAAAGAAAAAGAAAGGAGGAGATGTCAGGGGCAGCCCTGCTTATACACAGAAGGCCTAAAATCAGCCATAAGCCTAAAATCAGCAATAGGCCTGACATACATGCCTGCTAACACAAAGTCTTGGGTCTCTATGGAAAAACACTGAAACAGAGGGCTATAAACTATTGTAAACTGGCAGCTTTTGTTGAAATCTACCAGTCTGAGTAGTCATAGACCTTGTAAATAGGCAGCCCTTGGCAGATAGTATCAAATTAGATAAGGACAAGTGAATCATAGGCAGAGTCATAGTGACCTGACCCCTGAACCTTCACCCAGCTGATACCCTGTTCTGAAAGATATCTGTACTCCCCCTGAACACCTATGCTCCTGTGTCATCCCCTTCCCCACATCCTGCATTTTTGTGTTTATAAACCTGTGTTAAAAAGTAAAAATTATGATTTGATTAAAAAAAAAAAAAAAAAGAAAGAAATAACACACAGTGTACCCCTGGCTCTGCTGATTTAGCTCCTGACTATCCATTTTCTTGTTCTCAGAAATACTTCGAATTATAAAACGTTACTGTGGTTTTTGTTAGTATGCGAGTAAAATAATTTTTATTGATTTCATTTTAAACTTCAAAGTTTGTAGTGAGTTAAAATGTCCTTCAACATAATTATAGGTCATATTTATTTTCATATTGTAAAATGCTAGTTAATCTGTTGAACATTTTAAAAAACTGGATTCCTTTTTGAGAATTTCATATATGAGCACTGTATTTACATAATTTTCCCCTTTCTTTCCTTCCTCCCACTCTTCTCAACTCCCATACTTTTTAAATACATCTTATTATTTAATTATTGTGTATATATGTATGTATATATGTATACATGTATAAGTATATATGTTTATACAAATATTGATAAACAAAGTGTTTTGAGAAAAAAAATAATAAAGACAAGGAATTTTTATGGTTAAAAAGTTTACGACCCCTGCAGAGAATTTTCTTTGACTCTAACAAAAAAATATATTAAAAATCCAAAAAACAAAAAACTGGAAATAGATACAATCGAAAGCACAATTTTACCAATGAAAAAATAGCCAAGTCACTTTATTTTAAAAAAAAAAAAAAAAGTTAGCATCTAGGTACTCAGCTATAGCAGTGGGTAAATAGGCCCGGATGCTGGCAGACAGCCCACACCTGCACCCCCACATCTGTTTCCATACTGCACTCCGCTGACCGGAGCTGCTCTGGTTCCTAGCTCAGGACATGTTCTTAGCAAGGACATGTAACAGTTGTCTAAGAAGACAGCTTTATGACTCTCTCTTCCAGTGTAAAGACTTTTTCTTCACAAACCTTCCCAAGAAGGCAGGAAATGAGAGCTTTCCAACCCTCCAAAGTATTGGTTAAGGACTTAGGTATGTGCAAATCTGATTCAATCTGCAGCAACAACAAAAATTCCTTTTACTGCTCTTATTCTATGGCCTTGGCTTGCAGCTTGACTTCCTTCTGACTAGGCCAAGAAAGCTGAGAATGTCCTCATGCAGCAGTGGCCCAGCAATACAGCGCACTAAATGTACTTTCCCACTTGAGCCTCTTTGAACACAGCACTACTCTCAATGAAGCTGTTGGTAGAATTTTACAGATCAGCCAACTGCATACATGCTCTACCAATCTCAACATCAGCTCAGCATCATTCCCTCCACACAAAATAATGTTAATGTAAACAGTAAAGAGGTAAAACAGCATCAACTAAAAGAAAAGAAGCCTGAGGTAACTCATTACAATCAGTACATTCCTGCTGACTTCATTATTGTTCCACTCAGCAAATTTCATTCATCATTACGATTAGGAATTGATAAGTACTAGAACTAGAAATTCCATATCATATTCCAAATATACTTTCTTGCCTTTAAATGTAAAAATAACACAACTACCAGGAAACAATTGCTAGTGTCCAGTGTTCTTAAAATGCCATTATTTTAAGGATGCTAGAAATCAGACTATTCTGATTTCCCATGTTTCCTTACAACATTTTTATTTGTGGTGCCAAACATATAACACTGGATTCTATCAGAAGCATCAATAAATTAAAATGTCTTTATAATATACAGTGGCTAGAGTCTGTCGTGTTTCCCATTTCATAAAGAAAGGTTAAAATAAAAACAGTATGTAGGAAGAGAAAAAATGGTTTGTATGAAATATATGTGGATTATCAATGGCCATTCAAGTCTGTCCATTCAGAACCATTTTTGGCCAGTCCTGTTTACTCTGTGGTCCAAAAGGTTGATATCTATAGACTTGTGCTCTGGATCCTCATTGTACTGGGTTAACTGATGACACTATCATGAACAGGAGGAGTGCCTTTTCCTAAGGCTGGCTGTATGGTGCCTATGAAGATGTCATTATAGTAAGGCCTATTATTGATATATTAAATTTTGAGAGGCTCTAGAATATTATATATTTCATTGATAATATGCATGTCATATGTGTATGTTTGTGAATGTCTTCCATTTCATAATAGGTTATATACATGACATAGGTAGAAAAAATAAGCCTCCATTTTCTTTTAAGGTGCTTAAAGGGCAAATACAATGAACAGAGACAGCCCTTTCTAGTCTACAGCTTTCAAAATAACCTTAACATCTTCAAAAGAGGAACAAGATCCTCTCTAAAAATGAACACATTTCCAAGTACTAAATTTAAGACCCAAACTTCGTACATTTTGTTAAATCTCCTTTAATCTCTGAAGGGAAAGAGGATGCAGGGTGGCAAGTGCCACCTTGTGGGCGTCCTAGAAACTGTTCTGAGTTTCAGAGCCAATCATTACAAATGTTTACAAGATTCCAAATAAACAAACTGTTATTGTAATTTAAATCAAAAGGGCAATTCTGCCAGGACCTTATGTCAATAGCTACAATAAACTGTATTCATGTGAGTAGAGAGTTAAGACAGGTTCTCACTTCATCCCAGGCTGCCTTGGAACTTATTATGTAGCCCAGGCTGGCCTCAAACTCCTACCAACCTGCCTACCTCAGGCTCAGGCTCAGTGGCCCAGCTGCTGGGATTACAGCTATGCACTAGCATACCCAGCACATTTGTGGTCTTGACTAAGAGCTCCTGGAATATTTCTATTCACAGCACAACATCTAACTCTTACCTGCAGGAGCTAGGCTACATAATGCAGGTTGAGACTGTCACACACCAAATGCAGTTTAAAAAGCATCTAGCTGGTGGAGAAGTTAGAATAATTCTCCTAGTTTTTATGATGATCAAACAAAGCTATAAAACACTATGTCTCAATAAATAAACAAATAAATAGTAAAATGGGGGAGGCCTTTCACAAAACCCAAACCAAAGGAAGTTATCAAGAATCTAAAATACAGTGGAATTAATGAACAGATACATCCATAAGTCTATAACCTGTGTGCACATGTCTCATAAGCAGAACAATTCAGGTTACCTGGGGTCCCAGCTCAGTTGCAATGTAAGGTGCTTCCTAGTTTCATGAGGCACTATAAAAAAGATGTTATACAGCATATCAACACTAAACACATACACACACACACACACACACACACACACACACACACACACCCCAGACTAGAGCAGAATAGATATACCAGATCCTTGTCTTTAAAGAACAGCTCCATTTTCTCACAACAGTGAATGAAGCCCACCCACTGCAAACAAGGTCTTTTAATTTGAAGAGCATGCAGCTCAGCATTATCACCACAGCCTGTTTTGATTTTTAAAACATGTACCTTGTCTAACTGGCCCAGGCCCTAGGTTTGATCACTACCCAAAATAATAACTGTTTCTTGTCATGTAAAAGATAAAAGATGACAATTGGTGAAGTGCCCGCCACCCAAACATGAGTACCTAAGTTCTGATAGCTAACAACCACAAAAAAAGTCAGGTACAGTCTCACGTGTCTGTAACCCCAAAACTGGTAAAGGCAGCATCCCTCGAGTTCAATGTATTCTTAAGTATATGAAAAAACGAAGATAAAATTTCTAGGGTGTTATCTTTTTCTGTTATCTAATATTAATTCACTGAAAATGCATTAATTTTCCTTCCCAATCTGATAATGGAAACAGCTTATTATAAAATTAGAAAATGCTAGATATTATCTGCTAAAATTTTATCATTTTTAATTTAAAATTCTTTCCAAAAAATGTAGGAAAATTTCAGATGCCTGTGTCTAAATTAGAAGATGAAGTCAAACACATTAAGTGTATGTGTGGCCACACCTCAAAGCAGCAAGGTCTGGAGACTGAGTACAAACACTGCTTTCTCCACCAACCCCTCTGGAAGCTAGAACATTTGTGTGTGCATGTGTAGAGAGAGGGGCGGGGTGGAAACAAAGAGACTAGTGAGAGCAAGAGCTCGGAGCTCCCCTGTCTGGACAGACCTAGGAAAGCAGCAGGAGAAGCAAAGTAGGGCCCTCTAGATCACGACCTCGATCTCTCTGGAACTCTCCAGACGCCAGGCCTCAGAAGTGGCAGTGCGCTACACTAACGATGCCTGCTCCTCCTTTTTATTATCCTAGTTTTTGGTCCATCTTGCTCCTCTTTTTTGACTGTTTGAGGTAATTTATCCTTATGACTTCAATTGAAAGAATAAAATGACAAGACTAGAGGATATGGTTTTTTATCAAGGAATATGACTTCAAAGTCCAGGATTAACTCTTAAACACAATGAAGAAAAATTACTAATTTTATTTTTTAAAGGTTCTCCTCCTCCTCTTCTATTTTCTTCTCCTTCCTATGTTTATGTAGCCCTGGTTGTCCTGAAACTCACTTTGTAGATCAGGCTGGCCTCTTAACTCAAGAGATCTGCCTTCCTCTGCCTCCCAAATGCTGGGGAAAGACTCTTTAACTGTCTAGGCTGTACACACATACGATGAGCATCTCTAGGCCCTGAGGAGTTAACAAACGCCATCCAACTATCACACAGTAACAGTACCGAAACAATACAGAAATTAGCAAACGCAATTTCATCAATAGTTTCACTATGAATCGAAATGTTTTAAGTAATACATGAAATGTCCTGTGAGCCACTGAGAGCCTTGCCCTCCCCACTCCTCTCTGCTTTTTCACATAGTGTCCTGTGGTGTTTGCTGGCCCTGAACTCACTGTGCAGCTGAGCAGCACTCGGAACTCCAGACCACACTACTTTTCTATGTCCCAAGTGCCAGAATGACAGAAGTGGACCATCATGCCCAGTTACTGGGCTGATTTCTTTAGTACCACAACTTAATTATTCTAGTATACCCTGGAAACAGTTGTGTAAGCTTTGTGCTTCACTGTCTATTGTGTTCTCCTAAAAACACTTGAGGAGCTGGCACAATGGTACAGTTGTAAATGCAGTACTCAGCCAGGCAGTGGTGGCGCACGCCTTTAGTCCCAGCACTTGGGAGGCAGAGGCAGGCGGATTTCTGAGTTTGAGGTCAGCCTGGTCTACAGAGTGAGTTCCAGGACAGCCAGAGCTACACAGAGAAACTCTGTCTCTGGGGGCAGGGGTGGGGGGGAAGTAAATGAAGTACTCAGGAGACAGAAGCAGGAGGGTTATAAATTCTGGTCCAGCCAGAATTTATATAGTAGCTTTAAATTTATATGTAGTTTTAAACTACATATAGTTTAAAGCTTAACATGGGTTACAGAGTGAGACTCTATCAAAGTAAAAACAGAAAGAAATCAAAACAAAGCACACCAACAGTCCAATTTCTAAGTAAAGGACTAGTTTGTGAATGTCCTATGAACATGGCAACCCACCAGGTCTGAAAGGGAACTCAGTAAGGATGCCCTTCCCAAAACCACCACTCTGTGAACAGCCTGCAAAGTTCTGAAGGAACTGAGAACTATCACACATGAAGCTTCCCCAATTTCTCTCCCATGCAGAAAAGTCTCTTCTGAAGAGGATTTTGTTTCCAACACAACATGGGGCACACAGCAACAGCCTGGATTATCAAGTCCTGTGTGCAGATACTGATCTCTGCCCTCTGCTTTCAGTCTGAAGAGGTGGTTACAGGATACAAAGCAATGCACATACACTCATCATTTCACCATAAACTGACAATCTCATAGTAAGAGATATATTTGCCCTTTACAGGCCACAAAAATTGCAAGAATGTATGTATAGCTTTCCTTTAAATACTAAAAATAAGATAACTAGTCAACAACAAAAATATATATAAGAAGCATTCTGAGCTATGGACTATTGCTAACTCAGTCAAAATTACAAAATGGCCGGCATCTCCCATAAACAGGTAAGACTTCCAATGGAGGTACTGGGACACCAACCCCCTGCTACAAAACCTTAGACCTACAAGATGTGCTAGGAATGGCCAACCAATGACTGGTCCAGCTTAAGACCCTGGCCGTGAGAGAGAGCCTACCCCTTACACTATTCATGATATTCTGCTATACAGACAGGAGCCTAGCATAACTGTCATCAGAGAGGCTTCACCTAGTTACTGATGGAAACAGATGCAGAGACCCACAGCCAAACATTAGGTGGAGTTTGGTGAATCTTGCAGAAGAGGGAAAGGAAGGATTATAGGAGCCAGAGGGATCAAGAACACAAGAAAACCTACAAAGTCAACTAATCCAGGTCCATAGGATCTCACAGAGACTGAACCACCAACCAGGGAGCCTACATGGAACTAAGTTAGGCCCTCTGAGCATATGTTATAGTTGTGTAGCTTAGTCTTCATGTGAGACTCCTAACAGCAGGAGCAGGGGCTGTCTCTGACTGTGTTGTCTGCCTTTGGGACCATTTCCTCCTACTGAGCCGTCTCATCTACCCTCAATAAAAGAGAATGTGCCTAGTCTTATGGCAATTTGGTATGCCAGGACTGTTTGACAGTCATGGGAAGGAGTGGATAGGACAGAGGGAGGATGTGAAGCAGGGAGGAAGAACTGGGAGGAAAAGAGGGAGGGGAAACTGTGGCTGAGACAGAAATAAATTAATTAATAGGAAAAATTACAAAGTGACAAAACATGAATTTTTAACCCTGAACACAAACTACAGGGATGTATTGCTTTGGGTCAACAAGACAGCTCACCTTATAAATGTACCTGCCACCAAGCTTTATGAACTGAGTTTAATCCCCAAAAACTACATGGTGGAATAACATAAACAATTCCTATGAGCTGGTCTCTGACTTCCACATGTGCACCATCATGTGTGTACACACACATATATGTATATATTAAAAAAGAAATAAAATGTATTAAGTTTTAGAAAGGAAAAGGCATTCCCATGTTTTACGAGTTACTTGGTTCACTTGACAAGCACTTTTTGAGCACTGTACTGTGTGTACCCAGTTTAAACACAGTAACAACAAAAGAAGGAAGCTTTCCTAGAAGGATCTATGCTTTAAAAAAAGAGGCGGAAAAAAAGATAGGATAATGACAAGATACTGAACTACTATAAACAGTGTACTACCAATTGTCATAGGCTCAGAGGTAAGTTGACAAAATACTCAGAAGATAAAGGGACTACTTTTGATAAGGGGCAGAGTAGAGAGAGTGTTGTCTGAGCTGAAAGGAAGGGAAGACCATAGACGGGAATACAGAAATAACAGGTAGGCTAGGGAGATGGCTCAGTTTAAATGTTGCCGTAATCATAATGTAAATGTCTGATATGCAGGATATCTGATATTTGACCCTTGTGAAAGGATTGTCCAACCCCCAACGGGGTCACAACTCACAGGTCAAGAAGCACTCATCTAGCTAAATCAACAAGCTTTAAATTCAATGAGATGCTATCTCAAACCATAAGGTGAAAAGTTATTAAGGAAGACATCTAAGGTTAAACTCTTGCTTCCACATGTACACACAAACACATATACACACACTTACATGAGCATACCCACAGGGTAGGGGAGAAAAAGAAGGAAGAGGAGGAGGGAAGGATGGCAGGAAGGAAGAGAGAGATCACAGGGCGAACACACACAGGTGTTAAATCTTGCAAAGACACTACAGGAGTTAGCAAATGCCTGGGATCAGAGGTAGGGAAGGACAGAAGAATAAACACTAAGCTCTGGGATGGAACACACCACCTAAATGTTTACAGACCAACTAGAAGCACCCAGGAAGACAGTGCTAAGAACAGGGACTCATTCACACTGCTCCTGCTGAAGGTCGTGTTCTTCCAAGGCAGACGGGAGGGGCAGCTCTTAAGGAGCACCATAGACACCTGCAGCAGGGAGAACAGTCAAGGGAAGAAAGGAGCAGCAGCAGATCACAGCAAAAGAAGCAACTGAAAAAGATCAAAAGTGCAGAAAGATCAACAGGGAACTGAGAAGAGGCTATTGGATGCTGGCTATCGACAACCCACTTCCAGTAGTACAACAGCAGAGTATTAAGACAGCTTGTGGAAGGTGCTCTTCCTCTCAGCAGAGGCTTTCAACCCATTGCTGTTGAACAATCCTTTCACAGATTGCCTAAGACCATCAGACACAGAAGCTTACATTACAATTCATAACAGTAACAAAATTACAGTTATGAAGTAGCTATGAAATAATATGGTTGAGGGTCATGACATGAGGAACTGTATTAAAGGGTCTCAGCATTAGGAAGGTTGAGAACCACTGCTCTAGGACCTCAGACAGGACTTTTCCTTACCCATGGTTCTTGTCAGTCCAGCAAAGCCCATACTTAGCAAGAAGCAAGCCTACCATTCCTGCTAGCTAGGTCCCTCCACTTGTGATATCTACTCAGTCTTGCTATCTACTCAAATTCCCATTTGATAACTTACTGTTGTAAATGGTATTAATAACTTTATTAGTTCTTATTTGGCTGGCCAGCCCCCCCCCACCAAATAATGGAGACAGTCCTATGATTTATTTAATCAGCTTTAGCACAATTATGGATGATTAACCTTAAACTATTTTTCTACACTAGACTGGCTATTTCCCAGCTGCAGTCCCCAAGTTACTTGCTGTCTGAGTCTCACCCAGGTTATCTCTGCTCCATCAGTCGTCCTGAGGGGACACTTCTCTGGCCACGTGCTCCTGGTCATCACATATAATGGAGACCTCCTACTGTCTCATTTCTCATTTCTCTCCCTCTCTCTCCCTCTCCCTCTCCCCTCTTTGTCCCTATCTGCAACCCCAGCTGGTAATCTACCTCTATTCTCCCCAGTAACTGGCTGTAGCCACTTTTATTTAACTAGTCATAAAAGATTGGTGAGCAAAGTTTGTACAACATCACTTGGTGTACATGAGAATCTGCTTGTTGGGACTGCACCCAGATCTTGGAGAGGAAGCAATATTTAGCATTTGAAAACAGAAAAACCAGACCAACCCCCAACATTTCCTTTTGTCTATAAATAAAAGTTCTTTCTCTTATTATAATAAACAACATACAGTTGAACAATTATAAAAACTATTAGGTAAAGTTTATATTCACAAAGTCCAGTCCATCTGTATTTAGCAACTTGGGATAAAGTACTCTGTTATCTATCCTATGTTGGTGAGTCTGGAGTTCTGAATCTAAATCATTTTCTATCATAATTTTCATTACTAACCTAAAAACATTTTCTTAGACCTAAAAACATTTTAAATCCTAAACAATTTAAGCTTAATTGTGAGATTATGACTATCTAGTCTTCAATCCCATCAGAGACTTTCGAAGGAATAAAATATTGCCTGGGTGTGCAGAAAGTGCAGGAAATCAGCTTCCAGAACTATAGAAATGACAGAGGAGCTGGCTGCCTGGACAGTCCTCCAACATTGTCTGTAACACTGAAGCATCCATCTTTAGCCTTCTAGCCCAGTATATCTAACAGACTTATTTGGAGCAGGAACTATGAAGTGCTATCCTACCTTGCCTTGCAAAGCTTGACAGTTGACTTGCTTGTGTCCATCTTTGTCCATTTTGGACAGAATTCTGTCTGTAGTTGAAGCAAAGGCAGATTTTACCCAGTGGCAGCTTGCCACATTTGAAGTAAACTCCATAAAGAGATTATCTGATGTTAATCATCTTCTTTGAGGGGGAATGAGGTACTGCCAGGAGCAGACCTGTCTCATTGTCTAAAAACAGCTTAAATTGTTAAATCATCTTTAAATGCCATACTCTGTGAATCTCCTAGGCTTTTGAAGACCATCTATCTATAGTATATGTGAATTGTTTTTAGCTGTTTACTACCTGATTAACCTAGGAAGCAGATTTTGTGATAAACTAGTCTAGTATCTAACATGACCATGAGTTTAATTGACTATTAACTCATATTACTTATCCTAAGCAGCTTGTAATAGCAGCTTTAAAAGGAACCAGAACTTCATATTACACTATTAAGAATCATCTAGGTACAATACCCAAAATAAGATTGAAAACATGTATACAGGGACTGGAGAGACGGCTCACCAGTTAAAAGCACTGTCTGCTCTTCCAGAGGTTCTGAGTTCAACTCCCAGCAACCACTTGATAGTTCACAACCATCTATACTGGGATCTGATGCCCTCTTCTGGCATGTAGGTGTACGTGCAGATAGAGCACTCAAATACATTTAAAAAAAAAAAAAAAAACTTTTTAAAAAACCATGTATACATAGTATATTTTATACAAAAAATCTACACCAATGTAACAAAATACAACCTTAATATGTAACAATATACAAAGATCTATACCAGTGTAAGATTATTGACTATAAACTAGTCTTTGGTTTAAGAGAAGATCCAATAATCTACTTTTTCCTAGTCTTCCTATATTATTTCTAGATCCACTCCTTTTTGCTATTGTTGCTATATTATTTCTATATCTCCCTTTTCCTTCTTAACCCCTTTCCCTTTACCTGAGGAAGAAAGGATAGAGAAAAGAAAAAGAAAGAGAGAAATCCTCGTTTCCTATACCTTGTTTGTCTGCTTTTTTAAATCAAGACCATTTAATAACTTGTAAGCAATCCCTTTAGAATGACAAGCATCCATCACCCAATAGAGTGACCAAAACCTACCCTCCCCCCACCTTAAGAGAATGGGACACTGTTCTCTTAAAATTGCTTCCTGCTGATTTTGGAATATAGTTTTTCTTTTGGGGGACCCAAGAAGATTAGGAAAATAGTTAGACTTAAGAGAGCTAGCTGTAACAATTGTCCAGTCTCTATATGCTGTGGAAATATAAGCTTAAATGAAATCCAGACTGGAACAGTCTGTGATGCTGAATGAACTGAATTAGTTGTTTTGAAATTGAAGTCCCCCAAATAATCAAGACATAATTCTATTGATCTTTTTAATAGGACTTGGCTATAGTCACTTTTATTTAACCAGTCAGAGAAGATTTATGAGCAAAGCTGATACAACATTATTTGGTGTGAGAATCTACCAGTCAGGATTGCAACCAGATCTTAGGGCCAATATTTAGCATTTAAATACATAGCAGTTTCAGACCAACCCTCAACAATACCTAGTCACTGGGCAACTCTCAATAAGAACCCTGTAGAAAAAGGTTAGCAGGGTCTGTCCTCCTAGCCTTGATGCACTCTCTTCCCATCGCCACCCTCCCACTCCCACTGCACACATTTCTTGGTTATGTGCTGTTAGAATACAGGATATAAAACCTTTCTCAACTACTGTAATAGTACTGACACTGACACGATCACCTTAAGTATCTTCTTATGTCTTGGTAAGCTTCAGAATTCTTTCTTTAACCTCCCTCTCCACTAGGAGTGAAACACACTCACAAGCAACCTATACTTAACTGCTTACACTGCTCAATACGCTGTGCTGAAAAGAGATGGGAGATAAGGAAAGGGTAAGCAGACGTGCAGAAAGCTACAGTGGGGTGCCCAGGCTGCTCTGTCCTGCAGCAGTGCAGGAGTAGACACCACTCAGAACTGTACCCACAGCTGAGGACCCCTTGTTCTTCAAGAACCTCTACTTAGGTAAAGCCAGATCCTGGAATTCACCACAGAAAATAATATCAGGACCAGACAGAACAAATCAGAGTTGGGGGTTTCTTAAAATGAAATTTTAAAAATGATTTATTTAGTTTATGTATATGGGTCCTCTATTTCCATGTACCCCTGATGGTTGTGGGTCACATGATGGGTTGCTGGGAATTGAATTCTGGATTTCTGGAAGAGCAGCCAGTACTCTTAATTGCTGAGCCATCTCTCTAGCCCTAAAATGAAAAAAAAAAAAAAAAACTTAACACAAATTTAAGCCATGAAGGTTAGTAGAAGTTCACTCCGGGGAAGAAAAAAGAAGCACACCCAAGAGTAAGGGTGTGGACTTCTCCCAGGAGAAACACAAATAAGTGTCTTAGTAATATCTGTACATACAATTTTGGTGACTCTCAAGTTACATCTCAAAGGGTTATTAGGATTTTTTCCCCTTTCTCTCTTTTATGATAAATGAGATTAAAGGGTGACTTGAGATTACAAACAGATAAATGATAGGCCACAACGGTTGTACAAAAAGACTCCCACGTCTTTAACTATTAATGGGGTTTTGGTGTAAGTCCTAGAAAACTCAAGGTCAGTAGTTGGAAAGAAGAATGTTAGTATTCTTACTCAAAAATCTCTCTCTATAAAAGAGACCGTGTCTTTACGCCAGCAACCTATGCAAATGCTGTGAGTTGTGAGAGACTTCAACCAAACCCAAAATATGGGGATCCTATCCCTTTTCATGTCCCCAAAATTCCACGTACCTGCCTCACTCTTAACGAACTTCAATTTTTTTGTATCCCTAAAACAGTAATGGAACAGAATTCCCCCTGAAAATAGGGGAATGTTGAAAATTTATGACCACTGCAAGAGTACCAAAATTAAGGGGAGCCTTTATTACATGGGAGCAGACCATGATCATAAAATAAAAAGAGCCGGGCGGTGGTGGCGCATGCCTTTAATCCCAGCACTTGGGAGGCAGAGGCAGGTGGATTTATGAGTTCGAGGCCAGCCTGGTCTACAGAGTGAGTTCCAGTACAGCCAGGGCTACACAGAGAAACCCTGTCTCAAAAAAACAAAAATAAATAAATAAATAAATAAATAAATAAATAAAATAAAAGGAAAGGAAACCAATTTAGGAAGAAAAAGAAACTAATGACACAAAGCATAGAAAGTGAACTCCCCACAAACTGCTCCTATCTTCCTGCACAATCTCTTGTGAGTCACCTCAAATTCTTCCTGGACAAACAAGAGGTATTAAAAAACAGCAAAAATAAAAGCCCTTAATACACATGAAATATAAATGTTTAAACACATATAGTGAAAGTCACATGAAAGCTAACAGGCACACAGCCCAATACTGACTACAACAAAAGACTATACTCCTTTTACTTTCAGAGCCCTGAGAATCTGAGTCAGCCATCTTGATAAGGAGATAACACATGAACAAACAAGTTAATTTATGTGCAATTCCTTTGTACAGATAAAATGAAAATGAACAATAGTTTAATGAACTGGACATTATTCTCTAAATATGCCGAATTATTCAGAAACATCTCCTGGTTGTGGACTGAACCTGGCTGGCTGCCTGTCTGCCCTCTGCTGCTGCACTGCTCTGACTGCTGAGGCAGGGCAGCTGACCCACTCACTCTGCTTCACTCTTCCCACAGCCCCAGCACTTGGCATATTTTATACATTTTTTGTTATCTGTTTCCCCTACTGTAAATATGAACAAGAAATAAAGCAGAAACTAAGACTTGCCTGGCACATATTAGGCCCCCGATAAATATTCATCAAACAGATAAGCAAACAAATTGGAGAACAGAAATACACACCCACAGTCCTGGAGCTACTCAAAATCAAAATCATGTGTTGGCTTCCTTACCTCAGTATATAATCTATCCCTCCCCAACCGCATATGCTCTGTGATCTGTAGTAGGTTTCATTTCTGACCCCGCATTTCATAAACTCTTCTTAGTAATGCCTTACCCTCTAATAAGACTGCTTTTTCTTCTTACAGTGCAATTCCTTCATCAAATACTTGCCCCTGTATTGTCTTACCCCAACAAGATCCTCAGACCATAAATGAAAATATTTCAGGCAATATGCTGAATTAACATGGCATTCTTCACAGGTAGAATGCTACCATCACACCTCAGTTTTATCATCATGCCATAGTTTTTTGCCGTACAGAAACGCTCAGCCAAGCATAACTCTTAATTTATTTACAGGACTCACCTGTTGTTTGTTCCATCTAAGTCACAACAACCCTAAAGTCATCTCTACCAGATTAATTTCACAGCTGTTATGGAGCTGGGGACAAGATCTACATCAAAGATGGGAACAGAAGGAACGTGGAACATGTGGTACAGGCTGAAGGTTGAGCGCTGATGTGAGAAACAGGACAGCAGGAAGGCCTGTAGCTGCTTACAGAGCCTAAGGGACCCATTCAGCTTTCCAATGTCGAGTCTGTGGTCAGAAAACTCCATTCTAGTAACGATGGTTCCTGGACTGCATCCTCTGCAGTCCTGCCTCACATCAAGAGACACTTGCAATCTAAAAGGTGAGGTCAGGGGAAAGAGAGGAGCACCTGAGATCAGCTGCAGAACAGTGAGGTGGCTGTGGGCCACACCATGCTCTTGCTCTGACTCACCGTCGCCACTTCACATCACACCTGACACCTTAACTCTCAAGAAGCTCAACCTCTTCTCAACTTAAAACAACCACTCAAAACACACAAGGGCATTTCTGTTCTTTGGGGAAAGGAAAAAACAATCCACAAATGAGAAATTTTCTTTGAGGTTCTTGATATAAAGCCATTCTAACACTACTGCAGTGTGTTTTATAGTGGTCGAGACATTCACACACCTTGTAATCCCACCACTTGAGAGACAGAGGCCAGACACCTGGAGTGGACTGCATGGTTTGAGATGGGCCTGAGCTACATCAGACTGTCCGATGGGGGAGCGGGACAGATTTCCTTTCCTTTCAGCTTTGTTTTTAAACTCAGATGGTCCTTTGCTAATCAGAACTTCGCTGAAATCTACTTCACATCCTATTTAACATTCATTTCTTGCAAGTGTTGCTACAGTGTGTTTTTAGTGTAGTCATCAAGTACTTGCTTTTATAACAAAAAGTCAAAGGAGGAATGTAAATTATAACTCTGTCAGACATAGTTTAATTAACATGGCTTTTCAATGTTTAATACGGCAGCCCTGTCCTGTCACTTTCTTCCTATCTTTCTTTCATTTAAGAGTAACAATTAGTCCAGCAAGATGGCTTGGCAGGTAAGGTCATTTGCTACCAAGACTGAAAACCAAAATTTGAGCCCCAAAATCACATGGCTGAAGGTGAGAACTGATTCCCACAAGTTGTTTCTGACCTCCATGTGTGTGCTACAGTGTGCACATGACAAAAGAAAGAAAAGAAAAGAAATGAAAAAAAGGGGGGGAAGGAAAGAAGGGAGGGAGGGAGGAAGGGAGGAAGGGAAGGAGGGAGGGAGAAAAAAAGTCGATGCACATCTTTAATCCCAGCACTCAGGAGGCAGAAACAAGTGGATCTTTGTCAGTTTGATGCCAGCCTGGTCTTCAGAATGAGTTCCAGGACAACCAGGACTACACACAGAAAAACTGTCTTGAAAAACAAACAAACAAACAAACAAACAAACAAACAGAAGAAGAAGATTTTTATCAACCAATAAGAATCAGAGCTCTAGATGCAGTGACCGGTGCTGTAACCCCGGCACTCAGACTGGAGCAGGTCAGCTCCAACACATGTGTTTTCAAAAGAACGAAATGCAACTTACAGACATCATTTTCCATGGAGGAAAAAGCCATCGTTTTACACAGAGAGTTCAGGGATGTTACATGTTATGGTAGATAAAGTTCCTAAGGGTGTTGATCCCCTCATGTGAGATTAAGGCAGCGTCCCTTAGCCACATCAGGGAGAACCGTTCAGAGACTGAGGAAAACTACAGCAGCTCAGCCCAGCAAGGTCCTCTTTTACTCAGATGTCTCAAGAGAAGAGCAGAGTACAATCCCATGTTACACCAACCTGGTTAAAGAGATCAACAATTATTTTGCTTATGCCATCTCTTTTGAACTATTATTGCAACCTTTTACACACACACACACACACACACATGCACACGCACACGCACGCACATATATATGTATGTGTAGATCAAAAATTATTTTTCTACCAAATTTCTTATAACTGCTTTAAATCAATCTAAAATATAGAAGTAGATTTTGGCGCTCAAAATTAAAAGACAAATAATTTGTGCCTTCTTTTTTGAAACCAGGTTCACCAAGTAATCTAGACTAGCCTAGTGCTCCTAGTAATCCTCCTGCCTCAGACTCTCATGTCCTGGGATTACAAGAGTGCTAGCTGCTTCCTCTTGTTATGCATTAATCAGATCCTCAAACTCTAAGAAAATATACAGTCTGACATGTGCCTCTGGTGCCATTAAATTTCCACACAGAGAAAAACAGAGAAAATATGTGTCTATGTGGAAAGAATGATGTTAAGACAGAAAATGTTGACAAAAAAGGATTTAAAAAAGTTAAACATTTTTTTCTTAACAACAAATCTTAACTTTTTGTAACTGTACATATTACCAAAGATTGGGACATATCTCCAAAGGCTGGGCTAGTTATAAAACAGTAACCTGAAGGCGCAGAGGTGAGTCATCAATATTCCTTTACATACTGCACACAGATGGCAAACATCAACTATAACAACTACGAACTATGAACTGTCCTGGAACTAGCTCTGTAGACCAGGGTAGCCTCAAATTAAGAGCACTCTAAATTCCAGGATGCTGGCAACTATTGATTTTTTTTTCACTCTTTTACATGATACCAGATTTAAAGACAAATTTTAAAACTGAATAAGGAAAGAGATAGCTCAGCAGTTAAGTGTACTTAATGTTCTTATAGAGAACTCAGGCCGGGCAGTGGTGGTGCATGCCTTTAGTCCCAGCACTTGGGAGGCAGAGGCAGGCGGATTTCTGAGTTCGAGGCCAGTCTGGTCTACAGAGTGTGTTCCAGGACAGCCAGAGCTATACAAAGAAACTCTGTCTCGAAAAACAAACAAACAAACAAAACAACAAAAACAACAAACAAAAGAGAACCCAGATTGAGTTCCCATCATCTACAAGGCAGCTCACAACCATCTGTAACATCAGATCCAACAGGCACCAGGCATGCACACACACACATACACACACACAAAACACTCACACATAAAACATGTACATCTAACAAGTGTCAGCAGACAGAAAAGAATGTGGAAGTTTCCTCAAAATTAGCTTTTGGTCACAGAGATCATACTGAAAGCACTCAGCTGACCTGTCCTTTTGAAATTAAATTTTAACTACCATCACACACACACACACACACACACACACACACACACACACACACACACGACATTCCCATTCAACTTCTTGGAAGGACTTCTACAGAGATGTCTATAAGCAGTGTCAGGACAGTGACAAATCCTACACAAACTAAGACAATGAAAGTTTTCTGTGGTGAAGGGCTGAGAAATGATGGTTTCTTAGTAACTTTTCTATTACTATGACAAAACACCATCACCAAGGCAACTTTAATTTGTTTAATTTGGGACCCCAGTGACACACTTCCTCAAAAAATGCCACACCTCCTAATCCTTCCCAAAACAGTTCCATCAACTAGGAACCAAGCATTCAAATATCTGAGCCTAAGGGAGCCATTCTCATTCAAACCTCCACATTCCATAGCCTAGCCCCTCAGGCTTATAGTCAGACCATGTGTAAAATTCATTTAGTCCAACTTCAAAAGTCCCCATTATCTTTCTCAGCTTCGACAACTTTTAAAAGTGCAAAATCTGTTCTTAGACTAAAAGCAATCTCTTAACTGTAGGCCCTATAAAATTAAAAAGCGAACTATGGAGTCCCAACGTACAGTAGAACAGAATACATGTTACCATCTCAAAACAGAGTCAGGCAGAGGAAGAAAAGACTGAACCAAAGCAAGACCAAAAACTAGCAGGGCAAACTCCAAATCCTACAGTTCAGCGGTTCTCAGTCTTCCTCATGCTGCCACCCTTTAATAGAGTTCATCATGCTGTGGTGACCTCCAACCATGATGTTATTTTTGTTGCTACTTCATAACTGCAATTTTACTACTGTTATGAATAGTAATGTATGTGATACGTGACCCCTGTGAAAGGGTCATTTGACCTCCAAAGTTGTCACAGGCCACAGGTAGAGATCACTGTTACGCCGCATGTCTGGCAGCAGAGGGCTCAAATGGCTCTGCCCTTCTACCTTTACTAAAACACACTTTTCTCGTGGGCTGGTTCCACACTCTGTTTGAAGCTCTCCTCAAAAGAAACCCAGTGTTCTGCCATCTTCAACATCTTGGAGTCTCCAACACAATCTGGGCTTTATTTCATTGCTTCACAAACATGGCCCTCTCTGGACCTCCATGCAGGGACTCCCAGTCACATCCCTGGCCCCAGCAGCTCTATGAAATCACATTTGCAAAAGCTTTTCTCCATTGTTTTTTAGAAGCAGGAAATTCTCCTAGAAGCTTAACTCCCTGGGGTCTTGCCCTGAGGTCACCACTCCCTCTGGTCCATTTCAGATCAGGCCTTTCTTTAATCTTCTCATCTCTTCTAGCTTTGAATTCCATAAATTTCATAGTGTAATTTTTCTCCTCAAACTACATTTTATATTTCTTTTTGCCCAATTTGCTCATTTTTATTGTAAACCCTAATAATGGTGATTACTAATAACCATGTGACATAGTCCATAGTTGGCTGTCTTGAAATCTCCCCCAGCAAGTAAATTAATCACTTTTCAATTTAGCCTCAGGCAGAGTCTTAGAACAAGGGCAGAAAGTATCCACATTCATTGCCAAAATATCACAAGAATGTTTTCTAGCCCAGTCGCTAATATTGTTCTACCCTGAAACCTCAAGCTGGGCTTCTGTAGTCCACATTACTGTCAGCACCGTTGTCTTCCCACCCCAGAATATCCACTTAAAGCATTCATTCACTTTCCTAGTCCAAAGTAGTCCACAGTCTTCTAATACAGCAGGATCAATGACTTCACAACAGCACATTCCCTGGTATCAGTTTCTATTCTAATGACTTTTCTATTGATGTTATAAGACATTATGACCAAGGTAATTTATAAAAGAAAGCATATGCCAGGTGGTGGTGGCACACGCCTTTAATCCCAGCACTTGGGAGGCAGAGGCAGGCAGATCTCTGAGTTTGAGGTCAGCCTGGTTTACATCGTGAGTTCCAGGACAGCCAGAGCTATACAGAGAAATCCTCTCTTGAGAAATAAAAACAAAACACACATGCACACAGAAAGAAAAGGGGAGAGAGAGAGAAAGAGAGAGAAAGAAAGAAAGGAAGAAAGAAAGAGAGAGAGAAACAAAAATAATATTAAAAAGTAATTTAAAATTATACTTTCAGAGGGCTAAGATCCTTGATGACAGAGCAAAGGCTTGGTGGTAGGAATAGCTGAGACCTTACATCTTAATTCACAGCTTCAACAGAGAGCACACTGAGAATGGCATGTCTTGAAATCTCGAATCCTGCCCCCAGTGATACCATACCTCCAACAAGGCCACACCTCCTAATCCTTCCCAAACAGTGCCACTAACTAAGCAGGTATATATGCATGCATGCCTCTGAGAGGCCAGTCTCCTCTAAACCTCCACAGATGGTAAGAAAGTACTTTACAGGTGATCTATGATTATAATGTAGAGTGAAAAATTATAAAGATCATTTTATAAAGTATATACAGGTTTTTCTTTAGGCTTTTCTTTAAAAGACATGAAAAATATAGAAAGTTTTTCTGACCCCTAGACCTGAGCAAAAGAATGCAGGTTCACTAGTTCTAAGAAATCAGAACTAAATGTAAGATTTTGGGCCTTCACTGCCCCAGGATACATTCCACATTCCAGGAGGGGTACATTATCTCAGAGCCAGAGGACACTTGCTAGATTAACATTCAAGAAAGAAAGGGAGGGACAAATTAACATTCCTTAGACCTCAGGGAAGAAAACCCACTTGTGGGTAGGGAAGGCCCAAAGCAGGAAGACACATTCCTGACCACAAAGAAAGATGCAAGTCATTTGGGTGGTTCCAGGAACTGGCTGACCACTAGATAAATGGTTGAGGTTACATCCTTACAAAAGATAAGTGTATAAGATGTTTTCCGAATGACCCTGACTAAATTTGGGTTGGGACCTTTTAAGACTTTCTATGTTATGTTTCCTTAGCAACCCCTCACCCCCTCCCAACTCCCCTGGTTTGTGGTTTTCCCCTTTAAAAAGCCCCTCAAACAGCCGGTCTTTGTCAATTCAGCTCCTGAGTGGGCAAACGAATTGACTGTTGGCCGGCCAACTCTCCCTAATAAAGCCTCTTCTGATTGCATCCAGGTATGGTGTCTTGCGAGTTTTTTGGTGGCCGTGACTTCCTGAGACTTGAGTGAGGGTCTCCCGAGTTTGAGGGTCTTTAATAACAATGGCAACTCCATGAGAGTGGAGGTGAGGTAGCCCCAACACCAACTATCCACACAGAGACAAGCACTGTTCAAGGTTCAGTTGGACAGGGAACTGTATTGAGCTCCTAGACCCATCACTGGCCTGGTAGAAACTACAGCCCCTTAAGCTATAAATGATGAGATTCCTGCCAAAGGATGACCTGATACCATGGTAATTCACCCAGTTCTGCCAACTAGGGCTCTACAGATGTGGCCTTGAAGACTCCCAAAGTCGGGAGACCCTTACTCAAGTCTCAGGAAGTCACGGCCACCCACAAACTCGCCAGTACCTGGATGCAATCAGCAGAGGTTTATTAGGGAAGAGAGCTGGCAGCCAACGATCAAACTGCTCACTCTCGCAGGAGTGGAGTTTGACCCCAAGTGGCGGGCTAAGGGACCTTTTAAAGAGAAAAACCACAAACCAGGAGAGTGAGGAGGGGTGAGGGGTTGTCAAGGATACATAACATAAAAATATCGAAACATTCCAGAGGAACCCACCCTGAATGATTTAGTATCATGTGAAAATTTCTCTGTACACCCATTCTTCTCAAAAATGTAGCTTTACCATGTCACTGTGCCCTACCCTGTCATTTACCAACTATTTCTGATTAACTATTTCTCACTTGCTCCGGTCATTGTGTTTCACCACCTAAATGACTTACATTCTTTATTTTCCTTTTCTGTACAGCCAGTTCCCAAAACTGGCCTGGCTCGTTTCAGAGGAAATTTTCCATGTCCTTTAAAGAAAAACCTAAAGGAAAGTCTGTATATATCTTATTAACCTTTTTTTTTTTTTTTTTTTTTTTATAATTTTTCATTCTTCAGCCTGACACACCATCCTGTCAGGCACAGCAGCAAAAAGGCCTAAATTAGATGATCTCTGACTTTCCTATTATCCTAGTGATTACTAGAAAACAAGCACTCCCCTATCTGGTAGATTCCAGCAAAATGTCCAAGGTGTACATTTCTGACTGCAGAGCAGGGTGAGTGAGCTGCTCCAAGTATACACTAGAGTCCTGAGAAAGGCAGGACCCAAGAAGGGACCACATCCTGAAAGTTGCAGCAATAGGTTTGTAGACCAAATGAGCACAGCCAGTAAATGAGTCTGTCAGAAACATATTTGACTATTTTTGAGATTTAAAAAACTGTCAAGGTGGAGATGTAACTCAGTAGAATGTTTACCTAGCACAAATGAGGTCTTAGGTTCAACTCCAAGTATAAAAGAAAAAAAAAAAAAAACTAACTTTGCACCAGTAAGTTTGCTCAGCAGGTATTAACTGCCAAGCCTCCTGACAGGAGTTCAAACCCCAGGACATATGGTTAAAAAGACAGAACCAAGTTCCAAAAGGTGTCCTCTGACCTCCACACACGCACTCTACCATGCCCCTCTTGCCTTCCTCTCCCATAAGTTAATTTAATTTAAAAAAAATAAAATGTATCAAGGTGAAGAGGTCAGCTCAGGGCCTTTGGAAAATTCCACCAGGCCCCCTCCCTTCCCAGAAGGGAGAGGTCGAACGAGCAGTAGGCACTCCTCCCTTACTGGGAGGGAGAGGCTGATTACATTCTTCAGAAAAACATATGGAAAGCCCTTACTACCTCATTTCCTAAGGACCAATCAGTTTAAAAGTTACACTGTTCCACCAATCATATTGTGCTTAGTTGTTGTTGCTCTATTCTGCCTTTCGAAACTGCATAAAAACTCACCAAATGAGCTGTTTGGGGTCGCCTCTCCTTTGGATGCAGGACAACCCCATCGAACTAGAGCAACAAACTCCTCTTCTTTTGCATCAATCTCCAGCTCTATGGTGGTTCACTGGAAAGTGGGGGTATGGCTAAGGCCTATCAGAGTCTTAGAAAGGTTGACAGAGACTCGTGTTCATTTGAAAGTTGAAGAGAAAGTTTCAAATCTCTGAATTTTCAAGATAAACATTTTCAAGAAACTGGTGTGATGACGCACCCTTTTAATCCTACCATATGGGAGACAGAGGCAGAAGAATCTGCGAGTTTGAGGCCAGCCTGGTCTACAGAGCTAATTCCAGGACAGCCAAGGCTACATAAAGACACCCTGTCAAAAAAAAAAAAAAAAAAAAAAAAAAAAAAAAAACCAAACAAATAAAAACTGGAAGTGGAACCCTTAGGGTTAAAGACAATAGGTAAAGTGCTGCCCCAAAAGAATGAGAACCTGACTTCGGTCCCCAACACCCACATCAGACAGTCAAGAGTGTAGGCCAGTTCCTATATTCTCAACAGGGGAGACATTGGGGTAGCAGGGTACCTGAGGCTCTCTGGCTGGCCAGTTCAGCCTACATGGCAAACCCAGAGTCCCAGTGAGAGACTGTCTCAAAATTAAGATAGGGAGCTGGGGAAAGTGGGTGAACGGTGGATGAAGTGCTTGTGGAACAAGTGTAAGGATCTGAGTTTGGATGCCCATGAAAAGCCTGTGTAACAACACACACCTGTAACCCCAGCTCGAGGAGGAATGGGGGCAGGGGATTGTGTTTCACTCTAACTCAAACAGTGAGCTCCAGGCCCAGTGAGAGACTGCCCCAGAATGTAAACTGGAAAGAGATTATGGAAGACACCCTCTGACTGCCCCACATGCATGAACAGGAGATTACATACAAACACAAACACTACACACACACACACACACACACACACACACACACACACACACGGTAGGACTAAGAGATGGCTCATCAGGTAAAGTTCTTGCCTCTCAGGAGTCAGGTCTTCATGTTTATCCTGAATTCAGACTCTCAAAACCCATGTCGACAAGTGGAAATAGGCAGATGGCTAGAGCTGGTGGCCAGCTTGGCAAAGTTCCAGCCAGTGAGAGGCCCTGCTTGAACAAAAGGTAAGGGGAATCTGAGGAACTACACTGAGGTTTTAAATGCACACTGGCACAAACACAATCACAGAGGATGGTTCCCAAGGAATAACACCCGAAGTTGACCTTTGACCTTCACACAAACACACGCACGAATATGTGCATACATACATAAGCACACATGCACTGCATACTCAAAAATAGGAGTGTATGGGGCTAGAGAGATGGCTCAGCGGTTAAGAGCCCTTCCTGAGGTTCTGAGTCCAATTTCCAGCAACCACATAGTGGCTCACAACCATCTGTAATGGGATTTGATGCCCTCTTCTGCTGTGTCTGAAGACAGTTTTAGTGTACTCACATACATAAAATAAATAAAACTTTAAAAAAATAGGTATACATACACAAAATCACTAAATAAGAGCTTCTAAATTATCTAAATTAACTTCTAGTAATCACCAATACAAATATTACATACATCAAAGAAAAGTGTGAATGAAAATTTGCAACACAAGTTGAAACCTCGACTATACTCTTTGATAGTCCAAGATACTCAAGACAGGCAGTAGTAGTTACTCTGGAAGGCAAAGGTCCCAGCTGGTGAGCTCTCCCCTGAGACTGGCAGAGCACATTCATCTAACCTGGTCCCTTTAAAAATTCCTTTCACCCTGGACTTGGACAAAAGCAACTACATTTAGCAGACAGGCAGATGACACAGGAGTCAGGAATGATCTGCAACAGGCACACAGTTAAAAACAGC
Source organism: Rhabdomys pumilio (assembly GCA_030674055.1). Classification (NCBI taxonomy): domain Eukaryota; kingdom Metazoa; phylum Chordata; class Mammalia; order Rodentia; family Muridae; genus Rhabdomys; species Rhabdomys pumilio. Next base: position 143,340,335 of record JANHMN010000002.1, read on the forward strand.
TGCTGCTCCATCAGTACAAAAAAAAGTGGGTGTGGTAGCTCACCCCTGTAATCCTGGCACCTGGGCTATGGAGTAAGTTCTAGGCAAACCTAGGCTACAGAGTAAGAACCTTTCCGTTTCTCCCAGTCCCCACCCCCTCTTTCTTTACCACCCCCTACTCCTGTGCAGAGGTATGCTACAGTTCACCTTGCAGCAAAGTGCATTTATGTAAACTGAACTCTTTCCCACAAACACATATCAGAACATAGACACATGCCTCCTGCTGAGGGATGGGGGCAGTTTTCCATCCAGGTACAATTCTGCGCCCTTCGTTTATTTATTTCACCTAGGTAAAGGCTTACAAGCTAGGAACCCTTTGAAGAGTATTGTGTTCTCAGGTTAGCTGCCTTAGTTATCAGGAATGTCAGTGTTCTAGAAAATACTAGATGAGTCCAGTTTACTTCTGAAATCCTTAAGAATGCAGAATATCTCAGAGACTGAGACAGATCTATTGTTCCGTACACTCTGAAGCTTTCCTCTGGAAATCGCCTGCAGTGCACTGGCCGCTGCAACAGTTGCCGATCAGCTACAGCCAGAGCTTCTAAAGAAAACATCAGCTAAGGGTACAGCCTTGTATCATTTGTAACCTTTGTACAAAAAAGTCCCCATTTCCACAAAATAGTGCAGATTAAATACAAGGTAAGGTAAAGATATTATTTTTCAGGGAATGAAGAAACAGAAGTAACTGATGGCAGCAGCTGAATTCACTTGGAGGCATTTACAACAAAAAACATTTATGGTATGTGACAACATAACTGTGCCTGGTCAGATGACATAATTAAAACGTAACTGGAAACTGGATATGCTGAATAACTTGTGAGACATGTGCTCGTGGTTGTCGCTAATACATCATCATACCTTCCTACTTTGAAAAACTGAATTCTTTGCAAATCTAAGTTTTGACATACTGAGTTCTCTTGAAATGATGTACCAAGGTCTGTTTTTTGTAAAAGAAAACAATGTACCTTTTCAGTGCTTTTTCCCAGCCCACTGTCATTGCAAACTGTCTTAGCCATTGAAACAATAGTGTTAAGTAACTACATCCACAAAATAACATTTCCCAACCAATACTCAAAATTACGCTGATGATCAGTTACCTTTCAGTAACCAACTTTCTTCTGTCCTCTTTCCTCAGAACACACATTTTCAATTTTAACCAATAACAAATTAAGTTCACATATTATTCTCATTTCCAATGCAATGTACCAAGTCCTCCCCAAATGCCCAACAATCCAACAGGAAGCAACACACGGACGGGGCAATTCCAGAGAGGCTGGGGATGCTCTCGCATCTTGTTCAAAACAGTAATAATAATAAACTTTCCAGGATCTTTATTTACCAACTTAGGGAAAATTGGTTTGCAAACAACTAGCCAACTTCCCTCTCAAGTTGGCAAGTGAGAGAGACTCCGTGCGTTCAGTGCGACCCCAGGACTGGCCCGGGAGCTCACGCCCATTGGCCCTGCCTGAGAGGAGACAATGGGAGCGGCGCGCGGGGCCGCGCTCCAGGAGCCCCGACAAGGCGGCCGGCCCTCCCCGTGCCCCCCAAGCCCGCACTCGGCTCCGGGGCGCCGCCCACCCACGGCAGGGAGCCGGGGACCGCACTCACCGAACAGGGTCAGAGCCATGGTGGAGCCGCGCCTCCCGGCGCTCCTAGCTCCCGCGGCGGCCGGCAGACGGCACCTCGGCGGGGCGGCGGCCCGGGGGGCGTGGCGCGAAGGCCGCGGGGGGCCGCGACGAGGAAAAGTTACGCGCGCGTTAGCGAGGGGCGCGCCCGGCCCGCGGCAGCCCGGCAAGCCACCGCGCGCCCGCACCTGTCGCCGCCATGGGCCCGCGGGGCGCGCGCGGGCGGGCGGACCTGAGGCGCGACCGGCCGGGCGGAGCGACGGCGGCCGGCGCTCACCGCGCACCCCGCGACCTCGCCGACGCCATCTTGCCAGAGCGCGCCGCATTCCCGCCGGCCCCTCGGGCCGCGGAGCGAGCGTTACCATGACAACATGCGCGCGCGGCCCACGGGGACGCGCTCCATCCGCGGCGCCTGGAGTGAGGCTGCGCCCCGGACCCCAACAAGCACACCCCCGAGGCAGCGGTGGCAGCCCCGAGGCTAAGCGGGTGCGGCTCCTGAAATCCCAGGATTTTTCTTGAATGGGATGAGAGAACAGGGCGGAGGATGCTCGGGCTCGCGGGCAGGCGGGGTCTCCTGAGGACCAGGGTTCGTCTAAGGATAGGGGCTCCTGCCGGCGCCCTCAGGGTTAACCCGCAAGCGGTCCCTGCCTGTGGATGCTGCCAACCTTCCCTTGGGATGGAGGAGCCCTCTTGTTTCCGATCAGTTTACCCGGAAACGGGTAATTGAAAAGCATCAGAAATTATCTAAAATAACTGTTAGAAGGCAGGTGCTTAAACCCACTGTGTCATTTTTACGGTGATACCTTGTGGATGTTGTCTGAGGGAAAATCAGCATTTCTCGCTGCCTGGCGAGTCTGCCACAAAAGATTATTCCCCCCGAGCTTTTGGGTTTTATCTGATAATCACAGGCACGGTCTCTAGCTCTGGTGTTTTCTACTCGCCTTGTCTTCGCCTTAATTAGCGAGAGGCCATCCAAACGCCTTGCGATTTTTTTTTCTTTATTTCTCGTTGCTACCTTTGTTCTGTTTAAAATAGTCCTTTTTCCTCCTAGTTTCTCTGTTTAGGATTTGTTAGTGTTTGGGTGTGTAATTGTTTAATCTTAGGTCCTCATTTTCTCCCTCGTGCACCTCTTGTTTTACAAGCTCCTCAGGTTCCCTGGTGTCATTTTTTTTTTCTCTTTTCTCTAAATTTCAACTAGTTATTGTGTTATATAAATAGCTTCTTTTTAATATATCTCAGGAATCAAATCTTTATAAAATGATAATTACTACATCAAATAGAAGTGCAGCTAATCCATCATCGTTTCACAGCATACTCAAGCATCAGAAAAGAAAAAAAAAAAAGCCGGTTGGAAGGAGGAGCCAAGCCTTTTGTTTCGAGCCAGTTAAGTCAAAAAAGAAAGAAATATGAAAATAATCAGCATGAGTGAATAAACGTCTAGGCACCTGATCTTACATTAAATAGGTTAGCTACTGGTGTAAAAATATTTCTTGACATCACTAACATTTTACATCTTTATTGAAACTAAACTCCATTTGATTTTATGTGCCCCTCCCTTTTTTTCTTGTGAAAAAATTACAGTTTATCAAGATAACTGAAAATTCAAGAAAGCTTTGTGAGACAGATTTTACAGCCACAGTAAGATCACTGCGGATCCTATCTGCAGGCAGATAAATCAGTATCTAGAGACCCCACTGTCTCAACCACTGGTCTTCTACTTTTTCCATCACCTAGTGTCTTTGAGGAGCTAGTGGAAATACTTCCCTTCTTCCTAGAAAAGTACACATAAGCACACCAAATTTTTTTTTCACAATTTCAGAAAGATTATTCTGGGATCCCATGTCTTCCCCAACTATCCTTTTTAATCTCAAAAGGTTTTGCCTTTTATAATAATAAAAAAAAAAGCATCGAATTTTGAACAGATTTAAAAAAAAAAAAATTAAGGATTTCCCCACAAATGTGTGTGCCTATTTAAGTGACAACTAAAAGGAAAAGCTTAGGTTTCTGCTGTTCTCCCAACCTCCTCCTTCCCCCACCCCCCAATCCTTTAGAGCATGTTTGGTTTGAATTTAAAAAGAAAAATCTGTTTACTATTAGAAGGAAAGAAGCAAGGTGGATTCTCTGTCCACAACAGTTTTACATTTGTGGGTCCACTTCAAGTTCAGGAGGTTACGTCTTGCCCAGAGTCTTTATTCACAAGCAGCTCTATTCAGGGCTGTATGTCCATGGAGGTTGAGAACAGAAAAGTGTCCATTTTCTCAGTCAACTTAATGAGAGGTACCAGAGCATCGAGCCTTTGGGTGTGAGAGTTCAGGTTACTGAAGTTTTCTCTGCCTGTTGAGTTACCCTGAGGATCAGTAAGAGGGAACTTAGTACCCTCTGCTCTGACTCACCCACTGTACAGCCAGGTTCTGGTTACCAGACCAACATTTCACTTTTTACAAACAGCAACCAAACAGAGCTGAGTCCAGTGATGGATCCAGCTCAGACTTTAATGGAGACCTTACCATTGCCTTCCTCTTGTCTATACAATACCTTGGTAAAACTGCACTCAACATAAACAGCTGTTTTTAAGAAACTGTTTGAAATAATGATACAAGGTGAGTGTTGGCATCTTCTCAGAGCATCTAGCTCTTGCAAGTGATGTTTTCTCACTGACTTTTCTAACAAAATGCTTTCCACACTTAATCTAAGTATTCTATCTTATAAGTAGTACTGGTGCTTATAATGTCACCCTAGCCATTAAGAAATAGTGCGCCCCTTTGCTCACTTAACTAGAAATAAATCAATAGCCTCCTACTTCAGCTTCAATGTGAGGAAGGGGCGTTAACTACCCAGAAGTGATTATTACGGGTGGTGACTTTGATCATTTATAAACTAGGCAAAGAACAAATTTATTTTTCAAGACATACATACTTTATTCAAAAATTTAATTTTGGCTTAGCAGGAAAGCAGCTAGAAGAGCCAGATCTGTTTGTAGTGCTACTAAATAGCTGTTCAGGGTTAAACAAACCTTTGACCTTCTCCATCCATACCTCCCTCATTCATAAAGCGAGAGGATGAAACCGTGGGAGTAGATGGAGTCTAACAGCCTTCTTGCTTGTGTCTGCCACAGTGATCCATAACAGTCTTCAAGTGGATTATGGACAGAGGGAGATGATCGAATCTTTAGCATTACTGTTCATGTAAAGTCCTTCAGTGCTCACTGCAACCAAGAAGCCACCCTTCTTAGAGCACCAGCTCTCTCCTCTCATTCAAAACGGGCTACACAACACTGCTACATTTAGTGCATAAAGGAATCTTTTCCAGTTTCCGCAACATTAGAATTGAATGCATGCTGAGAAATCTACTTTGAATTTACTAAAGTAGCTTCTCATTTCTATCCAAATTTTGTTGAGTAAACAGAACTTGGACAATCCTTTAAAATCCATTTTACATCGTGAACCGATGGCTTCTTAGAGGGTTTTAGGTTTTCTTTCTTTTTCTTCTCTGCTCATTTAGCTTTATTCCCATTGGTAAACATTGATTTGTTCTTCGGTTTTTGAATGAAGCAGAAATTAATGAGGCAGCTTCTGTCTCACAATAACAAGTTAAAATTATAGCACTTTATCTTGTCAACACTGCATTAAACACTGGAATACCAGCCGAATTAGCACAGTTCCAAAAATTGTGCAGAAGTTTGCTGTTAAAGGGGGAAATGCGCAGTTTGTTTCTGCTAATTTGATAGAAGCATTTTCTGTCCTCAGCATAGCAATTGCAAAGGTTGGCGTTATTTATTTAAATGCTAACACTGTCCTTGGCAGCTCCATCCTGTGCATGTTATCAATTGGCAGCTTTGCTTCTATTGTGAGAATTAGTTTGAAGTGAGTTTGATTTGTTGTTAATAATGTGCCCCTTAAACTCTTAATCAGGATGAGGTTGTTCCTTCTCAGGTTTTCTGAATAAACACTGCCTGATATCTGTAGCATTTTGAAAGGATAGAGCTTTATGTGTACAAAAATAACTAAGACAGCACATACCTTGAACATAAGAATTCAGATCATAAAACTAGACTGAGAAAACACATCACAAACTATAAAATTGGCTGTAACACTTAAATAATTTAAATTAGTGTTCAGAAGAATTGATTGTGTTATATTGACCACCAGAGGGTGCCTAAATTGTATCCACTGGAATAATATTGTGCCTTAGAAATGGTCTGAAACTCCATCCAAGAAAAGTATATAAGAAACCATAAGAATTGAAGCCAAGATTTTGCTACACAATGCTTTCTCTCATCAAAATTATGCTAAAAGGCCATCTGGCTTCTGGTGGTATGCCACTGAGGAGACACTAAGGCTCCAAGTTGAGCAAACCAACCAGCACTTGGGCAGTTCTGTGTTTGGGAAGGAGGGGAAGCAACAAGAAGGGAAATTAAATTCAAAATGAGAATGACCCAGGATAACGAGTTTCTTCTTACTCAGCAAGAAGAGGAAATCCCAGTTCAGTGGGTGATAGAACCATGGGGATTACTATACAACCAAGGTTAGAGTGTTCTCAGAGGCACAGGTCCTTCTTTTAAAAAGTGTGATAGTTTGTATCAAAATGACCAGAGGATGGAGGAGTTAGGAGAGGGAACAAGAAGGGGGAAGGTCTACTTTGAATTTGGTTTTGAATAAGTGTTTTTAGTACCTATTTTCTGGTAAGTAGTTTAACATCTCCTGGGATTTTTTTTTTATAGACTCACCATCAAATATATTTTCAAATACATGTTAGATAAAAGCACAGTGATCTGACTGCCAGTGAGTTTTTGTTCTATCGTACAATCATATTATAGTATGTTAAGCCAGCACTGCTATTCAAGTGTATTTTTCTGAGGTTACCAGGCATATCTAATGCACAGTGTGGCTAAATGTCTATTTAACGGGAGCAGTTGGATTTCTGCCAGGTTTGCTCGAGAGTATATAATCGGATTTGGCTACAAATCAAATCTCCCTAACATTGCCATGGCTTTTCTGGCTAATGTGGGTGTCCACAGTGAGGGCGACTTATTCAAGGTGATTACATTGGGCATTATAAATCAGCACAATGCCTATGGTCCCTGGGTAAAAATTAAATTTCTAGTTAGTAGAAAGTTGTAATTGATAGAGTGAGCTTCCATGATTAAAATCACAGTCTGGTTCAAGACAGATCTGTTTCTATGATAGAGTTTTCCTAAAGCTTCTTTGTATCCATTGTCTAGGACTCTCCCAGACATTTGTGACGATGAACAGATTTAAATTCGTACATCCATCTCTCATCCGTTGAACAAATGTACTGTTGATATATAAGGCCTTATGAAAAATTCTGGCAAAAGAACCCAAGACAATCTATTCAGATCTGAGAAGGCATCTTGAGGAATCAAGCTTGTCTTGCGAGATGGTGAATTGAGCAAACAGTCAGCACTGGAGACACAGAGATTAAGTTGGAGGAATATGAGGAAATCCTGAGCAAAGCAGGCAGGCCATGGCTATGCAGAGGAACTCTTGGAGGAATGGGAACATGGGGAAGGTGCAGGGATGTAGGCGAGGCTGCCAAGCTGATGGATTATAAGCTCTGCCTACTTTCTACAAACATGTAAGACAACTAAGAATTTTAATCCATCATATACAATTCTACCTTGAAAGTGTTCTTACTGCCCCATTTGTGTTTGTATGTCACTGGAATCTCTCTGCCATTGAACTGAGTTGGGTGATGTGCCAATTCATAAATCCCCACAGAGGCAGAAAGTGAACATGTGCCAGCCACCGGCTGTGCTCACAGCATGGTTGAGGTGAGCCAGGATACAGCTGAGAAGAGAGCAGGAATGGGCAGGCCATGATCACACCTTCTGGGTTATTCTTAGGATTAAACAAAGCCAGAATGGACATTAAACAAATGATTTCATCTTCCCTCAGTGTGGAGTATCTTCCTCAGTAGTCAGTAAAAGCCAGTTTTCCCCTGAAATGAAGGACCTGAGTTTAATGCCAGGTCCCTTCTTTTCCAAACATTGTCATCTCAGTGAATGAAGCCTTTTCTATCTCACAGGTATTAGCTTCTCTGCTACACATAAAGATGGCACCATGAATAACAAACCTACTAGAAATTACAGTTGAGCTTAGTTATTTGACAAGTGTGTTTATCTACTACACAGTGTCAGACAGACTGTTAGATCCTTTTCATTAGATGGGCAAGTTGCTCATTATGCCAATAGTTGGCTTGTAACTACAGCAAGCATCATAAAGTGAATAGATTCTGGGTCCTCCAATAGCCTATCTCTACAGAAAGTTGCACTTAGCAAAAGTATTTTGTAAAAAATCGTAAATTTTTCCAGGTGTAATGGTGCATGTACATACCTTTAATCACTTGGGAGGCAGAGGCAAAACCATCCTAGTCTATTCAATGAGACCCTGTCTCAAAAATAAACAATCATAGGTTTTATTGTTATTTTATGTTCTAGAGATTTCAATTTGTACCACACAA
>JANHMN010000002.1:143357806-143457806 GCA_030674055.1 Rhabdomys pumilio
ACACACACGAGGGTAGGGAAAGTCCTACTGGGCTGCAGCTCTAGCAGGCACATGCTGGCTGCCTTGACCTTAAGTAGCAGTGAAGTGAGGCTCCCTGACAACTGTGGTATCAGTTGTGCAGCCAGCCTCAGAACTGTAGACATTCTTTACCAGGCTCGGGAGCAGGGCTGGGGGAAATCTCCTGTGTCCTCGGAAGTGAAAACACATTCACTGAACTCCCTCGATCACACCTGGCCCCACAGAGATTTGCCTTCTTCACCAACCACTCCCTCCTCAGTTCTTTCTTTCGGAGAACCCACTTTGGCTTTACATCTTGAGCTGTGTGGCACTTGCGTCATGTATAGTGATCGGCAGTGAAAGAAAAGCGCACCACCAGGTGGACCCAGAGGCCAAACTATCACATGCTATGTTCGTATTCACAGCCACAGGGAGGCTCCTCCACGCCAGTTTTGAGGTCCTTACAGTTAGTTTCTATTTCCTCTTACCTTCTGAGTTAGGTGTGACTTTTAAGAGCTCTCTACAAGATATCTTCCAGCTCCACCCTGCCCAGCAATGTAAACAAACATTGTAAGATCCCACTGGGATCGTGAAGTTTTGATTCATTTTCAGGCCACTTAGGGCTGGGAAGCAGCCCCTGGGCTCTGGGAACCAGCTCATACTTTGACTCTTAAATTTCACTAGCTTCTCAAGGACCAGATGCTTCTTGGTTCCTTTGACTACTCAGCACCCAAGCCTTCCTTCTGTTTGGTGAGATCTAGTAGGGAAAGGCCCCCTTTCCTCTCTAGAATCTCAAAGCAGCCAAAAACAGCTTTCTCCATCCCTGTGGAGTTCGGGAGCCCCCCACCCTCGGTGCCTCGTCACCTGCTATGATCAGTTTGATAACTAAGCAGAAATTCAAAGAAGAGGCACTGCTCAGAAATGACTGGAGGGGACAACAGTGTGGCTTGGTTGTGGAAGGGTGGTGTCAGGACTCTGGCAGCTTCCTTCAGACAGGCTCTTTGTGTTATGGAACTTTCTAGAACAACTCAGCCAGAGGGTATTTCTCGAAAGTCTTTGCCTCAAATTCTAGGTGTAGCCTTCAACTATATAGGCCATCTGATTCTGAGTCTGTGTCTGTCCCTCGTTGATCTCTAAGACACAAGCCAGGACTGTAAGTCCTGTAACTACTACATCAAATGGCAGCAGGCAGGACGCTTGCTATTTGTTAAGGAATGCTCCCAGTGTTTGTTGTTAGGATCGTTTGCTGTCTAGGAAGTAAAGAAACTGACTACTCTGAAGAAAATCCTCTCTTCAATACTCAGTTAAAAAGAGCTTCTGTAAAAAGGCAGCCTCCGGGAGCTCTATGACCGAGGGCCACCACATGCCTTCTTCCTGGTCAAGTTCTGGGCGGACCTGAACTGGGGCCCAAGTGCTGAGGAGGCAGGGAGCAGCAGTGGTGGCTTCTACCGAGTAAGCAGCCGGAGTAAGAGCCGGGAGCCCATGACACTTACCTGCTCCTCCAAGGTCTGCTCCTTTGGCAAGCAAGTGGTAGAGAAGGTTGAGACAGAGCGGGCGGGCGCAGCTGGAGGACAGACGCTTTGTTTATCGCCTGCTGCGCTCTCCCATGTGTGAGTACCTGGTTAACTTCCTGCACAAGCTCCGTCAGCTGCCTGAACGCTACATGATGAACAGTGTCCTGGAGAACTTCACCATCCTCCAGGTGGTGACAAACAGGGACACTCAGGAACTGCTGCTGTGTACTGCCTATGTCTTTGAAGTCTCCACCAGTGAACGCGGAGCTCAGCACCACATCTACTGCCTGGTCAGGGACTGCTGGAGTTCCACTGCTGATGTTTTCAGAAGACCCCCTTCCTAGGAAGGACCCTTTCTCTCTCCCTGTAAGAGAGATTTGGAAAGGGGACCATGATGTCTTGAAAGGCCTAATCTCAGAAGCATGAGCCATGGTGGCTGGCTCCTATTGGAAAGGAACCGGAAACCTGGTTATGGAGCTAAGTGAGCTGGGTTTGAGTTTAGATCCCCAACACGAGGACCTCACAGAGAGCATGTGACAGGACACACCGCTCCTGAGCACCAGGGACCGAGGACAGGAGTGCATGCCCACAGGCACAGCACTGGCCCCTCCTTGCTCTTCTGGAAAGGGGAGCTGGGCTATGTGGGACATGTTACTCATTGCCTTGTAACCTTCTGTTTTCCAGTTGTCTCATGTCTGCCTCTTCCCCCCGCACTCCTCCCCCCTTTCTCTGGGATCTGTAATGTCACAAATGGAAGATAATGGTTTCCCAGCTTGGGGTAGGGTGAAGTGGGACCTGAAAAAAATTTTAATATAAGGAGATATTTATACACAGTGTTAGGGATGTAATCTTATCTCAGCTAGGCAGTGGGGTGGGACTTCTTAATCTCCCCCCACCCCACTTAAGTCAGCCTTGGACCACCCTGCCACCTTCCTTCCCCCAAGAGTGATGGTTTATGTTTGAAGGAGAATAAAGCTATTTTTACCGGGGGGGTGGGGTGGGGAAAGAGCTTCTGTTAACCAAATGCACAAAACACTTGAAAATACAGAAGCCAGCAAAACTTCTAAAATCTTAAAAAGTTCATTAATTTGTAAAAGTTATCACTTTAATCTCTTTACAGTAACCTTTTTAGTAACTTCTTACCATATGATGCTGGTTGTTCGATTAATGTAATTGTTATCTCCTTCTGTGTACTAGGAATTTTAATTGGCAGAGACAATCCCCCAATGCAGACACGAAATTCCTAAGTGATCCAGATCTTGTACTGGCCACTCACGATTGTCTATGGTAACTTGCTAACCAATGCAATCCAACTATATTCTTTTCGATGTTACCTTTTCGACCCATGTAGCAAGTACATATTCGAAAATTAGTTCTTTCACTCAAAAAACAGAAATTAAAAAATTTTGATTCAGGGATGAAGTAATGGCCCCGTTATTAAGAAGACATACTGTTCCTTCAGAGGCCGTTGGCTTCAGTTCCCGGCATCCACATCAGCCAATTCACAACTACCTGGGACTCCACTCTGAGTCCCTCTGGTCTCCATGGGCAACCTCGTACACTTGGTTCGTATAAACTCACGAGGACACACAAGAATAAATCTTGGAGAGTGTTGACTCGTGTCAGGGACCCCACTTCTGTAAATGTGAATGCACTAGTTGATTTTACATCAGTGATAAGTGATAGAAACGACAAAAATGACATAAGGGAGAGAACGTTACTGTGACTCATAGCTTAGAGGGTTTCAGTCAGCCATGGTTGGGAAGGCAGGTGGAGCAGCTCAGCTAAAGGTGTGTGGTGGGAACTTCTCATATGACAAGGACGAGGAGGCAGAAAAAGGGCAAAGCCTGTACTCGGCTGGCTTTCCATACCCCTAGCACACAGATGGTGCCATTTACACTGACAGTAAGTCTTGCCTCTCACTTAACCCTCTCTGAAAACGCCCTTACAGACACATACAGAGGTGTGCCTCACTGTCTTCTGGCTAATTCTAGATCTAGTCAAGTTGACAATGAAGATTAAGTCACAGTGAACTTGTCTATGACTTAAGAGGCAATAATATTAGTACGTCTCATTTTCAACACAATTCTTTTGACTCGTTATTACACATTAAAATTTATACAATTACAGAGCAAACCGATACTTATTCCTTTGCCCTTTCTCGATTTCCTCACTGGGGGTTAATTCAATTGTACCAGGAAGTATTTTTTTTCCGGAACGGATCCTCTTTACTCAATGTGAACTTGAAGGAAGAGTCTGCTGTCGGCCCATCCCCCCTCTGAATCTTCATTGGCATCAGCATGCCTGAGATGTAACCAACATCTGATGGAAACACACACAGCTTATTCCACTAACAGGACAAGGGGAGGTTCCAGGAAGTGGGGCAGTTAGTAAGAGAAGCCTGGTGGAGGAAGCTTTGAGGGCTGGAGATGCAGCCTGAGAGTGGAGTAGCCTAGCACATACAAAACACTGGGTTCAGCACTGAGCACTGCAGAGAAAGGGGCAGGCAAGGCAAGAGGTTGCTTCAGAAAGGTATTCTGACCACAGTAACTTCCTGTGAGAGAGCAGTGCTTGAGTGGAGGGGCTATGTCTTTGAACCTTAGCTCCTAGGAAGGAAGTCTTCTCCCTGTTAGCTGCTTGTGAAGACAGAACATAGCACCGGATGCAAAAAAAACTCATGAGGAGAAAGCTGTGCTTCCTGATTACTGGACTGAGGGAGAGAGGTGAGAGCGGCAGGTGACCACGAGCCCACTGCTGTGATTCTGAATTAGTGGGCCAGCCTGGCAGGCATCAAACATTCCCAACAGAAAATGGCAACCAGGGAAGTTATGATATACCTCCATCAGTTTTTGAAACCAGTGAATTTCAACTCCTAAAGAAGGGCTTTTATGGGACTGGAGAGATGGCTCGGCAATTAAAAGCACTGACTGCTCTTCCAGAGGTCCTGAGTTCAAGTCTCAGCATCCACATGTAATGGGATCTGACGCCCTCTTCTGGTGTGTCTGAAGACAGACAGTGTACTAACATACACAAAGTAAAGAAATATTTAATAAAAAAGGAGGGCTTTTATAATCACTCTATAGAATTAAATAGTCACCCATCACTGAACTAAAAGGCATCTCATTTCAAAAATAGTATATGTGTTCACATCCTGATTAAATTCATTTATTCAATTGACTGAGCACATACTACATATCATATCTCCAGAATATAGAGATTAATCACACACACACAAGTTGCCAGACACAATCCATGCCTTCATAGAGTTACAGTCTAATGGAAAGAAGATTAAAATAATGGGATGAATGCATGTATTGCAGGGTGTGTGAGAACATACAGAGAGGAGTGCAGGTTAGTCGCAAAAGTCCATCTATAACATGGTTCTACAAGTCTACATCAGCCTTTATATATTAAAAAAAAAAAAAAAAAGAACTAACTCCTAGAGAAGCACAATGTAAAATCTGTGTAAACACACATAGAACTTAGTTGAGGAAACCCTCAACTGGAGAGAGTAACTTCTAAGTAGAAAGCCTCCATAACAGGGAGCAATGTACACAGTAATTGGTTGTCTTCATGAGCTGTGAGTAGCTCTGGCTAGACCTTAGAATGCACCGTTGAAAACAGAGAGGTTGGGGCTGGAGACATGGCTCAGTGGTTAAGAGCACTGACGGCTCCTCCAGAGTTCCTGAGTTCAATTCCCAGCAACCACATGGTGGCTCACAATCATCTGTAATGAGATCTGATGCCCTCTTCTGGTGTGTCTGAAGAGAGCAGCAGTGTACTCATATACATAAAATAAATAAATAAATCTTAAAAAAAATTAAAATGAGAAAACAGAGAGGTTGAGAGCACTGACTGCTCTTCCAGAGGTCCTGAGTTCAATTCCCAGCAACCACATGGTGGCTCACAACCGTTTGTAATGGAATCTGATTCACTCTTCTGGTGTGTGTGATGACGTGTGTGTGTGTGTGTGTGTGTGTGTGTGTGTGTGTGTGTGTATGTGTGTGTGTGTGTGTGTGTGTGTGTGTGTGTATGAAAAAAGAAAACTGACAGGCATAATTCTGAGAGGGAGGGAAGGTAGAGAGACCTCCTCACAAATGCCCAAATCTCCTTGGAGAAGCAGGGGATTGCTTCGAAGGCAAGGAGATAATACATTAAGATACAGAGAGATAATGGCATTAAGAATTACTGTGTTAGTCAGGTGAGCTGACAATTTATAATCCCAGCACTTGAGAAGAGAAAGCAGAATGAATAATCAGGAGTTTAAAGCCATCCTTTGTTATGTAGCCAATTTGAAGCCAGCCTGGACTACATGAGACTTTGTCTCCAAAGAAAAGAGGCATTATGATGTTTATGCTGGAATAGAGAGGCGTGCCCGCGGAGTGCAGCTGGAGATGAGAATCCATTTAGGAAGCGATTGCATGCATGCAGCTGAACACTACCTATGGCCTGAATGAAGGCGCTAACAGCAGCCATATGTTCCGTCTCCTGACTGATCATCACTCCCTTCGACTGCTCATGAACAGACTCAAGAGACAGTTGGGGGGACGAAATAGAAACATGATTTGAGTTTTATGATTTGTTAGATATGGAAATCAAGGTTAGGTCCCAATTACATCAGTAGGAAAATTCAGTGAGGCTGGAATGTAGGCTAGAGCTGTTCTTAGTGTTTCCTGAGGACTCTCCTATTAAAATAAAATAAAATAAAATAAAATAAAATAAAATAAAAGTATCTTTGAGTCAATGTCTAATTACAGATACACAGGAAGCCTGGACCCCTGCTGGCTGTCTAGTTCTCCCCCTCAAACTCATCCACTCAAACTAAAAAGTTAGAGGGGAAAATTATAGCAGTGTGGCTTGCCTCATTGAAGTATTATAAGGTAAAAAGTCTAAGTATTAGATGCTGCTTTATGATTTAGTCAGGTGTTCACTTGAAGCACTGTCTATTGCCAGGCAAGACTTCACTTGCTACATGGAGCAGAATGACCTGGAGGAATCGCGGAGACAATGGGCCGTTGCCCTTAACAACCTGACCAGTAAAGCCGACTGAGGTGTGCAAACAAGGTCACGTTCCTGGTGCACTTTAAAACAAACAGGATGTAAAATGTGGAGATGATCCATGCGCAGTCTTCACGGAAACAAGAGACCAACAAAAAGAGGCAGAGGCAAAGGGAGGGAGGGCCTGGGAGGGAGGGCCCTTGGTGAGCCTCCACGTGGTTGCTGAGAATTGAACCTGTGTCCTCAGGAAGATCAGGTGGTGGTGGAGGCTCTTCGCTGCCGAGCCATCTCCCCAGCCCTGGGCCCTTTGTCATCAAAACTGTTTTCTGTGCTTGATGAGAGCACCCACTGTTCCCAGTGACACCTGGCTTTGTAAAGTTGTAAAGTAAATTGCTTCACTTAAACGACTCAGAGTTTCTCCAGTGTCCTTATACCCAGTGGGAGTTTTTGTTTTTCACAGTCTCCCTCCACAGAATGTGACTTATGAGGACAGTATCTATAAGATGAGAGGTGTGTAGAGCTAACATCTCTAGGTGGTCTGGCTGACACTCAGGTGGAGATACTCTACAGGCAGTTACACATCTGGGTCTGGATTTATGGAAGCGAAGCCAGAGCAGAAATGCAGATGCTCTCCCACCTATGCCTGACAAGGTCATCCTCTCCTACATATACAGCTGGAGCCATAGATCCCTCCCTATGTGCTCCCAGGTTGGTGGTTTAGACCGTGGGAGTTCTGGTTGGTTGGTATTGTTGCTCTCCTCATGGGGCTGAAAATCCTTTCAGCTCCTTCAGTCTTCTCTCTGACTCCTCCATTGGGAATCCCTTGATCAGTTCAATCGTTAGCTGTGAGCATCCACCTCTGTATATGCCAGACTCTGGTAGACCTCTAAGGAGACAGCTATATCAGGCTCTTGTCAGCATGCACTTCCTGCCATCCACATCAGTGTCTACCTTTGGTGACTGTACATGAGATGGATACCCAGGTGGAATGGTCTCCAGACGGCCCCTCCTTCAGTTTCTGTCCCACACTTTGTCTCCATATTTGCTTTCTTGAGTATTTTGTTACTCCTTCTAAGTAGGACCGAGGCATCCACACTTGGTCTTCCTTCTTCATGAGCTTCGTGTGGTCTGTGATGGTTAGTTTTAACTATCAGCCTGACAGACTCTAGAATGACCTGCTCAGCATTCCCGTGAGGGATCATCTGGATCAGGTTGACCTGCAGACCCATCTATGGCAGATTGTTTTGTTTTTATTGATGCAGGAAGACCTAGTTCACTGGGGCAGCATCATTCCCTGGCTTTGGGGCTTGGCGTTGTTTAAGAGTGGAGAAAGGGAGCTGAGGGCTTGTTTTTCTCTGCTCTTTAGTGTGGGTGTGATTTTACATTTGAAGTTCTTGCTGCCTTGACTTCCCTGCTGTGATGGACTGTACTCTGGAATTATCAGCTAAATGTTTTAAAAGCGTTATCCCCTAAGCTGCTTTTTGTTGGGATATTTTGACACAGGAACAGCCAAGAAATTAACACAACTCCATTCACTGACCTGGAACTGATGCAAAGGAGTGTACTGTTAGCGTGTGTACCTCAGGATTTCACCTCTCTAGCTCGTTACAATGACAGCCATCCCCTAAACAACAAACCAGTCAACTGAGCCCTTTAGTATGTTGGCACTAAACTATCCCAACCGCATACAATAAATTGATATTGAACTGACTCCATGTTTTTACCAAGAGCCAATGTTCTTTTCACTTTCAAAGATTTTTCTACTAGCACCATGTGACGTTTTACTCAAGTAATTCAAAAGCAAATTTTTCTTTTGACTCCAATTTTAGAAAGAGATATGACGAAAGGTAAATGTTCTGCCAGCTGCATACAACTTCTAATCTTTATTTTTTGGATAATATCAATTTTCTAGACCAGCTACAGGATAAATGAAAACTTTGCTTTGCTTTAAGTGTTACATCTTGTTCAATTTGTTCCGAAACAAAATGGGAGGAGAATGTGCTTCATTTTCTTTTAAGAACAGGGGAATACAAAGATGGGAGAGACCAGGTATACGATAAAATTTGTGACTCCTTGCCTGCCGGAGAAATCATTTTGAATTTATCATTTTTATGCTTAAAGTTTCTTAAAATTATAAGCCAGGTAGCGGTGGCACACACCTTTAATCCTAGGCTTGGGAGGCAGAGGCAGGAGGATCTCTGTGGGTTCAAGGCCAGCCTGGTTTACAAAGTGAGTTCTAGGAAAGCCAGGGCTGTTACACATAGAAACCCTGTCTTAGAAAAAAGTTTCTTAAAAGTATCACAGTTACCACTATAGTTGTTGGTAGTGGTGGCAGCAGCAGCAGGAGCAGCAGCAGGAGCAGCAGCAGCAGGAGCAGCAGCAGCAGGAGCAGCAGCAGGAGCAGCAGCAGCAGCAGCAGCAGCAGGAGCAGCAGCAGGAGCAGCAGCAGCAGCAGCAGCAGCAGCAGCAGCAGCAGTCCTTAATGTTTGTGCTACAAGTGAGACCACATCTGCATGGCCAGAGGATAGCCACGTGGAGTTCGTTCCCCACTGGTGTGAGCGCTGGGATATCACTGCTCCTGAGTTCTTACCCAGGCTGAAGATATTCTTTAGCCTTTTACAACTCTTTGTTTCTACCATTCCCATATGTTCTTTGAGTTCATTACTAAAAACCCTTCATTAAAAGCCAAGCCACCTAATTAAGAATCACTTAACAAAGTGCTTTCAGTTAATCAGGCAACTATTTAGGGAAAATAAATGTTTTGTCTCATTACGGGTACAAAATAAGACCTTCAGTACTAACACAGAGTTTTCTTTCTATGTTCAGCCTGAGTTTGAACTTGACCCTGGCTTGTGTCCGGCTCATTTTCTGTGTGATAGCAGGCTACACAAAGGCTGAGTGATGGATAAAGAACAGGTAAAGACTTATTTGTGTTCGTGGTTTTGGAAATTAGAAAAGTTCAAAGCTGGTGGCTGTCCCGGATGAGGGTCCTCTGCTGCTTCTGCTCGTGCTGGACAGTGAAGGCCAGGGGGCTTCGCAGGGGAGGGAAATCACAAAGGGAAGCATAGCTCATTTAAATGGATCTTTTCCTTGACAACTCTGAGAAATTCAGGTAATTGGGTGATTTTTCCAGCCACCACAAGAAATATTTTTAAGCCGTTCAATCCTCAGAGCTTCTGTACTCAAATATCTTGGTAAAATTTGAAACACAAATTTTAGGATCTGAAAGAGGCCAAAGCCTTTCCAGGCTGGTGAGATGGCTTCTACGGTAAAGACATTAATTAACAAACCTAAAGACCTGAGTTGTATTCCTGGAACCCACGTGATGGAAGGAGAGAACTGATACCCAAAAGTTGTCCACATAATAAATAAATACATAAATGTTGTAGTGGAAATTTTGATTTCTTTAAAAAGCACAAAAACACATTATAAGAATATGCTTTTGTTTTCATGCTGGGTATCGGATATGGGGCTGCTTCAGATTGTCTACAGCAGCTGACTGTGATTTGCCTTGTGCTCTAGCAGAGGCAGGATTTTTATGCCAGCTACAGATAGTTTCTGCGAGTGTGTGACCTTTGGAATTTCGGAGACTCTTCAGATGGTATATAAACGCTAGAGGCAGGGGTGGTGTCGGATTATTAGTTGGTGGTTGGTTGCTGTTGGTCTTGGTTTGCTAAGTAGTTGTGTGCAAAGAAGAAATAAGAAGACATTAGATGCCCTGATGGCGAAGATCAAACTTGCGCCCACGGAACTAGACGCCCCTCATCAGCAGGAAGTAGTTTAACAATAACGTCACCCGCTTTCCCCTCGATCCTTTTCTCTCTCCTAGCTGGTGTTAGAGGGTTGAAAGGGTGGGAAAAGGGTAGAGGAGGGTGGAAGAAAGAAGAACTCACAAAATAGCAAATGCCCAGCTACAAAATGTAATTTTAATTCTTTAATTTTTAAATGTTTGTGTGTATGGGTGTTTTGCCTGCATGAATGTCTGTGTATCACATGCAAGCAAGACTCTCAGAGGCCAAAAGAGGGCGTTAGGGTCCCTGGGACTGGAGTTACAGATGGTTGCAAGTATTGGGAGCAGATAAAAGGAACTTGTCTTACCAGGTACTGCCATTTTGACTTCAGACTCCATTTTGCCTAATATGACTCAGCTATATTGCTCTCTAAGCAACAATAGTTCCCCAAAACATACCTGTTACCAATCCCCCCCCTCTAAGAAACAATAGTTACCTAAAACATAGTGCTTGTTCCTAACAACAAAACAAATGAATTTGATTGGTTGGAAAAAAAAAAACCACTTACATTCATCCGAGCTGATATCAGTGATGGGACACTTAGAAAAGCCCCTAATTCCCGAGTTCTGATTGGTCAAAATTTTAGCTGTTGGTTTTATAAACCCTGCTTCAGCCCCTGCTTGGGACTGCCAGAAGAAACAAGGCTCCTGAGTCCTCCTCTGGTGGCCCTGATGATCAGAAGCTCTGCTTATATGGTGGGGATAACAAAAGATTTTGTTGTTTCTCGAACCCACTGGTGTTTTCTCTCCCCATCCTCATGGTACACCACAGTGTAACAGTATGCTGTCATGTGGGTGCTGGGAATTAAACACGGGTCCTCTGGGAGAGCAAATTGTCTTAGCTGCTGAGTCATCACTCCAGCTCCTAAAAAAAAAATAAAAAATAAAAAATTAGAAAAAAAATCGTCCTATTCCTTCCACCACTTCACTCTGCTGCCATCTGCTGCTCCTGAGTATGGATCTTCTTTGTTAGACCTGAGGCCACCACAAAGGGAAGCTCCATACCTTCTCTTTAGCCCCATGACTTCTGAGCACACTCAGCAGTTTGTGAGGCTGAGGCATAGCTGGAACATGGGTGGCACAGAGCAGGGTCCCTGTAGCATGACACCAAGACTGCAGCCATCTTTATTGCCTCCTGGTTTACTCCCCTTTCAGTTGAGGTTTCCATTCTGCCATTGTATGGTGTTCAATTCCCTAGCTCCCCAGTTACCACTATCTCTCTGAGTGGAGCCCCTGTGACAGTCCTACCTGCACCCTTTCCGGAATTCCATGAGATTAAACTATTTCATTTTGTGATGCTTGGGGAAAAAAATAAAACCAGAATCGACAGTATCATAAAATCAAACCCTATGTTCTTTATGCAGACATGTGATTCAACATACCTTGCCATCTTTATTTTAAAAATAACCAATCTCCACTGTTATTTTTCATTATCTTTCCTTCTGCTTTTCTTTCAATGTTTCTTGGTTGTCTTCACAATTTCTTGAGTTATATTATTACCAAGAAAGGCTGATAAAAATGAAGAGATTTAGGCTATAAATTTTATTCTACTAATTTGTCTATGGAACTTATTTTTGTAACAGACCCCAGACCTCAGCGTAGTTGGTGTCATGTTAGAGGTATCAAGACATCATTCTGACTAAAGAGTGCAGCACATGGACCCCAAAACCTGCCAAAATGAGAACAAAGACCGAATCCATCACAGTCCTTAGTTCTGGGAGAGTCCCTAATGTACTAACCTTGCTGTTTGGCTTCTGCTGCTCTTCTTATTGCTAACTGTTCTTGCTAATTAAAGTGTGCCAACCGGGATATGGTTTTTGTGTACAAAAAGCCAGGATCGGTGCGATGGTTTGTATATGCTCTGCGAAGGGAGTGGCGCTATTAGAAGGTGTGACCCTGCTGGAGTAGGTGTGTCACTGTGGGTGTGGGCTATAAGACCCTCATCCTAGCTGCCTGGAAGCCAGTCTTCCACTAGAAGCCTTCAGAGGAAGATGTAGAACTGTCAGCTCTGCCTGCATCATGCCTGCCTAGATGCTGCCATGCTCCCACCTTGATGATAATGGACTGAACGTCTGAACCTGTAAGTCAGCTCTGATTAAATATTGTCCTTTATAAGAGTTGCTTTGGTCACTGTATCTGTTCATAGCAATAAAACCCTAAGACAATCAGTAAGACTCATAGCTACATAGTTTGGGTAAGTTTCTTGTGTAGCCCTCTGGGCCTGTGAATAAAACTTTTCTATTTGCTTTAAGAGTCCTTGTGTTCTCTGAAGGAGTCACCTTGCTACAATCCCTCACTTCCAATGTGCTTCTGTCTCCCCACTGTAGCATGAACAAGGCACATTTGTTGAAACTTTTATGTGTGTTTACTTTTTTTGTCCTAATCCCATCCAAAATTTCAAGTGAGGTTCAAATCGAATGTGGTTTATCCCTTACTTTTTTAAACCCATAAAATCCATTTTCTGGCTGGGGCTGTAGCTCATGTTGGCAGAGTGCTTGCTTTGCACACACAGGGCTACATTTGTTCCCCAACGCTTCATATACAGAAGTCTGGTGGTACATAACCATCTATACTAGCACTTTCGAGGTGGAGACAAAAGGATCAGGCATTCAAGGTCATCCTCAGCTACATGGTGAGTTCAAGACTAGTCTGGGTCATAAGAGATCCTCCTCAAAAACCAAATTGTTTCTGTTAGTTGTTAGGATGTAAATATTTTCTTGATGGCTATGTAACAAACATGTTATCTTTCAAATGGACTCTACCTGCTTGTAAGTCTTTATTTACATGGCAGTCCTGACAACATTTAACACTTAAGCACAAAGCAGACACTTAATGGGTCCTTACTAGCCAAAGTCATCTTTTCCATGCCTGTAGTGAACTTAAGTACTTTTGTCTGTAAAACACATCAGCTTTTATTTTATGTGTTAAGAGATCTAGTGTGTGTGAGAGGGAGGGGAATTTCAAGCAAGATGCCGAAAAGTTTAAATTACGATTTGAATTTTACATGCCAAAGTACCTCTAGACAGCCACAGCAGACATACAAATCTATTTTATTCAAGTCGTTGAATTATTGATCAATACCATTTTCAAAGACTGCTCATAGCTCTTAAGGAGCACAGAAAGCCTCGGCAGGTAAGGAAGGCATTTAGCAATAAACACAATGGAAACACATCTGATTTTCAAATGTTATCTTGTCACAAATACATTTTACTCCGTAAGGAATTGCAGTCAGTTTTATGTGAATTGATCTTCAGTGCCATGAAATGATCTGAGGCTCTTTGCTTAGGCTGGTCTATTTTACATGGCTGTCTGCTTAGCAGACCGCCCCATGATGCTAGAAGTCTGCTTCAAAAGCACTGGCTGACTACACTGATGTGTGACCAAATGTAGACACTGGGGTAAGAGAGTAAGTATATGTTAGTAATCTTTTCAGTGTCCAACTTAACTATGCTGTGATACACGACTCATTCTACTGCAATTGATGCAAATTAGACCCTGTGGTAATAAATGTTAATAAATGCAGCTCTCTAAAATGGACTACCCATTTAAACTACAGGTTTAAAAAGTGAAGAATGAAAATCAAACCAAAGATCACATTAGATTGATGGATAATAATCAAAATTTCTTTCTTTTTTTTTTTTTCAATATATAAGTCCTTTATTGCCCTCAAGAGCCCAAATTGTACTTGTGATCAGGATCTTGTGTCTGGAGCTAGGAATCTGAGGTCTCACCCATCAGCCTGCTGCACGGTTCCCTTCTCAGACACATAGATGCCATCCAAAAATTTTCTGATACCTTTGTTTTTAACTGTTGTAGCTTGCTGAATCAGAGCCGCTGAATTTGAAACAAGTTCAATATCATTTCCTTCAAGGATTAATTCATCCTTTTGGGCTTGGGAGACAGAACAAGCACCACCTTTCCTCATCCGAACCCTGCGGATGTATTTTCCACCCAAGAAACCAAAGACCCGTTCTCCTGAATGACAACGTTGATGGGGAAGTGAGCATACACAGACCTCATCTTGTAACGGAAGCCCAGTGTAACACCTTTGATCATGTTCTGAACATGACTGCAGATGGTTCTGACAGTGGCCACTTCCTTTCTATTACCCCACCATTTGTCGACCCGGAGCCTTTTCTTTTTCTTCCCAAGAAGGCTCAGCTCTACATTGATGTGATTGAAGTCCCTCCGCAGAGTTCCCCTGGGGCCCTTCACAATGACTGTGCACTCCTTCAGAGTGATGTCGACATTTTCTGGAATGTCGACAGTCTGATTGCTGAGAATGGTCTTCATTCTCGCAGTAGATGGGGCAAAGAGAGAACGTCTTTCGTCATCACGTTCTTGTAACCCGTCAGGACCCTGCGTGTTACCTCAAAATTTATTTCTGAAAACAATAAGAATTTTTATATCTTCACGGACATCACAGAGTGCATTTGTTATTCATTATGAAAACTAATGGACAGTGCTATCCCCTTAAACTTTGCTAAGTCATCAGTACTGAAAAAGGACACACTGGCTAGTTTTACATCAACTTGAAACAAGCTAGAGTCATTTCAGAGGAGGGAACATCAACTGAGAAAAGACCCTCACCAGACTGGCCTGTGGGTAAGACCAAGGTGCATTTTCTTGATTGACAACGATGGGGGAGGGATCACTGTGGGTGGTTCTACTCCTGGGCTGGTCATCCTGGATGTCTTAGGAAAGAAGACTGAGCAAGCCATGGGTGGCAAGCCAGTGCACATCACTTCTTTATGGCTTCTGCATCAGTTCCTGCCCCAGCATCCCTGTGTGGTGAATCACAAGCTGTGAGAGGAAGTAAATCCTATCTTCCCCAAGTTGCTTCTGGTCAATGTTTCAGCAACAGAAGGCCAAAGACAGAGGCATTGCTTAACGTTTGTTTCAGACTTTGGAAAAGATCACCTCTTTGCAATTAACATGCTCTTTTTAAAAAAGTAAGCAAAAGTAACTTTAACAGAAGCTCATTTGAGGAAACATTCTCATTTGTGTACTTTCACAGGAAGCAAAATCCACAAGAACCAAGTGCGAAGTGAATAAGCCAACTCTTACTCGACATCCTTATGACATTTAGAGTCTGACACACGTCCAAAAAATCATTGAGGAATGATCCTTCAATGCATATTAAAACCACGAAGACAAATTTTAAAAGTTCTGTCTGAAGGATTGGTGCCTTAAATGTAAAGTCTAATGCAAAACAGAGGTAAGGCACAGTCTTAATGGTCTAGCAAGGATGGTGTGACAGAGATGAGAACAATACACGCAGAAAGCCACTTCTGTCAACTACAGGGAAAAACGATGAAATAATAGAATGTTTGGCCTGTAACATGACAGAACCTTTGCAGCTTGTTTGTTGGTATGCTTCATATAAAAAAAAAAAAAATGAAGGAACCTTGGAGATGGTGCTCTAGACTGCTATAACCGGATAGGGCAACATGTATTTTTTTCTTTAATTACAGGTTGCAGTGTCACATGGTGTCTGTTATATTCACGTAGCTAGTTTTGGAAACATTTCTGATGCAGTTTAGTCTGTGACCTCAAATTGTTTTGGGTTTATGGACACCACCTCCTCTGGAATGCACTTCCCAGCCTAGCTCCTTTCTTTCTGTGTTTTACCTACACAACCTCTCTAAACAAAGCACCTGGCAACTTTGGGATCCCTCTGTATCAGAACCTTTTTATTGCTGTGATAAAACACTGCGAGCACATGAATTTATAGAAGGAAGGGCTTTTGAGGGGGCGGGGCTTATGGTTCCATAGGGTAAATCCAACATCATCACAGCCAGGAAGCATGGCAGCAGAAACAGCTGAGAACCCACACTTCAGATCACAAATAGCAAGCAGAGAATGAACTTGAAATGGCACAAGTCTTTATTTTTTTAAAACCTGCCCTAAAGTTACCGTGGTGGCACATGCTTTCAATTGCAGCACTTAGGAAGCAGAGACAAGAAGATCTATGTGAATTTGAGGCCAGCATAGTGCACGTAGCAAGATCCTGTTTCAAAAAAACAAAAAAACCTTGCTCCCAGTGAAAACCTTTACTTCCTTCAGCAAAGCCATACCTCATAAGCCTCCCCAAACAGGGCCACTTACTGAAGAAAATGCACTTAAATGCCAGAGAATATGGGAGACATCCTATGCAAACCATCACACTCTCTACTGTACACCTGCGCTGGGCTACATGTATTACCATCTTGAATAATGGTGTGCATTTCTCTACTTCTGGTAACAAATTGACCATTTCAAGTGTAATACCAATGCATCTCTAAATATGAAGTAGGGCCCTTTTGACTTGAGCTGGTTTTGGGTGTGTGCATGGTAAGGGAAAACTATGTCTTCTAGTAACATTTCAGCATATTATGCCTATGCATAATCAGTTGTACAAATAAATAAAATTGGATGCATTATGGAATGAGCCATGTGCAGTAAATTATATAACCTTATCCTCCAATCAAAATAGAAAACCATCCAAACCGTAGCTCTTAGAAACCAGTCCCTCTCTCCCTAAGACCTCAAAGAGAGTATCTTAACTCCTGTGGCCCGCGATCAATCTTTACAGTGAACCCCTTTAATATGAACGATTACTTTACTCCAAATAAAATCACCTTCTTTTGTAAATCAGTATGAGGCCTTCGTTTTTATTCTTTTGATAAAACATCAAGAACTTGAAAGCACCTGAACCAGGCCCTGACCACTCTTGACATTTTCACTGGGTGCACATTTCATGGCAGTAGATGTAATTTGCATACATTTACCCCGAGTTGAAACTTTTCTTTAGAAAGAAGTCTATTCTCCATTTCCTTCCCCACACAAAAGGATGCAAACTGTCTTTGGACACCCACATCTCAGCTTATAGCACTGGTTACTGCAAAGTCCTGTTGCCCTTTAAAAGGACACACACACGCATATGGAGTAGTTACAGAGAAAGTTCATTTGTATTTAAAGACATACTTTTTTTTTTTCACAACCGCCAGCCATAAAATGGTCTATCTCTGTGTCCGTAATCTAGAAATGTCACATTTAAAAATTATTTCTTCAAAGTGTCCTTAAAGTACTGTTTAGGCAACTATGCTCTCTAGGTACCGTGTGTTTATGTGCACATTTACCAAAGTTGAAACCCTAGGAGTACAAGGGATTCTCCTCTAGTTTCACAAAGTATCAGGCATCAAATTAGGCTTCACAGATGTAGGACTCAAAGCTATTTTTAATAGTAACTAGCAATTATCTTTCTTCAGGAGTAAGTCAAGAGAATGTGAATTTGAAATTTCAAAACATCCCTTATTTGCTGAAAATCAGAGAAAAATCTTCTCATTAGAGAACACATCTTGAAGATTTCACAAGTTTGTTTCCAGATCACTGCAGTACAGTAACATCATGTTTTGAATCTCTCCTTCATATGGAAAAGTTGTTTCTGTTAGACAATAGCCCGTTAACATGCAAAGGCACTGTGTCTAATAAAAAAACACACACACATTAGTGTTTCATTCTTTAAAATTCTAATAATCTCTAGCATACTAATAAAAATATTAAAAAATAGTATGACTTAACAGCACAGCCTATGTTCAGCAGTGGATGGACAACACAAAACCAACTCAATGGTGTTTGGGGAAGAGTTTGTCTCAGAACGCCATGTCTGGTCTTTTGCTTACATATTATAGTTTTCATTTGTCTTTATGGGATTTCTCTGTTATTGTATGGATCTGAGTTTGTTTCTTGTGCTTTTTCTTTCGGTTTTTATCATTATAGTTTTTTAGGTGCCTGTTTTCTAATGAGAGAAAGAGTGGATTTGTGTGGGTGAAGTAGGAAGGAGAGTCTTGGAGGGGCTAAGAGAGGCAATTAGAATATATTTTATAAAAATTTAAAAAGAAAAATGGTGACTGTATTTGCTTAAATGAGTTACAACCTCCAATTGTAATAAAATCCGGTATGGATGTACACCAGGCTGTCACTGTGAGGCATGTCAGATCATCACAAGACAGAGTGGGTATATTTGAACTAGCTCAACAATTTACTGCATTTCCTGACTGGTTCAGTTGTACGGCTATTATTAAAATGCCACTCTAAATGCAGTCTAGAAAACTGGTCCAAGCTTTCACATGGTACTTACCTCATAGTTTACTGTTTCCCAATAATTCCCTGCACTCTCTTTAAAATGCAAGTTCCAGAAAGATTTGGTTTGGGACATTGGACAATTTTAAGAATGCTTACAACACTGACACACCTAGGAGCACTAGGCATTCACTTACTGAGAACCTTGTAGGAAAAGAGGTCAGTTGTGGTAATAGGACATAATTGGAGAACAATCTACGGCCTGAAGGCAGTTTTTGAAGGCTTAAACTCTGAGTGAAAAGAGGATCCAATCTAAGATATATAATGTTTGTGATGAATTTTGAGAGTACCACTCTGGCCGCTCTACTAGATATGTTAAGGTAAGCAGGGATAGAAGGCAAGAGACATGAGGCAACAGCAATCCGAGAGAACCATGAGAACATGGGTCAGAGTTCAAACTGTAAATGTCTTGAATTGGCTGCATTCTGGATTATTTAGAAAAAGTATTTCTTGGTAGGTTAGGTATACACAGGCTCTGAAGCTCATGAAGAATCAATGGTGACATAGTTTGTTTGGCTTAAGCAGCTGGAAGAACTGTCACCAACTGACGAAAGATGGTGGAAGAAGGGTGGATGGGGGAAGGTTAATTCAGTGGTGGATATGGGTTAAGATATTTTCTAGGGTAGTGGTAGATCTCATGGTTAAACTTTGGGTGGTGTCCCAAATGGGACATACAAAATGAAAAGGTCACTCACTGCATGTCAATGGAACCTAAAGTAAACAGAGAATAGAATTAATGCCTGTGGGTGGTTAAAGGGCCTTCCAAGGGAGTGGAATGTACAGAAATGGAAAGAATCTCATGCTCTTCTCAGGAATTAAATGCCCTTAAGTGGGAAACATTATCAGGGATTACTTTGTGAAAGACAGATTAAAAACAAGCAAATTATAAACATAATTTAAAGATAGAATTTATTCTCTGATGGTTTAGTCATGCAAACTGTACATAAAAGAAAATAGTACAGTTTGTGTAACATTGCAAATATAAGGACTCAAAATGCTAAGTACAGAAGTAGTGTGACATCCTGGAATTCAAAATGTAATTTTTTTGTGTGTTTATACAACTAATAATGATTCTTATTTGCTGAGTACAGACTGATTTACAACGAGAGCTTTGTCAACCGTGGTAGCTCATTAACCGTTACATGACTTCTCACATCTATGTACCTCTACTTTACAGTTGCAAGAATCTGTTACCAAAGAACCGAAGCTCGCACAAATAGGAAGATGAAAGAAAAATGTTGAGAGTGCAGAGAGTGAGACATGGAGGCTTTGACCAACTTTATCCATCTACGACAAAAAGCTTGCATGGGGAATTCATGTTTTGTGCCTTTGAGATCAACTTCTTAGCATAACTATGACGAAATTGTGATTAAAACTGATTAAATATGAGATCAGGTGAAAGTAATAGATACAAAGTAGAATCAGCAAACAAAATGCTCTCATTTTTAATAAGCCAAGTAATAAAATCCCTATTATCTTCATACTTAAAGTCCTGAAATGTCATTTATATAATTTGCATGTTTCCCAGTTTGGAACTCAGGCGTGGGATGGGTGTTCCCCTGAACTCTCAAGGGCATTCATTCCATACAGGCTTTGGAAACGTCAGTCTCTTTAAGAGATGACACTGAGACCATAGTAATAATATAGTATGGATGCAGAACAGACTACACAACTTATTATAAACACATTACAAGTATTTACAGAATGGAATCCTGCTTGAACGCCAGAAGTTGCTACTGGGTAGGACTCATAACTATTTTACAAAGTTTTCTTACACACATCTACTACTTTTTTTTTAATTTTTATGTTTAACAATTCAGTCTATTTAAAATATTGTACTGTATTTTTAACATAACTGCAGAATAAAAATAGATAATGGCACATTAGAAAACTCAGTATTCCACAGATGACTGGATAATGAGCAAAGTGTAACTACAATCATCTCATTAGAACAAGCTACATCATGGAATGTTAGTTATCCAAGCCTGCACAGTAATGGCATCTGAACTGCAGTCATCTATTGCCAGCATCACACTGAAGGCATCGTTAAACATTCAAGCAATATCGCTGGCATAAACTAGTGGAAGATGCACACGCACATACACACACACACACACATACATACACACACGCATACATACACACAAGCACACATACAGACTCATTCTCTCACATTCCCACATTATAATTACATTGTTCTAAAGATAGATACTGATTTTTTTCCACGAGAAACATTATCAAAATTGGCTACTAAAAGATGACAGTGCTTTCACAAGAATAAGTACAAGTTAGCTCGCAAGTACAAGTACGACAATGGGGAAAACAGTCTGAACATTTCTAAGTCATAATTTTAGGCTTTTCTGGCAACCACATCACACTTCATTATGCATAAGCTTCTTGTTTTGTTACCTGAAATCTGTAAAACAAAACAAAACAAAAAAATCACATACAACAACAAATTCCCAAACAAAACAAATTCCAAATGACAAGAGCAAATTTAAAAAATTACTAGTCTGATAACCCTGTATTATACATTATATAATTTCATAGTTTTCAGCCTCAAGAACACAGGTTTAAAATACTGAATTTAAGACTTAAAAAATCAAGTCATTTTTGAAATGCTCAAGATTCCAAAATTTTTGTTTACTTAATCTTAAAAACATTGCAGGGCGATGAATGACCTTGATTAGTCTAAGAATGTGCACAAAGCACTAAATGTCTTACCATACTTTCACTCACTTAAAAAAAAGTGTTTCTAATATTCTTTCTTTTGCATAATGTGCAAAATAAAAGGCAAAAAGATTAAAAGGAACTTCCTGTCTTTCTCTTCCCTAGTGCCTTACAACTCTGTTCATATTACAAAGACATAGGGATTCTGCAGAACTTTGGTATAAATGATAACAAGACTAACATCACAGCTCAGGGAGAAGGGGTGGGCAAAGAAACGGAAGTGGGAAGAGTGATTCAGTAACACCCCCATTTATTAAAATACCACTAAATCAAAGTGAAATAAACCACAATGAATTATGATACAATTTACACATTGAGCACAGGAAAATTAATAAATCTTAACAATATGTATAAAAAAAGCAAAATCAGTCTTCCAGAGACTAAAAGTGTATTCAGTCTGATCATCAACTGCTGCTATGCCAACTCTAGAGACAAACTTAACTTCAAGTAAAAAAAAAAAAAAAAAAAAAAATTTACAACCACAGATTTCGCATAAATGCAAACTGGTCTTTCCTTGATTTCCCTTTGAAGTCACTAATCAGTATCTAAAACTGTTTCACTGCAGGTCTTTAATCAACTTCCTGAGGGCTGTGCCTGGGAAGAAGGAGCCATGACAATCTGTGAGAGTGCAGGCTCGGTGCTCTGGTCTGTCATGTGGGTGAGGACTGAAGTGGCTCCAGCTTCTGCTTTTGATGTTGAGCTGACTCCATTGGATGTGCTGACAGAGCTGTGCTGGATCGCTTCTGTGTGTGGACTGCTTGGCACAGAAAGGTCTTCTGAACTGTCATCTTTATCAGCAGCTGAGTGGTAAAAAGAAAAATACAAGTATTGACAAAAAAGCATTATTGAGGTAAAAATCCATAGACAAAGCTGAGAGGTGTTTTAAAGTACTGGTTACTCAGGACAAGCTGTACAACTGAAATAAACTGGATAGTGGCTCCAGTTCAGAAAGTAGCCAACTGTGTCTGAGACAGGCCAGATGAAGTCACAACTGTGTAGCATGGGATCATCAGGGTGTGCAAACTTGCTAAATAGAGTCAAAGAAAATGAGGCAGAGCTAGGAGTGGTGGTGCAAACCTTTAATCCCAGCCTTCAAGAGGCAGAAGCAGGCGGAACTTTAAATTCAAGGCCAATCTGGACTATATGATGAGACCCTGCCAAAAAAAGAAATACACAAACAAACCAACAAAAAAGAGGCAAGATGGGGTGGCAGTACACAACTACAATCTCAGGACTCTCCAGAGGCAGAGACAGGAAGACTGCAAGTTTGAGGACGACCTAGGTTATATAGAATTCTAGGCCAGTGTGAGCTGCCTGGTCTTAATGCAACAAGAAAGTTAATTAGGACTTTGGAATATAGCTGCTCACAGAGACTTGCTCAAGAATGTACTACACAACACATTTAACAAAGGTAGTCTATTTGCCTACCTGTCACCCTTACTAAAATATAATAAACAATTTATAACCACATGCATAAACAAAATGAATCTTATATACAAATTATATTTTCAATTACTCCCTCTGCATTTATCAGAACTGTATTTTCTTCTCTGCCTGAATTTCCATCTACTGCAGTCATGGATAATTATTACACTTTGAGTCTAATGATGCATACACACGAGAATAAGTAATATTCGAAGACTAAATGTCACCAGCTGTTAGAGCCATTCAAATGTATATCCATACAAAACTTAAGATATTAAAACTTAAGAGATCTTCAGGAAAGGGCATTCTAATTATTTATGAAAACAAATTTACAGTATTTGACCTGAACAGCAAATCTCTTAGAATTTTATTTCAGTAGACCATAATTTTATTTGGTAAAATTTCTGATACTCAACAGAGATAACTATTTGCTAAATCTGCAAGTTCTAGGCACCATAATAACACAGACAATGTGGTTCCAGTGTTCATATCCATCGAGAACATTGTCAATGATATTGTTTTTTTACCTTCTTCACATGTAGTTACTCTTTGGACGTTTCTTTAATCTGATCCTTCTGTTTTTAGATTTATCAAAGTGGTATATATAATCCCTAAAAAAAGCTGAGTTTTGTTTGCTGCTACTCAACATGAAGTATCACTATACTAGATATTCTTATTTTTCTTCCTTCTTTTGAAACAGGATCTATGTAGCACAGGATGGCCATAAACTCTTGACCAATCATCTTGCCTCAGCCTCCTAGGTGCTGGGATTACAGGTGTGTAATGAAATGTCCAACTTGAATGTTTTCCTTTCCATATAACTTGTTTCACTTGGCATTAAAAATAAGTTTTAGCCAGGCAATGGTGGAGCACGCCTTTAATCCCAGCACTTGGGAGGCAGAGGCAGGTGGATTTCTGAGTTCGAGGCCAGCCTGGTCTACAGAGTTCCAGGACAGCCAGGGCTATACAGAGAAACCCTGGCTCAAAACAACAACAAAAGTAAGTTTTAGCTAAATGTTTAGAAAGTTTGCAAGCTTTCTAGTAATGCAAGGATGCAGACCTGTCTATTTACTGATGAGCAGATGCCTATTAGTGATAAGTCATTGATTATGTAGAAGGTGGATATAGCGGGAAACTTTCCCGCTTGTTGGGAAGATCTAAGTTGGGAGGAGTAAGAGAGGAAGAGGAGGAGTAAGGAGAGAGAGAGAGAGACAGAGAGAAAGAGAGGGAGAGAGGGAAGGTAACAGAGAGAAAGGGAGAGAGTGGGGAGTGGGGGGGAGGGGTGGGAGAGGGAGAGGAACACAGAAGCAGACCTGCGCCTGTCTCTAGAAGTCAAAGGTAGTTGATATATATAGGTTGGGTATTGGTTTACACCTCTGATAGTGTAGACATCTTGTTATTGAGCATTACCAAAGATATAAAGCCTTTGGATAATCTAAGCATTAGAATCTCATATGGTCTGGGCACAGCTCAGCCTCATGGAGACAGCGTGAAACAGAAGATTGGCAGAGCCATCATTTGTCTCTGGCAGCCTGAGCAGATGGCATAAACTGAGCAGCATTGATACACCGCCACCGCTGGCGCTCATGGCTGCAGGCCTAGGCTAGTCAGGAACATGGCGGCTGATTAAGAAAAGCCAGATTGAATGCTGCTGTTTTAAATATCTCCTACTACAGGTGGACAGTGGGTATCTTGTGGAGGTAAAAATACTTGACAACTATGAGTATAAATAAAATTCCTCATTTTGAGAATTTTCTGAAAAATTCTGTTAAGTAGTTCTTACAGAATTTATGCATCAGCCTCAAATCTATGTACTTTTGAAAACAAGATTTTAAAATACATTAGTGAGATGAAATTCTATCTTTTCCATGTGCTGTAAGTGCAAAAATGTTTCCCTGAATCAAATCTGACCTCAAACTACAATTTAAATAAAATCTCAATCAGAAATCTAAAAAGGATATTAAGAATCAGAAAAAAATATTTTAAGTAACAATTAATATTGTAACATCTTTATAATTCTATTCTTCTGCCAATGTAACAGTCATATTTGAAGAAAACACTGTTAATGACAATTCAAATAGAGAAAATACTAAAAGGCTGTTATTTATTTTGCTACTATTCTTCGGCAAAACAACAAGCTAACCTTTGAATGTTAGGTTCCTGAAAAACACCAGATAGGAAGGCTGATTGGTAGTATAATACAAGATACAAACACACAGGAGAGAATGACTCAAAATCAAACACTGAAGGAGTGCCTATCTAGACTCACAGAAGGCAGGACAAAGAATTATCAGTTATAAATTAAGTAATTACAATTCACGTACATAACTTTGCAATGAGTTATATCTGCACATATGTCTAGTTCTTGAAGCTGAGGGGAGAAATGACTAGAATAATCAAAACACTAGAAACACATGCTGCACTCAAAATGAGCACTTTTAGCGTAAAGCATCTCCAGTGTTTGAGAATTTAACCCCTCTCCCTCTCTGATGTGTGAGTACACATAACAACAAGAAAAGACACCCTGTTTTCAGAAGTAACTACCTTCCAAACAAAAATCTCTATTTCTTGCATTTTCACATGAGAAATTTATTAAGAATTTATGAATGTAGGTTTTCAGCCTATTCAAAAACAGATATTAACACTTCTGTATGCTTAAAATTATATAAAACAATCATTAATCATTGGTTTGCATATATTGCATGCATAATAATTAAAATAGTTGGGATAATCCAATCAGTAATAAAAAGATTTTAAAACTGTAGATTATTTTCAATTAGATAAAATGTAAGTGTTAATTTTCTTCTAATTTTAAAAAAATCATCATAAATTTCCTTTTAAGCCATCAAAATCCAATGCAGCTTTCTTGTTGAAGAAAATCATGTATGCATAATGTTAAACTCAGTAGCATCTACAGGAAATTAAGCGAAGTCAGATGGAAACCATAGTGGCCTAGTCCCGAAAGCAATCACTGTTAATACAAATCCCGAACATATTCTTATATGGTTCCAATTTACTCCACAGTGTGTTTCAATGTCAAAATGACTAGATATCAAATAACAGAGTCTTATATACTCAAAGCAGACAAAAATCAGTATTCTAAATATATATGGCAATTGAAAGTAGCTTTTGTCTACAAATTTTTTTAAATTAAAAAATATTGCTCATTTTGATGAAACTGTTTACAATAGACTACAAGTAAAGATGGTGGCCATTAAGTTTTATTGTAAGTACCTGAGGAGCTGTTTGCATCCAACACAAAATGGTCCCTTCTTTTGAATTACTGACATTGCCAAATTAAAATGAAGTGGATACATATGGTTGAAACAATCTTCACAATTACAAATATCCTGAAATATCACTAAATCATAAAAACGAAAGAAAGACTGTGGGTTATGTATTATGAATGTTGCCTAATGTATACCCAGCTCTGTTATTTGTTATGAATTTGTGTGTGATGGACAAAATTGGCCATTTACTCAGGAGTAACAGCTGGTTCCAAAACTGCATGTTGTCAAGAAGGACATCAGAGAAAAGGAAAAGCATAATTAACCTCTACAAAGCTGGAAACAGAAGAATCTCATTTTAGGGAGAAGAAAACATTCAGAAGGGAATTTATAAACAAATCATTTCAATACAGTTCTGTTCAGCATTTTTATGACTGCGACAATACCACATAAAAGCTCACAACCACACAAATACTGTTCAATGCTGACACTATCTAAAAAAGAATAGAACATGATACTATAAATAGGTAGTATATGGTTGGATGAAGATAGTTGATTAAAAAATTCTCATCAGTACTAAATGGGAGCAGGAAAAGAAAAACTGTTTGGCTCTGTTAATCCAAGATGAAGTGTTATTCTGTGAAGATAAATAATCATTGACAGGAAACAGTGTATTTAAAAATGTTTAGCTAACCAACCTGTGATCCACACTAATGCCTAGAAAAAAAATCTAGAAATAGGAAAACTTTTCTTCCTATCCTAGACTGTAATAATCTTGCAGAAATTCTGATATTTAATCTTAAGTACTAGAACTGCAGCTTGCACTTTTTTTGACTGTAGTTCTGCTCACTCTGGCAGCCTGTCACTGATGTAGCCTACAGCTGTAGGTAATGGATCATTACTCACTATGATAGCCAGACTTCTTCTGCATGGCGGTTACAGGGCAATCTTTATGAGCCAGAAGAAGCTGTTTCAGCTGTGCCACTTCATTTCTCAGCAGGGTGACTTCGCTCTGGAGAAGAAACAACTCATATGCTTTACCAGCATTAGATAGAAACATATTTTACTATTTAAAGAAATCAAAGCTTAAGGTATGAAAACTGGATCTCTTTGGCAGAACAATAAGGGACATACACTGTTTAAATACATTTAATCAGTATACATTGGTTTGTTTTAACATTTATATATGTTTTTTAATTTAAAAACCTAAAATCATCTGAAGACCACAGCTCACTACTTATCTGCCATGGGAACCATATGCACTATAGGTTACTCACTGAAGGTCTTTACTGTACATATTTTATATGTTCTTTTGATTATTAGAATAATATCAATAGTATCAATCAGAATGAATTTTCATTGATTACATTCACCTTTTAAAAATAAAAATTCATCCTGGAAATGTAATTATGCAAGTTTATACTTTAGAAAAAAGAAATTAAATGTACTGAAGAATCATGGATCTTTATACTTACTGCTGAACACTATGCTAGGCCCCAGAACCAAGAAAGCGTATGTATTGTTAAGTGGATTTGCTGCCTGTAATATATGCATCTAAATTTAAATGCTGTGTGCTCTGTTTTATTCCTTACAATAGAATGATTATTTTAGCCTTTGTTTGGGATGCATTGATTTACCAAGTTCCACAACAAAGTTTCAAATTGA
Organism: Rhabdomys pumilio; assembly: GCA_030674055.1. Lineage (NCBI taxonomy): Eukaryota > Metazoa > Chordata > Mammalia > Rodentia > Muridae > Rhabdomys > Rhabdomys pumilio. Next base: position 143,385,277 of record JANHMN010000002.1, read on the forward strand.
ATAAATCTACCTAATTAATTTGGTTTAGCACTATATATAAAAGTAGACATTAATGATTACCAATACTCATAAATTAAGAAATACTATGGACTTAATAAATTAGTAACATTAAAAAAGTCACTATATTTCTTCTCATCTAAATGTAACTATAACCATCTAGGTTTCACCCATGAACCCCAAAGTATTAAAACATAAGAATATTTAATAAACTGGCATACATAAAATTGCAAGCACATAATCCACTAACATCTCACTTTTTGAGACAGGATATCAGTGTATCCCAGGATCATCTCTAAACTGCAGCAATCCTCCTGCCCTAGGCCCAAGGGTTGGGATCATAATTCAGTGTGCATCACCAAACCCAACCTCTACTCTACCTCTTAAACTAGAAAGCTGAATGTGAAATACTTTTAGCAGATTAGTTTTTAGGCCTTCCTAAAAACAAAACCACAAGAAAAAAAAGTCAAGCAATCTAAAAGTCAAGTGTGTGGAAATAGTTTTCTACAGTCCAACAATACTAGCAACACTGTATTAAAGCACAGGACACAATTTATGTTAGCATATCCTTAAACAGTAAAAGGTTAAAGTATCCTTAGACTACTGTACTTCAGAATTGATGGTAGGGGCTGCAGAGATGGCTTAGTAGTTAAGAGCACTGGCTGCTCATTCAGAGGACAAGGGTTCAATTCTTAGCACCCACATAACAGCTCACAACTGTCTGTAACTCCAAGTTCAAGGAGACCTAATACTCTCACATAGACAATATGTGAAGGCAAATATCAATGCACATAAAAAAAAAAAATACAGGTGGTTGTAGATTCTTCTCTAATAATCATGACTTCACTAGCACCAAGCTAGGTTTCCAGTACCTCTTGGTCTCCCTCTTGTTGAGTGGGTCTTAAGTCCAATTAGAGAGCTGTTGGTTATTACCAAAGTATGCACACTATTACTGCATGATGAGGGTTACCATGTCATGCTGTGGTTCATAGGTATCACAGCTGGGTAAGACTGCTGGTTGCCTCCCTCATTTGGAAGCATGCACAGCGACTTCTGGTATGAAAACTAGTCTTCTGGGAAGAGGCCTTTAGGTAAGTCCAGGCTGAGGGATCCCTACTTCTTTTTTTGTTTGTTTTTTTTTTTTTGTTTTTTGAGGCAGGGTTTCTCTGTGTAGCCCTGGTTGTCCTGGAACTCACTCTATAGACCAGGCTGGGCTCGAACTCAGAAATCCGCCTGCCTCTGCCTTCCAAGTGCTGGGATTAAAGGCGTGCGCCACCACTGCCCAGCCTTTTTTTTTGTTGTTGTTCTTAAAAATTATTTATTTCTGAGTACAGTGTAGCTGTCTGAAGATACACCAGAAGAGGGCATCAGATCCCATTACAGATGGTTGTGAGTTACTACATGGTGGCTGGGAATTGAACTCAGGACCTTCTGAAGAGCAGTCAGTGTTCTTAACCACTCAGCCATCTCTCTAGTTGCTAAGCCCTACTTCTAAAGTGCATGGTGTCTTAGCAATACAAACTTACCTTCTACCTCTGGGGTTTTATCAAGGGCAACAGCAATAGACTGTATTGTTTTGTGAGTCTCTTGGACAACAACTAAAAAGAGAGTATCTCATGTCTGGTATTGGAGGTTTTGTTAGGTGGTCTTTGACTCTTGGAGGAAGTTTCGTCTGCCCAGATGAGAAAGGTTCATTAAAAGTGTATGTATATTCATACATGGAATATTAAAATTTTAAAAATTATACTCTGAAAATAGTAGTATGATTCCTTGTGGCTTTTCCCATCCAGATGAGAAAAGTTCACTAAAAGTATATTTATATTCACACACGGAATATTATAGTGTTTTAAGTTATATTTTGGAAATAGATAATAGTATGATTCTTTGTGGCTTTCTCAGACATCCTTATTATTTTACCCCCCTCTCCTTTTGTATTGCCTTGCCTCTCCTTTCCTGAAGAGCATTCCTTTGCCACTTCCCCTATCAGACCACTTGTATACTGCTATGTCCTATACCCTCCTCAACTTCTCTGCCTCTTCTTAAGGAGCTACCCCTGTTCCATTTCCCTGATCAGACAGATCACCTGAACCCTATCAATCCCTTCTCTTAGCCATAAAGTCTGACCAACATGATTTTGTCCAAATGTGAACTGACCAAGAACGATATCAATGAACATGCCAAACTGGACGGAGGAAAGATCCCAAGGCCGCAACCCTACACCAAGAACTATTGGCAACTGAGGTAAGGTGGGAATCGGAGAGATGGTGTTCCCCAGGGAAGAATATACCAATTGGTTGTCTACTGTCAAAAGAGTCAATCTCAAAACATACATACAGTTAGTGTTATACAAACTCGACAAGTTATATTTAGGAGCATCTATGTATAATATATACACACAAACACACACACACACACACACACACACACATAACATATATTATATATATTGAACTAGTAATTTGTTGAAACAAAAAAAGAGGTTATGAATTTGAAGGACAGTGGAAGGGTTTGGAGGGAGAAAAAGGGAAGTACAAATAAATTATAATTTCAAAAAAAATCTTTAAAAAGTTTTATTAGTTAAGAACAAGAAAAAGATACATTTAAATCACTGTTAGCATGAATATCTGATAATGAAATTAATAGTAATTGATATTCTATAATGTATGGCAAAGAATTTTCTTGGACTACACATAAATCAGTGTGTGTGTGTATATGTATGTATGCATATATATACACATATATATGTATGTATATATATATATATATATATGTGTGTGTGTATATATGAAATGTTTCATTTTACTTAAAAGAGAAATGAATTTTATTCTAAAAAACTTAAGTTTTTTAGTAAATCCATCTGTCAGGATGATAACGATAATATTGCTTACTAAATTATAGTATATATCTGAAGTTTATGCTGTTTAGTAAGTCATAATTAATCTTTTTTTTTTCAAATTACAAGTTAGATGGCTAAATGTAAGTTTTGTAAGGGACAGTTTGTCCTAAAATAACCAAATCAATATGCAAAATGCAACAAAGGCTTTTAAGGATGTCTGTCTCACATATGAAAACTTGTTATAAAACTTAGTTTGTTAAGTGCTATACAGGATGGTAAAAAGAGTTTTCTAAGTATTTAAATAATTTTATTTGTGGCACCTTTAAGATAGATGTTCATAATACCAGCTACTTGGAAAGCTGACATCAGATCTTGAGTTTGAAGCAAGTTTGGGCAACTTAGCTCCCTATGCTAAAACCAAGACATTAACAGAGGCACCAGTGGTACAGTACTGAAGCCCCAACTTCAACTTCTAGTCCTGTTGTTAAACAAGCAAACACTTGATCTATATTAACAAACAACTACAATTTATTAACATTAATTTCTAGTTAATAGTTCAAAAGATACTACGGGAGAATATTCACAATGTCAAAAGCAAAACGATGAAAACAGAAAACAAAGAAAGAAATGCAAGAGATAAAGGGAGGAGGAAAGAAAGAGAAAGAGAGACAGAGACAGAGACAGAGACAGAGAGACAGAGAGAGAGACAGAAAGAAAGAGAGAAGGAAGGAAAGAAACACGTTTGGTACTACCTGATGCTTTTATTGGAAATCTTACCAATGACTTGAATGGAGAGCCTTAAAATCTTTATAACACATGAGGTCCTAAGAAATGTATTTGAGGCACATTGGCAGGGCAGTGAAATAATTTGTTATGCCACTGACCAAATAGTACCTGTTCTGTGGGTACTTAGAATCTTTCAGTTTCCAAAGCTGTCAATCTGGCACCTTTCATGAGCGCTACAGCCACTTAAGATAAAAGAAAGTAAAGTCGGGCAGTGGTGGCGCACGCCTTTAAACCCAGCACTTGGGAGGCAGAGGCAGGTGGATTTCTGAGTTCGAGGCCAGCCTGGTCTACAGAGTGAGTTCCAGGACAGCCAGAGCTATACAGAGAAACCCTGTCTCAAAACAACAACAACAAAAAAAAAACCAACCAACCAACCAAACAAACAAAAAAAAGAAAGTAAAAAAGAAAGAACAATAGAAGTGTAATTCAAAGAAAGAATGTAAAAACTGCCACTGGAGCAACTTTGGGTTAATATAAACCTAAAATCACTAACAAAACAAAGAAACAAACAAAAAAAAATAGTGATTTTTTAAAAAAGTTTTTGAATTTTATAAAGTTCAAGCAAAGTAATGAAAGTATTTGTGTACCACACAAATAGTTACACATAAAATTTCTTCATTGCGCTAGGGTTGAAAGTTTGGTATTATGTCTGGTCAAAATTGACAAGGTTTAGGAAACCATGTCTTATTACAGAGTCCACATTTGTGCAGTATACATCATGTCCTCAAGTATTTGCAGGAGCATCTAGAGAGAAATGAGAAAACAATGTTCCTAGCCAGACAGCAGTGGTGTACACCTCTAATCACAGCATTCAGGAGGCAGAGGCAGAAGGATCTCTGACTGAGTTGGAGGCCAGCCTGGTCTACAGAGTGGAGTTCCAGGACAGCCAGGGCTACACAGAGAAACCCTGACTTGAAAAGCCACACACATAAAACCAAACCAAACCGAACCAAACAACAACAATTAAGCAAAACAAACAAATAAACAAACAAAACTATGTTCCTAACCAATAAATAGAAGTAAACTTCATTTATGCCCCATACCTGCAGCTGGCCATTTAGTGAACTCAAGTCTTCTGCTTTCTTCTCTAAGGACTGAACCCATACTTTCCTTTTTTGTCGGCATCTGGAAGCTGCTGCTCTATTTCGTTCTAGAAACTTCCTCCTTTTCTCATCAGGATCTTCATTAGCTGCTCTTCTTCGACGGCCACTTGTATTTTGGGTCTGTGGAGCTGTGTGAGCTGGAGAAGCCTGTGACAATATGGAGAGAGCTTGTCCTGTGAGTGTGTAGTGAGTAAACTAACAGGGGCAAGACACAGTATAAACGAGAGGGCTGCTAATTCATGCTTTATGCCTTGATGACATCAGCACTCTGGAACAAAATTCACCCTATGGCTGAATCCCTTTTAAATAGCTATGCAATATTGAAATGCTCAATGCAATATATAGTGAAGGTCTTCCTTAAAATATGTGTATTCTTTAGTGTCTTGCTAAAGAAATTCTACTATACTCATAGATCCATGCCTTTTCAGCCATTATCAGACAAGCTTCCTTCTGCAGCAGATGGGAAAAAATACAGAAACTCACAGCTAGACAATAAAAGGGGAAAAAAAGTATGTGTATTTTGATAAACTATTTTTACAAATGTTATTTTTTAAATGATTTCATGTCATTAATTCTTTGAAAACTAGTCACTACAAGTTTATAACTTTTTTCAACTCTATTTTGAAGTAAAATTTATTAAATATGCTAGTTGCACTAAAATAAATAGTTATTTCTACAGTATTTTCAGGTAAGGAGAGCCCCATAGGGGCCTTGGCTTTCATTAATGGGCCAGTTTGGTTCTCTTTATTCAGCCCAGAACATAAATCTTTAGTCATTAATTAGACTGTATAATAGAACTGTCCAATATTAGGTACCCTCTTAGTCTTACAAATCCCAAACCGTGCCATAGAATATGGCAGTGTGGGAGACAAAATAAGATAAAGCCAAACAAAGCTCTTGGAAATAATGCTGAGGAATGAGAACTTTTGACTACTAGCTTGTGGTCCAAAGGATAAACTTGAAAAATTATTCCTTATCAACACAAAACAAATATCAAATTAAGATGGCTATATTTATACTCTATTCATAAGCTTTTAGACTATAATTACATAAAGAAGTCACATAAGCTGTACTGTATTTTCTTTTTAAGGATGACCAAAGTGGTGAATGATGAAAGCAAAATACATACCGGAGTTTCTGTAGTGGAGGTGGCTGGCTGCTGCAAGGACTGTGGACGAGACTCTTCTGACTGAGTCCTAACCAATCCACTGCCATGGCCTTTTACAGCATCACCATTGGTAACTGGAGGGTGTTGCTGGGTCAAAGCAGCTTTTAATCTCTGAAATGCAAACACCATTTTAAAACAATGGTTCTTATGTTATATGAAATCTAACTCTCAACATATTCTTTGTTTAACCCAAAGACAGTGTTTGTCAAGAAACACATAAATACACTGGCTTTTACATTGCTTTCATTTACTTTACTTCACTGGATTATAATAAACATCAACATGACAATCTGGGATTTTGGAAAGCTTCTCCAACATGCTATCTGGTACAACTGTAGGACTTTGTACTTTGTTCTACTTATTTCTAAGAAGACCTAAAAAATGAAAATAAGCTATCTGAACATAGCTGGCCTTGTTCAACTAAAAAATGGAATGCTATTATGTATGTTTTGACCTACTCTCTCCTACCCTAAGGCAATACCTACTATCAGGCTTTGCCCAGATTCTAAGATCCAGACTTGGGTCTTATTTGATCTCTGCTTTCAGGTTTTTAATGTTTACTTAGATGAAAACCTCATGTTCCATTTTGAAATGTATTTTTTTATTTGTGTGTTCATGTACACGTCATGCATTCAGAGAACAACTTTTAGAAGCAGGTTCCCTCCTTCTACCATGGATTCAAGTTGAAAGCACTTTTACCAGATGAGCCACCATAGTAATCTGATGTTGCATATTTTTGGGCCACTATTAGAATCTGTCATACTGAAGAACTTAAAATTTAAATCTATGGTCCTCTTCTTTTCTACTAGGAAGACTACTCTACCCTTTAGGATTTACTCATTTCACACGTATGTGTTAGTGTCTGTATGTAGGTATGTACACGATGCTGTGTGCCTAGTACTCATGAAGGATGGAAGAGGGCATTGGATCCCCTGGAATGGAGTTATAAGTGGCTGGCTTTGAGCTGCCACATGGTTGATGGAAAGCAATCCAGGTCCTCTACAGGAGAAGCAAGTGCTCTTAACCACCAAGCCATCTCCCCAACCCTGGAAGGTCTCCCTGTTCTACATTATTTTACCAGTAACTGAATTAGAGCTCATGAACTTTGATAGTATGACAAATCCGGTGTTAGAATGATGCCTTGGATATTATTGACACATTCTTTACAAAACAGTTTCAACTGGGCTTGGTAGTACATGCCTTTGATCCGATCACTAGGGAAAGGCAGAGACAATTAAATTTTTGAGTTCAAGGCCAGCCTATTCTACTTTTACAGGGAATTCCAGGTCAGCCAGAGCTACATAGTGAGACCCTTTCTCCCCTCTCCCTCTCCCTCTCTTTTACACCACATACACACACACACACACACACACACACACACACACACACACACACACACACACCATCACCAATGAATAAAACTTGAATGAAGTTTATTCTATAATTAGTTGCATGCCATCATTTTATCTACCAATCAGTTAGTAAGCTCTTTAAAGCAGGGGTTGTCTTGTATATTTCTATCTTTTTTTTTTTAAAGCAACTAGTTCACTGATTAATAGAAACATGATTAATGATGAGACTGCAGTAACTGCAAAGATTTGGAGGCCTTTTTTGCTGACATTGTTCTGCAAATCTAGATAAGCCCCAAATATCTGAATCAGAGATATTTTTACTATCCACCCACCCACCAAAAAGTAAATCCAAGGTTTTATGAATGCTACATGTCCATTCTACCACTGAGCCCAACCTCAGTTTCTACAGTTTTCTTAAGAAGCTTAATGTATGTATGTGTGTATGTATCTGGAGAAAAAGAGTTATTTATACACATGTGGATCTGTTTGTGTGTAAGAGTCATGTAGTTGATCTAATGCTTCACAAACATGCTAGATGTAAATATAACTGTATGGGATGTTGAATGCTAAACAGATCATTGGCAACTATTACTCACTGCTCTGAGGATCCAAGCATAGTTGCTCAAGAAGAGCTTTTCCAAGAGGTTCTTAAATAATTCAAGAATTGTTTTCATTTATTCCAACTAACACAACTTATAAAGTTCTACAAATATCCAAAATTTAGCAATTTCTTCATTATATATGGTTCATAATTCATAAGAACAGGTATATAAATGTCACCAGAATTCACATGAGATCATTATCTGTATATTTTAGTAGGCATTTCCTCTTTCATTGGATACCAGTCCCACTTTTACAGATTAGATAACCAACCATTATTTGACTCAAGGTCATATAGCCACTAAGTTACTCAATTACGAGGTCTCAACAGACCTAGGATACCTTGTTATATGTATTGTTCTTAGTATCACTAGAAAACACAGAGAACAGAAAAGATCACCTGAGACTACATAGTAGAATTATTCAAATAAAAAATATTGGGAACTGAGAATGACAAGCATTAACATTGCCAACTGCTAAACCACACCACCCAGATCAAATGTGTTTTTTTCTCTTTTCTGGCTGATTTTATGAATGACAAAAGCACAATGTTTGTGCAAGGTTCTAGGATCTTCACTGGTCAACATACATAATGTATTATTAAGTCCTATACAACAAAGACACAAATTTAGATTTAACTCCCTCAAACTACAACCTTAAACAAATCATCAATCTTTTCAATCTTAAATATCTTCAATTAGGAAATTAGTGATAATTTACTTGTAGGAATTTAAGTAAAAATTAAATATGCAAAACTAGCTGACCTACAAAGGGATTCCTTAAATGACTCCTTATTTTTCTATCAAAAAAGTATGTTTATTTATTGTGTGTGTATACACACACATACCATCGGAGCACAGGTGAAGGTCAGAAAACAACTTGTGAAGTTGGTTCTCTCCTTCCAGTAAGTGTGTCCTTGGCACCAAACTCAAGTGGCCAGGCTTAGTATCAGGAGCCTTCCTTTATTCACTGAGCTACACCTCATTAACAGGTTTCCTTATTTCTTAAAGGAAGCTATAGAAGTCTGCAGGTTCTCAGCATAGGGGTAAAGAATTGGGAGAGTTTAGTTTATACAAATTTTTGTTTTCCAAATGTACTTGGAGATCATCTGAAGCACTGGTATGACCTAACAGTTCGTACATAAATAAATGATATCCAAACCATGAATCTAGATGTGCTCACTAATCCCCCCAACTCTTTTAAGCAAATTGAAATAACCTTAATAACAAATACACAAAAATAATACTAAATGGATGAATTAAACCCAGTCACATGGCTAGCCAAATTAGTAACTGACAGAATTGGGAACACTTAGGAAAATGTTCAAGAACAGAAGACAGAAAGATAAAAGCTGGAAAACAGCAGCGTAGGTTACTTCACATAAACAGAACAGATCACATTTATGCCTTGCAATATTAGAATGAATATTAAACATCAAAACATAAACAATAATGCCTAATCTATGCTGGAGCTTCCTATCTGGATATAAAATGTATAATGTATTCAGAGGTTGAGTTTAGTAGATTTTGTGTTGGCAAAACATTTTTAAGTCCTTAAGTATAAAACATCATAGAATTTAAGAGCATTTAAAGTTTTATAGTAAAGAGCTTAACTCAGAGTTAATGAAATACAGTAACTACACATAGGGGAGTCTGAAGTACATAAACATCACTCTCGTGAATAATCTTTAGTAGGGCAAGTCACTACATCTAAAGCACTTACAGCAACATCAGTACTCATTCATTATCTTCTCTTGACTGCCCTAGGATATACAATACTCATCCAGTGAGAAAGCACTAATGTTTGCTCCATGCTGTTACATTGATTACAATGGGTCTGACTTATAAAAGTGTTCCACTGGGTATAAACTACAAGAAAGAGATTTAAGGGTTAATTAACACTGCTCTGAATTGCCGATTTTTAAAATTACACAAAAGTGCATGTAAGCTTAAAAAGAAATAGATTAAGCAAGATGATGAATTTAGCCAGTAAACTTTCACACCAACTGATATAGGGATATCTAAAATTCACTCATATTCAATTATTTTGATATTTTATAGGACAAATACCTTTGTTCAAAAAATTAATACAAATCTAAATATAATGGACACTGGATTTACAAACAGACATTTGGGATGGTCAGAGATACAGAAATCAATCACCATGTTAAAAGTGAAGAAACTTCCTGAAGACTTAAGTTTCTTCTCAAAATCACCGAATGAGTTAGGATAGATATAAAAGGAGAAATTCTGTTGACTGGCAATTCAGTATTTTAAACAAGAGCTTTGCAAAAATAAAGAGTTTTAGCCTAGTATTAAGTATTCTAGTACATTTGCAATCAATCAAGTTTCGTATACTAAGTCCATACTAAGATCCAACATTTCTCCCAAAAGAGAAGCTTAATATAAGTAAATATAAACTGAGTATCTAGAGAAATAAAGGTTGAACACTTAAACTTAAGTAAAATCTTAAATGCCTATAATCTCCAACATGTGCAATAACCAGGGCATAGCTTTAATTTTAAGGTAAAAATATTCACTGTCTCAAAGAATAAAACATTATTTCTAAGAAGCAAACAAATGTGTGTTTACAGTTAATTTTTCATGATATAAATTTCAATTGCTATACGTAAAGGCTTTTTTAAATCTGAGAGACAGATTAGACCAATTAAAGGACGAGCAGCTTGTCGCACTGACCCACCCATCTTACACGCTCATTTTTCAGAGATGTTTGCTTTAAAAAATGTTATTTATGTTCTATGTTTATACAGCACCTGAAAATAAATGTTATCACATCTGTCAGAACTCGGCAGGAACAAACTACTCCATCATAGTTCAAAGAAGAAGGTAATGTGCTCTAGGAGCAATTCATGAACAAGTTGGATCCATATTTCACAAGTGCCACAGAAGCTCATCAGAGTGATAACCCTCCTCCTCCTGGGTGTTATCCTACCATCTGCTGCTGTATTACTTATCTTTATTTTGCAACTAATTAACAGCATAATCTTCTAAATTCAGCAAGTTAATTATCATTATTGTAGTCTTTGCAGTATCATCAGTCCTCATGAAGTCTTGTTCCTACCCCTAGAGAACACATGAAAATGAAGTCAGTAGGGAGAGGGTCTGTTTCTTAAGTGTGGGCTCATTAGGTGTTTGCTGATTAGCTCGGCATGCAGAGACAGGTCAGAAGAATTCTGCTGAACATGAGGTTCCATGCAGGGCCCAGCTAAGTTTATGTAGGTTTCTGAACATTTGCCAAGATGCCCTCTGTCAGCTTTTAGTAGAAACCCCCTGCAGAAAAACCACTGGTTACCCACTGTGTGCAAAGATATTTCTTGGTTTGTCACACAAGTCTTAAAGAAGTCACTCTGGAGGAACTCACTTTACTAAATCTGAACAGAACTCCAAAGTGATTAACATCTTACTCTAAGGAGTGCTTTTTGTTTGTTTTTTGCTTTTTAAAGTATAAACATTCAGGAAAGCTACATTTATTAAAAGATTAATATAAAAAAATTAGTATGTATGGTTTATGGAGTTAGTGACAAATCCCTTAAGCCTAAATTTCATGAGACCTAGTGTAATTCTGTAGAAATTCACAGATTCTGAGAATTCTTCTTCTATAGTGTTAAAAAGTACTAAATAAACTTAAGATATTTGTGAGTCTTATTTCTGTATCATATTTTTAGTTCTCTAGAGGATCAGAATTCAGTTCCCAGCACCTACATAGTTGGCTCACAATGGTATTTAACTCCAGTTCCAGAGATTCCCACATCCTCTTCTGAACTCTTTGCTGCACATATATATGGTACATACACACTTAGGCAAAACATATAAATAAGTCTTAAAAAAAAAAAAAGATGTTCAGATAGTTGAATGCCAGTAGTACTACCAAAACAACAAAGCAAAATTCAACTAGATTAGTGAAAGGGAAATAGAATTTAAATGGGAGCTACACACAGGTAAAGAGTCAGGATTATTTAAAGCGTTATACAGATCTAGGCCTCTGAACTTAAACTCATATACTTGAAAAGAATAGATGTGAAGCTGTGCCTCTGAATGTAGGAAATTATTTCTTTGACAATTAAGATGCTCTGTATACTGGGACAGGAACACAATGGCAACCTTCTTCACATGAAATAACAGAACTGTTTATTTGTTAAATCTTTTCAACTCCCAGAAGCTTACTAAACTGGGCACTGAAATTTATGCTTTAAGAAAAATTATTACATTTATTTATTTACTTATTTACTGTGTTTGTGTGTGCATATGCATGTGTGGAGGTCAGAGCTGGCTCTATCCTTCTATTATGTAGGTAGGTCTCAGGGATCAAACTCAGGTCATCAGGTTTGACGGCAAGCATTTCCTCACTGAGTCAACTCACTGGCCTCTCTGGTCCTTGAAAAGTTAGTTTCAGAAGGACTTGGTGGCACATATCTTTAATCTCAGCACTTGTGAGGCAGAGGCAGGAGGATCTCTCTGTTAGAGACCAGCCTGGTCTACAGAATGAATTCCAGGAGAGCCAAGTTACACAGAGAAACCCTATTTTGAAAAAAACAAAACAACAACAAAAACAAACAAAGAAAACCCCTCATACCCCACATACCCCACAAAAGTTAATTCCAAATAGGCAAATTATACTTATTTGGTAACATTGAGAACCAGGTTATCCTTGGATTTCTTTTCTTTCTTTCCTTCACGTTTGGCTACTGGGGGGTTTCAGGTTAAAATATTTAGACCTAAGACTGATTTAGTTGTATTATTTTATTGTCAGTATTAAGACAATTTTAATTAAGCTTTGAAATGATACTAGGACCTTTAAGAAAATCAAGCCTTGTTATGTTGAGAGGCTATTAGAGAACTTAGGAAAATTTCTCAAATAACTAAAGTAAGACATACTGAGTTTATAGAAGAAGCACACCAGATTTTAAATTAATTATATCTTAAGCCTTTAAAATGCAATCATTACATAATTGTGCTTGGAAGTTACTTTGAGAACTTTTAGAACTGTTTTCAAAATCTGTAACTTTAATAAAAGCAAACTGTTTTACTGTATTTTAGTATAAATTGTTTTTAAAAGTAGTCCCTCAATAATTTTTGTGCATAAAAGTCAAGTCATCATGAGCAAAGTAGGAGCAACATATGCCTTTAATTCCAGTGTTCAGGAGGCAAAGAGCAGATGTCTGTGAGTTCAAGGACAGCCTGATCTACAGAGCAAGTTCTAGAACAGCCAAAGCTACACAGAGAAATCCTATCTGGATAAATAAATAAATAAATAAACAAACAAATGCACCAATATAACAAAATCTAAATACCTGATTCATAGCATATTAAGTCTAATGCTCTGGGTTTTAAAAACAAATCAAAATTCCATTCTAGAAGATAGACCTCTTGACTGTCTCATCATTACTAGAAATATATCCAAGAAAAAAAAAACTCATAATTTATGATCTTCCTAGATGAATGTGTTAGTACTCACAGAATGTTTGTTACATGAATAGTAAGGGACTGTAAATTACATGTCTGATGTTCTCACAACAAAATGGGAAGTTCTCACAACATGATCAGAAAATAGAAATCAGTAAGAAACAATTAAGTTGGAGGTCCCCAAATATTTGAAAATTATATATTTCTAAATAACCCAGTTACCAAAGAAATCAAACAGAAAATTAGAAGATTCGTTCTGATGAAAATGTAGTAAATCGAGATTGGTGAATACAAGAAAATGTATAGCTATAAACGCCTAGAGTAAAAAGTAAAACATCTTCAATAAATGACATAGGCTTCTACTGTAAAAAGCTAAAAGATCATAAGAAAGAGAAAGTTAGATCATAAATACAGCCTTACAAAAAATAAAAGTGAGACGAGCATGGCAGTTCACACTAGCACCTGGGGTCAAAGGTAGAGACTGCTTCAAGTTTAAGGTCAACTTGAATTTTGGGTCAGCCTGGTGAGAATTTGACACAAAAATTCAAGCTGTAGATTAATAGAAAAACTTTTTTTTAAAAAAAATGGATGAGATATAGTTCAGTTTGTAGAGTGTTTGCCTTACATGCACAAAGTTCTAGGGATAATTCTTGGCACCATATAAAGCACATACTTGTTTTTCTAGTGTTGGAATAATGTTTATATGCACTGTATGAAGATATGTCTTCCTTGCCTGCCTAAGGCAACCGTCTGATTGGTCAAAATAAAAAGTCTATGGCTTACAGCCTACAGCAAAAGGAAAATAGTAATGTGGAACTTCTGGACAAAGGGAGGAACTCTGGGTAAGAGTCAGACGTGGCAGGACTCACCATTGAGATGCGGAGGAAGACAGACATAAGAAACTGAGGAGAGGTGATTGAGATTAATAAATATAAATGGTTAATTAAGTCATGAGTGAGTTGGGAGCCAGACTAGCTTAAGGCCTAGGCATTCATAAATAAAAACCAGTCTTCCTGTCATTCAGAGCATGTTAGACATAGAAAAGCCCTTATGGTAACATTCTAGCACTTAGGTGGTAGAGGTAGGAGAATCAGAAATTCAAGGTAATCTTTAATTATAGTAAGTTTGAGGTCAGCCTGGCCACATAAAAACAGGAAAGGTTAAATGTGTATCTGACTCACCAACTGTGTTCTTCCCATATTTGTTCACTGAGTATTTGTGAGGCAGTGGATTCAGTATCTGTCACTACAGATACATTACAAGACATGATAATACAACAACAAAAAGTGCATGGTGGCTTTACTCATAATAGCTCAAAACTAAAAACTAAATGTACATCATTGAGAAAATGGACAAAAAATTATAGTACGATCACACAATGAGATACTACTCTGCAATAAAATGAAGTCATGAAATGTTCATCAACATGGATAAATCTCGAAGATATATGCTGAGTTACAAACAAAACAGTATATAATTAAATCTATACTAAACTAGAAATTTTGGTGCCAAACCACAAAACAGGTAACTAATTTGAAAACTTTTTGGGTATACATTCATGATATATATGATAATAACAGCATAGATTACATTACATGAACGGATATACTTGTCAGAACTTTGTAGTTACAAGTGGCTCATTTGAATATGTAAAATTTGCGTTAAATCTATGAAACAATTAAGTGGAGGTTAGATATAGGTAAAACCTAAATGACAGTATAAAACAAATGAAGCTGGGTAATAGGTACATGCTAATCTATTACATTTCTTGCTCACTTTTATATATCTTGCACACATAAAAACAAAATAAATACTAAAAAAAATTAAAGCAGGAATAGTGGGGGATGGGCACAAAGGAGATGGCTCAGTGGATAAAGTACTTGCTAGTGCTTCTAACTCCAGAGCTGGGGTTGTGGAAATAGGTGGATCCCAAGGGCTGTGGGTTAACTGGTCTACCTCAAACACCTAACTCCAGATCCAGTAAGAGGTCTTGTTTAAAAAGAAGTGTGGTGGAGAGACACAGGACACTCTCTCTGACCTCCATGCATGCATGCATGGGCGCACACATCCACTTACATGTGAGCATACACAAAATTAAAAAAATAATATTTTTATTTAATCAAAATTAAGAAAGCATATTTATTTCTCCAACAATTCTGATAATAAATTTAATTGAATTGTAAAGTGGGTCATTCTGTCTCTCCCAATTTTCAATGAATGATTTACTGTTAACTTTAACAGATGCCAGAATTATGGATCTTATAGCCAAAAGAATTTCCTTTAGTGTCTGTTCCTCTTGGGTCAGTTTGCAGGATACAAGCTGCACTGATTATGTGCATGTGAGTATGTCCAGACACATGCACTTCAACAGGCCCTTCATGCCTATTCTACACAACTTTCATTTTCTGCATGCATGACAAATTAAACCCATTTTCTTTTTTTTTCTTTTTTTTGGTTTTTCGAGACAGGGTTTCTCTGTGTAGTCCTGGCTGTCCTGGAACTCACTCTGTAGACCAGGCTGGCCTTGAACTCAGAAATCCACCTGCCTCTGCCTCCCAAGTGCTGGGATTAAAGTAAACCCATTTTCTTATCATTAACACACCATATTTAAGTAGAAAACTCATAACAGAACACATCCCCAGTGAAGGTCTTCTGTCATTAAATAAGATTCAACTCAGTAATTTACCAGGATTGACCTAAATGTGCTAAGAATGTGAAAACTTTGTCTCTTCAGCTTTTAAATTTTTCTCTCAGCATAATCAGTAATTAGACCGTTTATGAACCTTAATCATCCTTTTTCCAGGTAATATACAAGTTTTACAAAAGTTATCATGTGCAAATTTCGGATGATTTGAATGAACAGACAGTAATTAAAATAAAAAAACTAAGCTGGATAACAAGAAATATCCTCATGTGTAAAATTTGTATTACCATAAAGAACTGCAGCAAATAAGAATCTAGCAATGGTTATCTATTATTTATTAAGATATATTAATTGATATTAAGAAAAATTATCATTGAATCATTAAAAGACTACAGACAGTCTATTAATTTTGACTCTCATTTTGATAAATATGAGAAATTTTTTTCATGTCTCCTTCAAGAATGTTAAGACAGTTTATGGGATTTGAATTAAGAAAAAAATCTAGGAATGAAGGCTTAATCCTTTTACTTTACATATAAGGAAACTGAATCTCAGAAAAATGTCAGCCATGCTGGGCCTAGTAATACAGACCTAAGTTGAGGCAAGAGAATCCCAAGTTCAAAGCTTATCTAGGCAACAGAATGAGGTCAAAGGCAGACAGGGCACCTTAGTGAGACCATGTCTCAAAACAAAAAGTAGGGGTTAAGATGTTACAAAGCTTCTGTAAAGCAAAGGACACTGTCAATAGGGCAAAATGGCAACCAACAGATTGGGAAAAGATCTTTACCAATCCTACATCTAATAGAGGGCTAATATCCAAAATTTACAAAGAAGTCAAGAAATTAGACTCCAGACAACCAAATAACCCTATTAAAAATGGGGTACAGAGCTAAACAAAGAATTTTCAACTGAGGAAATTCGAATGGCCAAGAAGCACCTAAAGAAATGTTCAACATCCTTAGTCATCAGGGAAATGCAAATACAAACAACCCTGAGATTCCACCTCACACCAGTCAGAATGGCTAAGATCAAAACCTCAGGTGGCCGGGCAGTGGTGGTGCATGCCTTTAGTCCCAGCACTTAGGAGGCAGAGGCAGGTGGATTTCTGAGGTGGAGGCCAGCCTGGTCTACAGAGTGAGTTTCAGGACAGCCAGGGCTATATAGAGAAATCCTGTCTTGAAAAGAAAAACAAAACAACAACAACAAAAAAAACCCAAAAAACAAAACTCAGGTGATAGCAGATGTTGGCAAGGATGTGGATAAAGAGGAACACTCCTCCATTGTTGGTGGAATTGCAAGCTGGTATAACCACTCTGGAAATCAGTCTGTCAGATTCTCAGAAAATTGGACATAGCATTCATTACCTGAGGACCCAGTTATGCCACTCCTGGGCATATACCCAGAAGATGCTCCAACATATAACAAGGACATATGCTCCACTATGTTCATAGCAGCATTATTTACAATAGTCAGAAGCTGGAAAGAACCCAGATGTGATTCAACAGAGGAATGGATACAGAAAATGTGGTACATTTACACAATGGAATGTTAGCTTAATGTCAGCTATTAAAAATAATGAATTTGAGAAATTTTTAGGTAAATGGATGGAACTAGAAAATATCATCCTGAGTGAGGTAACCCAATCACAAAAGAATTCCACACATGGTATGCACTCACTGATAAATTGGATATTAGCCCAAAAGCTCGCAATACCTAAGATACAACTCGCAGACCACATGAAACTCATAAAGAAGGAAGACCAAAGTGCGGGTGCTTAGGTCCTTCTTAGAAGGAGTAACAAAATACTCATGGGAGCAAATATGGAGACAAAGTGTGGAACAGAAACTGAAGGAGGGGTCGTCTGGAGACTGCTCCACTAGGGTATCCATCCCTTGTGCAGTCACCAAAGACAGATGCTGATGTGGATGCCAGAAGTGCAGGCTGACAGGAGCCTGATATAGCTGTCTCCTTAAAGGTCTCCCAGAGCCTGATATATACAGAGGCAGATGCTCACAGCTAACCATTAATCATGGGGTTCCCAATGGAGAAGTTAGAGGACTGAAGGAGCTTAAAGGGTTTGCGGCCCCATGGGAAGAGCCAAGAGCCAAGAGCCAAGAGCAACCAACCAACCAACCAGAGCTCCCAGGGTCTAAACCACCAGCCTGGGAGCACCCATGACTCCAACAGTATAGGTAGGGGAGGATAACCTTGTTGGGCATAGGTGGGAGAGGAGATCCTTGGTCCCATAAAGGCTGGATGCCCCAGTGTGGAGGAATTCGAGGGTGGGAGTGGAGGCACATCCTAATAGAAGCAGGAGGAGGGGGGGATGGGATAGGGGGTTTCTGGGTGTGTGTGGGGGAATGGGGATAACATATGAAAGGTAAATAAAATGTCCAATAAAAATTAAAAAAAAAAGAGCAGCTTCCCAATAAAACTGTTTTTAATATAAACTAAAAAAACAAAACAAAACAAAACAAAACAAAACAAAACAAAACAACGTAGCTCAATAGCAGAGAACTTGCCTAACCCTATATGAGGGAAAAGATACAAAGGATGGTAAATACAGAATTAGGATTAAAATAAAAACTTATCTCCTGATTTCTAATCTATAGCTTTGCTTTAAAAAGTATTTTATGATTTCATTATTTTTATTTTATGTATTCTGATGTTTTGTCTAAATGCATGTCTGTGTTAAGGTGTCAGATCCTCTGGAACTGGAGCTACTGACAGTTGTGAGCTACCATGTGGATGCTTGGAATGCAACCTGGGTTCTCTGTAAGAACAGCCAGTGCTCTTAACCAGTTAGCCATCTTTCCAGCTCCTTTAGCCTATCTTTTTAAAAAATATAAATACTATAATGTTGAAAGAACAAAAGAAAAATAGGGTTTTCCTTTTAATCCCATGCAATGTTTTTACAGGCACACTAGTTAGAGAGGTTCTATGTAAGTGTTCAGCATGGCTTTCAGAGCTCCAGCTTACTTTCAGCTAGAGTATTTATTCAGAACCTCCACCAAGAGTTCAAGGCATAGTCCAAACCAGACAGATCACAAGCAACAGAAACTAGAACTTTATTTCCAGCTCACCCTTTATTTTTAAAGTATCATTAGTCAGTCACTACACTAATGGAAGCTTTTCTTTTCCAAAATTTCTGGTTCTTCTTTAGTGCAATACAGCCCACAACTTTAGAAAATGCTGGCCTTAATTTAAAAAAAATGAGACTCAATAAATGTTCAAAAAAAATTTGCTTACCATTTTTGCTTCTGACTGGACTGGTTGAGGAGAGGAAGGGCCTGGGATTCCTGGAACACTAGGCACCATGGTGACTGGCCGAACAAGCTGTGAAAAAAATATTTAAAATAAGTTGGCTCAGTATTTACAAACAAGATGAACCTTTTTTATTACGCATGACTATAATTTGCACCTTTGGACTTAGAAAATTATAAATTTTAACTGTAGCTGATTATATGTTTGCACTGAATTCTGATTAACTATATAATTTGATTTATCTTTCAAAAGTTGTCAATTTCTCTGAACTAATAATCTCTATGTTTTAGCCTTTCTCAAAGGATTGCATTCTCCCTCCCCATCTACCTGCAAGGATCAACCCTAAGGTCTTTTGTAGATGAGTCAAGTGACTTATTATAAAGCCGTATCACTTTTGTTTTTTGAGACAGGATTTCATAAAGTTATTTTGAATGCTTCAAACACACTCTGTAGTCCAGGTTAGCTTTTTGTCTCAGCCTTCTAAGTAGCTGGTCTAACAGGCCTGTGTCAGTTGGCCTGGCTTTAACTGTTCCTTCTTATAACTCAAAATATTCAAAGTGAGTGGTAGAAAAATGTGTACATTATCTTTTACATTCCAATTTTACATTTAAAAGGACTATCAAATCTGTGACAATAAAAATTAAAATAATTTGAACATAAACTGTAATTTATTAAAATAAGTACATGAAGTTTCTAAAATTATGTGCATTGATGTATTAATAGAAGGTAGTGTCCCCTGACTTCTCAGATAATACTTTAATAGAGTTTGCCACTTTTACTTTTCACTTTAGCAGTTGTTATGTGAATAGGGCTAATCTCTTTTTTTCATTACGAGCTGCTTTCAATACAGGCACATTTAAAAAGATAACCATTTTATCTCAAATATAAAGCAAGAATGTTTCCTGCTTAAAAATATCTATAAAAAGAGAAAGCAAACCTTTACCTGAGTCTTCACTAAGACTTTTTTTTTTTCTTTTTCTTTTTCTTTTTCCCTGAGACAGGGTTTCTCTGTGTAGTCCTGGCTGTCTTGGAATTCACTCTGTAGACCAGGCTGGCCTCGAAATCTGCCTGCCTCTGCCTCCCATGTGCTGGGATTAAAGGTGTGCACCACCACTGCCCAGCCTTCACTAAGACTTTTAAGTAATGAAATTTGAATAACAAGGTTCTCTTTAAAGAAGACAAAATATTTGGAACTACCCCAATCAATAATAATTTGGATATTTAGATTACTTAAAAATTCCAGCACTCATGTAGCAGAGGCAGGTGGATTTTTGTGAGTTCAAGGCCAGCCTGGTCAACATAGTTCCAGACCAGCCAGCACTACATAGTGGGATCCTGCTTCAAAATTGGAAGGAAGGAAGGAAGGAAGGAAGGAAGGAAGGAAGGAAGGAAGGAAGGAAGGAGAGAAGGAAGGAAGAGAAAGAAGGTAGGAAGGTAGGGAAGGAAGGAAGGAAGGAAGGAAGGAAGGGAGGGAAGGCAGGGAAGGCAGGGAAGGCAGGTTGGAAGGTTTTTAAATAAACTTAATACTTAATATGCTATAATATTACTGAGAAGCATATCCAAACCACAAATTTTAGAACATTGCCATTAAGTTGGCTTTAAAAAAATAATCTCAAAAAGCTACATAGTAAAGAATTATATCACATGAATCAGCATTATTTATCCATGTAATAACAATAAAATTTTTACATTTGTTAACTTTGTATATGTTCCCACACACATGTCATGGCACACATATGGAGGTCAGATGACAATTGCTGGCGTTGGTTCTCTCCTTCCACAATGTGGGTCATGGAGATTGGAACAAAGGCTGTCAAACTTGGTGGCAAGTGTCTTTATCCACTGAGACATCTCACCAGTCCCGGGGGAAAAAAACAACAACAAAAAATCCCCAACTATATTCATTACATGAGTGACTACAACTTAAAGTATTCTTTATGGGAAATTATTAAGAAAGTTTCAAATTATATACATGTCAAAAATAAGTTAAGGAAGATGAAAATAGTATGCTTTGGACAACTTTGCTAGATACCTAAAAGTGCTTTTCAGGATGAAAATGTGAAATGTTGAAGACCAATATGAAAGTATGAGTAAAACTACTTTGTGAAATATGATATGAAAAAGAGAAAAACTTCATCATTTCAAATACTGTGCTTTTTAAATAAAGATTTAATTTTTTGAATTATGTGTACATGTGTGTTTATCTATGTGTGGGCATGTGCACTGTGTGCAGGTGCCCATGGAGGCCCAAGTTGTCAGACCCTCGATAACAAAAGCAATTATCAGTTGTGAGGCATCCAAAACTGAACTGCTGGGTGTTGGGGACTGAACTCACGTCCTTTGTAAGAACAGTACAAGTTCCTAACCACACATCTCTAACAATATATTTTAAATGTTCACTAGACAACTCAATATAGTTAATTACCTTTTCTGTATTTTTCAAAATTTGTGTATTTATCGAGTTTCTCATAAAACTTTTTTAAGATTTTCTCATAACAAAGTAGCCCAAGTTGACCTCAAATTTATTATCTAGCTGAGGCTAACTATAAACTTCTGATCTAATCTCTGCCTATTGATTACTGGGATTACTGACATGTGTCATCAGGCCTAGATATGAATGTTTAGACCTTAACATACTTGGGCCACCAAAGAAATTCAATAAACTTTATGTAACCATAAAGGACAAGTATGTTTTTCTGAAGAATTTTTATAACTATGAACACCATAGCTATTTGACAGCATTCTGATACAAATATCTTAAGAGATTGGAAATATTTGAATTTCACAAATCTAGTCAAACTGAAGTGAGCTGAATCACGAAATAGTACAAAAAGAATACAGAAAACAAGTATGGGCAGGGGCATAGAGAAATGTTTTCTGTCCAATTATGTCTGCTTAGAATATTACAGGTATCGATGAATAAATACTACTCCCCATTAATAAGCATTTTGATAAATTCCATTTAGTAAATGAGCCAGTCAAGCAGTTCTATTTCCTGGTTATTTTACCAAGACTAGTTTTGACACAGAGACTTAAATGGTCTAACTTTCCAACTTACTGGGACTGCAGCTGGAACATGCACATTAGAACTTGTAATTGATGCAGGAATAGCAACGGGCATGGTTTGTCCATTAGGAAGATGTAATAGAAGAGGAAATGGGCCTGGTACAGGACTAAGAAAAACAAAACAAGGGAAAAATGTAAAGATCTATACCAACCACCTCTGCAAAATAACAGTCTTTTTCCTCCTATTACTTAAAAATAAGTTTTCTAACCTTCAAAAGGCAAATTCCAAAACTTAGATATTTTTAATTGCATCTTAAATGCATAATCTATGTATGAGTGTCTTTTTTTTTTTTTTAAAAGAAAAAAGTCTGGGGAAAAGTTAAAGATTTCCAGTTTGTAAAACAAGAAAAATTCTCATCAGAAAGGTCTTGGGAATTACTTTTAAGAACTGAGACAAATGTCATCTTGAAATGGAATAACTTTGTTTTGTGTCAAACAGCATAAAAATAAGACCATCTTAAACGTATAGTCTATGTTCATTGTTTTAGCTAAGATATAGATATTTATTGTCCAATGTGTCAGATAATATTATTTTATAAATATTAAAAGTTTCCAAAACTGAAGACAGGCAGCTCTCCCTCTCTCTCTCTGTTTCTCTCTCTCTCTGTCTCTCTCACGCACCCACACATCCACAGACACCCACACATGATTTAATTCAAGTAATTAAATATCCTAGGGAAAACCATAGTAAAATAAAATAAAGAAAAAAACAACACACACCCTAACAACTCCCATACAGTCAGTGACTGACTGGAATCACTTACACAATTGGCCTGTTAGAGGATGGTGCCTGGGTGATTACAGTACTTGAGGTTGGTGAAGGTACTGCTTGTTGAATAATTACACTTGAGTCAGAACTTGTGAGCAGCACATTGGGAACCTGTAATGATGCTGGACGAACGATAGCGGATGTGGGCTGTGCAGTTTGTGCCAATGGTACTTCCTATTTAAATGTTAAGATAAATAAAGGGGTAGTATTTAAAAACGCAAGTTAATTCATGTACCTCAGTGAACAGAATGTAACACATTTCCGAAAGCAACCACTAGATAATACTTAATGCATCTACAAGTAAATTAATATCTAAAGTTAATTGAAAATATCTAAGCAGTTGTAAAGTTCAATACAATTCTTAAAATTAAAAAAAAAAAAATCTGTGTTTTTGGTTCAATGTGTTTCTTTATTAATCCAGATTGGGCTGGGCTACTAGGCAATGTTTCTCTAAGAATTTCAGTAAGAAATACAAATACAATTTACTGTTAGTAATCAAAAAACAAAACCTGGAAGGGATTATCCTATCCTGTCTGCTTATTCTATTGCAAAATCAAGAAACTGATCCAGCAAGGTAGTGCTATGATTTAGACAATTTGATGTTTAGAAATATTTTAAGATGTGGTGGTGATGCACATCTTTGATCCCAGGGAGGCAGAGGCAGGCGGATTTCTGAGTTTGAGGCCAGCCTGGTCTACAGAGTGAGTTCCAGGACAGCTAGGGCTACACAGAGAAACCCTGTCTCGAAAAAACAAAACAAAGGGAAATGTTTTGAGACATTTTAAATTTAAAAAAAAAAAAAAGTCTGCTAATATTAGGTAGTTTTTTTATTTGGTAATAATAATTTTCAAGTATCAAAAGACTAATTAATTAACACTGATACTGTGAGTTATACAAAATTAGTAAGTATAGCTGAGAGCTTTCCAAACTAAAGAGAAACAGAATTTATCAATCAGCCAGGATGATTCTTAAAATATTTCCTAGTGTTACAGATTACAAAAGAGATGAGGGCCTTACCCAGAACTTAACTATTGTGTCCTTTTGAACTGGCCTTTATATAGCTACTCACATTTCCAATCTTATTAAGATACTAAGGAGAAATTGGTAACATTGTAACTGCACTTTTCAGCACATCTAAAAACTTCCAACTCAAGAACTAGTGAGCAGAGCAACAATGAGTAAAATCATCATGGAAACTTCCTACAAAAGTAGACACTAACGTTCAACAATAATGTAGTAAGTCAGATGATTTAGCAGAGGGTAAGGCAGAGCTGGGCACTGTAATAGTGAAGGAAGAAAACCTTGCAAAAAGAAATCTGATCTGATATTGAAACAATCAAGAGGAGAACAGGCTATGGAGAAGAAAGTAATGCTTGGCAGGAAAAACCTTAGAATATTTGATGAATAAAAAGAGCATGAAATGAGGATGGATGGGTAAACAGTCAAAAATCAATGAGGCTTTTCCTAACAAACAAATATAAATTGTCTTCAAGAGCAAATTGCTAAAAAGACTTTCAGCAGAGAGAAGAATGACTCACTAAATTGTTAAGTTCCTACACTCAGAACTAAGGGAAGCAGCAGATCAGGCATACAAGCAGGTTAGAAAGAAATTTTAGCCTGGTGTGGTTGTCATGCAGTTGTACAGTCCCAGCAACTCGGAAACTCACACAAGAGGATTATTAATATGAAACTAGCTTGGGAAACATAAAGAAACTATGTACAAGAAAAATAAAGGGATGAGGAAACTTCAGTAGTCTGTTGTCTGGAGTATATGCTTAGGGCTCTTGATTCCATTCTCAGCACTGGAAGGAGGGAGAGAGAGAAGTAGGGTAGTGGTGGTACAACTGAAAGATGAGAGCTAAGACAATGACACTGAACATAAGAGAGGTTTGAATCTTATTCAAAACATGTTTGGTAAATGAATACACTAAGATTTGCTATTGGTTTCAAAGTCAAAGTAGAAAACAGAAAACTAAAGGTGACACCTAAATGCTTTGCTTAAATAAATAGACAGATGCAGATTCCCCTTTCTTTTTTGTTGGAAGGTGCAGGAAGGATATTGGGAGTGAGAGGCGGGCCTTGCTACATAGCCCAGAAAGTTTTAGTAGTACAGGCTAGCCTTCAATTTGCAATACTCCTGACACTACCTTCATAGTACAGAAATTACAAAGACATACTACCACCATGCATGGGTGGAGAAAATTTTCTCAGAGGAGAAAAATGAGAACAGAATTAAGGACTTAGTTTCAGACATAATGAGATGTTCTCTTGACAAAGGAAGGAAAGGAGATGCCAATAGAAAAACTATGTTCAGCAATCAGGAGAGATACCTTGGCTGATATAAATTTGGGAATTACCAATTTATAGTTTCTAAAATTATAAGTCTTGATAGAATTTCCTAAAAAGAAGATCAAAACAGAAAAGGAGATCCAGAATTGATTTTCCACAACTTAGTGAAAGTATGTACTACCTAAAAGGAACTAATGACTGAGGAATGCAGAAGCAGCACCCCTAGAACTAGCCACAAAGAATGAAAACTGGAAAATATAAAGGGAAAGGAATGCTCAGCAAGGAAATAAGACTGTTCTCAAGATCCTTAATAACAATAATAAATGGAAACGATCATGTTAAGAAAGAAGAGGATAATTAAATATATCAAGATAATAATAAAGTATAACCATTAAAAACTGTGATTTGGGGAAATCAATGAAAGAGAGTATGTGCTTAGCATCCAAGAATTCTAAGGTTGAGATTGAGAATATAGCTCAGTGGCAGGGTACCTGCCCAGAATTTCAATTCTCAGTACTGGGGGAAGGAGTAATATAGAATAAGGATATAAATAAAGTATTATTGTATGCCTATACCATCTATTTGTAATTCAAAATAAATGTTATTAGGCAAGAAGTTACAAAATGAGTAACTTTATAAGTTACTGTAAACAGGTTAATTTGTTATTCAAAGAATTAAAAAGATACATTTAGTGAAGTCTACATACAGTGTCTATATAGCCTACAGGAGCATTAAAGTCATGTCCTAGGCCTTCACAGTCACTTGACACTCATTCACTTAGTTCTGCAGTGTAAATTCCACTCTGTAAGCTTTACTCATGGTCAGTGCCCTTTAAAGTGTACCCTTTATAATTTTTTATACTGGTAGTGTTTCTTTCCTTCTTTCCCTCCCTCCCTCCCTCCCTCCCTCCCTCCCTCCCTCCCTCCCTCCCTCCCTCCCTCCCTCTCTCTCCCTCTCCCTCTGTGACATGAGTATAACTGTATGTGTACATGTTTGTGTGTGGGGATGCAGGCATGCATACACAGAGGCCAGAGGACAACCTTTGAGTGTGAGTCTTTACCTTTCTATCTTGTTTGACACAAAGTTTCTTTGCCATTGTGTACGCTAGGTAGCAGGCCTATGAATTTCTGGAGATTTTTCTAACTCCTCCTCTCATCTCCCCTTAAGGGTATGAAGGGATTACAGGCACAAGTGCTACAGCATCTGGTTCTTATGTGGGTTCTGGGAAATCAAAACTCAAGTTGTCAGGCTTATGAACCAAGTTTTACTCACTGATCCATCCTCCCAGCCTGCACTTTTAATTGTGCCTTTTCTATGTTTAAATACCAGTATGTTGTAAGTACCTACATGGTCAATATAGTAGTATCAAGTAATATAGGTTTAATCTGGGAACAACAGCCTGTAACACACTAAGTATATAGTAGGCTATCTTGTCTACATTTGTGTAGATACACTCAGCTTTGGAAAGAATGAGAAGATTGCTTACTGAGATTTTTTTTTTTTTAAAGATATACTCCTGTCAGCAATAAATGACTATATTCTCATGGTAGAAATCTATTCATATTATAATTTTATAGTAACATTTAAAAAGGAACACTGTCACTGTCTCTTTATGTGTAGACATAGGGATCCTATATAAATTTGCTCATTTTATGTGTTTTTCAAGTGAAAAAGTGATGAAGTACACATCATAATGTAAATGCAACACTTAACAATAGCCCAAGAAACCTAAGGCACTAATGTACTTAAGGAAATATCACTCATCGTTGATATCAAATATATACTGGAGTAATAATTACTCTTGGATATCCTTTTTCAGCTGTATACATTTTTCATATCTTCAAATAACACTTTTTCTAAATAATAAAATTATCTATGAAAATGGAATTTTCCTCAAGTATTCACATACGTTTTTATATATAAAACCCATAATCTTCCATTGAATTATATAAAATCTAATTCCTTAATGTTTCATACATATTAAAAATAATCAAATTTGGGAACAGTGAAATAGCATATTAGATAAAGGTGCTTACAATCAAGTCTGAAAACCTGAACTTGAAACTTCGGACCTACATAGCGTAAGAAGAGAATTGGCACCTACAAGTTGTCCTCTGACCACCACATGCCATGCACACCCACAAATATAAACAATAAATAAAGGTATTAAATTTAAAAAAAAAAATTAATTTTCTGAAAGGTTATCTTTTTCCTGGTTCTAACCTTTTCATCACTGGTAGTAGACTCGGGGTGAGGTAAAGGGCTATCCTGGTGAGTTGTTTCTACAACAGAAGGTTCCTCAATTTTGCTTCTTATGATGGGTGTTGCAAGAGGAGACAAATCTAGAGGCATCTAATACAAATGATAAAGAAAACTTTGTAAAAAGTTAAAAAAATGGCCAAGCAAAATGTTTAAATTGAGAAACCAGAAAGTGAAAACCATCACTGCGTTCCTAATAGAAGTATTCTTTTTATAATTTGATGGTTAACAACATACTTTTTTAATGTCATCTTCTGAAGCCTTCTTGAATTCATTCTCAAATGGACTTGCCAACTCATTAAACAAACCCACTTCTTCACAGTTTTTTAGGAATCTTGTTGGTGTTGGAGTCTGATCTGAAATAAATGTCAAGAAATAAGTATACAAATATAAATGATCACGTTAAGTAAGATTCTAAAATACTGCTAGTAAATCAACAAAACAATGGCACTGGCTCAGATGCTATTTCTCTCTTTAAAGAGATGCTTTTCTTTAAAACAAACAAAATTTGATTAAGCTCTATTTTACATCAAGATATTTTGCCAACTTTACCAAAGTTCTTTTATGCTTAGTGTACTACTCTTAGTGAAATAAGCATATTTTGGAGAAATAATTACTGGTATGTATCAAAGTATAAGGATTTTTCAAAGTTACATCATTAAAAATTCTGATTGTTAGATGCATACAATTTAGGGAAAACTAATGAAGGCAAATAAATATTTGAACTTTGCACATTCACTATCTGTTCATAAAGTATTATAAACTCAAGCTTAACATTTACATTTTTTACATCAAAATACTGAAAGGGGGAAAAAAGCGAAAGCAAAAGTTCTCCAACCCCTAAAAGAAGCCTAATAATGATGTGAACTCAATTTCTTACAATCTAAACTATTTCAACTATATCTGAATATATACTGACATGTATATTAACAGTATACTGAGTATTCATATATTGTATGCAGAACAAATGAATGACTGACACAAAATTTACAAGTCAGTCTAATCATTTTCAGGGATATTTGTTTACACTAGAGTTGGTAGTACATTAAATATTTATTCACACTTTATGCATTTTAGGTCAGCAATTTTAGAGGTTATACACAGAATCTAGTCTACTTAGTACAGCATTGGTTTAAGATAAAATCTGTTTAGCTAAAGGTCAGATATTTGTTAATTACTGAGTTTCAACAATGAGTATTATACTTTTATCTTTGTCCTTCATTATGTACTGCCTATAAATATTTTTAGCAAAAATAATTCACTTATCATACATGCTAGACATAAGGTAGGCTTGTCTTAGACAGTGAAAACAATATCAGAATTAGTGCAGGGTCCACTTAGGTCATTATCTTACCCATTATTTAATCTTTAACCTATACCCTAATTTTTGCCCTAAAGACTTCCAAAATAATATTTTAATAAGGGTTCTGAGTATACATATCAGCTTAAGTCTATTTTAAATTCAAATTAGTCAAATATAAATGTGACTACTGTTCACACCCAAAGGATTTCTCTAATCTATCAGGGATGAACACAACTTATATTATCGAGGAAAACATCCAGAAAATGCAGAAGCCCACAGCACTTTTATTGATGATTATTACTGGTACCATCAGATTTGAGAAAAGTCATCACAGGCACAATTGGTTAACATGCAGATTGCTTAAGGCTACTACTCATCATCATGCATTCTATTTACAGTTATATTCAACTATTTCAATGTTAGTAAAAATGCTGTGATTGAACATGTTCTATTTTTATACTGTACTAAAAGTAACATCTAGGAACCAAATTAAAAACATTCTTGAGATCAAAGTTTACAGAGAATATCTAAGACAGTAAATATTAAGGAAACAAAAATCTTCAGATCTAGGAAAACACTTTCTAAGGTAGTTTTAAATTTTTCTTACTGTTCTTTACCTTTTTTATTGTGATTCTCATTATTATTTACATATTCCAAGAAGTGCATACCTCACTCTCTTCCTTGTCCTTTTACTTACAGTACTGAAGACTATCGAAAGTTCCCCTCCATAAGTTGTTTTTAATAAATCACCAACTTTTTGCTACCTCTCATTTATTCACTACAAAAATTACAGAACTAAAAGCACAGGAGGAACCATCTGATACTGCCTTAACACCTCTCCAAAGCACTGTATGTGTTTAGACTAAGCTATAATTTAAAAGTACTAATACTGTTCAGTATTCTAGTTAAATTCTAGAATTATAGATAGGATAACATAAGCTTCACTTAACTATGGACTCTAGATTCTATATTTATGACATATATTTGTAGTTCTGACAGAGCTAAAATATATATAAAATCTGACATAAAACTTATCACAATATCTAGAAAAGAAACAAATATACTGAACTTCTGCATAATATATATTATTCATGTACATAGATTAAGTGTTTACATATAAAACATAAAAGAAAACAGCTAATATAGGATAGAGTGACAGTAAGCTAACACATGAATTGGGTTCCTCTTTTTACATATAAAAAACAATGATCTGCTCAGGGTGATACCATATGGTTATAGGGTATGCACACATGCACACACGCATACACAAATACACATACACACTAACTGAACTTAGGTTTTCTTTATGAAGAACATTTTATTTTATTTTGCAGTGCCAGGGATTAAAACCTGAGCCTTATGAATGCCAGGCAAGCACTATACTACTGATCTACACCCCAGTTTTAGAGTATTTTATTAATAAAACATTTGAAACATTTTTAAACAAAATTATAATGACCAAGTTTAGGGAGTGCTTGATCATTTATTATCTTCACAAAGTTTTGAAAACCAGGTGTATGACAACTAAAAGAAACACTAAATACCAATGAGTTCAGTTATCAGTCAAACATAATTTGTAGAAGGCATGAATGTTCCAAGGGTTCTAAATAACTTCCATAAAACCAACTTTAAATGGGTATTTGAAAAGCACACAAAAAAGTGAAATGGATGATCAGAAGAACATATAGAAATGTAATGGGTAAATACATGTTGCCAACATTTACTGTAAATGAACCAACTGGACTATCACCAGACTACAGTATTTACATAGAATACACAAATTTGTGCACATTCTGGGTGAAATATTATGTAAGCCATTAATAAAAGCATATACTAACCAGCCACAATGACACTGTCATTACGTGCTGGACCAAATTTCAGTGTCATCTCATGTTTATGTTTATGGACAGCCAAATGATCCTCGTTGGTAAAACGCTGTGGCAAAAAGTTTTAAAATATAGTTAAGATTTTCAATTTGATCAAAGAAAACTGATAAAGGATATAAATTTCCACAACATGTAAAACCACCATTAGCAGTGAAATACCAGCTTATACTATAAGACAATCAATCTACTGTTAACACACAAAGACATAGTATTTTTCAAATAATCAGAGAAACCCACTATTGAAAAATAATGATAGTATATAACTCATCTGAGAGACTTGAAAATAAAACCTGAGGCAAAAAAATTAATAAAATGGACTACTATTCTTTTATTATGCCAGAGAAATATATATACTTTGCAGTTCAAAGACTTTTAAAAAAATACTGTATTTGTTTAGATGTAAGGTTACTTACCACTTTTTAACTGAGAATATTCTAAAAATGACTCCTGTACAAATTAAGAAATTAATCTGAGGCTAGGCATGGTGGTGCATACCTTTAATCCCAGAACTAGGGAGGCAGATCTCTGTAAATTAGAGGCTAGCCTGATCTACATAGAGTTTTCCAGGTCAGCCAGGGCTATATAGTAAGACTTTGTCTCAATTTTAAGGAGAGAGACAGAGAGAAAGAGAGAGAGAGAGAGAGAGAGAGAGAGAGAGAGAGAGAGAGAGAGAGAGAGAGAGAGAAGAATAAAGAAAGAAGTCTGGTATTTTATTACCATAGTGAAGAATTTGTGTTATAATCCAGCAAAGAAACAGAAATCACCATATAATAATTCAATTTATTTTAAATTGTTTTAACCTAAGAAAGTGTTTTTAAAATCATAACACATATTAAAATGAATATATGTTCAAAGCTATTTATTATGCCTTTCCTCACCTTACACTGGTAAGTACCACATGTGACCAGTGATACTTATGATTGTGACACATTCATGTTTAAATTCTTATTGAAAATCAACCTAAGAAGACCTCCTTATCAAGAACCACCGTTCCCAGAACAGGAAACCACTCATTTATTTTGCCCATTTCCTGGTTTAGAAGTTAAATTAACCCTTACTCATTTCTACTACTTTACAAATAGGGGTGCTAAAGCTAAAATTTTAATGTAACTAACTGTTAAGAAGTTTGGTACCTAGTACCTACTAGCATCCTATGTCCAACACAAGAATCTCAACTTCAGTTTGTTTTTAATTTTTTTATTTGATATTATATTTACATTTCAGATTTTATCCCCTTACCCCTATTTCCCCCTCCATCCAGCAACCTCCTATCCCATACCCCCTCCTCATGCTTCTGTGAGGATTCAGCTTCAGTTTTTAGAAATATTTTCTTTTTATTTATGTTCGTGTGTATGTTCTTATAAAAACAAGAATACTGGAGTCCACAAAGTTGTGAGCACCTGATGTGGGTGCTGGGAACCAAACTCCAGTCCTCTGGCAGAGGACAATCACTCTTAACTACTTGAGCCCTCTCTCCGACCCTCCAGCTTCAAGTTAAAAGACCTTCCATCAGTGTCCATGGTACTCTAAACGTTTGTTATTGAGCTTATCACTATTATCGTCATGTCTACCCTTCTAAGTAAGCTGAACACCTTCTTTGACTTCCAAATCTGTCGTAAGCATTATATATGGGGAAAAAATGAATCCCTTAAATTAACAATTGATTCTTAAAAATCTGTAGAAGGCAGAAGACAATCAAGTTTTTCTTTACTTATAAACACCAACAGAAAGTTAACCATATTTTATGAGAATAACAAGTACTTCTTCAGACCCTGTTTGTATCTCCATACTGAGGGAACTGTTCAGTGCGTCTGTTCCTCGGCTTACTCCTTCATACCTATCCACTCACCTGTGGACACTGCGAGTACAATCCAACTTTTCCCTACGCCGGCGACCTTCCTATTACTTTACCCTTTCAGAAGTCCTCCCCAAATCTGGTGAAATTAGTAGTGGTGTTTTGACAAGCACCCTCAGAAACAAAGCTCTCAAGTCAACCAACACATTGAAAAGCTTATTCACACTAAAGTTGTCAAAATTAAAAGGTTAAAAACTGAGGAAATTTCACTTCGAATTTTTATTCAATTAGTGCTCTTTTTGGATTAGTTTGGCCACAAATGCCAGGGAGCAATTAGAGCTGGAAGCATGGTCTAGTGGTAAAGTGCTATATAGAAGGCCTTAGGTTTGATGCTCAGTCACAGCAACAATAACCAAAAACAACAACAAAAAAACCCTAATCAACCAGCCAAATATAATATAAAAATGAAAGTAAACTGTCTTCAGAGAAAAGGAGTGACTAGCTAAAAATATAAGGGTCATGCATTTATAAACTCTCATACAATATCCAAAGATCAAATTAACCATTACAAAGATAGCAACATTTTTTTAATGTGAAGAACACAGGTGAATCTGACCTTGAGAAATTACCTGAGAAAATTTGTATTAACAAGAAACTCTGGCTTTTTACTCTGATTCTCTAAGTTTCTAAGTGAAAAACCAGATTGGTTGTTTTACTCTCTAGTTAAAATGTTTTGTGTGTGTGTGTGTGTGTGTGTGTGTGTACATATATATGTATACATACATACATACGTATACACACATACGTATACATACATACATACATACATACATGAATTGTTTCCTAGATAAACTAAAAAGGATTTGTTTTAAGAATAAATTCTGTAGAAAAATGTTATCACTGGCAGTACTAACATATTTAATACAATTTCCTCTAGACAAAGTCCAATTTGAATGCACAATGCAACAGGTATGCACAAAATTCAAGCATTTCTGTTAACCAAAACAAGAGCCTGAGCATTTAACCTCAATCAACAATGTTAAAAGAAAATGAAGAGAAGTTTTTTGGATGGGACCTTATAAGGTAGAAAAGAGTAATGGGCAGATAGGAAGAAAATGAACATGCAGAGTCCACAGTACATTAATGTAAATTCTAATAGGTAAGAAATCTGTTTGCAAGGTTTGGCCATATCTTTTCAGATTTTGCTAATACTGGGGTGGGGTGGAGTGTTACACACAGCACAGTACCTATGTGGGGGTTGGGGGACTACTCTGTGGTGTTGGTTCTGTCCTGTCTTTACACATGGGGCTCTGGAGACTGAACTCAGGTTGCCAGACTTATCTGACATGTGTTTTTATATGCTAAGCCATCTCTTACAGAATTAACTTCCTATGAGTCAGTCATCTATGGTTATACAGTTATTTTCACAATATATTACTACTACTATTTAATTGTTGAATGGATAGAAATAAGTTTTAGTGTAATCAGGGTAACAGCTCCTTTTGCTACTTTTTCCTTAGCTAAAGAGAAATCTCCCCTCTGAATCAGCTTATGATGTATGATAATTTACCACAAAGTAGTTTCAATTAAAGTGACGGCAAAGGCAAGATACAGCCAACAAGATAGAATATTTAAATGACTCTTTTACTATGTATCTAATTTTGTATCTTTTATTCAATTCAACACCACTGTATTCCTCTAAAAACAAGTAATATTAATAGGAGTCTGTGCAACATCTAAAGTTACCTAGGCATTTACAAGAAGACCATAGTAAGAATCTTCAAGTAAACTCTTTGTGCTCATTTTTATAGGTTATTCTTAAGTGATACTATCAACAAAGTACATTTTAAAATGTGATCATCTACTGGAAAATTTAAATTTAGATTAAGTAGAGCAAAATTTGGATCATTTTATAAAGATAAGAAAAAATAATTTGCACTATCATCATCAAATTGGTGTTTCTAAAATTCAATGATCAATTATTGCACAGTATTGTGGTATATACCTTTAATCCCAGTGCTCAAGAGGGCGAAGGCAGGAGATCTCTGTGAGTTTGAGACCAGCCTGATCTACACAGTGTGAGGTTCTAGGATAGCCAGAGCTACACAGTGAGACCTATATCATCTATATCATCTCTATTATCATCATCATAGCCTTCAGCATCCTAAGAAATACTACAAATACTATAAATAAGAAATACTATAAAGAGAGACTATGTCACTGCTACTTTCAGCAAGATTTAACTAATGAAGCTGACATTCACTTGGTTGTTTAGGGCAGTGATATTACACAATATAAATATTAAGTATCTCACAAAATCATTGGCTAAAAAATGTAATGGCCAAGACTGGAGTATTTATAAGAAAAATAGTTTATTATTAATGAAGGCTAAACTATTAATGAAAGCAAAATCAGAGTGAGCTTTCATTTCTTTTCTTTTTTTTTTTTTTTTTAAGCATGTGTATTTGTGGAAGTTAAAAAAACAACCTGCAGGGATCAGTTCTTTCCTTCTACTATGTGGGTTTTAGGGACTGAACTCATGTCATCAGCCTTAGAGCAAGTTCCTTTATCCAGAAAGCCATCTTTGTGGCCCAATATATAGCTATACATACACTTTATTTACCCATTCATGTATTCATTTGGAATAAGAATAACTATACAGACATTTTATTTATTTGTCTATTAGTAATTAATTTGGAATGAGAATTCAACCCAGTGATACTTGTTTCATTTCAGCCCTTGTTTCTTAAAGACAAGGGCTAATGGTGGTCTTGAATTTGTAGTCTGCATGCTTAGCCACTACAACCAACTATAGATATACATTGAGCTGGTAATAGTAGTTTGAGAAATGTAGTCTAAGAAACTAATTAAAGATACACACAAATAATTGTGTAAAATGATAGCACAATGCTGTTTATTATAATACTAAAATTAATTTCAAAGTTCATAATAGAAAAATGAGCAAATGACAGGACTAGCAGAACACACACAACTTAAAACCATGCTTAGCCATGCATAGAGGTTCACATGTATAACTCATTAACAAATACTATCAATTTAATGCTAGGGAATTCTCTTAAACAATTTCTTAGGGTACACATACAAACATATAATCTAATTTCTAGCTATTGACTGTTTTTCTTCTATTTAAACAAACTTAAATACAATGCTTCTTATTTAAAACAAAACAAAAAACAGCATGTATAGAGCTGCTGTGATAGTTCAGCCATAAAGAGCACTTACTGCTCTTTCAGGAGTTAGACTAGGTTCTCAATATCCACACAGTGGCGAAAGATCACCAATAAATCCAGTTCCAGGATATCTGATGCTTTCTTTTGTTTTCTAAGACTATAACATGCACATGTTGCATATAATCTCAAGCAAACACACATTATAATACACATAAAATACATAAATTAATTATTTTTTAAAAACACGTTTTAAAAATACTATGTGTTAGTACTGCAGGTATGGTGGCATACACTTTTAATCTCAGCACTTGGGAGGCAGAGGTAAGTGAATCTCTGTTGGCTTTGAAGCCAGTCTAGTCTATAGAGTGTGTTCCAGGCATGGATATATAGATTTTGAGATAGAGAAAGAATAAGAACCTGTCTAAAAACTGGGGATTGGGGTGAAGATAGCTTATAGTTTTAAAGTACTTAATGCAGGTCCTGAAGAGATGGCTCAGTTGATATCAATTGTATCAAGAACACTTGATACACTTGCAGAAAACCCAAGTTTGATTCTCATCACTCATGTGGCAGCTTGCAAACATCTATAACTATAGTTCCTTCTTCTGATCTCCTTGGAGACCAGGCACATGAGTGGTTCACAGATATACATGCAAACAAACCACTAATACACATAAAAAATGGAAAAAGTGCTTAATGCTCTTGGGAAAGACTGAGTTTGGTTCCTAGCATGTTAGATGGATTGGACTGGCTCTAACACCAGCTCCAGGGAACCCAATGCAGGTTTTTGGCTTCCATGGGCACCTCACTAACAACCCAACCCAATCCCTCCCCCCCCCACTCCAGACACATATACATGTAATTAAAAGTGATACCTTTAATTTTTAAAAAGTGTGTATTAAAAAGGGATCACACACAAAATAACAGCAACCATTCAATTTGAAGCAGAAAAAAGGGCTTATTTAAGGCCAAGTTTCCAAGAACGACTTATGGAACAACATGGCAAAACTGGTTACTTTCCAAAGACTGCTTCTAGAAGCAATGCACTATCTGGAGTTATGGTCTAGAGCTCCAATATTCCTAAAAAAATCCAAAGGATTCTTCCCAGGGTGGTAGCAATGGGAGTAGTGGAGCCTGAGTCATATGTGGGCCTGGAGAGGTCCTTTGGCCATTTGAGTTACAACCTTGAAGCGGACTGGGTATCTCTTCACTCCTTGGATTGTGATGTGAGTAGTTAGTTTTGCTCTAGTTTCTGCCTTCCCTTGATATACTGTCTTGTTTTATACTTCCCTTGATATACAGGATCTAAGAAACAGGGTTAACTTGAACATGGGAGTAAAAACTTTAACATTATGAGTCACAAGGGAAAAGTCTTTGCTGCCAAGTCTGACAACCAGAGTTCTATACTGGGGACCCATATGTTAGAAGAGACTGACTCCTATAAATTGTCCTCTGACCTCCACATGTGCACTATGACACGCAGGTGCCCAACCACAGACATGCACATGAAATCAGTAACTACCCAGATCTCTTCTTTATTTAACTTTGTACCAAATCCAAACATAAAAGTAAATTTAGTTTATCAGAGAGTAAATCTAGTCAGTAGACACTAAAACCATACTCTAAATTTTAGTTTCAAAGAATTTAAGATTTTACCTTTTACTCTTCACTTTTTAAAAATGTATGTAAACTATAGCCCTAAATTAGATATAAAAGTCTAATTCTGTTGCGTCCATCTTTCATCTTGACCATTACTATCTTCTAATTTTCTTGTTTCATACTGCTCTGTGAATAAATCAACATACTACAAAACTCTACAAATAAGATTTCTCCCTATCTCTCTGAGCTCCTCATTGATCATTTTACACTTCAGCCATAATTGAAACATGTAGTTTCTTTTACAACTTTTCATTTGTCCAGTTGTCAAGTTTGATCCAATTGTCACATTACCAGAAACACATTTCCTCACCAAGCTACTTTAAAATGACATCTGGGCAGGGGAAATAAAGAGTTTCAATGTATATAAAGAAATTTGTTATGAAATGAATTCCATCCCCAGAAAGCACATACAGGTAGAAAGAGACACCAAGTCCTTATGTCCTAACTTCCACATATGTACATGACACATGTGCCTCCTACAATAATGATTTAATAAAAAGTAAAACAAGTGGCTAAAAAAAAAAATCTCTTGGTGATTTAATAACACCTGATACTCTTCTAGAGAATCCAGGTTTTGCTCCCAGCACCCTCATGGTGAATGTGACCATCTGTAACCACAGTTCCTGGGAGATCTGACACTCTCTTCCTGCCTAAGCAAGCACTAGGTATGAACATGGTGTATGTCTTACATTCAAGACAAAACATCTATACACATAACATAAAAATTAAATAAAAATAAAATTCAGTCTCACATCACCCTTTCTTATGGTACTAGGGACTAATGAACTTCATGCTGGGTAAGCAGTTCACCACTGAACTATATTCCCAACCCTCCGACAACTTATTTTTTAAAAACAGACAACAGAGTTGATAAAAGATTTTACCTTCACAGAACAATAAAGGTATATAAATGACTGATAAACACATCTTTACAAAGTAGTCCTTTCATTAGTCATCAAAGAAATGAGAAAGTTCAATACGATACCAACCTATGTACATAAAGATGAGTCAAATTTAAAAGAATAAAACCTCTAAAAGTTAACAAGAATATGGCATAAACATCTTATAAATTACTGAAAGAAACAAAACATAGTCCATCTATTTTAGAAAGTGATTTGTAATTTCCTAAAATGATATGGAGGAATCTATCACATGATTTCACCAATACACTCTGGGTAGTAATCCAAAAGAAACTACAGCATTCATACACATAAGGCTTGTATGTAAATTTCACTCATTTATCTGTGATAACTAAGTTGAACTTAAACCAGATGCTGGATCAACTCATGGAATAAATATATCCAAATTTTAAAAAAAGAGGCTTATTTAGTTCACTACTCTGGAAGTTGTGAGGTCTAAAGTTGTGGGATCCTAAACACTTCACAAAGGCTCTGGCTTCAAGTACATTAACATATTACTTTATAGGTTACGTTTTTAATACATAAATTTCTGGGCGGTCCAATTAAATCACAACATCCCTGTTATATAATCAGCATTTCCTTTATAAATTTGCCAGTAACTAATCTGTAGTATTAGTTAATACTTATAGGAAGTACATAGATACAATTGAGAAATCTTATCTTTTGTTATAAAAGAATCCAGAACATTTTACATACTCTATGCATCCACTTATATACAGTCCAGAGAGTACAAACAAGTTTACAGCAATGGAAAGCAGATCGGTAGTTGACAAAGGTGAGAGAACTTATGAATGGGTACAAGGAAACTTTTGGGGTGATGAGTTATGTTCACTATCATGACTGGAGTAACAGTTCTATAAGTATATATGATAAATTATAACACTGGGTAAGGTGATATACCTCAGCAGGTAAAGGTACTTACTTCTATGCCTAATGACCTGAGCTTGATCCCCACAAAACCCATCAGGTATGAAAAGAGGGAACCAACTCCTGCAAGTTGTTCTCTGACCTCTACACAGCTGAAGTGGCACGTGCACAAACAAACATACACAAACACACATATAATGCACACACATGTGAACAAAATCAATTAACTGTAAAACAACAGAAACCCAAAAGCACCAAACTGTGATTTACAGTGCAGTTTACTATATGTTGATTATATTTTAATTTAAAATACCAACTAAAAATAAATAAAAATCAATAAGTTACTTTAATGGCTCTGACTTACACTCTGTATTTACATATCTGTAAGGCAGCGATTACAGAGGTCCTGAGTTCAATTCCCAACAACCACATGGTGGCTCACAACTATCTGTAATGGGATCTGATGCCCTATTCCGGCATGTCAGCAACAGCATTACATATATACAAAAAATAAATCTAAAAATAGGTTCTTTTTTAGTGTCTGTAGTTAAAAGATTAGGATAGTGGTAATAGTATTAGATTAATAATTTAATGACTATTAAAAATTAAAATAACTCCTGAAAATGCTTCTACACATGCGTTAAAGATGTTAGACTTCAGAACATTAATAGATTAGTGATATGTCTGAGGTAGGTATTAGCTAGTTTTATAAGAGTTAAAATAAAAAGTAATTTCTAAATATAGTAATACATTTTTTATTTCCAACTAGGTAGTTTAACATTAATTTTCAATGAATATAGTTCAAGTAATATACTTTTAAATCCTTGGTTTTTGTCTATAGTTTGTGACTTTTATTATAAGATAATCTACTTCCATAATACCATACCATAATATTGTAGAACTAGAACAGATTATTAAAGAATTTCTTAATGGTTTTTTGGTTTTATCTTAACTCTAATCTTAAAGAAAATCACAGTAGTAAACCTTAATGACAATATATTCTAGCAATGATTTAATGAAAAGAAACGTACAAGATTATTCTAAGTAATGGATATGTTACCTGGCCACACCCAGGGGCAGTGCATAGAAAGGGTTTGTCATCACTCATATTCCACAAGTCCTTGTTTTATCTGTAACAAAGCACAAACCAAGAATGAAGTGTTTTATGGTGTGTTTCTGAACGAGGAACAATTTCAAATATAAATCTAAAGATTCGATTTCCACCAAACACTTCTGCTGACATTTTTAACCCTGTCTTCTGTGGGAGCCCATGTAAAAAAGCTGTGAACTTACTGTGAACTATGGATGGGGCAGACTGCAGAATATTGTTCCCACAAGGTGTCTTTCTAGAAAGAATCGCAGAAACTATGATGATTCAAAGTACATGAAACCATGAACTCCATGGAGGGAATGCCCTGGAGGGGAACACTCACATTATGTCTGGAAAAGGCAAAGCCCTGGGAAGAATATTCTTGGCTCCTTCATGTGACTAAAGATGGTAAAACTTAACACCAGGTGTAGTCATTCCCTCACTGCAGTTGTTTCTGATTACAGTCACCTTATGCTTTTTTTGATTTAATAATAAAATGAGAGATGCTCTGTTTACACCACTCTTGAGCTCAAATGCCTGGGGTCCTCTTGGCTCCTCACACAGGTTTTTGAAATATCCTTTGATCTGCAGAGACTTAGCTTCATGGGCTACAGGGTGGGTCAACAATCTTCCACTTTACTATGAGAGTAGATACTTGCAATATGCAAAAATCTGTGCTATAGAAAAGGGTTAAGACACTCCATTGGACTCTTTTTTGTGCAACCATGTAAAAGTCATTCAAAAAGAACATATTCCACACAGTAGGCAGCCTTTCAAGGCTCAGACTACAGAGTTGTGAAAGTCATAAAGCAAGATCTATTTTAAAATTCTTGCCGAGTATTTTATTTTTAATCTTTTGGCTAAATATGTCTTGTCTGAATATCCTTCTAAAACACCAATTAATTATAAACAAACTCTGCTTACTTTTTCATGTGAGTAAAGTACTATGGAAAACTCTCAAAAGGAAAATATGATCTAAAACTATATTCTGGCCTCTATGTACCTCTTCTCCCAGCAGAGAAGCTAAGCTGTGAGGGTCTTTCCCAGTATCTCTTGTAGACAGATAACCTGCAGATGTTCAAGTACTTCATATAAAATAGTTTAACATTTGCATAGAGCCTGAGCCCATCTTTAGCCAATTAACTAAAAGAGAGAAGAAGTCATAAATTAATAAAATTAGAGACAAAAGGGGACATCACAACAGACAGCAAAGAAACTCAGAGAATCATAAGGACATGGTTAAAAGATCTCAGCCTAGCAATCTGGAAAAACCTAAAAGAACTGAATGGATTTCTTGATGTATATGATCTGCCTAAGTTAAAGATCAAATAATCATTTAAACAGACCCATTACGCTAGTGAAGCAGAGACAGTAATTAAAGTCTAACAACAACAACAACAAGCCCAAGACCAGATTGATTCAGCATAGAATTCTACCAGATCATCAAAAAATTAACACCAACACTCCTCAAATTATTCCACAATATAGAAACTAAAGAACATTTCCTAATTCTTTTTATGAGGCCACTATTACCACTGATATCAAAACCACACAAAGATCTCACAAAAAAAGAAAACTATACACTCTTAACCCTTATGAATATAAATACAAAAATTCTCAACAAAATACCTGCAAACCAAATAGAAGAACACATCGAAAGAGTATCCACATGACCAAGTTAGCTCAATCCCAGAGATGCTGTGACAGTTCAACATACGTAAACTGATAAACATAATCCACCACATAAACAGACTGAAAGATAAAAACCACATAATCATCTCATTAGATGCAGAAAAGGCATTTGAAAACTACAACATCCTCTCATAACAAAAGTCCTCGAGAGACTAGGAATACAAAAGATATATTTCAATATAATAAATGGATCATTTCAAACAGGCCTACAGCCATACCAATATAAATGGATTAAAACATAAAGCATATCTACTAAAATCAGGAACAAGACAAGGATGTCCACCTCTCTATACCTATTCAATACAGTACTTAAATCTCAGGTACAGCAAATAACTGAAGGGAGATACAAATGGGAAAAAAGCCAAATTATCTTTATTTGCAGAACATGCATATATGCATGCAGAACACACATACATATGGAGAACACAAATATATATGCAGAATGTCCTAAAAACCCCCACCAGGAAATTTTACAGCTGATAAATACATTCA
Organism: Rhabdomys pumilio; assembly: GCA_030674055.1. Taxonomy (NCBI): domain Eukaryota; kingdom Metazoa; phylum Chordata; class Mammalia; order Rodentia; family Muridae; genus Rhabdomys; species Rhabdomys pumilio. Next base: position 143,427,728 of record JANHMN010000002.1, read on the forward strand.
GCAAAATAGCAGCATATAAAAGTAAAACACGAAAATCAGTAGTCTTCCTACATACACTTGACAGACTGAGAAATTAGGGAAACAATACCTTGAAAAATAGCCTCAAAAACTAAAATAAAATTATCTTGAGATAACTCTAACCAAGCAAGCTAAAGACCTATATAATAAAAACTTAAAAGAAACTGAAAATATTAGATAATGGAAAGATCTCCCATGTCATGCATGGATTGGTAGAATATTGTAATAACTTTGGTAATAGCTATCCTACCAAAAGCAATCTACAGTTTCAATGCAATCACTATAGAAATGCCAACAAAATTCTTCAAAGAAAGTGAAAAAAAAAAAAAAAAGATCTTCAATTATATGAGAACATAAATGATCCAGGATAGCTAAAAGGATCCTGGATAATAAAAGAAGTGCTAGAGGTATCACTATCTCAAATTTCAAATTATATTCTACACCTGCATCTAGGAGATTAGGATAGCAGAACTGGTCATATCTTCAAGGCCAACATGGGCTACCTAGTAAATTTGGGCCTGCCTAAACTATGAGTGAGAACCTGCTTCAATTAAATAAATAAAAAAATAAGAAAATAATAGAAGAAATGTTCTATTTAATAACAGCTGAGTTTTATTTTATTTTTTAAATTAGCAAGATACAACACCAAAGAGTCTGGAAGCTCAAAGAAACAGCAGCAAAAGGAGTGACAAAAATTAAGACCTAGGCATATCATTGTTAAAATGCAAGAAAATTAAGAAAATATATCTTGTCAGGTATGTCAGTGCACACATAATCCCAGCACTTGGGAGGCAGAGGCAGATAGGATCCCTAAGCAAGTTAAAGGACAGCCAAGGCTACACAGAAAAACTCTGTTGGGGGGTCAGGGGAGGAGGAGAAAAAAAAGAAAAGCAAAAGAAAACTATCTTGAAGGAAGATCAAAAACGGAAAGAAACAAAAAGATGGTTTAAGGTTTATTTCTTAGCCAGGCAGAGAGCATGAAATGAGGGTCATAAAGCAATTGTCATTTAATGACTTGACCTAGTACTGAAAAGACTTTCATTTTAGTAATAAAAAGGCTACAGTACAAAATGGTTGACAGACTGAACAAGTATTGTTTTATTAATTACGGTTTTAAATAGTAAACAACTCAATGTAAATATTTTAGTTTGCTGCTCCTGTGAAGACACCATATCTTGAGCCATCCTAGAGGAGTCACTACACTCAGAGTAGTGGAGCTACACCTGAGAGCCTGGAGCACTCAGGACCCACCAGCCACCCCAACTCTGCCTCTTCGGAACACCACTCCCCTTCCACCCCTCACTTGGTCCATTTGGCTGGGGCAGACACCTAGCTGGTTTGCTCCTGTGAAGACACCATATCCTGAGCCATTCTAGAGGAGCCACTCATCTTAGAGCAGAGAACACCTAGCTGGACTGCTCCCGTGAAGACACCATATCCTGAGACATCCTAGAGGAGCCATTGCACTCAGAGCAGCAGGATTTCAGGATCCCAGAGACTGCCTGAGTCCCAGGAGTTCTTCCACCCAGGGGCTCAGGATCACAGAGACATCTGGACTCTGAGGAGTTCTGACACAAGCAAGATAAAAGTTACTTGGCATCATCAAAACCAAGTTCTCCCATCATAGCAAGTCCTGGCTACCCCATCACACTGGAAAAGCAGGATTCAGAATTAAAATCACTTCTCATGATGATGATAGAGGACTTTAAGAAGGACATAACTCCCTTAAAGAAGTACAGAACACAGGTAAACAGGTAGAAGCCCTTAAAAAGGAAACAAAAAAAATCCCTTAAAGAATTGCAGGAAAACACAACCAAACAGGTGAAGGAATTAAACAAAACTATCCAAGATCTAAAAATGGAAGTAGAAACAATACAGAAATCTCAAACGGAGACTACCCTGGATTTAGAAAACCTAGGAAAGAGATCAAGAGTCAGACGAAAGCATCACCAACAGAATATAAGAGATAGAAGAGAGAATCTCATGTGCAGAAGATACCATGGGAAACATTGACACAACTGTCAAAGAAAATGAAAAATACAAAAAGCTCCTAACCCAAAACATCCAGGAAATCTAAGACACAATGAGAAGACCAAACCTAAGGATAATAGGTATAGATGAGAGTGAAGATTTCCAACTTAAAGGGCCAGTGATATTTTCAACAAAATTATAGAGGAAAAACTTCCCTAACCTAAAGAAAGAGATGTCCATGAACATACAAGAAGCCTAGAGAACTCCAAATTGTCTAAACCAGAAAAGAAATCCCTCCCGTCACATAATAATCAAAACATCAAATGCACAAAACAAAGAAAAAATATTAAAAGCAGTAAGGGAAAAAGGTAAAGTAACATATAAAGGCAGACCTATAAGAATTACACCAGGCTTCTCACCAGAGACTATAAAAGACAGAAGATTCTGGACAAATATCATACAGACCCTAAAACAACACAAATGCCAGACCAGACTACTATACCCAGCAAAACTCTCAATCACTATAGATAAAGAAACCAAGATATTCAATGACAAAACCAAATTTACACAATATCTTCCCACAAATCCAGCACAAGGAGGTAAACTACAACCTAGAAAAAGCAAAAAACTAATCTTCTAACAACGCCAAAAGAAGATAGCTATACAAACATAATTCCACCTCTAATAACAAAAATAACAGGAAGCAACAATCCTTTTTCCTTAATATCTCTTAACATCAATGGACTCAATTCCCCAATGAAAAGACATGGACTATCAGACTGGATACATAAGCAGGGCCCAGAATTTTGCTGCAAACAGGAAAGGCACTTCAGTGACAAAGACAAATACTAGCTCAGAGTAAAAGGATGGAAAACAATTTTCCAAGCAAGTGGTCCCAAGAAACAAGCTGGAGTAGCCATTCTAATATCAAGTAAAACTGACATTCAACCAAAAGTAATTTAAAAAAACATAAGGAAGGACACTGTATACTTATCAAAGGAAAAAATCTACCAATTAGACTCCAGACAACCAAATAACTCTATTAAAAAACGGAGTACAGAGCTAAATAAAGAATTCTCGCTGGGCGGCGGTGGCGCATGCCTTTAATCCCAGCACTTGGGAGGCAGAGGCAGGCGGATTTCTGAGTTCGAGGCCAGCCTGGTCTACCGAGTGAGTTCCAGGACAGCCAGGGCTACACAGAGAAACCCTGTCTCGAAAAACCAAAAAAAAAAAAAAAAAAAAAAAAAAAAAAAAAAAAAAAAAAAAAAGAATTCTCAACTGAGGAAACTCAAGTGACCAAGAAGCACTTATAGTCATCAGGAAAATGCAAATCAAAACAACCCTGAGATTCTACCTCACACCAGTCAGAATGGCTAAGATCAAAAACTCAGGTGATAGCAGATGCTGGCAAGAATGTGGATAAAGAGGAACACTCCTCCATTATTGGTGGAATTGCAAGCTAGTATAACCACTTTGGAAATCAGTCTAGCAGTTCCTCAGAAAATTGGACATAGCATTCATTACCTGAGGACCCAGCTATGCCACTCGTGGGCATATACCCAGAATATGCTCCAACATGTAACAAGGACATATGCTCCACTAATGTTCATAGCAGCCTTATTTATATAATAGCTAGAAGCTGGAAAGAACCCAGATGTCCTTCAACCTAGGAATGAATACAGAAAATGTGATACACTTACACAATGGAGTACTATTCAGCTATTAAAAACAATGAATTCGAGAAATTCTTAGGTAAATGGATAGAACTAGGAAATATCCTGAGTGAGGTAACCCAATCACAAAAGAACACACGTGGTATTTACTCACTGATAAGTGGATATTAGCCCAAAAGCTCGCAATATCCATGATACCACTCACAGACCACAAGAAGCTCATGAAGAAGGAAGACCAAAGTGTGGGTGCTTTGGTCCTTCTTAGGAGGAGTAACAAAATACTCATGGGAGCAAATATGGAGACAAAGTGTGGGACAGAAACTGAAGGAAAGGTGGTCTGGAGACTGCTCCACTGGGGTATCCATCCCTTGTGCAGTTCCCAAAGACAGATGCTGATGTGGATGTCAGAAAGTGCATGCTGACAGGAGCCTGATACAGCTGTGTTGGGAGCGACCTTGCCTAAACATTAACTGCTTTGTCAGTCATATATGTTTACTGGCACAAAGTTTTGGCCTCTGTGGGAAAGTACTAACCCAGTTAAGAACAAATAGCTATAGATCTTATGGACAGGTAGCCTTGGTGGGAAAGTACTAGCTTAGTTAAGAACAAATGACCATAGATCTTACAGTCAGGTACCTAGCAACCTGTTCTGCTCTATTCCTTCTGCTGAACTTTTCACCCAGCCAACATCCTGTTCTTGAAAACACCTGCTGTCCATTCTTTACATCCCTTGTCCCCCAGTTCTCTCTTTCAGGTGGTCCCCCAGTCCCAGTGGGTCAGGCATAGCTGTCTCCTTAGAGGGCTGCCAGAGCCTGAAATATACAGAGGCAGATGCTCACAGCTAACCAGTGAACTGATCATGGGGTTCCCAATGGATGGGTTAGAGAGAAGACTGAAGGAGCTGAAAGGGTTTTGGCCCCATGGGGAGAGCAACAATGTCAACCAACCAGAGCTCCCAGGGTCTAAACCACTAGCCTGGGAGCACATAGGGAGGAACCCATGACTCCAGCAGTATAGGTAGGGGAGGATAGCCTTGTTGGGTATAGGTGGGAGAGGAGATCCTTGGTCTCATGAGGGCTGGATGCCCCAGTGTGGGGGAATTAGTGGGGAGGAGGTGGGAGTGGGAGAGTGGGGGCACATCCTCATAGAAGCAGGAGGAGGGGGGATGGGATGGGGGCTCCTGGGTTGGGGGGAAATGGGGAAAGGGGGTCACATCTGAAATGTAAATAAAATATTCAATAAAAAATATTTTAGTTCATTAAATTTCTTTTGTAAGTTGTTAAAATATGGCTGCAAATTCTTTGGAGTGCTTCTCATAATAAGAGTTTATGTTCCTTCCTTTGACTCAAGGTGGGTGTATAATTATTCCAACTAACAGTGCTGTGAAAATGATACAAGGTTAGGTCGCAAGTCTTATACCCTCTTCCTGGTCATGTAGAATTTCTTGGTCTTCAAATAGTACTCCTCAGATCATCCAAAGTTAGAATCTCATCATCACTATGAAAGAAGCTATTCAAAACTCCCATATGGGGGTTGACTTATATAATCTGTATTGTTTTGTCACAACTAGGTTTGGAACATTTCTATATATGTATGACTTATCTCAGTAACACATCCTTTTGAGCTTCTTAAAATTTTTACAAACCAGGGCTAGAGATACAGTGAGATGAAAAAAAGTGATCTGTTTACAAATCTAATGATTGGCTCAACAGAATAATATGGTTGAATTTTCATATTTGCTTCTCGTATTCAACCTGCTATGACTCATATTCAGGCAGCGTATGGAGAAACTCCTACTTGTATGTTCTTAAAGAATGAAAGCAAAAAAGGGCAAATAACAAATTAGTTATTTATTATGACAGTGGCTTTTACTTCAGACTTCAGAAAGTACATTTGGGATCCATATACGTTCTTCAACAACTTTACAGAAATTGATAGTACAGTTTATTTAAAAAAAAAAAAAAGTCACTCTCAGAAAAGCAATAGATTTGCCAGATTTTTTAGATACACAATGTTAAGTATGACAGTTTCCCTTGCCATGCAACAAGCACGTTTGGGCAGAGGAAACCCAGAGGCCCACCTGCCACCAAGCCACAGCCAAGCTACTACATGTACAAGTACGTGGTAGGCAGATGGGAAAGAGAAGCAGAACAGTTTAAGCATTATGAAGAGAGGCAGAACTAGAAGGTAAAGAGGAACAGTCTGTTGTGAGTAGCCTGTCCTACTACCTGAGGCTATGTTGAAGTCCCAGTCCATTCTGCTACTGCTGAGGGCAATGTCTGGCCTGTGGCCAGGCAGCATCAGGGGTCTGTATCCATGTGTTTGGCTCATATTACCACTAAAAACTATGCAGACATCCCTGGTTTGGGCTGCAGCTCCTCACTGGCTGTGGCACTACAGAGAGCTAGCCCTACCACTTGCCAGCTGTAGCATTCAGGAGGGAAAGCCCTGCACGTTCACCGGGCAGTACAGTTGAAGTGGTTTTACTTGTATGGGGGTGAGTAAGCTGGGACAGTGCTGGAGAGCTCCCCCTGGTGGTATGTGTACACTGGTGGTGGGGTAGCAGGAGAGGTGGTAGGCTGACCAACTCAACTACCACTCAGGCCCAGATTCAGGGTTGGCCTACTCCAGGCATCTTCCCCATTTATGAACTGCTAGAGCATGTGAAAGGGCTGGCGCTGCAAATTCAAACCTGTAGGATCTCGATGACATGGGGAAACAACAGGATATTTGAGAGGAGTTCCAGTGAAAATCCAGTATTGATAGTGTAGCAGAAGCCAGGGGCCTGGAACCAGATCAATGACTCATTGCAAGAAAAATCTGCAAGTAAAGATGTGTGGATAAAAGGGTATAGTGTATGACACACTGTGACACACCACAGCTTCTAGAACAAGATTTTTTTTTTTACATTTTATTTCATTTATTTGTTTGTTTGTTTTTCTTTTGGGGGATGAGAAGATAGATACAAAAGGATGGAGATGAGTGGGATTGGGGTGCATGATGTGAAACTCACAAAGGACCAATAAAAAGAAATAAAACAAAGTTTCCCTCACCAGACATGATATGGAAGTCCATGATCCATGTTCCTGCTGACTGTAAAGGGCAAAGAAGCTACTTTTGCTATGATATTGATGACTGCAGATTCTTAGTTGAGAAAGACACAGAAGGTCTATACCTTACCCTACCACCCTGCCCACAAAAGTAACAGCCTACGCAGAAAGCCATGGAAGAGAACTCTTAAAAAATGTGATAAGGATGCTGAAGAGTAGCTCTCCACAGCTGGGAAAGGACTCAGTTTTAAGGAGCTGAACATCAGGAGTTTGACCATGCTCCAGTGAGTATACAGGTAACACAAATTGGAGTTTTCTTTTTCTTTCTTTCTTTCTTTTTTTTTTTTTTTTGAGGGGAAGGGGTCCACAAATATGGGGAGTGGACCTGGGAAAACTAGAAAGTAAGTGTGATCTAGGTTCATGATATATATATATATATATATATAATCTCAAATAATCAATAAAAATATTATAAAAAGAAAATTAATGTCTGTCCCTCAATATCTACTGTTCTAGGAAGTATTGTTTTGTTTTTGTTTTTGTTTTGAATCGTCTCATGTAGACCAGACCAGCCAGCTTTGAGTGCTTGATGCTGACAGCTTCCTTTATTTACTTATTTTCTTAAGTATATATGTTTTTTGTTTTCTTTCTTTTTTCTGAGACAGAGTATCACAACGTAGACCATGCTGGCCTGGAACGCATGTAATCTGCCTGCCACCCAAGTGCCAGGATTAACACTATGCCTGATCCAATGTTTATTTTTAATTCGATTCTTTTGAGAACTGGAACATAAATACTGCATTTACATTACCCCACCCTTAACTCTCATCTAACTCCTCCTGTTGCCCCCACTTCAAATTTATTTATTTTTAATGTGGTCAATCACACTAAATTATTCTCACTGATAAACCAAGTAGAATGTCTGGAACAATCCCATTTTGGAGATATAAATAACCTGATTTTTTTTTTTTGCTAATATTTTGTTTGGAATTTGTTTTACATTCATGTTCATCAGAAATATTATGTTATTTAGTGGTAGTTTTATAATTAAAGTTGGGACATGTTAATTATTTTCTAAAAGAATCTGTGTAAAGGCTAGTATCAGGGCTAGAGAGTTGGCTCAGTGGTTAAGAGCACTTGCTGTTCTCCCAAAGGACCCAGGTTCAATTTCTAGCCCCACAAACTCATAAGCATCTATAATTCCAGTCCAAGGGAGTCTGGCGCCCTCCTCTGGCTTCTGCAGGCATACCAGGCATGCATGTGGTGCATACACACACACACACACACACACAGAGAGAGAGAGAGAGAGAGAGAGAGAGAGAGAGAGAGAGAGAGAGAGGGGGGGGGGGGGGGGAGGGAAGGGAAGGGAAGGGGGCAATACAGTCATATAAATAATTAATAAATCTTTATATGGAAAAAGTGTATTAATTCTTCCTTACATATTTGAAAGAACTCACCAGTGAAGCTATATGAGCCTGCAGTTTTCTCTGTGGGAAGGTTTTAAGTCATAAATCCAGTATCTTTAAATAGATACAAATTAGAACATTTATATTAGTTTTATTTTCCAGGAATTTTTCCATTTACGCTATCAAATATATTGGCCTAACTATTAATAACATTCTGTCACATTTTTTCCATGTCCATTAGATCCATGGAGATCTCCTCTTTAAATTAGTAATATTCTTAGTTTTTTTTCTTTGTTCTTAATCAGTTTTCCTAAGATGTTAATTCACTTTCTTACTTTAAAATTTTGGCTTTCCCATTTACTCCATTATATCCCTGTTGTCTAACTACCCAATGTCATTGTTCTATTAGGTCAAATACTTAAAAATAAATCTGATGAAAATCATACACTATACATCTGAAAACAAAAAACTCAAACCTCAGACCAAAAATATATTTCCACATGTAACCAAAGAAGGTAATAGTCTAGATAAATGTAGGCTATACCATATTAGCACACTATAAGGGTCAGTGAGATGGTACTTCTGCTCCAAGTAGCATCTCTCAGATCAAAGTGAGTCATAACCAAAATCTCAGCAGGTTTTGAATGGGAGGAGGGGGGATTTGATTTTAATATTTAATAAGCGCAAAGACCCAAGAATAAGCAAGCTAATCCTAAATGACAATAATCAAGCTTTAGAGTTTATAAAAATAGAATATTATTAAGACCCACTTATAAAAAGCAATAATTATCAGTCAAATAGCAAACATATAAAGCAATAGTAAAGAATTGAGTCCAGAAATAGATACATACATAAGATCACTTGACTCATACAAAGATTTCACTCTTAACTACATTTCAGTAGGAGAAGAAATGATCTTTTCCAAATTTGGTTTTTACAATTTTATATCAAAATTACCTGACTTCATTAGTAGTTGTAGAATATACCTTTACACCTCTGGCTAATCTTCTAGATAAATGCTTCCAAAAACATACTCTACAGGGGTATTAGTAGTTACAGAAAACAGACTATAGCCAAATGAACTTAGGACATGGTTTATAAGGGCTTCATTTTTCTACATTCTTTGAGAGTCTTTAAAGCTATGTTGAATCAGGAAAAAAAACAAATACGACAAATCCTACCTTCTCATATAACACAATCATCTCATATCACACAAATCAAATAAAGTCACAGAGAATAAGAGTTAGAACAATATGGTAGCAATCTTCATGATTCTGATGTAGGCAAATTTTTCTTCTTTTTTTTTTTTTAAAAGAAAAGACTTACTTTTCCTTCATAATTGTGAGTCTTTTGCCTACATATATACGTACTGTTTGTGTGTAATGCCTCCAGAGAACAGAAGAGAAAAACAAATCCCCTGGAGTTACAGACAGTTGTGAGTGGTCATCTAGATGCAGGAAACAAAACCTGGATCCTCTATAAGAACAGCAAATACTCAACTGCTGAGTCATCTCTCTAGCACCAAAAGTTTCTTAAAAAAAAACTTTTAAATCTGAGAAGGTTATATACCCTCAAAGAACCACTTATTTAAAAATCACTAAGTAGAGGAAGAGAATTCAAAGAAAGCAATCTAGAACTACATAGTGACACCCTGTCTTAAAACACCATCACAAGATTGAGAGAAAGATGATGGGACATTTACAGTGTTTAGATCAAACTGACAAAAACATATTGGGTGACCAACAAAATTGAAATAAAGACACTACCCACTCTTTTCAACAAGTAAAGAGGAATAGCAGAGAGAGGGACTTTTTTAAAAAAAAATTTATTTTTATTAAGACAAAAATTAATAGTATTCACATACATCTAACATATGCTTAAAAAGACTTTATGATTCTAGATGCAGGTCTGGACAATACTAAAAATTGATGGATCTCATGATTCAAGACAGTATTTAAGATATCAGTTAACCTAAAAAATGTGTCCTCAATATGAAAATTAATTTACTGAGACCAGAGCTTGTGAAGTCATGCAGTCCTTGAATTGACCCAGTAAAATTTGTGCTGTTGTTAACTGAACCTGCCACAAGCAGTAAAGCTGCAGAAAACAAAACACACACACACAGGCTCTAAGAGTTTCCATCTGAAGAACACCCATCCTCCTCTCCCATGTCCCACAGGTCCTCCTTTAATACTTGAGCCAGTGGCTTGGATGGACAAACTGATATTTATAACTTTATAATTGGAAAAGGGTTTTTTTCCCTTCAGTTTCAGAAATTAGCACCTCTAAGGCAGAATGGTCTGCCTGTATACATTGAAAAAGAGAAACTTTTTAAGCTTAAATGACTTACTAACAAACAATTTTGATCCTAATTCAACTATAAAATGATATATCTGGATCAAGATTACTTTTGTGCTTCAGAATTTCCACTTAAAGATCCAAGTGACTCCTTTTAACAACTTGTAACATTTTTTAAAGCAGGGCACTGGTATGACCTGTGACCTCATGATCCTAGGACCTGGGAAGCTGAACCAAGAGGACTTGAGTATATAGCATTTTTTTAAAAGATGTATTTATTTGTTTTATGTTTATGAGTACACTGTAGCTCATCTTCAGGCGGTAGCTGTCTTCAGACACACTGGAAGAGGGCATCCAATCCCATTACAGATGGTTATGAGCCACCATTTATTTGGTCCTTTGAACTAAGGACCTCTGGAAGAACAGTCAGTGCTCTTAACTGCTGAGCCATCTCTCTAGCCCGAGTATATCGCATTTTTTAAGAGCTGCTACTTGAACACTTCCTCACATCTTATATCACCAAGAACTCATTTTTGAAGACATTAAAACTATAAGAAAACTATAAAACATGTATTTGGATGACTTTTTTTTTTTTTTGATACAGGGTATTGCTATGTAGCACAGACCTTAATCTTGTGGTGATCCTATCTATGTTAATGGGATTATAGACCTGTGCCATTATTATACCTGTAATTTAAATGCTCTTAACTTGATAATTTATAAACAAGTACCAACTAAAAACTAATAAGAGGCTTCAGATTTAGGGAAAAAGGATTCAAATAAGAATCTAGTAAATTCAATTAATGAAAAATAAGTTTCATAATATTAAACATGGTGCAAAATACTATTATATCATGCGCTTACCTGACAGAATTCACATGTAACTTGAATTTCATTAAGTTAAACAGTTTATCATGTCCTCTGTTTCATGGCAAAGACACTGAAAAACAAAAATGGTTTCATACTGTTACAAAGAGCCCTGAAGCACTTCTTGAAGTGCATTGATTTTTGCAAATGAAAGCACTCAATCAAATGAAATCAACATGATTTAATAAAAAAATCAAGACTCTTTATAATCACATAGTACTTTTGAAATGTAAAAACTCACATAAATGAATTAATTAGATGTATTAATCCATCCATCTCCATCAAAGAGTTAAGGAAGAAGTATTAAATTTAGTCCTTAGGGCATGGTTAGCCAATCAGTCATTAAAACAGCATTTTTTTTTTTTTTTTTTTTTTTTTTAGTACTTTTGAAGTCTGAAGAAAAAACAGCCCTAAGCCAGGCTTAGTGGTATGTGCCTAAAATCACCATAAGGGAAGCTGAAGCAGGAGAACTGTAACCATCCCTGGGTTACACAGAAATATTTTTGTTACAAAACAAAGAGAAATTCTCTGTCTCTCTGTACTTCAAAATTTCTACTTAGAAAATTTCTACTTCTTTTAATTAAAAAACAAAATTAACCTGTGATTAGGTTCTCACCAGAATTCATCAAAATTTATTTATTCTTGAATATAAATAAATGATTTCTATGAATTTTTCTCTTCTCTAATGTTACCACTTATTTAATGTTAGCAAATCATATTAAAACTAGCAATGTAAATGGCCCATTTACTAAAATCTACCAACTCTTGAGCCAGGCAAGGTGGCACACACCTTTAATACCAGCACTTGGGGAGACAGAGGTAGGTGGATCTCTGAGTTCTAGCTTGATCTACAAACCAAGTTCCAGGACAGCCAGAAGTACAAAAAGAAACCCTGTCTGGAGGAGAGAAGGGAAAGGAAACTGCAGTCAGGATACAATATAGCAAAGAATTTTAATAACGTTTAAAAATCTGCCAACTCTTTACATATATGCAACATGTACATATGTGAATGTCGATGTACATACACTTTGCATGTCTTATCTTTTTTGAAATAGCTTCTGTCACTGAACTCGGAACTGAGCTCAGAACTCATTCATTGGGCTAGGTTGGCAGGCCATGAACTTTAGGGATCAACCTTTCTCTGTGCCCACCCGATCCCCAGTGCTAGGCTTAGAAGTGTGCTCCTGCTTTTACTAGAGGTACTTTACTAACTGAGCCATCTCTCCCATCTCAAATCTTCCTCTTTATCTTCCTCTCCTATCTTCTGTCAAAGACAGTAAACAGTATTCTCACGTCAAATAAATTAATAAAGGAAGGCCTATATTTTTCATAATTTATGTGTATTCAATGTTTTGCTAAAAAAAAAAAAAAAAAGAGAGAGAGATAACTCACATGCAGAAATGTACAATTGGCTATATAATGTTGAGGCCTGGAGCAAAGACTATCCTAGTTTAGGAGACAGGAAGAAGAAACTATCTTCCCTTACTCCAGGTAAAACTGATAAGGTTCTATTTCTCTACTCATATCCAACTACACAATGATGTCTATGAAGAAGAACACTAGAACAATCCAGAGAACATCTCATTATGCTTCTGTCATTACCAAGAGAATGTAAGCTCAGGCCAGGGCAAGGCAGTTATCTGTGGGTTAGCTACTACCCAAGGCAATGCCTCACTCAGTAAAATACAAGAACATGTAAATATTAACTATAAACAGACAAACTGATAGTTCTGAAGATGTTTCTTAAGGAACTGACCCTTGGTACCTCCAGTGCCACTGTTTTCCTCCAAACAAATTCCTTACCTGCACAGCTACTTTCCTAGCTAACTGACATGAATACAATTTTCTTTTATTGTGAATATGTAACACCTAGTAGAGATTGTTATAAATACTACAGTTCAAGCATTTACAGATAAAAATGCTAACATTTTCTCTAAGAGATTCTATGTGTTATATCTTTTGATAAAAATCTTAAACCTCTAAATCTGGATTCGTCATGTTTTCACAGCAAGGTTGGAAATATCTTTATATAACAGAAGCTGCCAAGGGAGCTTATAAATGGCTTGTGAAGTGCATGGCTTGAAGTTCAAAATTATGAAGAGTCCATAATACAGTATTCTCATTCCTAAGGAAAGTGTGAACAGTTGCATTCTGATGCCTCAGTACTGGTGAGGACACAAACACCTGGCACTGCGGTGTGGGTCAGTGACTGACCACCACCACATAGCAAAGAACTACATTTAAGGTTTTATAATGTTAGCCAAGTGTTCTGTGAAAAAGACAGTAGTCCTCCAGATCCTACATCTAAGAATGAACGGACTGTTTTCAGAGTCTAAGTTTTAACTTATTCATAGTGTGGTTTGATAAAAGGGAATAGCTACAATATACTTTCAAGAGTAAAGTAAAAAATAAGTTCAATGACTTGTTTACCATAAGCACTCAAATGGAAGTCACTGCCTTTTTTCTTTAAAACAAAAGCAAGATGTAGTATAGATGATTTTGATGATAAAGTGGTATTACTTCAGGCTTCCAATCCCTCATTTTTGTTACCGAGACTCTAATTCTCCAGACCAGCGATAACTTAGAAAATACTTTATACAAATTTATACCTACTAAAATATATAAAGCAATATAATATCAAAAAAAGATTTTATAAACACTAGGTAATAACACCATATTAAGAACTCATTAACATTGATATATTTCTAAATCATTCTATATGTAGAAACATGAAGCATCACTTTATTCCCATTTGACTGGTGTAGAAATTGGTATAAAGCTAGCTATTGTGGTTTATGTAGAAAGAACATATTGAATTTAAAGTCAATCTGGAAAACAGTATAAGACTTGTTTCAAAACAACACCCAAACAAAACCAGTCAAAAACTGCGGTATAGGTTGAGTAAGGTCTCATACTCTTACTCCTTGTTCAGTGGTTCAGTATACCATAGATTGAGAGCTTTGGTACACTAACCAACCCTATCACTGAACTATTGAAATGTATTCATTCATGAACATAAAATAAGATAATGATTAAAGCTAAATACCCACAAATATAAGCTAAAATTAAAGCTCCTTACCAGACCACAAAAACCTAAATAACATAAACTTTGAGAATAAAAAATTTAAATTATCGTATGTATATATGTATGTGTGTATGTATGTGTATATATAAAATATAGCTGTTGAAAATGATGGATATATATATATATATCCATATATATATATATATATATATATATATATATATATATATCTCACATTCAAAAAGAGCAAACCAAACACTTAAAGTTCACATCCTAATTGGTTTTTCTGAAGATCACATGTTCCTTCTAAAAGTACATACAAAATTGCATCTGATGAACTTAGTAAAAGAATTTAAATTTATTCCCACTACAGCAAATATGTGTGGAGGGGGCATGCAAGAGTCACCTAGAACATCAACATTTCAACATCCAGAGACAACTGCTATCATGAGTCCACAGCAGCATATATTTCAATCTTGTCAATATATGAAAATATATGACTTTTAAAATCATATAGTTTAACTTTAAAATGTAATTACCTAAATTTTGCCATAGTATGCAATAGTAATGGTGCTAAATATTAAATGGCACTTTCTTTTCTTTATTTCTGAAACAGTATCTCACTATCTACCTCTGCCTAGCCTGAAACTTGCTCTGTAGACCATGGCTTTGAACTTCGAACAACTCTCTCATTCTGCCTTCCACATCCTAGAATTATAGGCAGGAGTCACGTTGCCTATCTTAGATCCATCATTTTCAACAGCTATATTTTATTGAATAATATAGGTATGATATATTTATTTAAGATATAAGTCCAAAATTCTCTTGAATATAGATGATTATGGTGTAAATGTACATGTGCCTGTGAGTTAATCAGGACTAAACCCAGGGATGTGTACATGCTAAACAAGTGCTCTATAACTGAGTTACACTCATAGCCATAGGCTTTACTTATTATATGGATTTCGGACCATGTGTTCCAGATTTAGTAGTCTTCTTAGATTTATTTTTAAACAATTTATCTGATGATGTTTCTATTCCCAAAGTACCTAACCAGTTTTGGAGATGGTCTAGGAAGACTACCAAAGGAAGTGATGCATGACTGAGCTTTCTCAAAGGAAAATACAAGCTAGTTAGTTATGGTATTTCACACAGAGGAGGTAACATATTGAGCCAAAATAAAACAGATGCCTGAGTGGGCAAAGCGCTGGCTGTGTATACATGAAGATTTGAGTTTGAATCCACAGAACAGACGTAAGCCAGGCAAGATAGTATTACCCATCTGTAACCCTAATAATCCTACAGTGAGACAGGAGGTGGAAAGAACCTTTAGAAGCTCATGGGTCAACTAGTTTTGCATTTCCTGTTTGTGCATGGGGGGGGGGGGTGGAGGTGAACTTTTATTTTAAACAAAGTAAAAGGCAAGGACCAACAATTGAAGTTGTCCTCTGATCCTCACATGAGGTGGTGGCCTATGTGTATTCATCCTATGAACATGTGTGCCCATGTATACACACATACATCACACACAGCAATAATAATAGTAATAATACCCTGAGATCTAAGATCTTTAGATGGCTGATGTATGGGATTTCAGATTAAGTGAAACAACATAAGCCAGAATAATCAAATGCTGAGGGTCTTTAAAACCACAAAAAGAGGTGATGGAAAGATGGCTCAGTGGTTAAGAGCATTGTCCGCTCTTCTAGAGGACCTAGGTTCAATCCTAGCACCCACATAGCTGCTTACAACTGCCTGGAACTCCAGGATCCAACCCTTCACACAGATATACATGCAGGCAACACATCATTACACATAAAGTAAAAATAAATTTAAAAAACATTGAAAGAAAGCCCAGATTTTATTCTTGCCCTTTCTTACCTCTCTCCAAGCTTATAAACTATGGACCCTAAGACAAACTAAGAAAGTATTTCACAATTTCAAATGGCTAGGGATGGAGGAGTTGTCAAAGAATATGCAACAGAGATCACATGTGACCCTCAAAAAAACTAAAATACTCTAAGTGTAACTTTAAAAAAAATTTATTCGCCCTTGTAAAAAATTGAATATACATAAACACACAAATGTTGTTTTCTTTGATACAGAGTTCCATTTATACAGTCCTGACTGGCCTAGAACTTGCTACATAAAATAGGCAGGCTTTGAACTCAACAGATCTACTTGTGTGTGCCTCCTGAGTGCTGAGATTAAAGGCATGCACCCCAAGGAATGACTCACTTTTTTTCTTTGACCTGTTGTAGAGAGAATCTCTTATAAGCATCACCTGTCAACAAAAAAGCCAATGGCCAATGAGCTGAGGCAGGAAATAGGAGGTAAGACACTGGCAGGAAGAGACAGGATTCTGGGAAATAGTAAGAGACAAAAAAAAAAGAGACTCCATGAGAGCTGTGGGAGATTTGAGGAGTCTGATCGAGGAGATGGACGTAACCAGCAGGTAGAGGTGCTGAGAGAGGCCAGAAAGATGAGAAGGAAGAAGTGGAATAGGACTGAAGGAGATGTAACCAAGTGGTAGACACAGAAATAGTTTAAATGGTTAAGTTAGTTAAGAGGTAGTCAGGGAATGAACCAAAGCTTATAGCCTAGAATTCAATAAATAACTAGTCTTGGAGTTGTTGCTCTTAGGAACTAAGTGGCCAGGAGGTAAAAAAGATTTATGTTTTTTAAAAATGATGCCCAACCTAGAAGGCATATAATTCAAACTTTTTAATTTCATATTCAGTTGTTAAGAGTCATTATTACAGGGAATAATGTGAATGGTGGAGAAGACTAAAATTACACAGGGTTTCCTGTAGGTTTCTTATGATGCCCGATTCTCCTGCCTCCCAAGTGCTGGGACTACTGGAGTGTACTACAATACCTTGCTTGAATTAAAAAAAACCAAAAACCAAAAACCAACCAAACAAAAAACACCCCAAAAACCAAAAACCCTATTTTTATTATTTTTAAGTAAGTGTATTATCTGTGTGCACATAGTAGTGTAGGCGTCCTTAGAGGTCAGAGGCAGTTTATCCTCCTAAAGCTGTAGTTACAAGCAGCTGTGAGCCAGCTGACACAGGTCCTAGGGATCAAACTCTAATCCACTAGAAGAACAGCTAAGCCATCTCCAGAATACAATGATTTAGACATAGTCCCTTGTCCTCAGGGAATACATTTTATGGAAAATACTTCTAAACAGACCATTAATTTGCACATCAAAAAGCTTAAATTCAAGTAAGTGTATATAAAAAGTATCAAGTGTTCCCCCCCCCCCTTTTCCATACTTGTTTTAAAATGTTTTACTATTGGAGGTGGGGGTGGGGTCTTACAAGACAGTTTCTCTGTCTAATACTGGCTGTCCTGAATGCTCTGTAGACCAAGCCTCAAACTCAGAAATCCACCTGCCTCTCCTGTCTGAGTAATGAGATTAAAGGCATGGGCCACCATTGCCCAACTAGTTTACTTTTTAAATGAATGTACATTTCAGTTTCTCCTAAATTTGGAGAGTCAAAATTAGAGAAACTATCCACTTACACAATTTCTCAGATTTCTCAAGATTCAAGAAGAAAACATATAGATCAACTTACACATCTTCATATATCAAACAATGTCTATCATTAATTTACCATGTCTAGAGAGATTCTGCAAACCAGACTGTCTTCATTACATTGTTATTTTCCTTCCATTTTTAGGAACTACATAAACAGTAAATGGCTTACATATCTGTAATATTTTTGAATCACCATACTTCATTTCTCTAACACATTTGTAGTTGGCATGTACATGTTTAAAAAGGTATGAATGACAAACTATGAACCTTCAACTTGATGTTTCTGGATTGGCTGGCAACAAGCATGAAAATAAGTTTCAATAATTCCAAAGCAAATACGTTTACATAGCCACAGGAAAATCAACTTTTTTGTCCAAGTGATTCTGCAACCCATAAAACACTTTCTAGATTAACTTGTTACTAAGATTAAAATTTTTTAGGTAATAAGGACTTTTATTTTTGGAGTCTTTGCTTAAAAGCTAAGTAAACTTAGAAACTTTTAGATTAAGAAAAATTGAAGAATTTAAGTCTTTGTGTGTTTTCATATCCTATCTCCCAAAGGGAATCTCTAAATTTACTAATCCTCCAGATTTGGCCCCCATCCCCACTGAACACCATCAATATAGGTTACTAGTTTGAGAACTGCCACACAGAATCAACTATTATTTTCATTAGAGACCAACTATTATGATATGAAAAGAACAATTTTACATTCAAAGCCTTACTTTGAAAGATGGCACAGTTGGTAAAATGCTTTCTGTATAAACCTGAAGAGATCTTCAGAACTTAAGAAAAAAAAAAAAAAAGGCTAAAACTGAAGAAGTGGAAACAGGCAGAAGAGACTCTGGGACTTGCTGGTCAGTCAGGCTAGTTGAATTAGTGAGTATCAGGTATAATGAAAGATCTTGTCTCAAAAAGGTAGTGGTGGTACATGCCTTTAATCCAGGACAATAACTTAGGAGGCAGAGGCTGCTGAATCTCTGAGCTGGATATAGAGTGACTTCCAGGACAGCCAGAGTTACACAAGATACATAGAGAAACCCCCCCCCTCTCTCTCTTTCTCTCTCTCTCTCTCTCTCTCTTTCTCTCAGATGAAAACAAATGAGAAAGACACTTGACACTGACCTCAGGCCTCAACATATATGCATACTCATGATATGAATATGCATTTACACACACACACACAGACACACACACACACATAGAGGAGGGGGGAGAAGTTCAAATTCTCTTACCTTTGTAGTTGGTGGGCCATCAGTTTTACTCTGTTAACAGGAATCCCTAAGCTCTTGCTAAGCAAGTAATACTTCCCAAGTTGCCATCTAGTATCTCTAGAGAAAAGGAGAAAAGCAGAAGAGAATAAACTTATTATCCTGTTTGATATACATTTTATATTTAAATCTTGCCTATTTCCTATTATATAAAATGAAATTTCTCCCAAAATATCAAATGTTTCAAAAAGATGTTCACCATATAGCCCCCAAATTGCCAACACATTACCACCCCCAGGTATAAACAATTTTAAGGATGGAGGAAAGGCAATAGAACTATGGTGAAAGGAAGAAAATGAGATTTTTAGCAGCATATATCTGAAGGATAGATAACAGATAAAACGTCAGAGTTGAATCTAAGCATCAAAATGTTCGGAGTGAAAATTATTTTTTTTATGTTGTTACACAGTAAAATAAAATCTATGGACCCTAGTTTAAAAGTGCCTCTTACATGGAAACAGCTTGATGTTTCTCACATGCATCTTAGAAATTTTGTATTGTTTGGTGATTTAATCATTTCATATAAACACAAGCATCCCAGAACCATAATTATAAGAGACTCAGGGCCCTCTGCTGCTCTGATATTATCATAATTCCCTTTCCTTAAAGGTGTGTAACAAATGTTAAAATTCTAGCCATCACAGCTGTGAATTAAGGCAGCAAGGGAAAGATAAATGAATAATGGCTTCTCTTTAGGGACTCTTCAGAAACTCCAAAGGAAAACTCTACTCACATTCTACGGGACAGAACTTAGTCACAATTGGTCAAAAATGGCAGGGAGGCTGCCCAGCTGAAAGTAACCTCTTACAGGTAATCCACAAAACTTACAAATTATCACACAGATCCATTAAATAAGTACTAGATAAGGTGAGATAAGAACTTTTTAGAAGGTTCAGCTATTAACTATGTTAGGAAAAGATAATGATTTCCCACACATGATATTCAAAAGGAAATAAGTGTTCCTGTACCATTACCTTGTGAATTAACCCTCATCATCAAACCACATAAGAATCTGGGAGACTTTCCAATTACAGACTACTAGAAAGAACACTTTCCTTTAGGATCAGTGAAGGTTTCTTAATGTTTAATAACTTAAAAGTGAAAAACTGGAAACTAGAAACTGTCTTATTTCAAAGCTGGAAGAAACAAGTTTTAAATGAGAAACTGTTCTTTATGGAGAAAGGACTCAAAGGGGATATTTAGCAACACAAATGCAAAATATGGCTCTAAATGGAATAGCAATCCTATGGACACTTTTGTGGATGGTCTATATAAGCCTACTCTTCCAAAGTACAATTCATTTTTCTTTGCTCTTACAATGCTATTCTGGTATTTATAATTGTCCCTTCTTCCCCTATCACCTGCAGATTGGTCTTATAAATTGGCTCTGTGTGATGGTATTAGAAAAATGCTCATGTATTTCAGGCAGAGATAGATTTTTGCAAACTATTTTGTTTTTCAAAGAAATGTTCATTTTTACAAGCATGGCTTTAGGTCTACCTAAAACATCTGCATACAGATGTTTATATTCTTATTTCAGCAGTTGATCCCAAAAAACTAGAACTAGCATCTGGAAACATAGCAAGGCAATTATCACTTAAAGCAACAAGGTTAACTTGTTAACTTGTCCTTCACAGCTTGACTTATCCATAATCATCTAGACTTTGATAAACATAAAAATAATACCTTTTATTAAAGCTTGAAAGGCACAGATGTAGGGAATCTCACCTTCACCAATATTATCCACTTTCTATTTATTTCTTAACTAGACATAAGTAACCTATAGGAAGAGGCAATATTTCCTCACAAAGCTACCAGTACTGCCAACTTAGTAAGCACTCTATGGAGAGTTAAACACTACCAGAACACAAAGCCCAAGGGATAGACATCATTGTTAAAGAGGAACCAATCTTTTCTTAGTCACAAACTCAAGAGTTTTATATATCCAAGAGAAATCCTGAGTGGTATGCAGGTATGAAGATACTATGTAAACAAGTTTGGGGCAACCTTACAAAGGCACAACCTTAAAAGGCTTTATATTAATGAATAGTATATGAAAACTCTCCAAAGGATACTTAGTTTCTCAGTCTTCAACTTGCCTTTTTCCCTGAGTCCTCATTTTCATGCTTTTCAAAAAGAGAAATGCCCCCCATACTCCTCTCTTATCCCAAATCTGCCCCAGCCTTGTAATTTTAAAAACATATATATATATATATATATTTTTTTTTTTTTTTCATTCATTCTTGTCCTGTGTTCAATAATGTTTAGAATTCAGGTAGCTTTGTAGTTAAAAACAGAAACAATATTTCTTACTTAATGGCTACTTCTTCCACTTTTGGAATACTATCTGAAAACTCATGGTCCTGAGAGGGAGTTCCATGAGAATTAAGAAATTTGAAAATTGAGAAGTTAGATGTGGTGGTTTGAATAGGAATGGTTCCTACAGACTCCTGTGTTCGAATGTTTAATTCATAGGGAGTGGCACTATTGGAAAGTGTGGCCTTGTTGCAGGAAGTGTGTTACTAGGGGGTGGGCTGTGAGGTCTTCGAAGTTCAGCCGGGCAGTGGTGGTGCACGACTTTGATCCCAGCACTTGGGAGGCAGAGGCAGGTGGATTTCTGAGTTCAAGGCCAGCCTGGTCTACAGAGTGAGTTCCAGGACAGCCAGGGCTATACAGAGAAACCCTGTCTCAAAAAAACCAAAAAACCCAAAAAAAAACAAAAAGAAGTTGTTCAAGGTAGGTCTAGTAGCTCAGTTCATTCCTGCAGCCTTCAGATCAAGATGTACTGTAAACAAACAAACAAAACCAGAAATTAAATTCTTCAGTGATTTAAACTTACAATGAAGTTTAAGGAGTCAATTTGTAGTAGATGAAATGGTCCCTAAAAAATGTCCATGGCTCTAATTCCTGGAACCTGTGAATAGGTCCTATTAAAAGAAAAGGGAACTGTGCAGGTATATAGAGATTACAGATCCCAAAACAAAATGTCCTCAGGCATCCATCCAGGTGAGTCAATCTAGAGTACACTGAGCCATTCAGAGTAAGACATTTATCCATGAAGAGAATTCAGCAGGATTAGAAATAGAGGACCCAGATCTGCCATTGCCAGAGATGGCCACAAGGAAAGTACTTCAGCTTCCCCATATGAAGAGCAGCCCTGGGCAGGTGGGAAGCAACAGAAGAGGGAGGAGGGCAAAGCCAACAAGGTGAGTGATCTTGCAAGTGGATTCTTCCCCAGAGACTTCAAACTGCACATAACACTGTCAACACATTGATTTTGGCTTTAGGACTACAAACATACAATAAAATCTGGTCATCTGTGACAACATGACTCAACTAGAGACTACTTTAAAACACTATATAATCTATACACACTTTTAAATATCATACAGAACTTTATTATTAAATATATTTTTATGATTTAGCTAAAGCTCCCAGAGGACCCAGGTGAGGCAATCTAAACTTCCTGACCTACAAAAATAACTTTATACTATCTTCAGATGTTAAATATATGGTAATTTATAAACTGGTAATGGAAAATCTTTATAGTGAACAAAAATGTTAGGGTACCAGGAGGATGGGCTTGTGCTCTCTTTCAATGTCATTCAAGGGAAGCAGAAACATAAATAGGCAGAGAGTTTTCTGTGTCATAATTTCCTTGTGACTTCATAAGTACCACAAAGTACAAGATGATCTTAGAACTACCCTAGGAATAGCAAAATATTCCTAACAAATCTAAATCTACAAGTCTAAAAACCTACAGCTATAACCTAAAAACAAGTTATTACCCATTCAATGTTAAAAGTATCTTTAGGTTCTCTTATTAGGAAAATTTAAATACTATGATTTTACAATGATCTGTCAATGAACTTGATGAATATCACAAAGAATTAAAATAATGTGGCTGAGTGATGTACTCCTTGAATCCCAGCACTTTGGAGGTAGAGGCAGGTGGAACTCAAACACAGAGTTCAAGGCCAGCTTACTCTACAGACCAAGTTCCAGGACAGCTAGAGCTTCACAGAGAAACTCTACCTTAAAAACAAACAAACAAACAAAAAAACAAAAACAACACCCTCTCAAAAAATACTAATAGTAATAATAATGTGTAAAATACAAACTAGGGCATTAACTCAAAAAGTATTAAATTTATGTAAGTTTGTAAGTTACACTACATTTTACTTTAACTTTAAATAATACATTTTCCTAATGCTTAACACTAAATCATACTCATAAATAAAATAAATAAATCTTAAAAAAAAAAAAAAAACCAAACTCAAAAGTGGTGCATGCCTTAAATCCCAGAACTCAGTAGGCAGAAGCAAGCAGATCTTTGAGTCTGAGGCCATCTGGTCTACATAGTGAGTTCCAAAACAACCAGGGCTACACAGAGAAACCGGTCTCAATCAAAACAAAACAAAAAGAAAGAACAGCAAATGGTATAGATGAATGTAAACATATATTACTAAAATTAACTCAAGTCCATTTACTAATTTGCCAAGTACAATTATTCTGTTTCTCTAAGAAACTTCTCAAGGGTCTCATGGTAACAAATCACTCACTACTATATTTCAAGTGTTTTTTTTTGTTTTGTTTTGTTTTTTTTAATTTCTTGGGTATTAATGTAGGGAAAGGTTGACAATTACCAGTTAAGATATGGACCCGAGTAACTATACCTAAACTCTGAAAATACAGCCACACTGTCTTTTGTTCCCCCAACCAAAGGAGCAGGAGGAGGAAGAGAAGAAATAGAAATAATAATTATAATTTTAGAGGCAGTGATATAGCTCAGCCAGCAAACCTAGCACTTTGCATGGCACTTGCCACGCAAACCTGACAACCTGATTTCAATACCTATAACCCATGTAAGGTGGAAAGAAAGAACTACCTCCATAAAATTATTCAGACCGCCAAACTAAGTTGTGGCATGGACACACCAATACAAGCACATTATATACATATACTGTAACAAAAAGAACATTTAAATCCTTTTATGATTACCAAAATGCCAAAAAGAAGGAAGTAAGCATCATAGACTTTATCTTAAAATGAAAATATATGTTTTAGGTTTATCAATTAAAAAAAATGAGAAGATATATACATCAGGCAAGTTTATAATTGTATATTTCATATCTATGTAATATAAAACATGTAATTACAATTACCAATGGCCTTAAAGACTCATGGATTCTTCCATTTTCTATGAAATGATACATTAATTTAATTAATTAATTACTCTGAGAAACAGAACAAAGAAAGTGGTTTTTTTGCACTCTCTCCCCACAGACCAAAATAGTGATAGTGACCAATATTTCTTTAACATTAGAGTTACATTAGGGCTAATGAGATGGTCCAGTGGGTAATGCACTTGCCACTGAGCATGTTGACCAAGGTTCCATCCTCAGAACCCATGTGGTGTAAAGAGGACATTTACTTCTCAATGTTGTCCTTTAATCTCCATAAATATGCCATCATCCACACAGGCAAGAAGGCAGACAAGCAGACAGACACACACAGCTGTGAGAATAAAAAGCAAATTATATATAAAGATTCTGAGGATGTATACCTCATAAAAAAAGAGCTCGCCTTTAGTCCCAGTGCTCCGAGGTAGAGGTAGGCAGGATCTCTGTGAGGTAGAGGCCAGCCTGGTCTATAAGCAAGTTGTAGGACAGCCAAACTACAGAGAGAAACCATGTCTGGAAACAACAAAATAAAAACAGCTTTCCTAGCATGGGTAAAAAACAAAGAAAGGGCTGGAGCGATGGCTCAGCAGCTAACAGTACCTGTTGCTCTTGCAGAGGAGCTTGGATAGGTTCCCAGCACCCACATGGTGGCTCATAATAATCTGTAACTCTAGTTTTAGAGATTCAGGATTTAAGATGTCCTCTAAGGGCACTGCCCATAAGTGGTACATATAAATATACGCAAGCAAAACACAAAAATAAGTAAATCTTAAAAAACAAACAAACATACTGTATTTCAGGCAAAATTTCAGTCTAAAGAAATAGATGTGAATATAAAATAGATAGACACAAAATGTTAAAACTATTGACTATATAATGACAGGTGGTTTTTTTATTTGGTTATTTTCGAGACAGGGTTTCTCTGTGTAGCTCTGGCTGTCCTGGAACTCACTCTGTAGACCAGGCTGGCCTCAAACTCAGAAATCCACCTGCCTCTGCCTCCCAAGTGCTGGGATCAAAGTCGTGCACCACCACTGCCCAGCATGACAGGTGGTTTTATAGGCTACAAGTTAATGCAGGGAGTATTATATGTATTAATTTTCATACAGGTCAGTTGAATTATCCAATTATTTTCATTGACTTCTAATCAAGGAGGGGTCCAGTAAATATTTTGCTTTAAATATGAAAGATTTACTTTTCTAAGGGCATTTCAGTAAGAGTAACAAAAGAAATACCAGTTCACAGAAACACATATCATATTGGAAGAGCCTTAAGGCAAAAATGAGTGGAAACAGCATATAAGGTAAAACTATTTACCAGATATAATCTAGCAATATAATTGATTAGGAGATAACAGATAAATAATTAAAACTCAAGTTTTCAAGATTTCTTAAAAATTAAAAAAAAAAACCCAAACCCTAGATTTCTTGACTTAATGTTAGTCATGAAATATTTAGTGGATAGTATCATTTCAAAACAATATAGCTTTAAAATTTTAAATACACATGAAAACATCTCTCCAATTATTTATTAATGAGACCTAGAAGCTTAATTATCACTCAACTATTGATGACCTTAAAGATCCATGTACTTAATTTTCTTGACTTATATAGGACATGTTTTTAGCATGATCCACAAAATAGTTCTATACTTTTGAAAAAAGTTTATTACAGGGATTCTTCAAATAGGTTTAGCAAATTTAAATACAAGATTTTATTTCAGGAAGTCATCTAGAGTTAATTGTTTTCAAATAAGCTTTTATAGAGTCTTACAGTTTGGGTGCAAGAACGCAGGCCATCTGGCCCTGAATGAGTAGTATTCCTGGAAGGGTTATTACTTGACAATGGCCAAGGGTTAAGAATTCCTTCAAACAGGACAAAATGAGCTCAGAATAGTCAGTGTTTGGTCAGATTTTAAATATAGCATTACATGCATGTGGTGTGGATGTGTTCATAATGTATAATCCCCAAGAAACTGTGACTTCCACAAGGTAATCTAGGTTATCAGTCAACAAGTCTAGGGTATCTATCATGCGTAATTCCTTTTACTCCATTATATTGATGGTAGTTTTACTCGACCTCCTCAGTTCTAAGACTCCCCATTAAGAAGAGCCAATTTTCTATTACCTATGTGCATAAAAATAGTTCCCACCTCCTCCAAGGTCTGTTCAATGAGTGAGCACCACGGGGAGACATACACACATCCCTCCCTACCTACCTCTCTTCCTTGTCCCTGGGGTAATAAAAGGCACAGATTATCTCCCTACAAAAGCTCTGCAGAACACGCGTCGAAGTAAATGGGGGGGAAATAGCAGAATCAACCTGCACCCACACCTCAGCCCCGCCCCACCTGCAAAAATGGGGGGTGGCGGGAGTGTGAGGGTGGCAGAAAGGACAGAAAAGGCCGAGACCACCAGCTCCCAGGTTCTCCATACCATTGGCTCCATCACATTACACCGAGGCCAGAGACCCCGGATCGATTTTCAGTCCGGTTTCCCAATCCTTCACCGCATCATCCCAAACCCCGCGGTCCTCAATCGCCCGAGTCCCGGTGGGGAGCCCAGCGTGGGCCTTCTTGGCGGCCCGATCAAGGACCTGAGGCGGGGGTCTCCCCGTCAGATGGGCGGATCCGAAGAGCGCCCCGGGGACCTCTCAAGTGACCACACAAGAGGATAAGTCGGAGGGAGGGGTCTGAGAGGAGCCGTTATTCCTTCTTGTTCAGCCTTGGGAAAGCGCGCGAGGGAGGGGCCGGAGCCGCAGCACGTTACCTAACGGTCCCGTCCGTCCGCCAGGCCAGAGGCAACGGCGCGGCCACAGCCGTCCGGAGGGTTGGGGTCCACAGCAGGGGCGCAAAAGGGGTGGGAGGCGGGGGGTGGGGACTACAGGCAGCGACGTCGCCATGTTAGCACCTTCTTCCTCTGTATCCCTACAACCTCCAAACCTGTGGTCCTTTCACCATTACTCACCTTTCCAGGTCACTAATTCATGGTCCTTTCATCCACCCGCGAGCCCGGAGCCCAGCCGTGTTTACAAACTAGCCCCGGAGGAAAGGGCTGAATCGCACTTTAAAGGCCACGGGCTCCCACAGGCTTCCGTCCTCTCTCGCGAGATCCGACTGACAAGCCTTCTCCCCGCCCCACTCCCGGCATCCCCACCGCTTTCTTCTCGCGCCCCTCCCCTTCACGCACACGCCCCTTCCTGCTTTCCACCGAGGGAGCGCCTGCAGGTCAGGTGACTCCGTCGTACAGAAGAAAAAGGGGTGGGGGGAATCTTGGCAGGAGGCGGGAACTAAAAAACACTCGGACGCTAGTAATTGGGCAAAGAGCACGAAAGGCGGGAAGCAGCTCCAAAGGGGCGTGGCCAAGGCACCCAAGGACCGTTGTTTCGGTAACCAGGGAACTGCAGAAAGCTGTGATTGGCAGCCTTGGGGAGGAGGGCATGGGAGGCGGTACCCGGATCTGGGGCGCGCGCGCGCAGGTGTTGGTGGAGGGAGCAGGAGGGCGTGGGCGGTGTGAGAGAAGAAAGGTGAGGTCGGGGGAACCTAAAGGAACCCAGTCTTGGCTCCGGGTGTTTCCGTCATATTGATTTCCGGCCTCGTTAGGGATGTGGAAATATGAAGGGAAACGCGCCTCTGGACCACCCTCCGAGTACCCAGAAACCAAAGCTGGGGAGCTACGCTTAAGGTTTTAGAGTCGGGGGTTTGCCAGTTATCACCCCCGCCCCCATGTGCGGACTGAAGCAAAATAAAGTCAGCCCTGCGTAGAAAAAAAAAAAAAGAAATCTTCCTCAGAGAGGTCTTTGTTCGCATTTTACTAAGCCAGACCTGGAGCCCCCACCCTGCGTCAAGTACATAGTATATTACATTACATTTCAGTATGTTACAGGCAATGATCAAAAGGAAATACACCGTCTTCCACCCCTATGTCACCATATTTTAAAACAAAGCCATGATCTTTTTCCTGGAGTAAAATTCTTGGAATTATGGGGTTTTCTTCTATCAAATTTCCCTTTACTTAGTTACATATAAAAATACTAATTTCAGGGACTGGAGAGATGTCTAAGCGGTTAAGAACAATGGCTGCTCCTCCAGAGGACTTGGGTTCAATTCCCAGCACCCACATGCAGTCCACATCGGTCTGTAACTCCACTTACAGGGGTCCTGACAACGCACCAATGCGCATAAAATAAAAATTATTTAATTAAAAATTGTTAATTTGAATAGGATCGTTTCATTCTTCTAAAGCTTAAGAAATTGGTATTAATGTTTTAAAGAGAACTAAAGGACGCCAGTGAGAACCCACCATAGATGTGGCATTCTTCCCACAATATTTTCCTTTCGCTTTGTAAATTGTAGTGCCAAAGAAACGCCTGTTAATGTAGGAAGTAGGTTTCAACAGAAAACGGGGAGGACATGGAGAGATGGCTCAATGGTTAGGAGTGCTCGCTACTCTTGCAGAGGACCCATGTTTAGTTTCCTATTACCACGTGGCTGCTCAGAAACAGGGCGATTGTACAACCTATTCCAGCCTCCATGGGCATGTGGTGCACATACATGCGTTCATGCAGGCTCATAGACACAAAGTAATGTCCTTAAAACTGGGGGCAAGAAGAAAGATCGATTGATTAGTGTAATGAGAACGAAAGAGACAGACCTTTACAGTTCTAAAGCTGGTTCAGATACACTCCTAAGCAAACTTACTCCTAGTGAAGATTTTGGTGTTTATTTTAGGGATGTTGGTTGTCCAATAAATATGGACAAGTTGCAAAATGTGATTAAGGTGCCTGTGAAATCCTGCACTATTTTTTAAAAAGCAAGCCTTTTTTTAACTATGCTTTCCCATTTGTTAAATGCTTATTTCTAATTTAAATTTATGAAAACAATTTGTATATTTACATAAAGTACAAAATTGTAAGTTTGTTGGAAATAGTGTCTGAGAGTTAATGAGCCTGCAGTCTAATAATGATGTCTACCATGAAAGTGAAATTGTAATGTCACTAGACCTTTTAATAGGTTCCTGGCCCGTATACATGTATGTGAGCCAATTCAATCTTCCTTTAAAACTAGATTAATTACTTGAGAAACTGGAAAGAAACCAGATATTAACAGTGTTGGTTCTGAAGTTAGAATGAAGTACCATCCTGTAATCTTAGTAATACTGCAGTAATGTTAGTATATTTAAACACTAATCATATCAGCAAGACGTCAGCTGCTCAGATTACTGGTTGAAAGGATGACAGACAAAAATGTAGGACTGCCAGATCATGAATTTCTAGATCCAGAAAACTTTCACTAAAATGCTACTTTCCTCCATCCGACAATATCTAATTTGAGGGGGGAAAAAAAAAACCCAAACCTAAAACTGTTAAGGCATTTCAAAATAACTTTAAGTTGGTTAGAATTGAGTTTTTACATTGCTTTTCCACCATGTATACTAAAAAACTTTTTGTCTGTTTCTGTTTTTCACTATGTAGTCCTGACTGTCCTGGAACTTGCTCTGTAGACCAGGTAGGTGAGCCTTGCACTAACAGAGGTCTGTCTGTCTCTGCCTCTGCTGGGATTATAGGTGTTCACCACCACCACCTCGGTAAAAATTGAAATTCTTGTCTGCAGATTGATTTATTTTCATCTCAAATGACAGGAGCTTTGGCATTAAATTTTCTGCTACCAAGTAATTCATTATCTACATCTGGTACTGTTAAATCTCAAACCCAGCTCTCCTACCTTAAATGTCTCCAGTCTCGGTATAGATCTGCCCTTCCCTAAATAATCC
>JANHMN010000002.1:143459137-143496403 GCA_030674055.1 Rhabdomys pumilio
CCACCACCACCACCACCACCACCACCACCACCACCACCACCACCACCACCACTACTACCACCACTTGGTAACAATGATTTGTTTTAAGACAAAAAGGGAGCACAGCTACTGAGCGAAAGTAACATTCATTAGATACAAGAAGAGGTTGTTTGGGGGAAAACTCATTTCTATCATAAAAGTGTTCTTTTACTAAATGCTACAAGAATCAGCTGTAATTGCTTTCAACCTTTCCAGATGTTATGAAGTGTGCTATTTCAGTCTTGTGATGGGGCTATTTTAATCTATTAGTCTGTTATTGTTCATTTAAGAGTCTACTAAAAGGTATATATACACACATACACGTACGTGGGAGGGGTATTTAACTGGTGAAACACCTTTTGTGTGTCTAGCTAAGCAAAACAGAATATTCCAGTGGCTCTTGTGTATGATTTAACAACTAACTTCAAGCCCCTGGGAAAAACTTCCCCATTCTCATGGTATCAGCGTACATCCTAGCAGAGTGGATTAGCTTAGACTTGGCCAGTTGGGTCATAGGAGATGTAGATGATGTGATATAGAAAGTATGGAGAAAGTGGGGCCACGCCCACTAGGCCAATGTCTAAGCTGACACAAAGACAGCATGGTCTTAGACATCTGAAGTCTCTTCTGTATCTTGTCAGATTGTCTTTCCCATCCTCTGAAGGCCCAGGGGTTCCCAGCACATTATTGAAATGTGTATGTTTGAATTACCTCTTAGGATCTGTCTTCACCATGGAGGCTTCTATTCAGAACGTTTTAAGTACAGAGTTGTCCAAGTGAAACCAAATCTTTGGTTTCTTAAAAGAACGGTAGCTAATGTTGTATGACATTGTGGGGGAAATTAAAAGGCTAGACTTCATCTTCGTATCATACCAGTTAGCTTATGAGAGAAACTCAAGGGAAAGCGGACCTTCAGAGCTTTGATTTTATCCTTGACAGTCAATGTCTCCTCTCATCTCCATCTAACCTGATAGATGGAGGGATTGCTGTATTCTACACTCTCAAGGTAGCAATAAAAGTGGATGGAACTATTTCGGGCATAGAAAACTTGGCCCTGATTCTTGGCAAAATGTATACTTTTCTCTCCTGAATGACATAATGTATCTCCTCTGAGATACAAGGTAGTTTGCCTCTAGGAAGTTTAAATACTGAAGAACAATAATGACTTTTCGAACAATGAAGAGACCTAGCCAACCTTGTGTAACTGTTTGAGAAAACAATTCCATTACCTGTCCTTCATGGTTCTTCACAAGTCTGTCTGTTAACCTAAGGCCTATATAACACCAAAGCCATGATTCCTTATACCAGAAGCTGTGAGAGGCCTCTCTGTCCCTGCTGACCCACCTAGATTCTTAGACTAATACACTGTTCATTCCAGGGGCCTTCTTACCTTGGACACAACCTGTTAGGTAAACTGTCAATCTAACACTCTAGCTCTTTACTTGTAAGGCATTAATGCTTCTCAAGAATGAACATTCTAGGCACTGCTCCTGGCTGAGACTACATTCCTGGAGAAACTATCTGTGGGTCAAGTGGACCATGCTACTGGTCAGAAGAACTGGTAGGGTTGAGTTAGTCTAAACTTCGTAAATCTCAGAATTGAGAATGGTAGGAGTGGGGCCAATTCTCTGCCTAACTCTATCTGCTCTGGAACATGACACGCCACTGAGTACCATGGCAATCAGTTAAGTAGCATACAAACCTGGAGTTCTCCATAATAATGAGATAGGCTCCTAGCGTTCAGCCAATGAGCTTCCCTTTTTGGCCATTCTTTCCCACAAAAGGTATTTAATTCTTGGTTCGCCCTGCCTAAGGTGTATGTATTATATCTGTCATCAAATAAAGGTTTGGACAGGCAAGGATTGTCTCTCGGATCCCAGATAAGACGTTCTCTCTTCCAACCTCTCTGCACTCTTTGTAGTTACTCAGAATCAAACCTGGTTCTGCCCCAATCCCAGGCTCTGCCTTTCCCTTCCTGCCTGGCATGTGGATGCCTTGAGGGGAAGCATGGACCAGGGACCCCTGTTCCTAACTCCAGGTGATTTACTTGTAAAACATCAATGCTTCTCAAGAATAAACATTCTAGGCACTGCTACTGACTGAAAAACAACCAGCAGCATCTGAGCACACAGCAATCATCCCAGACTGTGATGTTTCCCACCCAGGAAAACATAGACTGAGGACCCCCATTATGGACTGTGTTCTGTCTCTCCTACATGATGTACTGGTGCCTCCAGGCACTCCAGCAGCAAGGCAGAAACCCAGCCCAGCAATAAGACTCTTGTATGGAGGCATACTGCATAAGTTATGATTTTATGTTTTGTTTTTTGAGACAAGGTCTCTGTAGTGGTTTGAATGAAAATGGCCTTCATAGGCTCATAGGGAGTGGCATTATTAGCAGGTGTGACTTTGTTGGAAGAAATGTGTCTCTAGGGGTTAGGCTTTGAGGTTTCAGATGCTCATACCAGGCCAAGCCCAGTGTCATTCTCTTTTCCTACTGCCTGCCAATCCAGATGTAGAACTCTTGGCTATCTTTCCAGCACATTTCTACCTGCATGCCATCATGCTTCCTGTTTCAATGACAATAGACTAAAATGTAAGCCAACTCCAATTAAATGCTTCCTTTATAAGAGTTGCTATGGTCATGATGTCTCTTCCCAGCAATAGGAGCCCTAACTAGGACATTGTCTCTATATAGATCTGGTTGTTCTGGAATTCATTATCTATACTAGACTAGCCTCAGACCTAGAGATCTGCTTGCCTCTTCCTCCCAAGTGCTAGGATTAAAGGTGTACATTACCAGGACCAATTTAAGTAAGATTCTTTTTCCCAATAAAATAACTTTAAAAAGGTTAAGTACTATGGTGCAAATAGAGATGTGATAGCATGCAATGTAACAAACTCACTTTTTATACTATTTCAGAAAGTTTGAGAGTAGCAGATACTTTAGGTATCTTGAGAGATAGGAAAATCTGCCAATTTTCTGCTAAATACAAGACTTGAGGGAATAATACTGAGTTGTCCAGAAGCCAAGAGACCCAGCCAAACTTGTGTAGCTGTTTAAGGATGCAGTTCTTGGGACTTAAATGTAAGAAATGGAGTCACTATGGCTGGAAAGTGCTAACGGAATGCCACTGTTGCCAAGCCCCATAGTTTCCCTTGGGAGTCTCTGCCAACATCAGCAGAATGCTAGCTCATGCTAACAGGAAGACCAACCAAGAGTCTTTGTTTGGTTTATGGATCTCTCTTGATCTTAGGTCAATTTTTTTTTCCAGTATTGAAACTCCCTGGAGGGAAAAGAGTCTTAAGTTACTAAATATCTCAGAGGAGATAACATTTATTTATGACATTCAGGTGGAAAAAATAATCAATTTCTTCCAGGCAGCAGGTTAGGAAGTATAAACAGATTAATAGTTGAAAGAATGTGACCTACAGAGATAGGGTTACAAAATTTACAAAACTGAGTTGAACAGAATCTAAGAGACCCAGCCAA
This sequence comes from Rhabdomys pumilio, assembly GCA_030674055.1. NCBI lineage: Eukaryota > Metazoa > Chordata > Mammalia > Rodentia > Muridae > Rhabdomys > Rhabdomys pumilio. The sequence continues at coordinate 143,462,649 of JANHMN010000002.1, forward strand.
GCGTGTGTACCTCTCTACAGAGTTCTAAGTAAAATGTAAATGAAATGGCTACAAAGTTGAAAATGAAATATTAGAGTATGTTTCTTACTGATATTAAATCAGTAGTTCTTTGCATTTTTGGTTTGATGTCTTTCAACACTTAATAATATACAACATATATTTTCCAGAAACTCTCATTTGTTTGAGAGAGGGTTTCACTATGTATTGAAAGCTCACAGAGTTCTGCCTGCTTCTACTCATGGGCCACCACACCTGGCACATTTTCATGTTTGTAAGTTATTGTGTCATGTTTAATAAGAGGCAGAAGGATTCTTACATCTGCTTCTACGATGTCAGTTGTGACATATTTTGAAGTATATGATGAAAACTTGGTCTCATGGGGTAGGTGAAAAGGGACATAGCTCTTGACCTTCTGAGAGACCTTTGAGACCCAGAGATCATCAGATCAGACCACACTTTGAGCATCACTGGCCTAGGGATACATTCCAGTGCAGGGAGGAAAAAGTATCTCCAGTGAATGAGTTGACAATGTTGAAAGCTATGGAATCTGAGCCATGACATGGAGAGAATTGCAGTACTGCAGTATAGTGCGACTTGAAGTTTAACATGTCAGTGACATGTATTTATAGCCGAATTTAGCACTACACATTTTGGGGGTATTTTTTTAATGTAGGTCTGTAATGATTATATGCCTGTCTTTCACTCACCAGTGTGTGTGTGTGTGTGTGTGTGTGTGTGTGTGTGTGTGTGTGTATGTAAGACAGAGGTTGGTGTCAGGTGTTTTTCTCTGTCACTCTGTATCCAGGTCCCTGTGCAGATTCTTCTCCACATTCTTACCCACTCAACTCAACATCTTTTGTTTCTCTCTTTAAAAAACAGCCAAAGCGCTGGGCGGTGGTGGCGCACACCTTTAAACCCAGCACTTGGGAGGCAGAGGCAGGTGGATTTCTGAGTTCGAGGCCAGCCTGGTCTACCGAGTGAGTTCTAGGACAGCCAGGGCTACACAGAGAAACCCTGTCTCGAAAAAACAAAAACAAAAAACAAAAAAGAAAAAACAACAACCAAAGCAAGAAACACACCCACACCCAAAAGTCCACGCAGAAACATGCAAGTGGAAACCTAAATACACAAGTTAAAGACCATTAAGATTTTAAAAATGTCCAAACAAAGCAGTATAAGACAAATAGTGTATGAAAACACCATTGAGTTAGTTTGTATTGAACTGGGCAGACATGAGGCCCATCCTGAAGTGTGGCTAACATATCCAGTGTATTTGTGATAGACCACAACTGTAAGCTGAATAAACTCTTTCCTCTCCAAGTTGCTTTTGATCATGGTTTTAGTCACAGCAATAGAAACCAGACTAGGGCAGACCCTCATGGGTACACAGCAAGCATTTCATCCACTAAACTATCTACATAGCCAGTAACCACAAATCTGTCAACTCTTAGTCATCTCTTAAGGTTCTAAGCTCTAAATTTCTTGGTCGTCTTATAGCTCTCACTGAAATGGTTCTTCAATCTTTCTGAAGCCAAGGGCTTTTGAGTTGTTACAGTTTCTCTCCCTCGTTGTCTTCCCTTGTTCCTTACCTTATTCAGTTTTACAGGTCATTCAATTAAATAACGTATGTGTTCATTTTCTATCCACAGCTTCCTTGACATTTTTTAAAAGATGTATTTATTTACTTTACCATGCATTGGTGTTTTACGTGCATATACGTCTGTGTGAGGGTGTTGTATCCCCTGGAACTGGAGTTACAGTTTTGAGCTGCCATGTCAGTGCTGGGAATTGAACCCAGATCATCTGGAAGAATCGCCAGTACTTCTAACTGCTGAATTTTTGTTATTTCTTTTGCCAGTGGTCACTTTCTCTGCTCTTCATAACAGTTAACTGATCCTCAACACTGTTGCAATTCACAAAACTAGGGTAATTAGGCTTGTTACAAATTTGTTACCAATTTCTGTAGTTATCTACCTGGAGTAGGTGCTTCTGCTTAAAAAAAAATTATGCCAGGTGTAATAGCACATGCCTTTAATTCCAGCATTTGAGAGGCACAGGCAGGCAAAGCTTTGTGAGTTCAAGGCCAATCTGGTGTACCTAATAAGTTCCAGGCCTGCCAGGGGTACATAATACAATCCCATCCTAAAACAACATTATGTGTATGTGTATGTGGGTCTGTGCACCTGAGTGCAGTACCCATAGAGACCAGAAGATGGTAGGCATTGGATCCCTTGGAGGTGGAGTTAGAAGTAGCTGTGATGATGAGGGAACTGAGAATTGTACTTAGGTCTCCTCTGAAAAAGCAATAAGTCCACCACTCCCCCCCCCCCCAAGAAAACAAGATGCTTTCAATATTTCTCACTAAAAAATAAAACCTCTATCTAAACCCATGGTTCTCAACCTTCCTAATGCTGTGACCCTTTAATATTTATATTAATTATATTAATATTTAATATTTATGGTGACTCCAACCATAAAATTATTTTTGTTGTTATTTCATAACAGTAATTTCTACTATTATAAGTTGTAATATAAGTATCTGATATGCAGGATATCTGATCTGTGACCCCTGTGAAGGTGTTATTCAAACCTCACAAAGGGGTCACAACTAACGTTTAAGAACCACTGAGCTAAAGGATGAAAAGTATTCACTAGCTAGTGTCCGAATTATTTTATTATTGAATGAGTTCTGTAATAAAAATCTTAGAAATTTCAATTCTACCACCCTCTTTCTATATTAAAAATTTTTGACTAAAAGCTGTATTTTTTTTCTTTTTTAGACAAAGTTGACCTGGAATTCCTAGAGATCCACCTGCCTGTCTTCTGGGTGCTGAAATTAAAGTGTGTGCCACTATGCTTAGCCCTTCATACTCAGTTTTTGTGAATGTAAAATAATATATTTTACACATTAAATATCTTTCCACATTTTCTTCAGACAAATCACTACTGGCTTCTAATTCAAATCACCATGAGCTAACCCTTGTAGAGAATTTTGATGGGCACTGAATGAATGCTGTTTGGGAGCAGCCAAGAGAAGCTCAGCTGAACAAATACCAAGTGTGATGATTTGTATATGCTTGGCCCAGGGAGTAGCACTACTAGGACATGTGGCCTAGTTGGCGTAGGTCTGTCACTGTGGGTATGGGCTTAAGACCCTCACCCTAGCTACCTGGAAGTCAGTATTCTCTTAGAGGCCGGAAGATGAAGATGTAGAATTCTCAGCTCCTCCTGTACCATGCCTGCCTGGATGCTATCATGTTCCTACCTTGATGATACTGAACTGAACCTTTGAACCTGTAAGCCAGCTCCAATTAAATGTTGTCCTTATAAAGATTGCCTTGGTCATGGTGTCTGTTCACAGCAGTAAAACCCTAACTAAGACACTAAGGAAGATGCCATGAAATTAAATCCTACAATTATTGCAAAGAGATTCAACATCATTTTCTCAAATAATGTGCTTTATTCTACTCTCTCTATTCCATCTTAATAATTGTATCCCTGTTGATAAATCTCAATTAGCCATGACAACGAAGACATCAAAAATGCAAGTGGGGAGTGGGGCTGGAGAGATGGCTCAGTGGTTAAGAGCACTGACTGCTCTTCCAGAGGTCCTGAGTTCAATTCCCAGCAACCACATGCTAGCTTACAACCATCCATACTGGGCTCTGATGCCCTCTTCTGGTGTGTCTGAAGACAGCTACAGTGTACTAATACTCATATATATAATATAAATTTTAAAAAATGCAAGTGGGAGGATGGCCTTGTCAGGCATCAATGGGAGGAGAGGCCCTTGGTCCTGTGAAGGTTCGATGCCTCAGGGTAGGGGAATGCCAGGGCGGGGAGGCAGAAGTGGGTAGGTGGGTGGGGGAACATCTCATAGAAGCAGGGGAAGGGGAGTGAGATAGGGGGGTTCGGGGGGGGGGCGGGACTGGGAAAGTGGATAATATTTGAAATGTAAATAAAGAAAATATCTAATAAAAAAATACAAGTGGGTTTTCTTAGTGTTCTTATTTATAACAGTCACTGTACCAGTTCTCCCAAGAGCTGAATGTGGAGCCAGTTGTTGGCTCAGCAACACATTCTGAACAGAGCCACTCCTCAGACCTTGTGCTCTGAACTTTTACTCACAGCTTTTAGGCACACTACGTTAGTCCCCTCTATACAGGACCAAGTCTACTTGTAAGATTCTATCTCATACTTAAAGTGATTATACAAAAATCAAAATTCTTTATTTCCCCAAAGCAATTTCTCTTTGGCATCCCTAACATCCCTAATCAGATTGAAAATCCAAGCATGGGTTCTGAAACCAAGGGAGTTATGAACTTGGATCTGAGTACTACCAAACAATGGCCAAATAATTTGGGAAATGAGTTGATTTTTCCTAATTTTGCAGGCTTGTTCTGAGTATTGACAGTATACATGTGAAGTCTCTTTCCTCAGGAGTAGTACTCAGTAGATAGGGAATAGACTATTGCCTTTCCTGACTGGCCCTAGAGATCTAGGCAGGTCCCAACACTATTTTTAGAGATTTTCTTTTTAAGAATTATTTTTAAACTTAAAATAAATTAATCTTATGTGTATGAATCTTTTGCCTGTGTGTATATGTGCACCACATGTGTGCCTGGTGTGGGCAAAAGTCAGAAGAGGGCTCAAAACTCCCTGGAACTGGAGTTATAGTTGTGAACCCCCATATTTGGGCTGGGAATAGTACTCTAGTCCTCTGTGACAGTAATAAGTGCTCTCATCCACAAAGCCATCTCTCCGGTCCTTTGAAGATTCTTTATAATTATCGTGGCCATCATCTCAGACTAAGGTCTCTGTGTCTAACAGTTTCCTTGGAGATTGTAACATTCCAACCTGTAGAAAAGTTCCTTAAGCAGGAGGGTAAATCTGCTGTGTGCTCCAGATTTGTGAGCTTCCACAGGAGCTGGGGTGGGTTTTGGTGATGTGGCTGCCTTTGAGACATTTCTGCTACTGTAAGTAACCCCTCACCCATATTTTTGTAAATGATCCCAATAAAACTCATTGGTTTAAGTTAGGGTTTGGTGGTACCCATACTTGTTTCATCACGGGCCCCCTATTTAGCATCTCCCCAGGAAACTGGCCACACAACATCCTATTTATCACTAGAAGATCTGCTATGGTAACCACTGGTACTGCTGACTTAGAGCCATTCTACATTGGTCTCTTTTTTCCAATACAGGGTTTGCCTGTGTAGTCCTGGCTATTCAGGAACTCAATCTCTACACTAGGCTGGCCTTGAACTCAGAGATACAACAGCCTCTCCTTCCCAGACTAAAGGCATGCACAAGCACCACCCTACCTTGGTCTCTTTTAACAATTCTAAAACACAGCTGCAAGTTTTGAATGGTTGTTTGTGATCACATGATAAAAACTCTGTCTGCTAGTTTGTGCATTTGGGTGCCAGCCTACCTTTCACTTGTAGCTCACACTACTTCCTGGTAACTTTTCTTGAGTCAGTGCTCTTCTGTTATCAAGTCTTCAGTTGAGCTATTCACTGGGCAACAAGACTGTCCTTTTCTGGCCAGGCCTTGTGCTACTCAGTTTAGGGTAAGGGGTGGATAAGTAGTGTTTCCAAGTGATCTCTTTGCTGGAAACTGATTCCTACCCCTTCCAAACATCTCATTCTCACGCTTATTTGTAACAGCAGGAAATTCACCTATTGTTTTCATTTTAATCAAATGTCTAGAGTTTGCAGCTACATAACAAGTTTCTCATTAGTTCAAAGCTCATTTCATACTCAAACTGAGTTAACCACTGAAATATTAAAAACACCATATTTTAAGGCAGCATGACCTCCTCACACACATTTCTCTATTAAAGAAAACACAAAATCAAATGAAAAATCTGCCAACGTGCCAAGGAACATTGTGAGTAGATAGATGGGTTGAGCTGGCGCTCTTCTGTTCCGAGGTGCTCTTGCCTGTTGGGAATTTTAAAAGCAGCCTAGTATTCTCAACAGAGGATGTTTGGTTGGTATGAAAGTAACATCTCTTTTAGCACCATTCAGAAACAAAGTTACTCAAAAGTATTTCCCATCTGTATCTGTTTCTAAGCTCATAAACACAAGGGAGGTGGCACTTGTTACAAAGCAGTGCAGGGTTAAAGATGTAGCTTTGCCGTAGCACCACAGGGCCAAGAGCGGTGCACAAACCTGTAAGCCCAGTGCTTGGGACCCCTGGCAGAAGCACTGGCTTACTGAGATTTGTCTTAAAATAACAGCAAAATGCTACACAGTGACTCCTTCTCCATGCATATAATTTGATGTAGCATTTGCCCCGCCTAGGTAAAAGAGCCTGTAGCTCTAATCAGTTTCTAAAAGACTTGCCCAGTAAACTGAAGTCTGTATACTCTGTGCACAGGGAGTTTTTATACTTGGCATTTCCCCAAGCACAGCATCTCTTTTCCAGCAACACTGTTTCCCATTTGATCACTAAGGAGCCCCATGGGTAAGTCTTTCCAAGACCGATTTTATTTAAAATGAACTTGGAAAAGATTAATTCATCTAAGTTTTCCCTATGATTTAAAAAAAAAAAATGTAATGACTTTACTGTGTATTTTGTTGCAAACTTTTTCCAGAAATTTTGTGATAGACCAGATGAATGACAGTTCCTGTTCTTTTGCACCCCTTTAAAAAAAAAAAAAAAAAGCAAGGTTGTCTAAGTACTGATTCTCCAATAGTGTGTGTATTCTCTAAAACTACACACACACACACACACAGCTGCCTGCGAAACTTGTTTAAAATTCAGATTGCTAAGTCCCAGCATTAGGACTCTCACTACAGGTTAAGAAAGGGGACTAATGTAAACAAGCATCTAGGTGCTGCAGAGGGAAAGCTCCCCAGTGTGCTTCCCACATTCTACTTCTCAGTTGAAACTAACTGAGGCAGAGGGCACTAAAGTAAAGCACTCTTCCTATTTGTACTAATTCTCTACATCTTCAAACAAAAAAATGCTGAGACTTAAAAATTCTGTTAGCATACAGAGTAGTGGGTTTCATCCTGGCCCCTTCATACATCGCATCATTCTGGTTTGCCCTTTTACCCTCCCACATTCCACTGTCTTCTACCCCAAACCAGGAACTCAGATGTTGAGCTAATGGTAGTTTAATCTGTTAGGGCAAGAACTGTTGGTCTTTCTATGGTAGCACTCACTTTCTTCCTTTTAGCAGGAAAAGTCTGAGCAAGAAGCAACATGTAGTACTGGAGATAGACACTTGCCTGGCCATCATTCCTAAAACTTCTGCTACAAATGGCAACAGCAGTGTTTCAGAGGATTAAAAAAATGTAGCCAATTTACTTTTGACAACTGTTTAAAAGAGACTTGTTAAAAATAAACTAGCTGCCAGTTTGCCTGGGTCCCTTCTCAAAAGACAGGTGATTACTTATGTAGATACAGATCTACTTAATGCGAGGCTTACAGAAACACAAATATCTCATTCCCTCCCAGGAACTGCTTCCAAGACCCAGGAAGCTGCCATGAGTTCTTTTTAGAACAGCAATGAAAGGGCGGCCATATCCACCTGGAAGGAGATTATGTTTTTATGTGTTCCAATTCAAAGTTAACTTTTAAAAACACAAAACTATTTTGATGTGGTTTGCATTATTGTTTCAAAGAAGCTCAAAGGACTAAAATATTTCTTCTTTACATTATACCTTCCTCTGACCTGGACAACCACCTATCTCAATGCATCATCTTTATGATGATCCACATTTATTTAAGTACAAATCACAGCAAAAATTAAAGTTTTCATCTTTAATGAAATGACTTTGGAAATAACATATATTTCCATGACACCAGTACTTGTCTTCGGAGTCACAGCAAGATACACAGAATTACATCCGTAATTACTATGAATGCCAACATTTCAGGCAGTAATTTCCGTTACATGGCAAACAAGATCAAGAACGCAACCATCAAACAAAAGAGACCCATAGCTTCAGACAAGGCAAATCCCAGGATAGCATATGAGAACAGCTGCTGCTTCAGTGAAGGGTTTCTAAAAGAGACACAACACAGATGAGCGTTACTGTGAAGTACTATATTAATGTCAGCACATTCGGTAAATGGTAGAGTTAGAGAACTAGCATGGGGATCTTCACAAACACAAAGTTCTATGGGGGTGCTATCTAATATACCACTTTGCTTTGTCTCTCAGATTTTTTTTACCCACGCCTAATCATGAGGCATAAAGTTAGGGAGCTATCTTTGTAATGCAAATATGTTTAGTTCACACCCATTTTGAGGGGTCCTGACACTTGTGATATCCTCTTGACCCTCCTGACTGGTTGAAGTTACAGGCATGTGCCCTAGCCCTTGGCTTTATCCTTCTCATTTCTTTAAGTGATCAATGCACACACAGCTCACAATATAATGCAAGACACACAATAGGCACTTCATTCAAAGGGGCTACTATTATTTCATCACTTTCCTATTTCCTATTATAGCTTCCCACTGTGTCTTTACCTTACTCTGGGACAGATGTGATTACCTGGCATAACCAATGATAAGACTGCCAAAGACTGTTCCAATACCAGCACCAGAACCAGCAACTCCTACTGTTGCAGCACCTGCACCAATGAATTTGGCAGCAGTGTCAATGTCTCTGCTGATCACACTGGTCTGAAACTCCCTTCGGATCAGCTGACACATACCGTTCTGGGCCCCATTAAATACTGTAGAGCCCTGGGAAGAGAAATAAGGCAAAGGTCAATTCAGTAATCACATTGATTTTAACTACTATAGTGCCAAATCAGTAACCTCTTCATATTGCAGCTTGGTATGAATAACTATATGGCACAATGAAAACGAAAACCAAGAGTTTGATATAATTCTTATCTCGTATAAGATAGTTAACAATACCTATACCTCTTAGGATTGTTAAAAAGTATAAAACAGAACTATGAGTATGCTTTTCAACAAAGCAGGCTTTTTTTTTTTTTTTTTTTTTTTTTTTGGATAACCATGGCTATTTTAATCTTAAATACAGACAACTCAAAACTATAAATACAGCCTAAAATATATGCTAATTCAGGGGTCGTGCTGGCCACCAAAGTTCCTCTCAGTGGCTCACCTTCTACATATTATTTAATAAAACTGGAAAGAAACCACCATGGAGCCATCCATTAATACACCCCTTCCCGATAACAACACTCTAAGACTCATTTGGCAGTGTTTCCTAATTTCTGTTATTACTACTTACCTCTCCAGTCCTAGTCTCTGGTCGAGATAACACTGATGCAGAAATTGGTCTATATGCAACTCTGGATCCAGCTCGGATCTATTAATGGAAGGAAAGAATTTCAAGTTATTAAGAGAACAGATTAGTCTTCAGTGACCTCTTGTGTAACTGTAAATTCTAAAGGAGAAAGCAGGAGAGAAAGAACAGAGATTATTATTTGTGCAATTAGCTTGGCTTTTGGTCATTTTGAATACAGAAAGCCAACCTAAAACTTCATGCTAATGAACCGTGGAACAGTCTATCTAGTCCAGTTGTAAACAAAAATTCTAAGAACAATTAGTTACAAAGCATCTGAATGTTGTAACAGTTTCAATAATTGTAGTGCTGTAATTCAAGTAAGTCTGTGTGGACTCATAGGAGTGTCGCTGTGAATGTGGTCATTTAAAATAGTCTAGCAGTTAATGGAGCTCCTACTGTTTCCAAAGGATTCCTAAATGCCCATTAATTCTAAATTTACCAAAGAGTTAAGCAGTTCGACAGCAGCTTAACAATCGGTGCAGTACTCTCACTATAAGGACATCTGGCAGTTTGGCTTCTCTGTCCTTGAGTGTCCACGACACTAAAAGGTCATGGAAAATACCTTCAGAACCAGGACCCAATTCTCTAGGACAAATCCTTTAGAATCAGACTTCATTTAAAGCCTCAAAAAAGCAAGCTTAGGGGTTCCCCAATACCTTTCTCCGCCCACACAAGAAAGCAAAGTCCCTCCCTCTGCAGCAGCGAGTTTGACCTACAGACACGCATGGGAAACGCTGTGGAGCCAACTAGGCCTCAGCGGCCCCTTCCTAACTTCCCAGCACCCCGACCTTCGCGTCGACCCCAACTCCATAGGGACCGGGAGGTGGGGGAGGGGCGAGCTCCACGAGCAAGGAGGCTGTGACCTACGCCCAGAAGGCCTGACAGCTAGGCCTCCAGGGACACATGGCCGGGAACAGTCTGCAGGCCCCAGGGTCGGGAGGGAGGAGAGGACATCGGGGCAAGGGTGAAGGAGAGCCGGTCCCTCGGCGTGAACGCCCGGGTTACGCACCAGAGCAGGGGTGCGGGCGAGCTTGGCGCAGGCGAACATCTTTCTTCCTGGCGGCGCGGCGTGGATAAAGGTGACAGGCGACGTGGGCTCCTCTCCCGCTTCCTCTCTGCGGAGTGAAAAGAGGCTTAAGGTCAAGTGTCCCTCCGGGGCCTGGCCTTCCCACCCCGGCCCCGAGGGGCCCGCGCAGGGTGTCGGCGTGGCCGCGTGCCCAGGAGGCGCAAGCCGGGTGGATAGGGCCCAGAGACCCGCTCCGCCCCGGCCCCGCGCCCTCCGTTTACCTCCGCTTACCTCCCGAGGCGGCGGCGGCGGCAGCGGCGGCAGAGGTCGAAGCAGTGGGGCTGGGCGCGCAAGCGCGGTGCGGCTCTTATCCACGCCGCAGCACCCGGATGGAGAAGGCGGGGGAAGACGCTCAAGGTCACTTTGTAACAACTTTATTGGTAACCAGCCGAGGAAGACAATGACAGGTCCTCAGGAACAGGCTGGCGGCCAGTGAAATGAAAAGGAGCACACTGAAGACTACTCCTGCCATTGTTAGTGTCAGTAACGGTGAAGATAATTTTTAATTTTTGTCACTGTTGCGGACTGAGCCTCGCTCCTTGCACGTGCCAGGCAGGGGTTCTACCAGGGAGCTATAAGCCGACCCTGTTTTCAGTTTTATTTCAGACAGGGTGAGTTGCTCAGGCAGGCCTTGATCATCCAGTTTCAGCCTTACAAGTAAGTAGCTAGCCAGCAAGGATTACAGGTCTTCACCACCAGGTCCAGCGGGATTATTTCTTTATAAGAACCTTAAAAAGGGTTTATTTTTATTTTTATTTATTTTTTAAAGATGGCAAGTCTTTTCTCAGAAAGAAGACCTGTCTAAAAGTCCTGGGATGAACAAATGAGGGTTCAAGAGCTTTGCAACTCTGTAGAACAGGCTAGCCTCCAACTCACAGAAATCCTCCTGTCTTCCAAGGGCTGCGATTAAAGCCATGTGCCTCTGTGCTCTGCTGCCTTCCACCATTATAATTGGAAGAATTAAGAGACTATAATGTATCATAAATTTGGACTAAAAAGTACCTGAATATTTTTCAAAATCTATTCAGCACCCAGTTCTGGTAATTTTGAGCAAACCAGATGAATGCAGAAATGTCTCAGATAAATGGCTGTTGTTCAACTTCTGGTCTTGTTATAGACTTTTAAAAAATATTTTTTGAGGTGATAAAATCGCACAGGTTCCCCTGTCTTAGGGTTTTATTGCCGTGAAGAGACACCACGACCACCGCGACTCTTATAAAGAAAAACATTTAATTAGGGCTGGCTTACAGTTTCAGAGGTTTAGTCCATTATCGGCATGGCAGGAAGCATGGCAGTGCGCAGGCAGGCAGTGTGCAGGCAGTATGGTGACAGAGTTGAGACTAGCCGAAGGAAGGAGGCAGGCAACAGGAAGAGACAGTGAATCACTACACTTAGCTTAAGCTTCTGAGACCTCAACGCCTGCACCCCACCCCCTCCAGTAATATACTTCCTCCAACAAGGCCCACCCATTCCAACAAGGCCACACCTCCTAACAGTGTCATTCCCTGTGGACCCATAGGGGCCAATTTTTATTCAAACACCACTCCCTCCCATTTCCTCAGTCCAAACACTCCTACACACCCAACTCCTTGCCTTTTCAAATAGGTGTCCTCTTTATATATATATATATATTTAATGATATGTGATATATTTTTAAATGTAAAAATATAACTTGCTCAGTCTGTATGTTTTAACCACGGTATTTTTCATGGCCCTCTCTCCAGCCTCAGAAAATTACCCTTGATTCTGTTTTTGTGAACTTGGCTACTCTAGGTCCTTCATCTAAGTGCTACATTATTTGTCTGTTGTAACCAGCTGTTGTTGCTTTGAATTCTTCATTACATTTATTTACTTACCTCTGTGCACATGTGAGGGCAGGCATATATGTATAGGTGCATGTGCCACAGTATGCGTGTAACAGTCAGAAAGCAACATGAGGAAGTCAGCGCTCTGTTCCCACCATGTGGATCCCAGGGACTGAATTCAGGTGGGCAGGCATAGGGCCAAGTAAGCACCTTACCCTGAGCTACCTCACAGCATACTTGTCCTTTTCTTTTTTATTATTTATTTAATGTATATGAATACACTGTAGCTGATTTCAGGTACAACCATGTGGTTACTGGTAGATGAACTCAGGACCTCTGGAAGAGCAGACAGTGCTCTTAACTGCTGAGCCACTTCTCCAGCCATTTCTTGGTTACTTTTGAGACAGGTTGTATGTGTGTGCGCGCGTGCGCACGCACATGTGTGCGTGTGTGCGTGTGTGCGTGCGTGTGCGTGTGCGTGTGTGTGTGTGTGTGTGTGTGTGTGTGTGTGTGTATGCTTGGCTGTTCTAGAACTCACTTTGTAGATTACGTTGGCCTTAAACTCACAGAATTCCTTCTGCTTCTGCCTCCCAAATGCTGGGATTAAAGGTTTGTGCCTCCACAGCTAGGCAGCTGCCCTTTTAAGTTCAAGTTTTGGATTTTGAGATTGGATCTAGTTATTTAGTCCATGCTGGCTTGGAACTTTGTATCCTCCTGTCTCAGTCTTTCACACAGCAGATGTTTTTATTGTTCATCCAGGTAGAGGCATGTGTCAGAATATTCTTCCTTCATAAGGCTGGATAATATCCATATGTATGTATATACACATGCATCATACTTGGCTTAACCATTCATTGGTGATGGGAACTTGGGTTGCTTTTACTCTTTGGCTATTGTGAATACTGCTACTATGATCACAGATGTAAGAATGCATCTAAGTCCCCACCTTGAATTCTTTTGGACATATAGCACAAAATACTGGATCATATAATAATTATATTTTAAAATGATATACTATTGTTGGGAGCCGACTTGTAGCAGAAAGCAGCTATCAGCTTTGCAGCCATCTTGAGCCATGTACCCTGACATGAGACTTGGTTTTCAACAGTTTACAACAGCTGAGCACACTCTGATAAATATCTTGAATATTCCACATATCTTGTTTTGCTATTTAGTGCCCACAGCTGCAAGGTGCATGTGGTATCCACGCCTGCAAAGCATGTGGTGCACATGCTATCCACATGCTATCCACGCTATACATGCCTGTAAGGCTTACGTCATATCCACACCTGCAAGGCACATGACAAAGTGTATAAATACCTCGGACTTCCCTTCAATGAGAGAGACATGAAGTGAGACAATAAAGGAGACTTGAGACTTGATCAGAACCTCTGTCTTGTCTCCATTCTTCGTGTCTCTTGCTAGGCCCTGACCTGCGGACCGGAGCAGCAGAGCAGTCCAGGACATTTTGGCCCCAAAGCATGGGTCAGTGTGGGCCTCAACACAGTAGCTCCAAGCGTGGTCAGAGAGCTTGGGCCTCAACATACTATCTTTTACTGGCTGTTCCATTGTATATTTCTAAAGTAAATACCAGGCTTCCAGTCCCTCCACATCTTACTACCATGCACGTTCACTCTTGCTTTCTCTCTGCTCTCTTTACTTTTCTCTCCCTTTCTCTCTTCCCCTTTCTCTCTCTGTCTTCCTGTTGTTGTTGACTCAGGGTCTCTACATAGTTCTGGCTATCTTGGAACTCACTATGGAAACCAGGCTGGTCTCACAGATGCTCATCTGCCTTTGCCTCTTAAGTGCTGAGATTAAAGTCATTGATCACCATGTTCAGCTCCAGAAAATAGATGTTATGAATACTGCTCTTTGAATTTGGAACCATGGAAATTACTTACGAAAGTTAATGTTTTGAAAATCCCTAGAAATTGGAAATATGCAGAATGAATGAATTTAGTTATACCTACTTGGTAGTCCCAATTGCACAGGATGAATGCAGTTTTAATAAAGGAATAAGAAGCCAGCTCCTTGTTCACTCTGCTTCTTGCACACTGGTGTCCTTGTTTCTCAGACTTGCTAAGAACACTGCACTCCAGAGAACTGCTTTGTTGTTGTTGTTCCTTTTGTTTGGAATAAATTTTCTTCTGACAGTTGCTTAGCTCTTATTCCCAGATTATTTAAGTCTTTGATCAATTGTTATGTCTTAGGACTTCCTGGATCCCTTACTTCTCTCTCTCTCTCTCTCTCTCTCTCTCTCTCTCTCTCTCTCTCTCTTTCTCTCTCTTTTTTTTTTTTATTTTGGGAGAAGAGTGTTGCAAGACTGTTGCAAGACAAGGTTTCTCTTCATAGCCCTGGCTATCCTGAAACTCACTATGTAGATCAGGCTGGTCTTGAACTCAGAGATCTGCCTGCCTCTGCCTCCTGAGTGTGTTCACCACCAATGCCTGGCTGCCTTTTTTATCTTAAAATATGTTTATTTTTGTTTTAATTTTTAAAAAATACTTATTTTTATTTAATATGTATGACTGTTTTGCATAGATATATATGTATATATACCTAGTGGCAAAGCAAGTGAGAAAAGACTATCAAATCCCCTGGAATTGGATGGTAAGGAGACATCACGTGGGGACTGGGAACCATGAGTTTGTAAGAACAGCAAATGCACTTACTTAGCCACTGAGCTTCCTGCTTATTTTTATTAATGTGTCTGTATGTATGCCCGGGTGAATGTCTGCTACGTGTGAAGGTATTCGTGGAGGCCATAGGAGGTTATCGATTCCCTGGAGCTGGAGTTACAGGTGGTTCTAAGCTTGACCTGAGTGCTGGGAAGGGCAGTGGGCTCTCCACACCCCCTCTTTTCATTTTTTATTTATTGCTTGATTTTTTGCTTCTTACAGAGTATTAGTCCACAAGGACAGAGATTTTTGTCGTGCTTATTGCTGTATCCACATAATTTAAAAAAAAATGCTTGGCTTACTAATCCATTAATTAATTTGGGCAGTCAGCAAATTATTGAGCAATAAGGTTGAGGAATACAGAAATTGTTTATCTTTTATTTCCATCTGTCTGTATTATTTGATGTGTTATAGTAAAAATGGATTGCTTAAAAAATCTAAAAGTCAGTATGTTAGGAATGTTTTAATAATTCACAGCGATCAATAACAATGTTTTCTCTATTGTGTTTACATTAATAGAAACAAAGGTTAGCATGACTAAATTTCAGGTCTTAGTGATGGACTTGGATCTACTTTAGGCAGTAGCCCTACTCAATATTCTTTAGCTTATATTCAAGACCATTTTTAAGAAGACTGGGGTATTTAACATATACTTAAGGGATGAGAATTTTTAAAACACTAACGAAATATCTGAGAGAGTCCTTTCTTCTTTTTTTAATTTAAAAATTATTTTTAATCTCTCTCTCTCTCTCTCTCTCTCTCTCTCTCTCTCTCTCTCTCTCTGTGTGTGTGTGTGTGTGTATGTGTGTGGTGGGGGGATGTCTGAGGAAGCTCCAAACATGGGGTCCCCTGGAGTTGCCTGATTTGGGGTATTAGGAGCTGAATTCTGATCTTCTAGAAGAGCAGAACATAGTCTTAAACACTGAGCCAGACCCAAGACAGTTTTTTCTGCCATTTTCCCTATGCTAGCCCCTAGGAGGTGTTTATGGGATACATTACTAGCCTTCAGGTTATGTGAGTATGAAGCTGCTCTATCAATTAAGAAATTTTGGGGCTTCCATATTGTGTAAATGCTTTATGCTGATTAATATTCATTTTGAATCCACTTCTGGGTCATTACGGCCTTATAAAGGAATACCACGGTTGTACAACATTAACCATACTTTACTTGGCAACTTTCCCCCACTACTAATTTTTAAAAGGTATCCATTATATAGATAATGTCATACTTTACACCACTCATTTCACCTTTCTAAGAATGTCTAATCTAAATGCTTTGGAAATGAGATTAGGTTTTAATGACACAGCTCCAACTCAGGTAACTTAGCTTAAAGTAGTGATGGATATGTAATTTTAAAGTGTATTTTTCAGAAGCAAAGCATTAAGAAAATACATTCTACAAAATAGAATCTGTAAGTGGAAACATTAAGATTTGCTCATATGTTAAATTAGGGCTTTGCTGAAATTGCCTCCTTCATTTGAAATAGGCAAGACCAAGATTTTCAGTTTTTGCCAACAGTGGAGATGAACACTTATGATCAATAAATACAGCAAAGCCAAGAGTTTAAATAAATAATTAAATGAATAACTAAGTAAACACACAAATAAATGAATGAATGCTTTGATTTGAGAAGGTCTGGTTCTTCTGTGAGGTGAGAACATTCCGATTTGTAAAGCTGTGTGTGGAAAAACACTGTCCTGTTTTTGCTTACATAGCAGGTCAGTCATTGTAAGAGAGTGGCTGGTGTTCATGTGTCTGTGTGAACGTTCATGGGGTTCCACATGTTACTTAACTGCGAATTCTATCAGTTGTTTTCAGTTAGTCTTCTGTCAGATTCCCTTTCTTGATCATTTAAGGGGTCTTTTAAACACCATTGACCAGAACTCATATCCACAAAGAAACAAAAACACTGGGCATTTATCATTAAAGGAGCAGTGAAATGTCCAAACAGTGTATAGTACATCTATAGTCCCAGATATTGAGAGACAGGGACAGGAGTGTCACCTGAGTTCATAATTTTGAAGCCAGCCTAGGCAACATAATGATACTGTGTCTCCAAAAAGCCAAACCAAACTAAACCAGAACAATTCCCTTTAAGGTGCCCACAAAACCACCCCAATAATTATTATTCTTTAAGTCAGTAAAAAAAAAAAATCATACAATGTTTATATTTTAGACTCATACTTTAATGTAATTTAAATGTTTTTGAAAAAGATTTATTTTACGTGTGTGAGTGTTTTCCCTGAAAGTATGTAAGAACACTTTGTATTTGCCTGGCACCTAAAAAAATCGGTAAGGGGCACCTGATCCCCTGGATCTGGAGCTAGGGCCTATTGTGAGCTGCTGTGTGGTGGTGGAAACAGAAGTCAGGTCCTCCACAAGAGCAGCAAGTGCTCTAAACTGGTGCCAGATCTCTAACATCTAAATCAAGTGGCCAATTAAGTTACTTAATTCTTTCCCATTTTATTCTCTAAGAGGCACACTGTGATTTCCCCACCTATCTTCACCTCCCCCCACCATTGCCTACATCAAAGGTATCTCAGCTCTAGTTACATAAGGGGGTTTATTATTTATTATGTTTCTTTTTCTGCTCTGCAGCTTCTTTAGATGCGTTTCTGGAGGACTTTTTTTTCCCCTTTAAAGACATGATCTCATATTGTCCAGGCTGGACTAGAACTCACAGTGTAGTCAAGGATGTCTTTGAACTCCTGATTCCCTTGCCTCTATCTCCCCTACACTGGGGTTACAGGATGGGCTACCATGTCTGGCATGAAGTGTCCTTTTGATAGGTAGAATGTTGCTTTAGTTTCACGTGGTCTAAGGGACCTGAGATGAGATTAAGGATATTGAAATGAGGAAATTATCTTGTATCTGGATGAACACAATGTAGTCACAAGAGCCTTTATAAGCGAAGCAGAGGAGAGTCAGGGGATGCCTTGATGGAAGCAGAGTTAGAGTCATGCAGCATGAGAAAGACTCCACTGACTGTTACAAACATTGAAAATAAGGAAGTGGCCACTAGCCAGGCATGGAGGGTAGTTTCCAGGATCTAGAAAGGGCTCAGAATAGATTTTCCTGTAAAGCCTTCAGAAGAAGCATGCTTCCTACACATGGAGTTTATACTATTGAGACACCAGATCAGCCTTCTGAAGTCCAAATTTTGTTGTAATTCACTAAGTCTGCAACAATTCTCTATAGTAACATTTTGAAACTGAAAAAGTTGTCAAGTTCTTGTCAGATTCCATTTATCCGTGAATGGTCTATTCATATGAAGCACAAATCAAGGTGGGGCTGAAGCCTTGATTTGGGATTCAGGCTGTTGAGTTATCCATTGTCATGTGAGATAGGCCATTTATTATGGGTTTTAAATTTGTACAGTGCCATAGATATGAACAGCAGTGGCAGGTAAATGAGGACATAATCCAAAAGGGCAGTAAGAGCAGGCTGATTCAGGACACAAGTTTTGTGTTTTTCTAAGTTTTTTGAAACAGGGTTTCTCTATGTATCCCTGGCTGTTCTGGAACTCTCTGTAGATCAGGTTGGCCTTGAACACACAGAGATCCACCTTCCTCTGCCTCCTGAGTTCTAAGATTAAAAGGTATATTCCACCACATGGCTTGGGCACTGAAAGCTTTGATACTTTGTAACGGTGTCTGCTTTGCTTCAGTAAAACTCACAGGGAACTCTGAGTCTTTGGTTTTCTCGTGTGAATACAATCCAAACATGTGCAGCCAAAACACAGACGGAGAGTAAAACCCCAAATCCACAGAGGTTGGGTGTGTGGGTGTGGCGCTGCCAGCCGGGTAGAAGTTAAAATCAAACCAAAATCCTTTACTGTCTCCCTTTGCTGTTGCCAGATTATCTAGACAAACAACATCACCCCTGAGATTTTCTAATTCCTTCTAGAGATCTCTTGCCTCAGCATTTTTATTTAATTTGGATCTTTAGTCTGCCAAAATACTGACTCTCAGCCTCATTGGCACGAGCTTTGATATCTGACCAACTTCTTTTTTTAAAAAAGTAAAATGATCTTTTAAAAATTATAAGTAATTCATGCCTGATGTTGGTTGTTTTTGTTTGTTTGTTTGTTGTTTTTGTTACATCTTTTTTTGGCACCTGGTGAAAGCATTGTCAGCCCAAATGGGGAAATTTCATTAAATTTTATTTGCCTGTCTGTCTGTCTGTCTGTCTGTCTGTCTATACATCCCATCATATATTCACATGAGATTTACCTGCATTATAAGTTTTTAGGTAGATAGTTAATAGTATGATTCCTTATGACCTTAAAGACATTTTTATTATTTACCCGCCTCTCTTCTGTGTTTATCTCCTTCTATCTTCTATATTTATCTCTCTGCTTCCCCAATTAGAGTCCCCATTTTTCCATTCAGATCACTTGTAGACTGCAAGTCCCCTCCCTATTGCCCCTTGTCTCAGCAATGGCCCCCTTTTTCTTTCCTGGTTTCTGCAATCACATTAGGGATATGTACTTATATAAAGAGTCTGAGATAGGAGCCTCAGATGAGAAAGAATATGTGACATTTGTCTTGAGATGCCTTCTTTTGAGTTGTTGGTTAGGGTTGTCCAAGAGACTTTCAAACCATGATGGCTTTTGTTATTGTTTTTGGTTGTCCCCGGAGGTAGACAGTAAATCCTTACTGTTGAAGAAGACACCATGAATTTCAGACACAGGGTTCTGAGACTCCTGAAGTGGAACTGGTTGGAAAGTCTCCTCCTTGAGGAATACAGGTACCAGAAGGTGCCATGCAAGCTTCCAAAGAAGAGAGGCAACCAGCAGTCCTGCCCAGCTTTGACACCTATGAACCACGGCAATGACTAGTCTGTCACAAGAACCCTAAAGCTGCAGTCATGATATCCGTGTCTTAGCAGCAATAACAGCTCTCTAGTTGGACTTAAGATCTGCTCAACAAGAAGGAAATCATGCGTAGAACCTAGCCAACTATCCAGGGCTAGTAAAGTCATGGGACCTGGAGGAGAACCTACAACCATCACTTTACTAAGCCAGCATTAACATCATTTTAAATACCTGTCCTTATACCCACTGATAGGTGTAGTCCTCACACCTCATCACAGAAGTGTATCATCATCAGGCATAATAGAAAAGCCAATAAAAACCACATTGACAAGCTGTGTGTGGTGGCAAATACCTTTAATCTCAGCATTTGGTAGACAGAGATAAGAGAATGTCGGAGAGTTTGAGGCCAGCCTGGTCTACATAGAGAGCTTCAGAACAGCTAGAACTACACACACACACACACACACACACACACAGAGAGAGAGAGAGAGAGAGAGAGAGAGAGAGAGAGAGAGAGAGAGAGAGAGAGAGAAAGGTGTGTGTTTTCTTGTCTTTTGCTATAGCCCTGGCTGGCCTAGAACTCTAGCTCAGGCTGGTCTCAAACTTTGGTGATTATTCTGCTTCTGCCCATTGATCACTTATGAGCACTAACCACAGTTGCCTCTTAACGGTTTTGTCATGGAAACTTAAAACATAATCATAGTTAGGAGGGACTGTGTTCTATTTCCATCGATCTCTCAGCTTCAACAGCAGCAACACATGGTTTTGTGTGTTCTGGCTTCCATTCCTTTCCCTACTATCTTATGTCACTTTTGAAATAAACTCCAAAATAATAACATTTAAAGTATAAATGTTTCAGTGTAATCTCCAAAAAGACTCTTCTGAGAAATTATAATCTCAATGGCATTATTACATTTAGAATATTTATTAATAATTCTATAAAATCAATATGCAGCTGATATTTACATCCTTTATATCTTATACTATATTTTTAAAACAAGTTTGTTGAACTTACGGACATGGCCAGCATAGGAGTGTACAATGATAGTCCCAGCACTGGAATCTGAGAGCCTGGAGGGCTATAAGGAGCTGCTGTTTCAGAGGTAAGCAAACAGGCTGGGAACAAGCTTACGTTCTACAGCCAGTTACCATATTTTCTTGTCTCCAGGTTCATCCTCCCTCTTTCAAATTTAGTAATTAAAGAAACGGTGGCCATATAGCATCCCACCTCCTGAATCTTGACAATTTTATCTTCATGACGTCACTTAACACTGTCATCAGAACGCCATGCTTCCTGTAAACTGGTAAGTTGCCCTACAGGCATGGCCAGGTTGGAAGGCGGCTGTGCTATCCACTATACCACCATTGCAGCATCCATGGTCAGGCTGGAGTTTTACTTCCTTAAAATAGCCTTTCCATGTGCTCCATTTAAGAGACACTTATCTGCTTGTCTTTTTTCTGGTGGTAAAATGGACCAGTGAGGTCAGGTTGAATTTATTCACTGTCTTTTGCCACCAACTTTCCACCTAGTGTCTCTAGTATCCATTAATGATACCACCCAGACACTTCATTCTTTAGAACTGAAAAACAGCAGTGTTCTTTTCTGTCATTTCCCTTTCATTTATCAGCTGGAATTATTTTACAAAGATTTTTTCCCCTTGTCAACTATTTTAGTTGTGTTGTCTTACAGTTAGAACAGATAAGATATGATGAATTGCTTACTTACCAGTTGCCTGAATGAAACATAAGTAGTTTTAGCTGTCTTCAGAACCATCAGAGGAGGGCATCAGATCCCAGATGGTTGCTGGGAATTGAACTCAGGACCTCTGAAAGCAGTCAGTGCTCTTAACCACAGAGCCATCTGTCCAGTCCAGTCCTCTTGATCATTTTCTACATATTTTTTTGGACAGGGTCTTTCACTGAACCTGGAGCTCACAGACTAGGCTAGACTAGCTGGCCGCTGGAGCTCACAGACTAGGCTAGACTAGCTGGCCACTGGAGCTCACAGACTAGGCTAGACTAGCTGGCTGCTGAGACCCAGGGATCCTTCTATCATTGCCTTTTCAGTACTTCAGTTAAAGGCGTGTGCTGCTGTGCTCATGGCTTTGGGTGGAGGGGATCTGAACTTAGGTCCTCAAACTTGGGTGGCAAGTGCATGATCTATGAGCCATCTCCTCAGTTCTTTTTTTTTTAGAGTCTCTCTCTCTCCCCCCCCCTCTCTCTCTCTCTGTGTGTGTGTGTGTGTGTGTGTGTGTGTCTGTCTGTCTGTCTTTATTACACACACATCCACATATATGGTACTGTCTATATGTACAGACAGTTTTTGTAACTATAAGAAGATTCTTATAGTTGGTAAGCAAGTTGGAGGGGGTCAAGGACACCAGAAAAAAGACCCACAGAATCCACTGGACTGGGACCATGAGGGCTCACAGAGCCTGGGCCACCAACCAGGGAACATACAGGAACTGGACCTAGACCTTTTACACATTTGTAGCAAATGTGCAGCTTGGTGTTCATATGTTTCCCTAACAAGTGGAGGAGGTGCTGTCTCAGTCTCTGTTCCCTGCCATTAGATCCCCTCCCCCATACTTGGACTGCTTGGTTGACCCTCAGTGGGAGAGGATGTGCCTAGACCTGCTGGGACTAGATGTCCTAGGGTGGGGTGGTACCCAAGTGGGGCTCCCCTTCTCTTAGAGGAAGGGGAGGGAGCAGTGGCATAAGGGATTTGTAAGAGTGGGATTGGAAAAAGAGGAGGGAGGGGGCTGTGATCAGGAAGTAAAGTGAATTAAAAAATAAAAAATAAATTAAAAGGGAAAATCAATATTTTTAAAAATTTCTTTACTTATTTTAATCTTTTATGTACATTGTTTTACCTGCATGTATGTTTGTGTGAGGGTGTTGGATCACCTGGAACAGGAATTATAAACAGTTGTGAGCTGCCATGTGATTGTTGGGAATTGAACCTGGGTCCTATGGAATAGCAGTCAGTGCTCTTAACTGTTAGCCACCGCTCCAGCCCAGTTCTCTCATATTTTATTATTTTTCGAATTCATATAAAAGCAAGCATTATACCCACTGACATTTCTGTATATGTTTCCTAAGAACCAGAAGATTACCTTATATAACCAGGATACTTTATAAATTCAGAAAATAATTCATTGATATGAAACTTTTGTCCATTCCACAATCCATATTTCAGTTATTTTAACCAGACTATTTATGGGATTATCCATTTCTAATGCAGGGTCTTGTGCAAAATCATGTTTAGTTGCTGTATCTTTTTTATTCTACTATAATTTGTAACATTTCTTCACCTTTCATTATCTCTCACGCTAGTCATCATTTTGAATGTGAGTCGCCCTCGTCCTTTTGCACTATGATGATCATATTAGTTGTCTAGTTCTTAGATGTGAGTAACAGCAGTTGCCTCCTCTGCATGACTAAAGTGAGAAAGGAGCTTATTAAAAGGTCTCTAGGAGCGCCTACAATTCCAGCCAATATATAGATATATTTCAATTCATACATTTTATTTTCAATGTGTGTTAAATATAATAATATTGTTAATAATGTTAGTATTAATAAATAAAATACTAATGATAAGTTATATTTCTTAAACACATATAATGTACTGGGCTTGGTCCTATTATATGAACTGTTTCATACCACATATAATTTTGTGAGGTAAATTTAATTTTAGGTACTCTTGAGATAATTTTAAAAATGAGGCAACCATGGATTATGGAGTTTACGTGGTTGCCCAAGTTCACATAAGACATAACTTGAAAACCTTCCTTTAAGAGATTTGCCGGAGGTAAAGAAATGCTCTGTGGTAACTTGGAATATTATATTAAATATTGGTTCTGTTGTTATATGACAGTGAGAGTTGAATGCTGAAAAAACATATACACTTTTTAGCTTTTCTTTGTTTCTTAAAGCACTGTACACGCAGGAACTCGTGCTAGTGGCATGACCAGAAATTCTGCAGTGTGCACCTCAGAGAGTACCCACTTGGGGGCACCCACAATGCAGCTTTTCTGTCTGCTCTCTTGCCTAGAAGCTTCCAGCCCTGCAGAGCTGGAATGAAGCCAGCGGACAAGCTCAGTCTGTTCTCGAAGACCCAGACAGCCAGATCTGATGTCTCTAAAACCGACTTCCTTTCTCTTCAAGTCCAGGGAGTAACTCAGCTTGTTACCTACACATAAACCATTATGTGCTGCTTAAAACAATAGTTAATACATTTGCTACAAGCCAAATGTGCTGCTATATATAATGTTAAGATTTAAGACCAAAGACTAAAAATAATTTTGCTGATAAAAAAGATATATTTGTGTAACATTTTAAAAATTTATGCTGTGCCAAAATTAAGAACACAATAATTTAGCAGTAAGAAAGGTCAAGTTAAATCTACATATATTTTTTGAGGCAAGGTCTCATGTAGTCCAGGTTGGCCTCAAGCTAGCTATGCAATCTAGGATAAGTGAGTGCTGTGTTCAGACACAGTGTATGTGGCAACAGGGATGGGACTCTCTCATAAAGACAGGAGAGAGGGGGCGGGATGAAGGGACTAGGCAAGTGCTCTACCAACTGAGCTATATCCTTGGCCCCCAAATATGTGTTTTAAAAACGTGTTCCTGCCTTGTATTCTCACCTTACTAGCTCTCCAATAAGACTATTATTGTTGGTCCCCAGAGCAAGTGGGGCGTCTCCATCATCTCCTGGTCAGTCATCTGGTGCTCACCTCTACCAACAGCTGAGGTTCTGCTGGGGTAAACTAATACCAAAGATGCTCCGGCTCAGATGCAGTTGCTGTGGTGATGCTTTAGGAAGGGGTTCTTACCCTGGAGCATGAGTGAGAAGGTGTGGAGAAGAATGGGAATTACTAGATGTG
Organism: Rhabdomys pumilio; assembly: GCA_030674055.1. Classification (NCBI taxonomy): domain Eukaryota; kingdom Metazoa; phylum Chordata; class Mammalia; order Rodentia; family Muridae; genus Rhabdomys; species Rhabdomys pumilio. The sequence continues at coordinate 143,487,182 of JANHMN010000002.1, forward strand.
GTTGTACCTTGTCCCAACTAGAGGCATTTGAGGGTAACTTTTCTGGTGCCGTATAATCTGCCTTTCATATGGCCGACAGGAGTAGGGGGAGCCGAAATATAAGATCAGAGGACAACTGATGAGGTGACATGACTCAAAAGACTCTTATAAAAAGGGAACAAATTGGACCAGTCGTCTGGTCATTTATGAGGATCTGATTTGGGAAGCAGAGTATGTGGTGGGTAACAGTAATTGATATGGATGTCCTTTCCTGTGGTAGAGACCAAGAGCAGAGCCAGGTTATGAGGAAGCCACATTCTGACAAAAGTAGGATGCTAATTAAACCGACTGTGAGAAGAATCAGGTAAGAAAGCCGAATCTAGTTCTAGGGGGAATGCCAACAAGACAGGGGAAGAGAAGGGAGAGGACTGGCTGGGTCTCTGGTAAAACAGTTTGCAGAAGGTTTAGCTCTCACTCCTGAGTCTCTACTTCTGTTCATGCTCTGGTTTCCGCTCGCTGACTGCCCTGAGACTTCAGTTTTCACTGTAAGTCTTAGAAAGAAATGACTTGGAGAACTGGCAGTGAATATCTTTGCTCTTATAAGCAAAGCAATTTGCTAAAAGAGCCATATAAGGGCTGTTGACATGTCATCAACTATTTATAGCTCACTGGTGGCTGTCCTGTACCTTCAACAGTGGATTTATGAGGATATGAGGATGGGACCAGAAGGTTGGGCTCAGTGGATAGACACTTGCTGTAAACCTGGAAACCTGGGTTCAACCCCCAGAACCCATGAAAAGATGGATATGGAGAACTAGCTCTACAAAGTTGCTTCTGACCTCCAGTACTTCTCCATGGCTTCTGCTACAGTTCCTGCCTCCAGGTTCCTTCCCTAAGTTTTTGCTCTAGGTTACCGGTAGTGGACTTACAAGCTGTCAGGTGAAACTGAGCCTTCTTCTCCACACAGTGCTTTCGGTCATGGTGTTTTATATAACAGTAAAACCTTAACTAAGACAGCTTCTTCCACAAGATGGGTTTTATTTATTTATTATTTACTTCCTTTTGTAGGGGATGATGCAAAGGTGGAAGGTGGATATGAAGGGATGGGGAGATTAGTGGGATTGGGGTACATGATGTGAAATTTACAAAGACTCAGTAAAAAGGTTTCTTATTTTTTAAAAAAGATGTTAGTTAAGGTGAACTGGGAATCCTGTTGTATGTTTCTCTGAGCAGCAGCTATGTTGGTGATGCCCAGTGAGTTTGGTTTAGGTCAAAGCAGGATCCCATACAACACGGGGTGGAATCAACATAGTCAGATTCTGAGTAAATAATTTGGCCAAGACTAGATGAATTAGTAGAGTCTGAGTGAAACATTCCTATATTCAAGGAAGCATGGACTACTGAATAGGCTGGAGCTGTTACCAAAAGGCCACACTGTCTAAACTGCTATGGCCTTTGTCAGTGTTTCACCCTGACAAAGCTAATGAAATGACAGAGAGGTGGTGTCTAAAGCACAGCCACACTTGGGCACACTTACCCACTGGGCTGGATGGAAGTGGTAGCCTGTCTCTGTGAAGTGGCTGTTTCTGTACTGAACAGGGAGGAGCAGGCAGCAGGACAGTGTCTTTCTGTTGGTTTTGAGGGAAGTTCTGTGGTGTTATTGACCCATTCATCTTTTAGACCATTCTAAGTAAACATAGTTGGGGTGTAATAGGGGCTGGAGAGATGGCTCAGTTGGTGAAGCGCTTGCTGTGTAAGTATGAGGACCTGGGTTTGATTCCCCAGTACACACCTAAAAAAACTGGACACAGTGGCTTGTGCTCATAATCCTAACAAAAGGGACGGGAGACAAATAGTTCCCTGGTGCTTGCTGACCAATCAGACGGGACTACATGGGGAGCTCAGGCCAGTCAGAGACTCAGCCTCAAAAAATAAGGTAGATAGCTTCTGACGAATGACATTTGAGGTGTCTTCTGGCCTCTACATGCACACACATGCATGTGTAGTCACACACATATGACCACACAGGTGCACAAACCACTACCACCACCACCAGCACCAAGAACAACAATGACAACATCACCACAAAGACAGTGGGCACTAATCTGAAAACATGCAGTGTCCCATCATCAGAGGTAACAACCAGGCTCTGGCAAGTCTGTTCTGATTAGGGCATTTGTCATTTGTTATTCATTAAGGTGGACCTAGGAAACAGTGCTGTAGTCTACTGCTAGACTACTGGAGTTTCCTGCTGTTCTGTATACTGTGTCCATCTCTGTGATGCAACACAAAGATCCTTTTGTAATGAAGGACCTGTCAGCTCAGCTGCTCAGAGCCATGTATATGGGTTAGCAACTATCACTTGTTGGCCCCTTTAGTGGTTAGAAAAGTAGAACAGCTTAATCCCAGGTCAAACCCCCCCAGGGCACATCACCTACATAACCCTAACCATAGAGCTACTATCTCTGCCCAAATTATGTTGACTTGTTCCACAGATGTTGATATATTCCACAGATGAATGTCTCAAGGTTGCTACTGAATAAATACCACACCAAAGGCCTCTGCTTACATTCTGGGGTTCAGTTAATCCTCTGTGCCCCCCTTAGCCCCTACTCCCAAGCCCCTGTTCTGGGGATCTTTCTTACACTCCAGTCATGTCTTAAGAGTCTGGTCTTGTGTTGCTCTCACTATGGTGTCAATGCCATTTTGATTAAAGCCATCTTGTATATTTTAGGAAATTTGACAACATTGGCTAAATGCTTTTTTTTTATTTATTAAAAACACTTTATTTTGTGTACATGTATGTGTGGGTGCCTTTGGAGGCCAGAAGGGGCTTCAGCTCCTTTGGAACTGGAATTATAAGCAGTTGTGAGCCACATCATGTGGGCACCTGGGCACCAGGAACCAAACTCCAGTCTTCTGCAAGAGCTGCTGAGACATCTTTCCAGTCACACCATTATTTTGAAAAATTTCTCAAATAATTCTATGCACTGGGAACCTTAGGGGTTTACAGCAGTAGTTCATATGCCAGCTGCATCAGAGTTATCTAGTGGGCTCGATATATCTATCATACATAGCTGGGTCTTTCCCAGAATTTCTGGTTTATTAAATTAGGGTAGAGCCTGAGAAGTCACATTTCTACCAATTTCCCTGATGCTGCTTGTACTGCTGTTCCAGAGAACCACTGACACGGAGAATGATTTGCATATTTATTAATGCTATTTGAAAACACGGAAGTTGACTGTTTTTGCCAGGCAGCCTAAGTAGATGCAACATCCTTGGAAAGGAATCTAACCACAGTTGTGAACTCATTGCACACACTGATTTTCTGGCAGGGTTACATCCAGGCCCATCTGTTAGGCTGGCAGCATGCCCACGGAGAATGTGCCCTGCCAACTGAGTAGGGCATAGGTGCTAACCAGACACGGTTTTAGAGGGGCGGCTCTCACCACACAGCGAGCGCCATTTCTTGAGCCAGGCAATCCCGCTGTTCGCAAGCAGCTTTAGTCTAAGGCCACAGGCCTCCTTGCATCTGTAGGTGCTTGAGGACATGATTAAAGAATCAATAATCAACAAATGGTTGATTAGATTTCTCTCTGGATCTGCCTCAGTGTTGTAATTCGGCCTGTGGAGAAGCGCTCTCTCTTCAGCGAGCTGGAAGCCATTCTAAAGAACCGCACACTTGTAATGCTTGAAAGCTGGAGGCTCGGGCAGCTGTGTTCGTTGCTCCTTCGAAGACGCTGTTAGCTCTGTGTTTTGGCTTTTTTTTTTTTTTTTTTTAATTTAAGTTTTGATCTAGATTTTTTTCTCCCTGGTAGATTTATAATCTGTACTTTAAAACTTTCTCTAGTTTGGCCTTTGAGGTAAAATTACCTCATATGTTTTGAATAGTTTTAATTTTTTAGGTGGGCTCTAAGTTCTCTGAACCAAGAGAAGTTACAGCGTTTGCTCATTCATGCCCGATCCCCATGCATGCTGTCAGCATTCTCCACCACCGTGGACACTCGTCACAATTGATGGCCCTACACTGACAAATCATTATCCGAGGCCCACAGTTTACATTCTATACCTTTGCTGTCATCATCCTGGGTCTAAACAAATGTATAATAACATATGTTCACCATGACTGTGTCATGCAGAATAGTTTTACAGAAACTAAAACTCTGTGCTTCGTCCATTCTTTGAGATCTTCTTTCTAATCCTCTGCAACCAGGAGCCCACTGTCTCCAGGAGCCTGCTGTCTCCATGACTGTCCCTCTCCATGATGCTGAGTGACTGAATACTAGCTGGTCAGTTGTCTGGGTACCATGTATCTCATTTCTTCCAAGTCTTTTCATGGCTTGATAGCCAATTTCTTTTTTAATGATAAATAATATTCTGTCATTTGGTTATTTGGATGTATCTGAGTATGTTAGAACCTATTCATTCATCTTTTAAAGGACATTTTGTTTTCCTGAGACTAAGCAGTAACGAATGAAGGTGCTAAATATATGTATACAGGAGTTCATGTGAACATAATTTTCCAACTGCTTTGGGTATATCAAGGACCATGATTGCTCGGTTATTCAGTTCTTCAAAACTGTCTCTTGGGCTGGAGAAATGGCTCAGCAGTTAAGAGCACTTAGTGCTCTTTCAGAGGTCCTGAGTTTAATTCCCAGCCACATGGTGGCTCACAACCATTAGTAATGAAATCTGATGCCCTCTTCTGTTCTGTCTGAAGACAGCCACAGCATACTCATATACATAAAACAAATAAATCTTAAAAAAAAAAAAAAAACCCCAAAAGAGCAAACCGTCTCTCTAAATGGCTGTGGCTTTCACAACCCTGCCAGCAAGGGCGACAGTTGTGTTGCCTCTACCCTAAAGCAGGACTTGGCATTTTCCATGGTCTGAATTTGGGCTTGTTACGTAGTGGTTACTTCATTGTCTTAACTTACATCTTACTGAGAACATTTGATGTAGAATTTCTTCTCATCTGCTTATCCAAGAAAACAGAGTATCATTCAGCACACTTAATGCTCATTATCACAGAATGCGCGACACCCATGCCTCTTACATCCCACACAGGAACCCGGAAGTAATAGGAATCATAAAGTTAGGAAGCAGGGTCAGATTTCTGCTATAGAATTCCCATTATATTATAAATCAAGTACATTGATTCTAAATCAAAGTATACACATTGTTTTATCTATCTCATCATCAAAATTGGCAAGTGATATCTTTGATCTATTTTGACATCAAAGCATTCATTTTTAGGCTTAAAAACTCTTTGTGCCTTGTAGGATTTTTCTTGAGACTCTCTCACTGTGGAGACTACGCTGGTCTGGGACTCATTATGGAAACCAAACTGGTCTCAAACTCACAGTGATTCACATGCTTCTGCCTCCCAAGTGCTGGGATTAAAGGTTTGCACCAACCATACCTGGCCCTTTGCACAGATTAAAATAAACAGACAGAAAGTAAAGCATAGAACAAACATGCCCGCTGTTTAAAAGAAAGAAACCATTGATTTTTAAGACTTGAAAAGAAACAATTTTTAAAAAGTAAACTGATAGTTCTGAAACTACATAGCTAAGTGAGGGTCAGCAGAATAGACAGGCAGAAGGCAGAGCACTTTCTTAGCCATGGGAGAACATATACGGGGTTAGGTGGGACAAAAGATCCAAAGCACTATACACTCCAAGTCCTAGAAAGGGTGCTTTCCCTGTAATTCCCATATAAAAGAAAAATAATACCTTAAAATGTTATTACTAAATATTCTCACTTGGCTGCATGAGAAAAAAAATCATACTTAAAAATGGATTTAGAGAAGATAAAAAAAGAATCAGCCAAGATTCCTTATTAGCCTCTCTGAATCCCTTGGATGTGACTAGAAGTCCCCTTTAGGATTTCCATGGATATCTCAAATGACCATCTCCCCAACTTCTGTGTATAAATGCTTTTTGTGAAGGGCAAGGTTTGTAGTTAATTTAAAAAAAAACAACAAGTAATTAAATTGGTATTAGTAAAAATGATTTATCTTGATTTTTTTCATCCCTTTTTATTTCGAGTTTATATTTGTGGCTCTACTAAAATGGTATTTGGGAGACCAGCCTACAGATTTGAGCATGTATTATGTTATTTGTTTCATAAAATATGGCAAAAGAGCTCGAGAGACAATCTACTAAAAAGTCAGGAATTATCCGTTCGAGAGTTTCACATACAGGAAAGGACTGAAGAGTACTGTCCTCCAGGTTCTCCATTCATGGGCTTGCCAATTGGGGTAGCATGCAGTTCACAGACTATTTCCATTCCATGCAAGTTAGGAAAGCATTCCCTTGGAACAGTTAATAGTCTTAGTTGGCTGTCTGTATCTGTGGAGTCTGCACAAAGGATTCAAATGTGGATGAAATATCAGTAGGAACAAAATTCACTTCTTCTAAACATGTACTGACATTTTTTGTCCTTATTTCCTCAGACAGTGTGGTATAATAATTATTTATATAGCACTTGTACTATGTTAGGTACTTCAGTTCATCTGCAGATAATTCAACACATAAAGAAAAGGAAGGTTCTTGTCCCTGTTGATGGTGGCGGGCATGAATTCTGTTTTGTAGAATGGACCTTAGAACCAAGTTGAAGGTGATTGGTCACTCCCATTACATTTGTGCCACGATCATACCAGTGGGTGTGTCTTATTAGGCTGGAAATTACTGTAGTTCACAGAATTCTCAGCTGGGTAAGAGCGATGACAATTTTGCTTTCCTGGTAACATACATAGAACCCTTTAGCACTACTAAAGCTAGCTAGAGGGACAAAGATCCTAGGTTGGTACCAGCTTGATTTCTCCTTGCTCCACGTCTCAAGCTTGTGATATCTTCATCAGCTAGCTGTCTTATATAGTTCAGGCCCACCTCTTTAGGGATGGTGCTGTCTACAGTGGACTGGACCCTCCCACATCAGCCATAATCAAGATAATCTCTTATAGATACTTCCATGGGCCAATTGAGGCTGTTCTTCAGTTAAAGTCCCTCTTCCCAGGTGAGTCTAGGTTGCTTCAAGTTGAGAGTAAAACTCACCAGGATATTATGTATCAGTTCAAAATGGATTTAAATTATAAACACAAAACAGCAGCCAAAGTATAAGCAGCAGACATATAGATGTTATACTTCATCAAAACAAACAAAAGAAAACTTATATTCTAAAGGTTTCTATAGAATAACTGAGAGGCTTTGGTTATGAGTTTATTTGTGTGTCTCTAATATGTACAGTGAGGTCCTGTGTTCATGATAATGGCATTATTTGGGAATAAGGATTTTGCAGATATAATCAAGTCAAAATAAGGTCATATTAGATTAGAGTTGGCCGTAATTTAATATGACTGGAGCTGGAGTTACATGTGGTTGTGAGCATGTGACATGGGTGCTGGGAACTGAACATAGGTCGTCTGGATGAGCAGCACTTCATGCTCTTAACTGCTGAGCCGTTTCTCCAAACCCCAGAAAATGATTCTTTTTTTTTAAAAAAAAAATCTGTTTTGTTTTATGTATATGGATGCTTTGCCTGCATGTATGTCTGTAAACTATATGCAAGTCTGCTGTCTATGGAGGCCTGAGAGGGCATCAGATTCTCTGGAATTGGAGTCACAGATGATTGTTAACTGCCATGTGGATGTTGGGAACTGAACCTGGCTTCTCCAGAAGAGCAACAAGTGCGTTCAACCTCTGAGTTATATCTCCAGTCTCACAAAAATGTTTTGAAATGAGATAGTAGTGACAATCGCACAACCCTGTGAAGATTTGAGAAACCACCAAAGGATAGACATTAAATAGGCGGACTAAGTGATGGGTGAATTACATCCCAATAAAGCTACTGAAAACAGAAGGGCTGTTTTTCATGGCTGCTTCTCTTTTTAGTTCTGCTGAATTTACTCTTTGGAATTCATGGCGACATAGGTCTTACCCTGGATGTACCTGGAAGTTTCTTTCTAACTTCTCTGCCTGGGAAAATTTTACTGATCTTCAAAACTCAGCTTGCATGTCACACCTTTTGTGAGGCCTCTGTGGTCCGAGAAAAATACTACGTTATTTCTTTACTTAGATCTTGAGTCTACAGCTGCATGCGTCTTACTGTGTGGGTGTTTTGTGATTTCAGTCTCCTTTTGGACTGTGCGAGGCTCCTGCCAGGACAAGGGTCATGTTTACTGCCTTTGCATTTATCCTTAGTACCTGGCACACAAGCACTTAGTAAGTATTTGCTAAACAGAATTTGAAAGCATATGGAACAAAACTCAGGAGTAGGTAGCAAAGGATTACATACCGCTGAGGTTGAAGCAGGATTTCCTGATTGGGCTGCTGAGAATGGAACAACAATATGGCCTTTCAGTTACCATGTATATAAAGTCCCCAAGCCCATCCCTCTAGCTCAACTTCCCAGAGCCAGCTAGCTACTGGCTTTCATTCCTCTGGCCTTCGCTGCCTCTCTCCATCATGTCTCCCCTTTTATACTAAGTCAACAGATACAAACCTGCTTCTGTTTAAAAAATAGCTTTCCATGTTGAAATAACTTTAGGCTGATTAAAAAAGTCTGAAGATTCAAAAAATTCTCTTATGTCCTTCAGTCAGATTTGATTTAACCAAAAAAATTATACTTATAGCATATTACTATCTGACCTAATTGCCTCCATTCAGTTGTCCCATTGAGGGTATTTGGATGGCACCTGTCCTATCCTGCATGGAAAGACTTGACGAGATGACACCTAAACCAAGAGCAGAAACATAAGGTGGAGCAAACTGGAAACCAGGCAGAGGGTGGGAGCTCCAGAAAGAACATTCCAAGCAAAATTTAATCCGTCAAGTAGAGTGGAATACCACAGTCATTTTAAGAAATAACCTAAATACTCCTTGTAAAATCTTTATAATCAGGACCACATTTAAACATGCTGAAGAAATCTGCTCTGACCTTTTCTGTCTTGTCAGATTCATCTGAAAACCCCTGGCATTCTGACATTCATCCTTGTACTTTGGCAATTTTGGAAGTTATGTTGATAAAATTGACTTTAAAAAGCACAATAAATGAGAGGCTAAGGAAGAAAAAATGATTTTTTTATTGAGGTGAATTAATACATGTAAAATTTAAAGTATATGAGCCTCTGAGAAAAATGATTAAGAGTGGTATTAAAAGAAATTAATTTATCAGAGGGACTCTGGCCTTGGTCATTGCCAAAAAGCAATCACATAAATGTCATCATAAAGCTAGACAAAA
>JANHMN010000002.1:143496413-143512037 GCA_030674055.1 Rhabdomys pumilio
GCTTGTTCTCTATGTCTTGCTCAGCCTGCTTTCTTATAGAATCCACCAGCCCAAGAATGGCACCACCCACAGTGGGCTGGGCCCTCCCCCATTGGTCACTGATTAAGAAAATGCCTTACAGCTGGATCTTATGGAAGCCTTTTCCTCAATTGATCTTCCCTGCTTTCCAGTGACTCTAGCTTGTGTCAAGTTGACATAAGACTAGCCAGCATAGTAACTAAAACAAGTGGCTTGTAAAATCAGGAACTGAAGCTATGGATTCTGAATACTGGTAAAATGAATCAAGTTCAAGTCCTGGTTTTGATCCTGGTTGCGGATATGATGCTTTGGATTTTTCTGAAAGGCCTTAAAATTACTATCTACCCACAGACTTTCTGGCAAGGAACAACAACATTTCATTATCTCCTGTAAATGGAGAGCTGTCTTCCCCAGAGCCTTTAGAAATACTATAAAGCCTACCAAAAATCTAGGTGGTCACAAGGGTCCTTTTGGCGATAGTCCACTCTTAGGTCTTTACAGAACTTAATTTTACTCTAGTAAATCCTACCTATCTTCTATTCTACACTGTGTGTGTTTATTCTGAATTTTCAGGTGATCATACCAACCAGGGAGCTGAGGGCTAGAGATAAGTTTAGTGTAGTCATCAGCATAGTTAATTTTAAAATATTTTTACAGCCCATAGAGGAAATTCCTATCACTGAGTAGTCTCATTTCTCCCTAACTTTCCCAGTCCTAGGCAGCTACTGATCTATTTTCTGTCTCTATATAGATTTGCCTATTCTTGATAGTGAATATTATGGAATCATACAATTCAGTCTTTATTTTATTTTGAAACAGGTCTAACTATGTAGTCATGTCTGTCCTACAACTTGCTACCTAGTCTAGGCTGGCTTTGAACTCACAGAGATTTGCCTTCCTCTGCTTCCTGATTGCTGGGATTTAAGACGTTTGCTCCCTATGCCCAGCTACACGTAGCCTTTGTGACTTGGTTTCTTTTTCTCAGCATAATGTTTTCAAAATTCTTCTACTTTGTTCCATATATCAGTATTGCATTTTTGTTATGAGTTAGTATTTTATATCAGGAAGGACAAATTTAATTGGTTTGAGCAAGCTGTTGTGAACATTTGTGTATACGTATTTTGAATTGCTTGGAGAAAGATCTTGTACTGGAATGTCTGGATCACATACAACAAGCCAATGTTTACATTTGAGGAACTGCCCAACTTTTCCAAAGTGACTACACCACTTTACATTTTCACTAATAGCATATGTTTCTCCTACAAATGCTATTTGAAAAGAAAAGCTGTGCTAGTGAGTATGGCTGTTTTAGTCTGTATTGTCTTTCTCTTTCTTTCTTTCTCTTCCTTTTCCTCTCTCTCCAATCCCCTCTTCTCCTTCTTCCTCTCTCTCTTTCTTTATCCAGGGCCTTCCAGTATAGTGTAGGCTAGCCTTGAGCTTCCAGTATAGTGCAGGCTAGCCTTGAGCTTATAGTTCTCCTGCCTTAGCCTCCCCCAGACTGGGTTATAGGTGTGTTCCACTATGCTTGGCTTCTCGTTGTGGTTTCAGTTTGCATGTCTTTGAGGAATGCTATTAAACATTTTTTGGGTTACTTTGCTTACTGGCCATTTTTTTTAATGTCTTCTCTAGAAAGGTGTATATTCAGATATTTGTACTTTTTGAAATATGGTTTGTCTTTTTAAAATGAATGCCTGCTTCGGGTTTTTAGGAAACTGAGCTTTCTGTTATTTTATGGAGTTGTAGAAATTGTTCATTTACTCAAATCCATACCCTTTCTTTCCCCCATTAGAATACAAACAAGCAGTTAAAAATAGTAAAGTAAAATAAGATAATAAATAAAAACAAACAAACAGAATAGGATGAAACAAACAAACATAGGAAAAAGAGCTGGGGGGGGTGGGGGCAGAAGAAACACTTATAGATGCAGAGACATAAACATTCACACACAGAGAAATCCCATAAAGACACAATGCTGAAATTATAGTATACATACAAAAGACCTATAAGGGGGAAAAAGTAACATCCAGACATAGCATTATGGAACAAGGAACCTCTAAAAATGCCATTGAATTTGTTTTGTGCTGGACATCTACTGTTGGGCATGAGGTCTGTCCTTCAGAGGGGTCTGTTTACCCAGTGAGACTCTTGTTAGTTAGACATCGTTGCTGTGAAGAGTCACAATTACCTCAGCAACTCTTATAAAGGAAAACATTTAATTGGGGCTGGCTTACACTTTCAGAGGTTTGGTCCATTATCATCATGGTGAGAAGCATGGCAGAGTAGAGGCAGGCATGGGGCTGGAGGTGAGCTGAGGCTTCTACATTCATATCCTTATACAAAAAAAAAGAGAGAGACACACTGGGCCTGGTTTGGGCATCTGAAACCTCAAAGCCCACCCCTCCAGTGACACACTTCCTCCAACAAAGCCACACCCACTCCAGCAAGGCCACACCTCCTAATAGCACTATTCGCTATAGGCTTATGGGGACCACTTTCATTCAAACCACCCCAGCTCTGTTGGAGAAAACTAATTTTTCATCTGTGAGGGACTATTAATTAGGGATAGCTTCTAGGTTAGGGATGGGGACTTGTGTTCATTTCCCCTCTCAGTGCTAGGAAGAGTTCTTCTGTCTTAGACCTGTGCAGGTCCTGCACATACTGTCACAATCTTTGTAAGTACATATGTGTGTCAGTTGAGCTGTCTTTGAAATACCTTGTTCCCTTAGTGTCTCCCACCTGCTCTGGCTTTTACACTCTTTATGCCTTCTTTTCTGCAGGGTTCCCTGAACCTCTCCAGGACTCTGAGGGCCTGCAGAGCTCTCTGCACATTGTCTTGTTGTGGGCTCTGTTTTTGATCCCATTTACTTCCGGAGGAAGCTTCTCTGATGACGGCCAAGGAAGACACTGGTCTGACTTCTAGGCCAGCTTGATCAGCAGGGTTCCAGGCAGAGAGCAGCACAGTTTTAAAATTGAGACTTTTCTTTCTTTCTTTGTACTTGGGTGTGGGTAGCCGACAGAAGGTGGCTATCACCCTTGCAGCCATCTTGAGCCATATACCCTAACAAGAGACTTAATTACATTAGCCTACAATGGCTGAGCACACTCTGATAACATCTTGTTTTAGATACTCAGGATCTTCCCTTGGGTGTGTGAGACTTAAAGGTGTGATTTAAAGCTGAGACTTAAGGGCATGACTTAGAGATTAGATTTAGAGACAAGGCCTAAGGGCATGACTTAAGGGCATGATTTAGAGGCGTGGCTTAGAAGTGAGACATATAAAAGGCAAGAGGCAGACAGAAGAGAGATCAGAGAACCAGACAACAGATTACTTGACATAGTACAACTTGGAACTAGGAATTAGGTTAGACACTTGCAACAGAGAATTAGGCACTTTGCACTTGGAGAAAGAACTTGGAACTTGGAGGCACTAGGGACTAGGAACTAGGGACTAGGAACTGGAGACTTGGGACTTAGACTAAGAAGAGAGACTCAAGAATAAACAGGATTGAATCACACTCTGTCTGGTCTCCATTCCTCGAGTCAGTCCTCACTCTCTCTCTTGCTGAACCCCGATCAGTGGACCAGAGCAGCTTGGGGCAGTGTGGGCTCTAACAACTTAGCCCCCAAGGCTTTTGGCAGGGCGGGTTCCAACACTGATAGAGCAGTCCCCAACATTTTTGGCACCCAACGTGGGGCAGCTCGGGCTGTAACACTTGGGAGAAATAAAATCTCCTGACTTTCTCTATTGATATCATTGGCAAACACTGGCCAGTGAGGTAACTGAGCTGGTAAACGGTGCTTAGACAACAGGAAGTTGATCCCTGGAGTGTACATGGTAGAAGAAAGAACCAGCTTCTGCAAGATGTCTTCTGATCTCTACACATGCACTGTGGGATGTGCATGCTCCCTGACCCCAAATAAACAAATGTTTAAAAAATGCCACTTGGTTATTCATCTATGTGAACGTCCTCTTTTCCTCCTTTACTGACTGTATATTTCTTGTCTGCTGTTTTGCATGTGTCTGAGCATAGATTACTTTTTTTTAATTTTTACTTTAATTCCAGGAAAGTCCTAGCTACAGTTTTTTCTAAAATATCTTCTTTGATTTTCCTCTAATCTTTCCTTCTGAGACTTTAATTAAACACTGAAACATCTCTTGCATAATATTGAAAAATAGTCTGAAGTAAGACTTACATATGAAAGGCAATTAAAAATTTTAGGAGGCTATTTTTATGATACAAGGATAAGGGGGGATTTCTTGAACAAAACATAATGAAGCACAAATTTAAGGGAAAATGTGGGGCAAGTGGAACTGTGCCACCAGACAGAAGAACTGGGAAGGCTGAACTGATTAAGGAACCCCAGTAACTGAGAATGGTAGATGTTTGAATCTACTCCAGATCAGGTTCCTGTCCTGGAGCACATGACCACGACACTCCACTAAGAGGACCATGACAACTAGTCACACAGCATAGAGCTTAGAGTCTTCATGCTAATGAGTCTAGACGGGGCCCCAATGTCTAGCAAGTGAGCTTTCCTTCCCAGGTATTCCTTCCTGCAAAGGGTATTTAATCTCTGGTTCACATTGAATAAGGCATATGCATTTTTTTCCACCATGAATAAAAAGTCTGGACAAACAAAGACTGTCTCCTTCATCAAGGACAGCCTGGGATGGGGCTTCATCATACAGAGCTGAGCCTAAGTCTCCCACAGGACCCTCTGCACTCCTGGCACTTCCCTCTCCTCTGCCCAGGGCTCATCTCAGGTGCCTCCCCCCAACCCCTCACCAACCCCTTCTCAACTCCCAGTAGTGTCTGGGTGCCCAGGAACTTGAGAACCACAGCCTTTGTCCTAGCCTGAGCCATTGGAAAATGAGTTTGGGTCCTCTGGAAGGGCAAGAAGTCCTCTTAACTTCTGAGTATTCTCTGCCACCTCTATTCCCTGTTCTCCTCCTCCTCCTCTCCCTCTTCCTCCTCCTCCTCCTCTCCCTCTTCCTCCTCCTCCTCCTCTCCCTCTTCCTCCTCCTCCTCCTCCTCTTCTTCCTCCCCTTCTTCCTCCTCCTCCTCTTCCTTCTCTTCCTCTTCTTCCTCCTCCTCCTTTTCTTCCTTTATGTGTAGGTTACCTTGTATCTGGTCTGTGCAAACTTTCAAAGTTGGCTCTTGAAGACTATTATTCTCCCAATATCAGTAGCTTCTTTGTTTCTAGTTATGACAGTGTAGACATTCTATACATTTCCTACTATAGACCAGGACATAGAAATTATTCAAGTGTTCTTAGTTCGTTTAATGAAAAATACTATGTGGAGCCCACAGTGATGCCCTTCTGTAGTAGTGTAAGGAACCAATGAATTATTCTGAAAACTATTAAGGGAAAACAAGCATTTATATTGGTATCCTCACCTTGGGGGTACCAATAGCTCATTAGAAGGGGACTTTTAGAATGTAGTTTTCATAGAAGTATTTCAGCTGACAAATGAAAGTGAGTTTTAAGCATTAGAACATTAGAATATCACTTTTGTGGGGCTGGTGAGATGGCTTAGTGGGTAAAGAGGCTGGCTACTAAGCTGGTGGCTTGAGTTCCATCCTTGAGACTTACATGGTATGATGAGAAAGTGGACTTCTAAGTCCCCCATATGTGTAAATATATACATATGCATGCACACACAGAGAAAAAATAATTAAGAAATATATTAAAAATTAAAAAAACCTCACCATTTTGCAACCTCAAGGAACTAATTCTTCATGAACACAAGAAACAACTATCAAAAACTGTCTAGCAATTTTTTTAAAAAGAGACCCTTCGATGAAATCATATTAACCATTGATATAACTTGCCAATGCATGATATATTGAATCTGTTGCAGCATTTCAACTCAAGTACTTGTTTGTGGAAAATACAGAGGACAGAGAAACATAGAACACCATACAACCAAGATTCAACCAGTAAAAATTCCAGCTTTAGGGATGCTACAAGAAAAACAGACAAACAAACAAACAAGACCTGGCTTCATCGACAATAAGAACATTTCTAAGACCCGAAAGTACTGGGAGATAGAGAGCTGCTGTGGCTCTTGGTATTTTTAATTGGTAGCTACGGAGTATTTGATTTTTGAATGGCATTAGTATTCTTTTCTCTCTCTCTCTCTCTCTCTCTCTCTCTCTCTCTCTCTCTCTCCTCTCAATTTCTTTCTTTTTTCAGGGGGCATATGCTTTTAAAAAACCTTTTTATTGACTGTGAATTTCACATCATGCACCCCAATTATGCTCATCTCCCTATCTCTTTGTATCCATCCTCTGCCCTTGCAACCTCCCCACCAAAATAAAGTAAGATAAAGTAGAATAAGTGACCACCACCACCACCACCACCACCACCACCACCACAACAACAAATCTTGTCATGGAAGCTGTGGTGTGTCACAGGGTGTCACACAGTGTACCCTTTCGTCCACATATCTTTACTTGCAAATGTACATTGCAATGAGTCATTGGTCTGGTTTGAGGCCCCTGGCTTCTGCTACACCATCAATTCTGGATGCTCACCAGGACTCCTCTCAGACATTCTGTTTTCACTCTGTATCATGGAGATCTAGTAGCTTTGGTTCCACAGAACTGGTCCCTTCTTGTGCTCCAGCTGTTCATACATGGGGGAGATGTTAGTGTGGGCCAACTCAAAGCCCTGGGTCTGGGCCTGGGTGGTAGCTGAGTCGGTCACCCCACCAGTTCTCCTGCACCTGCACCACCAGGGTGAGCTCTCCAGCACTGCCCTGGCTGGCTCACCAAATTCTGCAGTTGGCAAGGGGCAGAGCCAGCTCTCCTGCCCTTGGGGCCAGCTCACCTACCCCCACACCACCAGGGCCAGCTCTACTGTGCTCCTCAGGTGAGGTGCCTACCCTAGGTGTCAAGGTGTGTGTAGGGGGAAGGGCATCTCTCTTTTGCCAATGCCACCTCACAGCATGAGTGGTGGGACCAATTCTCCTTTCCCTACTCCCTCAGGGTCAGCTCACCTGCTCTTCCACTACCAGAGTCAGCTCCTTGCTGCCCAGTCTAGGTTCAGGGCCCATTCTCCAGAGTAGTGCAGCTGGCAAGGGGCAGGGCCTACCTTCCCGCACTCACACCATTGGGGGCAGCTTTTCCAGGTTGCACAGATGAGGGGCAGGACCAGCTTATCACAGTGCTTGGGTATCAACATGGTCTCAGATGACAGCCCAGACAAGGGATATCTGCATGGCCTTTGGGGTAACACAAGCCTTGGACATCAACACAGATCCTGGCTTCCTTAGGACCATGGAGACAGACATGATCCCTGGCAGCAGCATGGGCCTGTGTCTCACTATGGCCTCAGGTGTCAATGTGGGCCACTCAGATCATATTCCCTATGTCATTGTGCCCCCAATCCCACCACACAGCAACATACCTCTCAGATACCCACATGATCTCTGGTGGCAGTCCAGATCCTGAACATCTGCTTGGTCTTTGGTGGTAACTCAAGCCAGAGACTTAGACACAGATTCCAGAGCAGTAGAGTTACTGAATTCAGACATGGCCCTTTGGGGCAGCCAGGGATAGGATACCAGGTGGCCACAGAGGTGCCTCATATCTCACTGCTGTTGAATCTCCAATTCCACCTTTCTCCACAGTGTGCGAACCCTTCAGCATCTCTTTCTCTTCCATCTCTGCACTGAGTACCCCATCTTTCCCATCTCTCCATCACACATTGCCCATTACAGTGGCACACAGGGGGTGGGGTGTGCTTAGGCGTCTCTGTTCTAGTCTCCCCATGGCCAGAGGGACCAGAGCAGGTGCTTAAGTGTGGCACTCGGTTCTTTAAAAGAATATTATTAAGTTGCTTATGCTTTCATGGTCCTGGTTTTAGAAGTTCTTATCTTTAGAGATTTTTACTGAAATATCTACGTAGGAAATAAATTTCTCTTTCTAAGTGGCCCAGTATGAAAAGATCTAGGATGATGGACTAGATGAAACAGGACTGTGAACTGAATGACAGGAGCAGTAGAATTCATCGTATTATCTCAATTTTGTATATATGTGAAGATTTCTAAATGGGACTTAAAAAGAACATCTGCTACCCAAGAGAAAGAGATCTAATGTTTATCTAATATTTAGAATTCAAAAAAATCCCACTGGGGCTAGAGAGATGATGATTCAGCAGTCAAAATCACTTGCTGTTGAGAACCCAAGTTTGGTTCCCAGCATGACATGATGGCTCACAATCATCTGTGTCTGTATTCTAAAGGACCCAAGGCCCTCTTCTGGTCTCCATGAGCTCCAGGTATGCATGTGGTGCACGTACACACTCAGGCAAAAACACTCACACACAAAAGAAAATAATATATCTCTAAAAATTATTTCTTTTAATTTTGAGATAATATAATTATACCATTTCTAGTTCCCCTTTCTTCCTCCAAACATTCTCATATAAGCAATCTCTCCCACTCTCTCTCACTCTCTCTCTCTAATTCATGGTGTCTTTGTTTACTAATTGTTATTACATGCATTTATGTATACATACACACACACACACACACGCACACACATACACAAAACACATATTGTTACTTGGTTGTATGTTTTCAGAGCTGACCATTTGGTGTTGGATAGCTAATTAAATATATATGTAAAAATGGCTTTATAATAATGAACAATACTCTTTAAAATACAGCATACACACACACACACACACACACACACACACACACACACAAACACACATTCTTGATATGAATTTTGAAAGTCTAGAAACCCAATTTAAAATTGGACAAGGGGGACTGGAAAGATGGCTCAGCAGTTAAGAGCACTGACTACTCTTCCAGAGGTCCTGAGTTCAATTCCCAACAACCACATGGTGGCTCACAACCATCTGTAATGGGATCTGGTGTCCTCTTTTGGTGTTTCTGAAGACAGCTACAGTGTACTCACATACATAAAACAAATAAATAAATTTTAAAAAATTGAACAAATAGCTGGAGAGATGGCTTAGCACTGTTTGCTCTTCCAGAAGTCCTGAGTTCAATTCCCCAGCAACCACATGGTGACTCGTAACCATCTACAGTGTGATCTGATGCCCTCTTCTGGCATGTAGGTGTATATGCAGATAGAGCACTAATACACAACTATATCTTAAAAAAAAATAAAAATTGGGCAAAAGAGAAGAATGATCTACTTTGAAGTCTGGTTTCTTAGATATTAGAATAACCATACCTGCCTGCTTCTTAGTTTCAAATGCTTGGTCAGGTCACAGGCCCTGGGGAGAGCCTATTACTATTATTCTATAAACTAGACATATGAGTAAACTGACTTTTAATGACTTGCTCTTATACACATAGACCAACA
Organism: Rhabdomys pumilio; assembly: GCA_030674055.1. Classification (NCBI taxonomy): domain Eukaryota; kingdom Metazoa; phylum Chordata; class Mammalia; order Rodentia; family Muridae; genus Rhabdomys; species Rhabdomys pumilio. The sequence goes on from JANHMN010000002.1 coordinate 143,505,779, forward strand.
TAGCTCTCAACCCTCATCAGAGAAGCTTCTATTTCCTGCAGATGGAGATTTACAGAGATACCTACAACGGGCCAGGGTGCAGAGAGTAAGAGCCTGTGGAATGCTCAGTCCTAAGTGGAAATCTACATTGTTCCTGTCCTCCCAAGGCTCAGGGCTCATTGTGGAAGAGGGGCAAAAAGACTACAGGAGCCAGAGGCGGTGGATGAGTAGAAGACAGCATTGTTGTCTGAAGACAACAGGGCCGCTGCATATATGAACTCACAGTAGTTTATGACAGCAAGCACAAAACCCATGCATGTCCAGTATAGGACCCCGAAGGGCTGCCATGCCCTGGCTGAGACTTTTCCGTGTGCTGCTGTCTGCCAAGTAACATTCTGCAGTTTTTCTAAGAACAGAACATCCTGTTGAAGGACGATGCCCCGGACAGGGATTTTCCACTATACAAACCATTGCCCCCCAGTTGAGTTCCTGTTTGTGTTTTTCCCTTCCGGTTTGGTGTACAAATTGAACCTGCTCAGTAAAAGCTTCGGCATTCTCTCATAACGAATGGCCCAGTCTGTGTCTTCCTTTAGTCCCCCAGGCCTATGCCCGAGCTTGGTACCGTGGCGGCGCTGGTGCTGTCAGTCCAGGCCAGATCAGTCCCAGCATGAGAGGGGAGGTGGGCATGAAATCCCAACTAGCTGGGGAGCCATAGGCAACTGATAGCTGCTCCGAGATGAGAGTCTTGTTTTTTTTCAGGAGTGTTTTCACTGGTTTGTTGGCCATGCCCCTGAAGCCCACACATTCTTGACCCAATGGGCTGCACAGATTAGACTTGAAGTGTGAAAAAGAAAGAGAAGACAAAGTTTGGCATGTATGGAAAGGGGTGTGTCTGAGGGAGGTGGTGGGCCTGTGAAACTAACTGTACAAAATTTTTGAAGAACTAATAAAAAAAAAATTAAAAAAAAAATCTGTGAAAAGGTGTTTTAGAAGAAATTCTAATAACTATGAAACATACTAGAAGGTACTTGTTTTTACTATTAATCATATTAATTGTATTTTATGTTTTTGTTTTAAATTTTGGAATGTTAAAATTTAACAGAGAAGTGAAGGCCAGATCCAGAAGAAAGGTTCTCTTTGTTCTGGAAGGGAATAGAATTTGAGGTCTTCAATTGTATAAATTCCAGGATTTCCTAAACCGAGAACGAGTGGATCATGTTTTACTGTAACACATTTATTTTATCTAAATATCCCGTATGAAGGTGAGATTGTTTAAGATTACACGTGAGTATGCCATCCTATTCACTGAGCAACAGACACATCTCCTCTCCAGCCTCCTCCTGATCCACAGATCATGAGCATCTGTCCTCTCCCTACTCTTCTTCCATTAGAGAGGAGATCTGTCTGTGCTGACATGGTCCATTTCCCAGTCCTCACTGCAAGACTAATGGCGCAGACATGATTGAATTGCTACCAACAGAAGGTGGCTGGGAGCTAGTGATGCAAACAAGCTGCCCTTCGTGGATGTCTGGTTCTGGTCTGTTCCCTGCTCGTGTCTGGGATAGCAAAAATAAAGCGACCCTGGAAGCCACATGAGGAAGAAGCAGTTATGTATGTCTCCATCTCTAGTCTCTGGGTGGCATTGGAACAGAGGCTGCCTATCGGCAGCTGTCATAACCCGAGAGAGAAATGAACACTTTTCTCTTGAGCCTCATTGTTGAGTCTGATGGCACCATCTTTGCATCTCTCTCCCAGCCCCTCTTTAACAAAATTGGCCAATGCCAGCATTGCTTACAGTGATTATTATTTTCTAACAGATTAACCATCTATGTAGCATAACTGTACTTTCACTCCTTAGGAGACATAGAAGGTAGCATATGTTTGTATATAGGATAATAATAAGATACTAGTGGTAAGTACATAGTAGCTAGTAAGATTTTCTAAAGGAGGGGGCTGGAGAGACGGCTCAGCAGTTTAAGAGCACTGACTGCTCTTCCAGAGATCCTGAGTTCAATTCCCTACAACCACATGGTGGCTCACAACCATTTGAAATGGAATCCAGTGCCCTCTCCTGGTGTGTCTGAAGACAGCTACAGTGTACATAAATAAAAGGAAAAAGATTTTAAGATTTTATATTTAGCACATGTGGGTCTATCTTTAGGTCTAAAGTCTCATGGATATATGAAGAAATCACAGCTCAAAGCTGTACTTGGTTAGTTCAGTCCTTAAGTCCTTACAGAATTTCCTGGCTTGTTTCCCATTCCATCTTTCATCTTCTCCCTTGCTTGAGGAGTTTAGATCAGTTGGTGGATGGATGCTGTTTGACTTTTGCCCACAGTAATGTATTGAACATGAGGACAACATGCCTCAGCTCCTGGGAATGCATAAATCAGCTGCTCTGATCATTCACTTACACACATATTGGAGGAATAAACTTCTTACGGCTGGGTAGAAGTTTTGAGGCACAGGGATGTCAGACTATAAATTCTGACACAGCAACTCAAAGGTACAAGAGCCTCCCCCTACCAATAGACCCTCAGAGTTCATTCCCCATAAGGCAAGGCCTCTCCAACTTTCTCTTTAGAGGCCTCTGGTCACCAAGAGCAGTGAACAGGCACACAGGGAGGGGGTCTAGGCTATAAACACCAAATCTCTTTGTTTATGAGCAAACTACTTTAAAAAGTTATATTTTACTTTGAAAGCAAGGCTGTAGTTTACTTTTAAAACGTATGCTGAATTTTGAATCCTACTCCACAGCATAGACATGTATATTTCACATATTTATATGTTTATTTCACTCTAGAGGGTCTTTACTTAAAAGATAATTTAATTTATAAATTATTTTTTGCTTTAATTTAAACAAGATTTTGTGTGGATGCTGTGCTGCATATGTGTAAAAAAATATATATACATATATATATATATATATATATATATATATATATATATATAGTGTGTGTGTGTGCATGTACCACCATGCCTGTGTGAGATGTATGTATTGTATTGTGTATGTGCTTGTGTGTGTATGTGAGTGGTGTGTGTGTCTGTGTGTATACATGTACCACCATGCCTGTGTAAGGTGTGTGTATTGTGTGTGCATGCACCACCACATCTATGTGAGGTATAGGTAGTGTGTGTGTGTGTGTGTGTGTGTGTGTGTGTGCGCGCGTGTTCACACCATCACACCTGGATTTTTACCCGGATGCTGAGGATCTAAACTCCAGTTCTCAAGCTTGCAAAGCAGAGAGTTTACAGACTCAGCCTTCTCTCCAGCCTTCCCTTCCCTGCCATTCATATTTCTTAACTGATGACCTGTCTCCATTCAAAATCCTGGTGGAAAACCGATGCCTGCCTTGTCCTCTAACTTGGCACACTTTTTTTTCATTTCTTCAGTACCACAAGTCTCCTATGATATAGCCATGAGTTAATACTTTGCATGGTACTACCCGATGGTCTTCATTTACAGTACCATTTCTTCTTTACTCACCTGAGAATCGGACTGAGAACCAGATTGCCCAGAATTCAAGGATTTTTGTAGGTGCTGTTTAAAAACTGGAACTAACAGTAATCTCAGGAGAGTGTAAAGTGCTCTCTCTCTCTCTCTCTCTCTCTCTCTCTCTCTCTCTCTCTCTCTTTCAGTGGGTGCTGGGAGCATAAAGTTTATTTTCACTTTGGGAAGGTAGAACATGGGCAATAGAATCTGCTGTAATGGGCTCTAAGAATATTGATTATATAATACTAATTCTAGATGAAGGAACTAGAACCCAGACAGATCATAGATCTTTCTTCAAACTACCTATTACAAATGTAGCCAAATATTAGTACTTACCCCCAGTTGCTCGGTTGTGACTTGTCTACATTGCAGATTACACAGTGGCCATATACTGCTTCCTAAATTGTCAAGTCGTTGAGGAGCCTGTGAATTAGAGTGTTTCCTGCTCTTGTAGAGAACCGTAGTTCTGTTCCCAGCTTTCACACCAAGCAGCTCATAGTCACCTTCAGCTCCTGGGAACCTGATGCCCTCTCCTGGCCTCTGTGGGCACCAACCTCACATGCACATACATGGAGAGACACATACATTTAATTAAAAATTAAACAGAGCTTGTAAAAGTTGTTGGGCATTTGTACTTTCTTAACTCTCTGAGGTGATCACTGTAATTAGAACAGACATTTTATTAGGTGACTCTAGAACCTTTCACGTTTGAAATGCTATTGTCGATCAATGTCATTTCAAACAGTGTTCGACCATACCTAATAAACATTCCTGTGTCATGAGTAAAAGTTTTAAAGTAGAAATAGCGTGATATGCAATGACATAATTAAAAATCCTGGAGCAGAGATTGGCAAACCTTGCTGGGAAGGATCTGATAGCAACTACTTTAGGTTTTGTAGAATGTATAGTGTCTGGTGAAACAATTTGACATTATGAAAGTACCACAATGTAAAAGCAGCCATAAACAGTGAGCAAAAGAATGAACTCGACTATGCACCAATAAAACTTTATTTATAAAAACAGACAGGGAACTGAATTTGACCTGTAGACTGGAGTTGGCTGGTCTCTGACCAAGAGACCTATATTTTATAGGCTTTAAGTGGTGTGTGCATATAAAGTCACCCAGAATGCTTGTTTTAAAAATGCTGATAATCTTTTGTTTGGTTTCTTTTATTTTTCTTTTAAATGGCTCTACATATTTTAATAAATTGACCATAAATCTAAGCGACAGGATACTTCTAGAGATATGTGTGTGGCCTGGCAAGACATCAGGTAATATGACTCATCTCAGTTACTTCATCTGTAAAATGGCATGTACTGTCCTTATTTAATTACTAGTTCTGGACTGGCTCCCTCCGGAATCGTGGTGGGATGCAGTAAAGACACAAAGGGCATAATATTTATTTAGAGATGGCTTCGTTATATGTATCTGCCTCTTTATTTTATTTCTCGAGGGTGCCAAGTTTCTATCATGGCCTCTTGGGTGGCCTCCCGAGTTGTCTCTGCTTCTTTATCTGAATCATAAAAAACGATGCTTTCTTGGATCCTATGGGTGTGGAGAGGAAAGCTGTACCAATATGCCAAATGCCATCTAGCTAGCACTTAAACGCTATTGAACTGAGATGTGTCTACACACTTTAATTGCTTCATATTGAAGACTGCCAGGCCTCCAGCAACCCGAGAAAGGAGATAAAACGAAGAGAAAACTAACAGAGCAGCCAAGGAGAGATGATAAAAGGTAAGGATAATGGGCGGTTGGATCCAGGCAGGCAACATCTTTAGCTACCATGAAAAGTATTAAGTCGGTGTGTTTGTTGAACTCGTTTTGCTGGTGGTCACTTTGTGTTCATTCCGAACATCCAACAGTTAGCTAAGTAAACACACATGACTGATGAAAGAAGAAAGGGAACCATTTTTTTTACAGGGGCCATTAAACTTTAACTACCATCTGGCAGGGACTGATTAGGGAAGATCAAAATTAAGGCACTCAACACAAATGCTGTGTGAATACCCCAGGGAATTAACATGGATAAAGACAGTGAGGTTGTGGTTAAATAAAGAGACAGACATAAGAGGGAAGTGGTGGATACATCCTTTATGGCTTTGGACCTCATGGTCACATTCATTGCCAAAGGAACTCAAAGGGGGCGGGGGATAACAAGGAGGCCATGAGAAAATCCGAAACACCTGGAAATAATCAGATGCTCTGCACCAATCATAAAAAAGAAAGTTAGAGAACGACACAGGATCACATCGTGTGGGCTTCCTCCCTGCCCAGGAAGGGGATGTTTATAGGAGAGGTGTGTTGAAATTGGCAAGTAGTTAATATTCAGATCAGCCTACTATTTAAAAGTAGGAAATGATTGTGTAAACTGCTGGGAAAACATTTGGGACTCTCTCCTCGTGAACACTAAAGACTCTATAATCTCTGGGAATCACTATTTGCTCACTAATTAAACAGACACCCAGCAGGCATTTGAGGGAGAGTATGAAGAAGGGATGTTGAACCTTACTGTTTGGGCACCAGGCCTCTGTGCTTCATCAGTTGGTAACACAGTGCTTAACCCTGGGGCAACTTCACCCTGTTAAAAACACACAGGAAAGTCCTTGGAGAAAGTCCCCCCCCCTTCTTCTTTTTAATTGTAGCTTGTTTTTGTAGAAACATAGACTCAGAGGCCACCTGAGTGGGTAACCATAGTGGAGAACTGTGCTCAGAAGGAAGGGCTTACCTTGGTATATGTGTGTGTGTGTGTGTGTGTGTGTGTATTGTGTGTGTGTGTGGGTGGG
>JANHMN010000002.1:143512047-143537039 GCA_030674055.1 Rhabdomys pumilio
TGGTGGTGAAGGGGGTACTTAGCCAGCTTCCAGGCTAAGGTAAGCATTTTTAATCTAAGGAAAGTGCAGGATCCTGACCTTGATTAGTGAGATGAACAATTGAAGTAAAGCTAGTATAACCCAGGTTCGAACCCAGAACTATCCTGAGGGAATGTGTGAAGTCCACATGCTATCTCTCTGATTTCTTCTTATCTAAGAACTTATTCCGTACAAAGTACAAAGTGTATTTCTATTCATTCCACAATTTGATTTAATCTTTAACGCAATCCTTGGAAGTATGCACAGAGAAGAAAGCTGAGACCCAAGGTGCAGTGATTAAGTGACTCGTCCAAGGGTAAAATGACTTGGTTGGTAACTGTTGGTGTCAGGATTTGAACTTTGATCTTTCTCCTTATATGGCTGTCAATCTCATGCTCCTCCTACTCAGCACAGAATGAAATCCTTCCTGTAGCCCTACTGGGTGCATTGTTTTAGTTTCACTCCCTGGCATCCTGATTGCTGGCTTCCTTTAACTGTTTTTGAATGAGACTGGACTCACTCATCTTAGAGGGAGAGCATTAGATATGGCCTAGGAAAGTGTTGTAGCAAGCCAGCTCGCCCTGCAGCAGAGATAGAGGGTCACCTGAACAGCCAGGGAGAGAGAGCCTAGCGAGAACAACAGATCTTCACCAGATGGCCCCTGGCCCAGGCCACTGTAAGGGCATCTGCAGATGAAAGTCAATGAGAGATAACACAAAGAAAAATGACAAGCTTTGGATAATGTGTAGTTACAGCATGTAAGAACATGTACTTTATTGTTTAATTTTAGAATATTCTAGGAAAAAATCTTATTTTAATTAAATTTCAAATAATAGTACAACACATATATATATACATATATACACACACACACACACACACACACACACACATATATATTCAATGTGTTAAAAAGGTGGTGTTAGAAAGTAAGATAATTCAAAGGGATGCTAGGAACCTCATCATTAACACGTTCCTCCTGCCTCTGTACTTCTGGAATCTCTAAACATCTGGTGATTTTACCACCAGGAAACAGTGCAATGTCCATCTGTTAAATCAGGCTTTGGCTTGATTCACCTGGGAGGACCAACCAGATGTGGCGTCCTGTGCATTATTAATGATCTGAGTCTTACCTTTGTACATGCCCTGTGAGGGCACAGTATGAGGTACAACCCATAAATCATTAAAAAGTGAAGAAGTCATATTTTACTTCATTTTACACATAATAAGGAACATTTTTTTCTTTTTCATTTTTAGTGAGGACATAAATCATTAGAAACAACTTAAATTTCTTACATTAGAAAACTTTTAGCTGCCCCCCCACCCATTTGACAGAAAAAGGTTTGCAAGCATCACCTCATCACACAGGAAAATCTCTCCGACACAAAATTGCTCTTAAACTTGTTCACTGGTGTGGGGGCCTGCGGGCTAGTGTTCTTTTTACCACCCATTTATAAACAAGCTTCATACAAAATTTCAGTTCACAGTCTTTCTTATTCCATCATAATCAACAAGCGTGTTTATATGTTACAATGAAATACTTTCTATGGGCTGAGACAACTTGGTGTAATGACCAATATCCTAGGCTCTGTCTAATTTGATGGTGACCTTTGGCCGAGCTGCTCAGCCTCTTCAAATCTCATTTCCTTTTCAGTAAGATGGGGATGGCGGTAATGATAGAACTTACTTCACAGGGTTGCGTTTAGAACCAAATGTCATCAGACATAAAGCCGTCACACACACAGCATCTCAGCGAAGTTAGTTAGGGTATCCTAAGGCATTCTGAGCAGGTTGCTTAAAAAAGCTTTCCTGGGCAGAACTTGAGTGGAAGGTACAGAGATCCCTCGTGTAGCCCCCGCCTTCACACGCACACAGACTTTCTCATCGCTAGCTCTCCCACCGGAATGGTACATAGGTCATAGCTGGTGACCACACCTCATTTTCACCTAAGTTCAGAGTTGGCACCAGGGCTCACTCTTGGTGCTCTACCATCCATGGCTTTGGAGAGATGTAAAGAAACAAATTCCTTGCCCTATAAGTCTGCTGTACTTTATGCCCTCACCATTCTCGCTCTCCCAACTTCCGGCAACTCTCTCCATGGCTTTGCTTTCTCCAGATGTCTTAGCTGAATCATACAGCAGGTAGTTTTTTAAAGACAGGTTTCTTTTAACTAGTAACATGTGCTTAAGGCTCTTAAGTGTCTTCTCCTGGGTTGATAGCTCATTTTTTTTTTTTAAGCTGTGATTTCTGTTGTTTGGATACATCACCGTTTACTGCCTATTACCGACAGCAGGATGTGGTGGTTGCTTCCACATTATGGCGGTTACAAATCAAGTCGATGAGCAGGTTTTGTTTGGATGCAAATTTCCTTTTCCCTTTCTTTTTTTAAAGGTGGGCCTTTACTCTGTGTCCTGGAAGCATAGCCTTGAGCTTTCAGCAGAACTTTTGCTTTAGAGTCCTGAGCTGGGATTATAGGTACAAGCCCATATGCCAGTCTGCTTGTAAACTTTTAACTCATCTGAAAAAATACTATGGAGTATGGTTGCAGGCTTGCATGGTGTATTTAATTTTGTAAAGAAACTGACAAACTGCCTCTCAAAGTGGCTGTCTATAGAGTTTCATGAGCAGTGGATTAGAGCTGTGTTCAGTTCTAACCCTAAACCACAAACCTAAAATACAACTCTTCTAAAAATGTCTATTAAAAAAATTTAAAGACAGCTGTTTCTTGATAAATGTTTTCTTTCATGATCTGGATCATGGGCACGGCCCAAGTTTCTAGTTCTCTGGAAATGGCGGCAAGAACTATACTCCAAGCAAGATTATTATGTTCGTAAATACACCAGAAGTGTTAGTTTAAGGAAGTACGGGGTTGCTCAGTGCTGAGTTGCTGAGAGGTTCCCACATGCTGGGTCAGCACTAGATGCTGAGAGGCACAGTCACTCGAAGGCTGTCTAATGCTCCCCTTCGTGTCATGATTTTAAATTTGTGGGGAAGAAAAGAGAGAACTTAAAAGTTCTCAAAGATGTTGTGTATAGCTATGGGATAGACATTGGCTTTTCCCCCTTTCCTTTATTCTAGATAACACACAGTGAGAACAATGGGCGTCTCCTTAAGGGCCGATATGAAAACCACTGAGCTGTCCTCCTGCATTGGCTTTAAGTGTCACTCTCTCCGCTTACGTTCTATGATTTGTGATCAGCTCGAGTCCTGCCCTTACCTGCTGGAGACACAAAGGGACAGTTGCCTTCATTCTAGCTTTTCGTGTCTGGATTAAGAGTATCTCAGATAATGTAGGGAGTTTCCATCCAGGCCCTTCCTTCTGGATTCCTTTTCCTGCTTACAAGCTCCACTCCTTCTGCCCCTAATTCTTGCTCCTTCTTAGCATTTGTATAGAGAGAGCTCAATCAGTTTCACCCATTTTTTCTTTCTTCAATCCCTCCAGTAGTGCCTCCAGCTTCGAACCTCCAGCTTCTTCTATCTGGCACGGTAAGAGAGGAAGAAAGACAGGCCAGAGTCTTATTCCCTTCCAGGGCTTTAGCCGAGGAAATACACTAATAATATTGCTGTTCTATTATCCATTTTCCAAGAAAGACCAAGCCAAGCTGTGGTCATTTTCTACAGTGTTATTGGAGGCCATATTTTATTTGTACTTGATGTTAGAGGGAATTCTGTGGCTGACCTGAGGCATACTGATTTATGAGTCAACATCAGGACCAGGACTTTTTATTAAAAAGGGATGCTGGAGGATAGAACTAATGCCTACTTGACCACCTGTTCTCCAACAATATTTTATCCAGATATTTCTAGATGCAGCCATATTTATGGTTTTTTCTCACCCTGAGTTGTATTCTATTGATCTTGTAACTCACAGTATAAAGGGTTCAGCAGTCGCTACTGTGTTTGAATTTCTACCAGGTAATGATCTGCCCTTTGCATACGGGGAAAGAGATGCAGAGAAACCCCTGAAGGCTGGAAGCTGTAGGTCAGGGGCCCATGTGCTGCAGGCTCCTTAGACTCTGTCCTTTATGATTGGGTCACAGGTCCTTTGGGAACACTTTCCAGGTGTCCTTCAGGTGATTGCTGCTTCAGTATTCTCAAATATAGATTCTATTTCCCCCTGAAATCAAGCTAAGCTCAAGCTTATTCATATAGCTCCAAGCTGCGTGAGGACTCGGGATGGGACCGCTCAGAGAACTGTTTATTTCTCTACTGTAAAGGACAAACATTTGCTAATAAGGGCATGCCAGTATCACACATTTTATTCACAAAATTTTCAATACTTGTGAGTAAAAATACTAATTGAACTTAGCCCCTAATATTAGTCTATGATTTTATGAGGAGGCGCTCAAAATGCACTGTTACTGAATGACAAGTATTGATTTATAAAATATTCTGATTTAGTGAACAATTTATTAAAATTTAGAAGCTGTTTAAATAAGAGTTTATATTTGAAAAATTTTATGTATACTTTGTATAAATATTTGTAAAGAGAAAGAGAGGAGAGAAACATAAAATATTCCCTAAGATATATTAACCAGATATTTTTTAAAAAGTACCAGGATGTCATTGAATACAATTTCATTTTTTTTCTTTTTTTCTTCCTTTTTCTCCTTTCTTTCTGTTTTTTTTTTTTTTTTTTTTGTCCTCTTAGGGTTGCCAGGCTGTTGTTAAACTCCTGGGCACAACCAATCCTTCTGCTCAGTCTCTCCACTAGCTGGGACCACAGCCATGGGCCATTATACCCACCTTCATATTATACTTTGAATTTTTAGGCTTTTTATTGATTTTCATATATTTAATAGACTATTCATTTACTTATAACACCAGCCTCTGTTTCTAAATGTAAAATAAATGCAAAGAAGATGTCATTTACTTAAATGAGGCAATTTCCATGTCTCAGCGAGTTTTTAAATGGAGATATTGACTATTAAAATGGGGATTTCTAGGGGGCTAAGGAAGTGTTACTTTATGAAAAATGATAATAATATAATTTATTCATATCTACTGTGTGCTATGTTGTGTCATGATGTGGGATTTATCCACACCTACTGTGTGCCATGTTGTGTCATTCATGATGTGAGATTTATCCACACCTACTGTGTGCCATGTTGTGTCATTCATGATGTGGGGTTTATCCACACCTACTGTGTGCCATGTTGTGTCATTCATGATGTGGGGTTGTTGGGTGCTTCACGTTCATCCAATTTGTTGTATAATCCTCAATACTGTTTTTCAAGGATGGCAAGTTTCTCCAGAGATACTTGTGTTCATTTACAGCATCCACCTTTCAAACTGCTAGGTTTGAACCCAGGTCTCATTCCTGTCAGACAAGAGCTCTACCTTTGGGTTACATCCCAGTCATACATTTACAGTCCTCTTGAGGTCAAAATGCTGAGACCTACTCAATGCTTGCAAAAGCCTCCATCCATTTCCTGTCCCAGCATCTGTCCACTTAGCACATAGCTGGTAAAGAGAGGTCTTCATGGGCATGTTTAGAACAGTTCAAAGTCTTCTCACTGTATAACAGGAAACCCAGTTTTTTGGTTTTAGATAAGGTCTTACTATGTAGTCTGGCCCAGTCTTGAAGTAATCATCCAGTGTCAGTCTTCTGTGGGCTCAGATTATAGGTAAGTACCACTATGCCTTACTAAAAATCCCAAAGGGAGACACCTTGTAAGGTCTTTGTCATCTGGTCCAAACTACTCTCCAGTATGCTTGCAGCTACATTGCTTCCTTCTGCTCTGCCCCAGTCGTGATGACCTTTTAAGGTCCCAGGAACATCCAGGAATCCATGAGTATTGCTTCCTTTGCTTAGAAGCACCAGTCATCACCAGTCATCACCAGTCATCACCAGACTGCTCAAATATCATTCCAAAGGAGCCCTCTTTACTTAACCTTCATATACACATATGTACATGCACATGCAAGTGCACACAGTAAGTGTATACTTGCAATTGGCTTGTCCCATAGATAGGTAACAACACAAGGGTAAGGAGCCCATCGCTCATGCCTTGTGCCCATAGGTGCTCCGTGAATCTGTGAAATGGATGAATGGCTTTATGAATGACAGGAGATTGAACAGGACACTAAGGATTTGATAGCTCGAAGTCCAGGTTTCATTTGAACTCAGGAGAACATAACAGATTAGAGGGTTTTTGGGCTATGCAGACAGATGGTGTTGGGTGATTCAGGATTAATTTTCAGGGTTCATCCTGGAAACTAAACACCAAATGCAAAGGAAGAGGGTTACTGTCTTATGCCTTCTGTAGGATTATTGCATGCTTTATGCAACTAGTCATTTTGGAGTACATTTTGTGGCACATCTAGATATATTTAATCATTCTAAGTTTCATGATTAAAACCTCAACATTTTGAAAAGTTAGGAACGGCGTCCCGGATGCCTCATGCTAACTTTCTTTTAGCCCCGCGCGTGCCCCGAGGGCCCAAAGGCTGTGACAAAAAGCATTCTGCATAGAACATTTACACGCTTGATGTAGTACATGGCAGTTGCTAAGGCAGAGAGCCAGAGGTAATGAGCACTGTGAGAATTACGTGAAGCTCTGCTTTGCAGCTCTTTCTGACTGTAATTGAACTATCCCCCCCCTGATCCTTCAGGTGCCATCAACTCGGTTTTCTGCAGACTTCAAGAAAAATCCCTGAAGGACCAAAGACACTTTCTTGGTATTACAATCCTTATTTCAAGTGATGCTAAATGTTTGGCTCCTGAGAGTTTTTTTTTTTTTCCAACAAAGTTTCAAGGAAAAGGCCATTCCATGTTGTGTTTCCCACTCTTCCCACCCCCAGACGAAGATGGAGAAATAGATCTTTCTACCTAATTACTGTTACACTAATGGAAACACAGGATAGTCAGAATGGTACAAAGGTGAATCAAAAATTTGTTTTCCAATTAGAAGTCAACATGTTTGTGATTTGTGATTTTTTTGAACAATTCTTTTGAAAAATAATTAAAGGGAAGTTAACATTTTATAAAACAAAAGTTGCAGTATTAGCCTGATTCTTTCTAAGTTCTCTTTGACAGTAAGTGAACTTGAAACATAAAAGTGGCTTGAAAAAAATGCTATTTAGAGATAGAGAGTTGGCTTCCTTTTTGAGGTGAAGCTCATATACTACAAATGCTATACAGCTTCTAACGTTATTTCTCTCACAGCCCAGTTATCTCAGGCATTCTGTTAAGTCTATAGGTGTTGTTTTGGCCAACATTGGCTAGAAATTGTCTTAATTCTTTAGCAACTTGTACCTATAGAGTCAAGAGCCTAGAGAATGATTCATAGTGGTGTCACAGCAGAGCCCTGGTGTCACGGCAGAGCCACGGCAGAGCCCTGGTGCCATGGCAGAGCCCTGGTGTTACAGCAGAGTCCTGGTGTTACAGCAGAGCCCAGACACAGAATCACGACAGAAATTTTGTCTCTATCTAGAGCTGTGTGAGGAGAGAGGCTTCCTGCCAGCCTGTATGCTTCTTACATTTTAAAGACCTAGCATTTAGCCCTCTATTTAATCTGTCCTTTATGCATATTAAAAAAAAACCTTTCTTGTAGACAAATCTGATCAGAATATACATTTATATAACAAAATTCCTTACTAATTGCGGCAAAAAAAAAAAAAAAAATAGCAATGACAGCCTGTACTGTGAATTTGCACGAAGCACTTGGTTTCTCTGAAGTACATATTATTCCTATTTTATATCTGACAAAGACTCAGGACATTTGTCAAGATTCTGCAGCTGATTAGAACAGAGCTTCAGCTCTTTTCTGTCCTGTTCAGAATCTGGCTTCACAGTCACTGTGGTGGAATTCTACTGCTTAATCACCTCATCTGCTTCTGCCGTGCCTCCAAGCTTTTTTTGTTTTTTTTCAGGATAAAAAAAGAAATGGTAAAATAGATTTTTTTCAGAGGAGGAGAATTTTTAAATGACATCTTTTCCTGTATTAAATGTAAAGTCTCTATTGTCATCAGGTTAATTTTACTCACAGTCTTCATGTTTAAAATGCACTTCATTTAAAAAAAAGGGGGGAGACATTTAATTTGATCCTTTTCCCAACTCTAAGTCACACTTAAAATGGTTTCAGTTGCTTCTGATTTTCATGAGTTTGGTCATTCTGAAGTAGTTTTCAGCTGATGGGTATTTTCTAGGAGTCTTTGCCAAAGGTCTCTGAGTAGATCTTAAACATTTGTCTCTCATTTGCAAGCACCACTTATTTCTCCATGTATGTAGATGATTGGATTTGTTAAATACAAGTTAGCTCAAAAGTAACCACTACTTTACCAGTAGTTTTCCTTATTATGTAGCCTCCTGGTCAGCAGATCCCTAAATGTGTAGAATGTATAGTATTGTCTTGCAGTGAGAGGGGAGAAGTAGATTTTCCAGGGTTGATGGCCAGCTTGGCTCTAAGCAAGTTGGTGAGCTCTAGATTATGTCAGAGACTCCATCATAAATAAGGTGGAGAAAGTCGAGTAGTGGTGCACAAACCTTTAATCCCAGCACCGGGGAAGCAGGGGCAGTCAGATCTCTATGAGTTCAAGGCCAGTCTAGTTCCAGGACATCCAGGGCTACTAAAAGAGGCACTGTCTAGAACCACATCCCCCAGCCAAAAAAAAAAAAAAAAAAAAAAAAAAAGAAAGAAAAGTGGAGAATTAATTGAGGAAAACACTTACCATCAAATTCTGACCTCCACACATATGTGCATGCATGTCCACAATCACACACACACACACACACACACACACACACACACAGAGAGAGAGAGAGAGAGAGAGAAAGAGAGAGAGAGAGAGAGAGAGAGAGAGAGAGAGAGAGAGAGAAGATATTCCATCTAAAACTAGAGATTTCTCTCATGGTTATTATGCCTATTTCATATTGTTGTTGTTGGGCACAATAGTTTGGAGAGAAATCAAAGATACACAGGAACCCTGATGAGAGCCATGACTTTATCAAAATTATAATAATTATGGAGAGAAATTCTGGACAGGTCAATTGGCATTATGTATTTGATACTGCTTTTTGTTTAAGCAAGGTTTATTGTTTGTGAGGACAATGGGTTAGGGAGTATGTCTTGAGTTTTTCTTCTTTTGCTCTCTGTCCACTTTTTAATGCTGAAAGGAAGAAGCCATCCTCCAATCCCCCGCTCTTGAAGCTGCTCAGAAGAAGCAGGGACATGTCTTTCCTGTGTCTCTGTACACATACATCAAAGGCTCTGCCGTGGAGGCTGTCTAGGTTGGTCTCTGTGGGTAAGTGAATACTGGTCCTGTTGGCTGCCAACCCTTATCTGTCCCCTTCCCTGCTGGGTTCCTCCTGGGCCTCTGTAGCTGGGTTTGCATTCAGGCATGGAAGAAGAGACCTGTCCTTTTTTCCCTCGTGTAAACCTAAGGGATCTCTCCCTAGGCCTTTGACAGCCTGGTCTTAGCCAAGTGATTGTGTAAAAACTCCTTAGTGGAGTTAGCAGACAATACAGGCTCTTCATTTTATTATGCACCTGAGATTATAAAATGTACATTTTAATCTTGTTTTCTGGTGTTATGTTTAGCCTGGAGAGGGTGTGTGTGTTTATGTGTGTATTTTGCAGTTTTCCAATCTTTCATTTCTTTCAAACTGAGTGGTAATTTGGTCTGCATCTGGCACACATACATGTTGTTCTTATTGTTGGCATGCCCACCTCCGACATCACTTTTATTCTCAGGTAAACAAGCTGGCTGGAATATATGTAAAAATAAGAGCACATCGACTACAAATGAGAGGCCATGCATGCCATTGTGAATAAAGTGAACGAACTTTGCCCTGATAGTTTTCAAATACCTCTTCAGTTTTCATCTGATCCTTCGGTCACATTCTGAAGAGTGGATCAGTCAGACAGGTGAGATGTAGATAAATTAAGTACGAGTATACTTTTGAACATGTAGTTAAGCCCTTTTGCTCAACTTTTGACAAAAATCAAGAAGCCAGCATATGGGCGAGTGTGAGCCGAAGCCTAAGAGTCAGAGGACAACAGATTCATTTTCAAGAACAGTTATTGGAGTAGAATTCCTGAAACACAACATGTCAGTTTCACTGTCTGTATCAGCTAACAGTGAAATGCAATTGAAATTGGTTTGATTCCTCAGAAAGTTTTATCAAGGCAAAATGCTAACACTTGACAGAACATATATATATATATATATATATATATATATATATATATATATATATATACATATTTACAAATTGGTGGATATTATGCCTACATAAATATAATAATTTTATATTTTCCATCTTTATTCCTTATTTTAGGATATAAATAGCATGTATTCTAAACAAACTTTTTATTATGGAAATAATAATTTCACATCTATTTCAAGACATAAGTAGTATTTTTCTTAAAATAAATAGACAGGCTTTTGAATTTTTAGTGAGCCTACCAATCAAATACAAATCTTCAGGCATACCTTTTTCTACAAAAACATTTTTAACAAAACACTCGAAATTGTGCTAGGGAACACAGGCAAACCTGCAGGTGTCTCTGCGTCCCAGTGTATAACTCAGGTGGACGGTTCTTATGTCTCGAGTCTGCCCTTCCTTGTAACCTTGATAGATAACATCTATAAATATCTCTCGGGGTAAGAAGTGATTTAATCTGTGGATCTGTATCTCAGCTCCTCATCACCATCCTATCAGTTGTGCCCTTCTGCTCTCCCGATGTGCTTGGAACTGAAACCATCAAACCTACTTCACGGTGGCTGCTGGTTACAACACCTGACTCTTTGCTCTCAACTTTTGTCATTAATTTTGCTAAACGGTTATTCACGTATGCATGGGGAGGAAAACAAGCTAAGTTTGTGTTTTGGTTTCAAAGGACTGTCTGCTTACAGGCCTGGGGGATACTGGGAGCTGAAATATTCAATTGTTCTTACCCTGAGGCTCACACAGTTAGAACCCAGGTAATAGTTGTACACAATCCTAGAATTCTAACACAATCTTGGAACTTGGAATTTTGAGACATAGTCTGGCTTCTGAACACTGGCACAGTGGATGATGCTAAGATGAGTTCTCTTAGGTAAAAAGTGTCTCCTGACAACAGTGTTTGTCCCCTTGTAGTTTTGCTGAGGACTAGCTGAAGTCTCAAGATCCTTCTAGAACCCCACCTGGCCGAGTCTCACACACCTTATTTTCTCTCTTCCCATCTCATTACCAGGGTACTTAGCTGAAACTGACTACAGCTCTCAAGATACCTGAGTTCATTAAGAAGTTAGTAGAATGCTACGAGGTACAGATGTGGAAAGGTGAGCCGAGCTGAGATGCTTTGCTGAAACCTAAGTGACTTTAAAAGCAATTTCAAGTTTTGCAGTGTGTGGTGGTGGTGATTCAACACAGAGCTTTGTGCATGCTAGGCAAAGCCCTACCACAGAGTCACATCTCCGGCAATGCTTTCCTTGGTGACTTATTAAATAGTTCTCAAAGGACAGAGTTTTTTGAGCCTTGTTGGATATGCCCAAGGAGCTTTTCTACTGAGAAGAATATAATTTGGGGTCAGTTCCTTAACCTTTCTGATATTTGTTCCCATGTTTGTCAAGCAAGAATAATAGTTTCTGTTCCAGTTCAAGGATTGTTAGCATAATAGCTAAATAGAAAAGAACTTTTTAATGAAAAAGTATATCTTAGCATAAATGTCAGAAGATGCCTGTTGAAGTCACGTGACATGGGCACTCAGTCTCAGAGGACTCCACTTCTAAAATTATCCCAAATTTTTAATGTAATCTATATGCTATGTTAAGATGGACTCATGTCTCAGAAAGTGATTTCTTTTTATCAGTCGCTCTGTGGGATGTATTCCTTCGGTATGGAAATTATATAGGCTGGGTGAAGTAGTTTAGGTAGCTACTAAATCTTCACTACATTTCTATTAACGGCTCAGTTTCTATTCTATAAGCTATTGGTAATAAGTTGTATAAATAATGTTAAAAATTGCTTGGTATAACTCTGGCAAATATTTATTTTAAATACAAAATAGCTCAATTTTCTGTGATGAAAAGACTAATTAATTCAACCACAAGAATATCACTTAATCTTTAGTGGAAAAACTAGCTAGTTTATAAACCAAAACATTTGGTTTGATTGCTTGAGTGTCCAACAGTAAATTTAGCTCTAATATAAATGGCAAAATCATGGTAATGCCATTACCCTCATCCTTCAGTTCTCTGGTAATTTGTTGCCCTCTACCACCAGCAGAGGGAGCCCTGAGAATTAAATCCTCTCAAAACAGCCCTGCTAATTCTTTTGTGTTTACATATTTAGTTCATAATGGGAAATAAAAACTCATCACAGATTAATGGAGAGTCATCATGCTTGGATTAAGCTGCCTATTAGCAGTTGATTCCAGACTCCTGATTATAAACAGCTTCAATCCAGCACACAGCCTGCCTCCATGTACCCTGTCAAAGTATCTGATGCAAGCTTGGACCACCTAACAAAGTCCGTTAGTAATCCATCAAGGTGCATCAGAGAGGGAACGCTCCTGAGAGGCTGTTTTTTTTTAACAAGCGTACCACAACAGTCTTCTGAACTGCTTCTTGTCGATGATATCACATCCACAGAACTGGAAAAACAGACCCTGATTATATAACCAACTAAATACAGCTATCCAAAGCTTATCATTTGTTTTAATATAAGAATATACTACAATAATCTGAGCACAAGATTATGAAGCTTCAATACGACTCGGGCGAAACTTTTGTTTTGTCTAGGTTGCCTCTTCCATTTGTATCTCATTGAAAAATAGAGGGCGGGCTCAACAGTGAGCAATGTCAACTCACTCACAGAGCACGTTTCCATTGCCGTATTTTCTCCAATTAGCTTCAACAATGTAAAAAATGCTTATTTCTCACGTACGGTAACTAAAGAAACCTATTTAAACTGAGAATGCAGTAACTGCATTTTGGTATGACACAGCAACTCACACCTTAACAAAGATGTTGACAAAACCACTACCTATATAAATAACACCCTTTGCACTTGGCATTAAGAAATTTACAAGCATATGTCTACCTTCTAGGCTCATAGAGTGGCTGGAAATCCAGCAGTGGTGGATATTAAGGAATTCACTTCCACAAACATTTACTAAGTACCTCTTGTATAATGTGCCTAGGAGAGCATACCTGCTCACAGCTGAGAGACTGAGGAGGGAGAGGAAGCAACATTACAAAGCAATGTGGTCCAGGCATAAATCAGGTGACATTCTAGTCAGCTTTAAGACTACCGAGGGCAGGTACCAAGCTAGTCTTTGCAACTGTACTCCTTGACGTAGTGTTTTGAATATACTTAGTACTCAACTCATATGTATTGAATTAATTAATGGGTAGAGTGTATTAATTAATCATCCTCTTGGGAAATACCTTAGTGTGTCCTATTACTTCCTTTTCCCAAGACTCTAGTCCTCTTTGCTTAGTGACAACAGCTCCTGGTCTAGCTATGTTTCCCTCTTACACAGCATGGCCACTAGGTCACGTTATAATTGATGATTGGCAACTTGTTATTCCCTGGACTTTTTATTTGCTATTCTCTGTGCTGCTAAAACTTGGGTCACACAAGATGTGATAATACCAAGAAGCATAGTACAGCAGTGGAGACAGGCATTTAAGCCTCGTAAATCTATTAACCCATTAACTCAACTTCCATTATTTCTATTACCAGGAAAGGGGTCTAACGCACAGAAAAACAACTTGTTTCAAGACAGAAGTCATAAACGATACTACTTAAATTTGAATGCAGGACTCTGTAATGCTTGATTTCTTATCATGAATGCCTGTGATTTGGCATCTGTTTAGACTGTTAAGAGATGGTTTTAATCAGTAGTAAAAGTCCTTGTTTTGGAAAAGATGATTGGCTTCCTCCAAGAATATTATAAATAATCTTTTTAAATTTATTTATGCTTTAAGAGTTATTTTGTGAACACAATAAAATATGTAGTTTACCGCAGTGTAAGTGATTCAACCATTGGTAACGCCTTCTAAGCAATGCATTTCCTCTCAAACTAAGGAATTTGCTTGTTGTTGGCAGAGTACCTTAAAATGCATTTGCCGGTGCTCAGCAGACCCCCCAAAGACTCCCCAGCCCTGGGCTGCAGTGCAGTCTGCTGTGGGGTGCTTGGCGGCTTTGTTTCCCCAACTAGACTCATCAGTAGCACCAGGTGGTAATAACTATCCAACTGATTTGCACGAGTAAAAAAAACCAAGATCTGCCTGAGGTCACCATGGAGATTTTTTTCCCTATTCTCGGCTTCTTATCTGACCCGGGATGCTTCTGGAAAATAATTATGCATGGCAGAAAGTTGCCATACAGCAATCATGGTGTCCTGGGAATCTGTAGACTCTCTGATCAAATATGCTTTGTTGTGAAGAATAAATTGGAAAACATGATTTCCACCAATGTGTAGCACAGAGCAATTTCTTTATTGCTTTCTCTACTTCTCTGTTTGCTTCATCATTAGAAACCCAATAAAGAAAATTATTTGCCAGTGTGGGGAATGTTAGTGTCAGTGTTCAGCGTTCAGCAGGATCCCATGGATCTAAGGAGGAAACAGACTCAGGGTCTGCCCAAGCTAAGTAGAGTAAAAGAGGGGAGACTTAGCCAACATGCTGGACATTGTTATTCACCAAGTAGAAATTATGAAGAAGAGTGTGAGAGCAAAAGTACTTAGTCACTCTTTCTCCACCTTGGAGTCATCCTTAGTTGGTTCACTGGCTAACTCTTCTTCCTGCCCCACCCCCTTTTTTTAAATAAAAAGGATGATGTTACTAAGGAAATAAATGTGAGGGTATTTTTTTTTTAAGTTCTCACTACCTCCCAATGCAGGTATAGTCACACTCTGTGCTTTTCAATGTAAGAATTACTATCCAGATGTTGCTACGGAGAGCTTTAAATGTGACTAGTTCAAATGGAGACATGCTGAAGTGTAAAATGCACAGCAGATCTCAGGTATTGTGAATAAAAATGTAAAATATCCCACTAAGTTGTTATGTTAATTATAGGTTGAAAACTCAATACTGAAAAGCTAGAGTTTAATAAAACACATTGTGAAAAGTGGCCTGGCATGGTGGTGCACACTTTTAGTCTCAGTCCTTGAGAGGCTGACAAATCTCTGTAAGTTTGAGGCCAGCTTGGTCTACAAACATTTAGTGAGTTCCATGTTAGCCAGAGTTACATGGTGAGACCCTGTTTTAAACTAAGCAGAAGAAAACAAAATTCCACTTATTTTTTGTCACTTTAAAAAGACACAACTTCTATGAAATTTAAAGTTGTCAGTGTCACATTATATTTCTATTGGACAGCACTACTCAGTTTTTCTTTTACAAACATCCTTGTTCCTGGAGAATCAACTGTTTATTAATATCAGTATAATTCTCAATCAGAATTAGAACTCAGTACAAAATATTTCTGAAAAGCAATTTGATGATACCATATTAGGAGACCCAAAAGTGTCAAAACCTTTTATTCAAGAACTGCATTTCTAGGCATATATTCCTGCAGTCCTGTTTCTAGGCACTCAATTGTATTCAGGAGATGAAAACACATGTCTACATAGAAATTTGTTCACAAGCATTCATAGCAACATCATTCATAAAAGCTGAAGTGTAGAAACAATTCAAATGACTATTAACTGACAAATGGGTTAAACAACATGGGTATATCCACACAATGGAGATTTTTGTGGTTATAGGAAGGAATAAACCACTAATATATGCTGCAATATAGATTGACCTGGAAAATATACCAAGTGGAAGAAGCGAATTAAAAAACCACACATGGTTCTATTCATATACAATATTCAGAGCAAGAAAATCTCTAGAAACAACGTACACTATTGATCACGTAGTTCTGGTGGCAGGGGAGCCTCAACTGAGGGGAGACATTGATAGCTAAAGGATACTAAGTTACTTTTCTGGGAAATAACAATGTTGCAATATTGACTATGGTGCTGGCTATGTGTACCTGTGCATACATGGGTAAACATTCACTTCTGTACTTTAAATGGGTTGATTATGTAGTGTGTGAACAGTATTCAATGAAGCTGTTAAAAATGACTACATTTCTGGGGCCAAAGTTAAGAAAATTGCCCCAAGCAAATGAGAAAACCCCCTTTGTGCATAAGTTATACATTTTCAGCATTATGGATAGTAGCAAAGAATTAAAAACAACCTAAAGGACCAAGTAGAGGTGTGACTAATAATTTATGATATGACCCCATCATGGAATGCAGGTATTAAAATAGTGCACCGTTAGCAAACTCTTGTAAGAGTTTATAGAAATATTAGGAAATTCCTGCTTTTTATGGTTAAGTGAAAAAGTCACCCAACTGTGATACATATTATTTACCTAATAGCATAACCATAAAAAATGCCTAGAGAGAAGCTAGAAGGAAATACTGGTCCCTAAACACTAGTGTTTGAGTTGTGTGTTATTCGAGGGAGGGAACTCTTCATAGTTTTCATTATATTCCATAATTAATGGTTCTTAATAAAATATTTCACTAGAAAGTCTCATTTGTGAATGTGCATATGTGTATGTGTGTGTGGTGTATGAGCATGGGGTGCACAAAGGCCACTCTCTTCCTTATTCCTTTGAGACAGACAGGATCCTTCATTGAAACTGGAGTAGGCCGGTGGTCAGCAAGGCCCAGAGACCCACAGAACTGGGATTGTAGGTGTCAGAGGCCATGGCTGGCTTTTGTCTTGGGTGCAGGAATCTGAGCTGACATCCTTCTTCATGTTTGTGCAGTAAGCACTATTCCCACTGAGCCATCTCTCCAGCTCTTCTGTTTTTTTAGAGTCTGTTTTCATATTTTAATTTTTCAAAAGGGGCATATATCCAAAGACATTAAGTGAAATGTCCCATTCATTGAGCATGCTGTTTTTGGTCTATTCACATGAAGGGAATTTGCCAGATTGAAATGGTAATTAAGTTAGATGAAAAAAAAAAAAAGGTCACCATTGGCTGATTTATTTATTTTGTTGGTTGACACTATTAACCCCAAATTCTAATAATTTTCAGCTTTTCTAAAATTATCCTTTCTTTGTGCACCTAAAGCCGCAAAACATAAGCTGTTCCCTGCGTCTCTGCCTCTGCTGTTATTTGCCCCTGTGAAGCCTGCTTTCACTTGCCTTCCCCCTTCCTTACAGAGAGCTTTCAGGAGTCCCACTTTCCCGATTCCCCTTCAGGCTCTTCTTTGCTGTCTCCTCATTACCCAAGCCAGGTTTTCTCTTTCCTCCACAGTTTGGGTGGTACCGGTCTGTTTCTGATAATACAGAACACTTAAATCTGCTCTCACTAAACCCCATCGACCTCTCTGCGCGGTCTCATGGAGGACCAGCATTTTCTCCACCACTGGTAGGGTGGGAGGTTGCCTCTGCACTCTGTAACTCAGTTGCTCTTAACACTACTCGAGTCTATCATTAGGTCCAATGGGCAACTCAGTTTTTACTAGAGTTTTCTTAGATTCTGGCAGAGAGGGTTTCTGTCGCCCTAGGCTGGGGACAGTACAGGGTTGGGTTTCCCTGATCTGTTGTGGGAGGGGCTGGCAGGACTTGGTATCCAGCGGGTTTTTTTTTTTTTTTTTCATCCCCTCTGCTGCTGGCCAGGAATTGCTCGCACCATGCAGAGACTCTCAGACTTTCGTCAGAATAGAATTTTATAGAGAATAGAATTTTATGGAAAGACCTGGCTCCAATCCCTTATTTATTGATGATGAAACCAAGGCCCCAGGGCACGAAGGCAGCCACACATTTGGTTATTCTGTGGAACCAGAACTAGACTTTAGGTCTTCTGGCTGAGTCACTTAAACTTTTTCTGCCTGTTTTGTGCTTCTACTGCTTAAAAGTTTCAGAACACTTTTTTAAGTTTTGTTTTATGGGTATGTGTGTGCGCACATACACATGTGAGAATATGTGCATGGGTATGTGTGGGCTTGTGTGTCTGAGCATGTGTGTGTGTGTGTGTGTCTGTCTGTCTGTCTGAGAAGTCCAGAAAGACCTCAGTTTCCCTGGAGGTAACGTTTCAGGCATTTGTGAGGGAGAAATAGGACCCTACTTCTCTGAGAGAGCCACTAGCTGTAACTGTGGAGCCATCTTTCCAGTTTCCCAAAATGACCTTATTATATCTTTTTCCACTAAAGCCCCTTAAGAATGAATTACATTTAAGATTTTTTTAAAAAAAAGTCCTTTAAACATCACATTAAATATTCCTTTGTATCTGATAGGATGAGAAGCTATCTTAGTCTGGCTGGGACTGAGTAGTTTCCTGGAATACATGATTTATAGTGTTGAATCAGACGCATGGTCACCCACCATGTTCTAATTACCATGGCAGGCAGCATTGTGAAAAACTCATTCCCATGTCCATTTTACAGACTAAGAAAACTGAGGCTCACAGGCGTGAAATGATTTGTGCAAAAACCTGCTTGTAAGTGGCAGAATCCAGGTCACAGACGTGTTGAAACACAGCTCATTATCTTTCTGCTCTGACGTGAGAGTGTGGTTGTTTTACAGCTGTTAAGATCTGAGCAGGGGAAGATAACCCCATGAAATACTTAGTTTAAAAATTGATTTACTATAGGCTAGTTTCTTTGAGGTCTTGCTAATTTGCATGATTGACACATAAGGAGAAGAAAAGCAGCTGTTGAAAATGCATAAATTATTTAGCAGTGATAATGAATCAGGTAAAATTTAAATCATGCAGTCCCAGTTCATTTAGTCTTCCTGTCCTGGAGTGGAGGGTTGGGGCTGTGGAAGGAGGAGACAGTATGACATTTATTTATATATCTGGGAAGAAATGAATGCTGTTAATTTTACCAAGTAGGTTTGAATCAATGAAAACACATTATCGTATTAAAGAAACATTAGGGGACTGGAGAGATGGCTCAGTGGTTAAGAGCACTGGCTGCATTTTCACTGGACCAGAGTTCGATTCCCAGTACCACAGGGTGGCTCACAACCATCTGTGACTCCAGTTCCAGGGATGCAATGCTGTCTTTTGCTTCTGAGGATGCTGCTGATGCATGGTGCATAGATTTACATGCAGGCAAAACAGATATGCACATCAAAAAAAACCAAAAACCCATCAGCAGTAGACTGTCGCTGGTTTAGTTGTTTGCAACATTGTTCTTAAAAGGTTTGTCTTGAGTCAAACCCTTCAGAAGAGCTTGTTGAGATCAATTTATTGATTCATTCTTTTATTTACTTGGGAGGAAGGCAGTGATCATAATTGAACAATTTAAAGCTAACGCTTGAATTTCAGTTTCATACAGAGTAATACATTGATATAGATAAGAAAAAAACATAAAACCCATACAGTGAAATACAGTGAAAGTCCCCCCTCCACCCTCACACCGCAGCACACAGTCCCTCCCAGTCACACAATCTTCCACCATTATTCATTTCCATATGCTCTTTCAGAGACAATTAAGCATATGCAAGTGAACACAAATTGATATTCCTCCTTATTCTACCAAAGTGGTGAGTTAAGGACATTTTTCTGTATATGGATTTTTTAAAAAATCAATAGCATATCTGGGTGCTGTTTAAAAGTTGTACATAAAGAGTCACTCGTTCTTTTTTACAGTCTCATAGTACTCCATGGTGTTCAATTTGCTTGTGTTGATAGTAATTAAAGTACTTACACAATGCTTAAGTTAACTTTCTGAATACATAATACATTTGAAAGGTTTATTTATTTATTTACTTTTTACAGCTGGAGAGATCCCTCAGTGGCTGAGAGAGCTTGCTGCTCAGATCCTAGCACCCACAGGGGTGCCCCACAATGACTGGTAACTCTAGCTCCTCAGGATCTTATGCCCTCTTCTCACCTCCATGGTCATATATGCACATACATAGACACATGCACACATAAAAAATAAATATTGAAAGTTATATGTATGCACATATACACACTCACTCAATAGAGACCTCTTGTCCCCACTGCTGTCAGCCATCTACCCACCATTCATATTTCTAGATAAAAAGGCTGCAAATTACCTTCAACATAGTCCTCAGAGGGTCCTTATGAATATGCAAATAAGCAGAAACAAATGTCTGTCCTTAATTTTCTTCTTTTTAAACAGGAAAGTGACCTATGATGCGCACTACCACTCTGACCAGTCTGGTAGAAAGCCTGGCTTTATGCTAAGCCATCACCACTTCCTCTTTCCTCTTTCCAGAGTTGTCCAGCACAGGATTAAAGAGAGCCACTCGTTCCAGTCGTTCAGCAAGGCAGAAGCATTTTACCCTAAGCACCATAGCCTCTCTGAATATTATTATTGAAGCGATGTTGCTACCACAATGAGGAATTACAGAAAAGGCTCCTGCAATTATTACATCACTCTTCTCCAATGACTGAGCTGTTGTAGACAATACATGATGTGAGCTTGCGGAGAATGCCCAACGATACCTGGGGATTTGCTCTTAATCTTTTTCTTTTTCCTCCCCTTTTGGGTGTGTAGAGATTGAGGTTTCAAGTGTTCATTGATTTTTAAAACGTTCCATAACCAGGTCCAAAATGATCATTCTCAATGATCCCTAATGAATAACTTCAAAAGCTAGAGCTTTACATCACTAAATAACACAGAATACAAACCTTCTCTTAGATTGGTTTTGATGCAAACAATTTGCATATCCTATGAAATACCATAAAATCCATCCTGTGCAAGAGACATTATTAGAAGCCTTTTATTAAAAAAGCTGAACATAAATTATGGTAAAGAGGCCTTGGCTGTAAGTTTAAATGGAAACAATCTAGTAGGAGGGAAATTAATCTACTTTCCTAAAATAGAGGCATATTTTTCAGTAAAAACAGAGCAGGATCTTGCTGCTTTAAAGCAAGTCTTTAGCTTCAATGTATTCTTATGATGTTCAAAGTAGCCAGTATCAAAGGGCTTGGCAGCACGAAGTAAAAAGGGGAGGCATAGAAACAAAGCAGTAATGTTCTCATGTTTTGTGTGAGGATGTATTTCTGGGAGTGTAAATGTTTTTACCGAAGAGATGTCAAGATTTCCCACCTTAATTTTCAAAGAACAAAGGTTTTTTTTTTTTTTTGGTTTTTTGGTTTTTTGGAGACAGGGTTTCTCTGTGTAGCCCTGGCTGTCCTGGAACTCACTCTGTAGACCAGGCTGGCTTCGAACTCAGAAATCTGCCTGCCTCTGCCTCCCAAGTGCTGGGATTAAAGGCGTGCACCACCACCGCCTGGCCAAGAACAAAGATTTAGACTTCAGAGATAGTGTGACATTCTGGCTCCTAAAGGTCAGGTGGGGGTGGTGAGGGTTGGGTTTGGAGATGCCCAACACAGAATTGAGTTCCAGACCCCAAGTTTTGTGATTCTAGGGAGTTCCTTGAGCTTTAGCTTATTCCTCCCTTGTGTGGAATGGCTGTGGTGAGCTTGACACTTGCAAATCCACACCTCGCTCCTCCCCCGACCCCCACCCCCATCCCTGCCTTTCTTTTCGGAGGGCAGGATCTTAGTATGAAGCTCAGGTTGGCCTGAAACTTGTGATGATCTTTCTGCCTCAGCTTCCAGAATGCCTTATTGACAGCCTAGCTTCAAGCTCTTGTAGGTTAGTAGCTTTAAAGACCCTGGTCAGTATGCTAGACTCCAAAGCTTCTGATTCTAAACTGATTGACCCCATCCTGAAGGAGTGTTTTGGAAATCACAGTGGGGCGGGGGTCAGAATGGAATCTTGGGAAATAATGAAAGTCCATATCCTGGGAGGTCTTTGGAAATGTCTGCTTTTGTTAGTGTTAGACTGATAACAGGTGGAGAAAGGTCAGCAACCCCTTGAAAGCCTCCAGCACCCTACCTCCTTTCTAGCACACTGTAGGGCCCCAAGTTTGTTCCTCCTCAAAGCACAAGACTTGTGAGAGTATTTCTTCTGCCATGTAAAGATCACAGTGTGATTTAATCAGTATGAATTCAATATTATTTGCTAAAACTCCTTTATTTTTGTCTAATCATAGTTTTCTGGGCACCCAGGAATGATGATGAGAAACTGACGACTGGCCTAGCAATGCAGAAGGACTCTAGCCAGCGCAGAGTCCCTCGGGAAGCTCCACAGGAAGCAGACAGCAACTGACCAGGCCTTTTTTTTTTTAATGCATACAATAAAGCATATAGAAAAGAGGGCAAAGAGATAAAAGCTGCATTCTGACTAGTTCATTTATTATAAAGAATCCATAAGCTATCAAAAGCATCTACAATACACACAGAAGGATCTCAACAGTATTCAGACTCTGCCCTCCAGAAAAGGTTAAAGAAAGCTGAGGCTGTAACTTAGAAATGATAATGATAATATAGAGATTCAGTGGAAAGTTTTAGGTCATGGCTCATTATATAAAAAAAAAAAAAAAACACATTATGTCCAAATAAAAGTCCAAAATAAACAATACATACATAAATACAGGTCTGTGTTTTTCTTGCATATATAATCTTTGGGGACACTTTTATTCAGTATTCATGTTAGCAGATATTAGGGAGCTAATATGCTTGATGAATAAATGAATGAATTAATGAATTAGAATAATTTCAGTCTCCAAAACTCTTGACAAATTGCATTTACAATATTTCTAATGTGATAATAGCAAGACTCAGATCTATATCTCGAATGTTAAGTGTCTTATGGTTGAGTGATAAATCTAAAAATATGAGCAAGGAATCCCTCAATATTTTAGAAAGAAACCATAAATGTCATTCATAAATTTGCTGGCTATGTAAAAATGCAGGTTTTTGATTAAATATGTAAGAAGAGATACATCTCACGGTCACACTACAATTAGTTACTGACTTGTGACCAAGGCTAATGAACTAATGTGACATCAGTAATGTGCAAACAAACAAACATAAGCCAGCAGTCTGAGTAAATATGGTGAGGTCAGAAGTCATAACTAACTCTTTTATTTTAATTTTGCCATTTTCTTATTTAGGAGCACAACTAAATCTATACTGTCAGGTTGTATGATTGGCTTGTTTATTGCATGGAGAGAGATCTTATAAAGTAATATTTTATTCAGAGTGATTCTTGCAAGTGATTTGAAATTAAACCTTTTCCTTGCACCTGTAAAGATGTGTCAGTGATGGATTGGCGGCATGATGAAGGCTTTACAAAGCACATTTCCTTCATCATCTTCAAGGTCACTCAGATTTATGATCTAATCACCCATGGCTCCTTAACAGGATGCATTTGAATCTGATTAAAAGGAAAAACAAATAGCCGTATAGATTTATTAATAAAACGTGCATGACCTTTCCACATTTCTGCCTCTTTCAACATATTACCAGTTTAAATCAGAAAGGGAGTTTTGGGGGGTTTAATCTTCAGAGTTGCTACAGAGTTCCCACCAACCTATTTGTTTGCATGTGCATCGTGGAGGGGCTATCTCTTTCCTCTCCTCGTTCTCTTTGGGGTTTAATTACTTCACCTACATCCTAATTCAGGTAACTCGTAAAACTTAGCCTTTGTTGTAGGTCCAACAGCTGTCTTATGTCAGTAGCAAGTAAAATGTTCACAACGCACCGGAATGCTGCAAGACGGTTTATAGTGTTGCAATAAAAGGTAAATTGAATTTACAAAGATGCATTTGTCACTGATTAAAAACTTACAAAGTTAATTGGAAACACTGTGGAGGTGTTACCACACAACTCGAGGTGTAATGGGTGGTTCTAATTCAGCCTGGAGGTGAGTTGCGGGTCCTATTATGGTCTCACACAGTAAGATACCCGGCGACAAGGTCCAATTTAAGTAGCAAAGCAACACAGTAAAGATCTCAATTTTTTTTTTTTTAATACGAGGTGAGTGTAAATTTACTCACAATTATTCTTGTAAATGGCTACAAGAAAAAGCCCTCAGTGTCACAGAAATACTGAGCATGCTAATCACAGTTTCCCCCTAGAAAACATATTGAAGGGCTTTTATTTCCCCCATCTACAATGTTTCTTGTTTTCTTGATGTTTACATTGGCAGGACCATGACTAAAGCCAATGAGTTGAGAAGGCAAAAGCAGGGCTCAAACGGCCAGCCGTCTGAAGTCAGCAAGACCTTCCCGAGGGACCTGGCGAATTATCTCCACATAATTCACTTAACCTTTGCCATTTGGGGACTTGGGAAACTGAACGTATTTCCAAACCTGAGGCTTTTAATTGCTGGTTTTAGTGTCACTAGTCCAGCTCAGTTGGCGAGATGATGATTGAAAAACAGTACTCGGCGGCTTTTCACCTCTGGCGTGCATCCTGGACATAATTAAGTCTGCGGCCTGGGATGGTCTTCAGATTTCTGCAGACACACACCGTTAAGGCCAGAATGATGGGCCCCATATGAACATTCTGTGCGTGTGCCTTGAGTTGACTAGAGAATTTTTAAATTTTAGGCTAGGTGTGTGCTGAGATCTGGAGAGACAAGATCATTATACTGGGTCATATCAATAACCATTGTTATATTATCACAGGGTCGTGGACTTTTGCTCTGGTTGTCTTAGAGACTACGTTTACATTCAAATCTCATGTCCTGGATGTTATACACATTTTATTTCTATATGTCTTATACTTTAAACATTCAGTACTCTAACACTGCTTGGCTACATGACTGCATCCAGCTTCTGAATTCCTCCTTTCTCCACCTCTCCAGCTCTGGGATCACAGCCTGCAGACACCATACCTGACTTTTTACAAAATTGAGGATCCAAGCTCAGTATCTCCACAGCCTCCTATGTTGCTGGGATTCTAGGTCCACAATGCTGAGAGTGGCTTTTATTTTTAACTCAGTACACCGCCAGGTCAAAAGGTACTTTATCTGTTGAGGCATCTTGCTGGCCCAAACAAATTATACATATACATATACAAATACATATACAAATACATAGACATAGACATAGACATAGACATAGACATAGACATAGACATAGACAAAGACATATACATATACATATACATATACATATACATATACATATACATA
>JANHMN010000002.1:143537049-143569560 GCA_030674055.1 Rhabdomys pumilio
ATACATATACATATACATATACATATACATATACATATACATATACACACATACACACATACCCATATATATATATATATATATATATATATATATATATGAAAGGTAGAATTTATTGAATGCTTGTGTTCAATCCATATAAAAACATTAGAATATGTTAGGGTTGTCCCCACTTTTTGAGGAAACTGAGTCATGGACATTACCTAAGTAGGTGCTGAAGCCAGGATGTCCCGTTACCAACCCCCCTTTCTGTTGTCTGGCCTACTCCTGCTGCACCTGTCTGTCACAACACTCTTTTAAATATGCAGAGTCGTGTGTTTACTTGAACATTTATAATGGTTACCCAGGTCTGGGGACACATTGATATCGACCTAAGGTCAAGTTCACGCCACGTCAAGTTCAAGAGCTGGTATGACCCAATGCAAGGGTCACAGAACTTGGTATTTGGATCCTAGATCCTAGATTTCCACTGACCTGACTAAGTCAATTTCTTGAACTCTAACTTTACCCACAAAATGGAAACAACACACCCTAGAAGTTTACTGTAGGCTTAAATGTGCAGCTGGGGAGAGAGATTTTGTGGGTGGCAAAATGCTATTTAAATGGTACTTTTAAAAAAAACTTCTTGTAAGACCATTTTCAAGATTTTCATCAGACTCTCTCATTAAATAATTCTACCTATAAGAAGCACGAGAAACTTCTTGGAAGAAACTTGGATAGAGCAATGAAGATGTAGGATCAGATTCCAGTTTTTGGAGATTCATTCCCTATCATATTTACCTGTTTTGTTCAGGATTGTCCCACCATGACCAGGAAACTCTCACAGTACAATGTTTGTGGCTGACCAAAGGAACCCATCACCACACAGCTGGAGGGCATCTAGGAGATGTGGAGGGGCAATTTCAAAGTTGAAAAGGTAGATGTTGCCATTTTATTAGAATAGCTGAAAAAAACCCAAGTGCAGCTTCCCAGAAAGGGGTGGCAGAGGATGTGGTTGTTCGTTATTGTGCACCTTGAGGTGTGTGAGGTATTCCTGTCAGAAGCCCCCCACATCCCACCAGCAGGGAGCTCCTCCTCCTTGTTATTCCTTCCACTTTTTATCCAGCTGCCTTTCCTTTCATCTTGTGTCTGTGACTTATTGAATCTTGTAAGGTCTTTGTGTTTAAGACGTTCCCTGTAGTCATGCTGTTCACGAAGTAATTACAGCAGCAACCAACATCCATTATTACATTTACAAGACACCAACTGTCCACTGGTGCCAATTCTTGGCACCCATTCTTAATGAGACAGGAGGAGAATCTGAATGGTTTTCAGCTCTCGATGGTTAAAAAAAAATAACTTTGAACCCTAGCTGTTTTTCCCCCATCAGGATTTCACTAAGAGAATGAAGAGGTTATAAAATGGGCAAATATCAGAACGAAATTCATGAACATGATGATCAGTTCCCAAAAGCTCTGTTTTTTGAGACCAACCACCCTATAAAGCACAGATTACTGTGCTCCTATTCCTTTTTATGAGAAACCAAATTACGGTTATTAGATTCAGGGACTCATCTGAGCTCAGAGGAAGCTGGTCAGGGCGGCACCTGGGATTTAAGCGACAAATCCATTTATAGAAATGTTCCCAGGGACGTCTCTGCCACAAAAGATAATGAGCCTCAAAGGAAAATGACAAGAAGATATTTTCATTTTTGAACTTAAGGAAGGAGTATCTCTTTCCATGAACAAAATCAAATTTATTCATAGAAATATATAAAAATAAGTAGAAAACAATTTTATCTGTTAAAGGCACGTATCAACAAATCTTCATCTTTGAGAGGATGATGAAGTAAAGGAAATGTAAAATAAAGTATAATATTAGAGAAAAGTCAGAGCATCAAAAGTAATAAAATAATGCAAATTAATTTGCCTTTGTTTCTAAGTGTGCTGCTTCTAATCCATTCTAGCCCAGGCAATCAATTTAAGCCAAGATCCAAGAGATTTGAAGACTTGATTTACTTCATAATGATATTTTAAGTTATCATACTGCTTTTTTTGACCATGCACTGAAACAAATTGTAAACAAATAAACCTGAATTTCTCATTACTTTTAGAAGGCACCGGTAATATGACATATTAGGTACATTATGCTATCTCTATGCAGAAGAGCTGAGCAAGTAAGAGGACAGCGAGGAAGTTGTATTTTAGAGGCAGGGCTCCTTTGTAATCACTGGATGCTATAGGATTATCCCTCCCACCCGTATAGCTGAATATTTGTAGTAGACAATATAGAATCACTGTTGACCTCAGAAAGAAGAGCAGAAATGCACAGTTAATGTGAGCAGCCGCACACATGCGCAGTTTTACAGCATCTCTCATTTATTTGGGTCTCGGTTTGCTCAATTTAAAAGTGAGTATGCCGAAGATTGAGGATTGGGTAGGAGAGGAAGCTATACTCGTCAGTGAATGCCCTGTAGGCAGCTTGAGATTGGTTGTGGAAGAGTATTTACACCATGGAAACTGGCAAAAGCAATAGACTAGATCCTCTTTATCTCTTGGGAGCTGTTGGTTGAAGACTCTACAGCATGACTCTGGTGCTCACAGACTCTTGAATAAAGAGTTCTATGGTCCACTGAGTTTTAGAAACACAGATTTGACAACCCAATACCCCTTCTTCCCCTTCTCTTGCTCTCTGTTTTGTCCTTTCTCACTCCTTCCTTATTGTTTCTCTCTTGCTAAGATAAGAACCTCCAAGGGAGAGATATATGACCTTTCATTACAACATTCAATATGCAAGATCTTAAGATACATATCTCTAGTCCCTAAAGTCTGATCTTTGCTATGAATTCTCTCTCCCTTCTTTTTCTCTACTTTCTCTGAGATCTATTTTTCATTTATTGCAAAGCAGCGCATGATACTTTCTTTATAAACTATTGTTTTGCATAAGACAAAAGAGCATAAAATATACACAGTAAACCTGCAGGTTCCCTCCCTACTGTTTTTTTCAAGGCAGATCTTCCTGTATTGTAAGGTAGTAATGTGTACTTCAACTCCCAAAAAGGTTCCAGGCTCTTTTGAAACTCAGAAATGTTTCCATCAATTAACATGTGAAGTTTATGAGTGTTCTCTAGAGCAGTGGTTCTCAACCTTTCTAGTGCTGTGAGCATTTAATACAGTTCCTCATGTTTGTGATGACTTCCAACCAAAAAACATTTTCTTTGCTGCTTCATAATTGTAATTTTGCTAGTGTTATAAATTGTAATGTAAATATTTGTGTTTTCCAATGACTGTAGACGACCCCCGTGAAAGGGTCATCCGACCCTCTCAACTCTCAGGTTGAGAACTGCTCTTTTAGAGGCTGGCTTCAGGAATAGTGGATTAATAGATTTCTAAGGAAAATGTGGAGTTATAAAATTATACTAAGTATATGCTTCTAAAATGGCCATTATTTCAGATGCTGATCAAGCACATCATACACAGAGACCCAGTTTGGGGACAAGCTTGTGAAATCAAAACAAATGATTCTGTTAGGTTACTTCTAGCATCGTAAAGGCTCACATTGTTTCAAGTAGTGAGCCACTCAAATCTCCTTTGATGGGTATCTAGACATACATAGCTATAGAAGATTTTTTTGACATTTCAGAAAATGGAATGCTGTTGGTCAAACACTGAATGTTCTAGAAATGAAGATTTTATGTCACATCTTTTGAAGTAGAAAATCAATAGCAATTCTCACTAAGAATTAGTGATATTTAAGGACACACACACACACACACACACACACACACACACACACAAATAGATCACCAACTAATGTAGTTTTAAGGTTCCCAGAAGAAAGTTGGAATCTGTGAATTCTATTTAAAGCTCAGCTTTTACCTCAACTGTCCCTGTTTATTAATTTCAATTATTTTTATGGTACGTTTGCAGGTTTATGTCCAATGCTTCAACTAGTGTTACACGAATATATGGTGAGACTAATTCCTTTTTAAACACAATTTATCCAATTGACCCCTTTAGTTTATTGTCAGGGAATTTTAAAGGTGAACTGTAGAGACACAGGTTACAGAAAACAGTTCAGATGTACACAGTTAAATTTCCAGAGATAGATGATCTCATTAGAAATAATAACGTAGATGCAGCAGTCCCCTCTTTCAAGGCTTAGACTGAAGATTTTTGTTAGCGCTACTTACGTTGTGTGTTGTGATAATTGCTGTTAAAATAAGGTGTGATGTTAAGAGACTAACACAAAGCATAAAGCCAAGGGAGATGACAGCCTGGATTGAAGGAATTACTGAACCCTTATTCCAGGACACATGGATAAATCTTAAAGATGGCCTTCTTTAAACTCACCCTGTGTCTTATTGAAGTCTGCAATAAAAAACTCAGTCTGGTCTCAATGTGCTAAATGCTACCGCTGAAAGAGTGTTAGACAGAGAGAATCCAGTGGTGAGCTGTAAGTGACACATGCATGGGACTGTTAACGATTAACCTTTTTCTCCTTCTCAGAGTTCACAGAATTCCTGCGGGATTTGGTCCACAGGAAACTAGACTTAGCTTTTTTCTTTCTTTCTTTCTTCTTCTTTTGGTGAGGAGCAAATGCCTTTTGCAGAAAACACTGGCTGCTGACCAAATTAAAGATAAAGTGGAGAATAACTTGTGTGATATCACCATCCACTGGGGAGCTCACTGGTGAAAGCAGCTGGCACAGTGGAAGGCTGGGGGACCAAGCTGAGACACAAGCTTCGAATAAAGTCGAAATCCAACTCATAGAGAATAGAGCAAATAAAGACATTGCCAACTGGCTCCTGTCAGGAGCCCAGATAAGCTATGGTGGTTTTCAAATTATGTCCAAATATTCCTAAAGAACAGAACAGAATGACAAATTCTCACTTCTTTTGAGGATGTTAAAATACGTGAAATGCCAGTGACTCTGTGTCAGAGAAACTTCCATTCTCCCTCCCCATTTTACTCAAAGAACAGATAATCCCAGCAGAAGGAAAATGGCTTCTACTATAAAAGTAGAATTCCATTTAAAAAAACAAAACAAAACAATAAAAGCTGAAATGAGCTGAATTCCTGTGAGCAGTAAGTGAAAATTATCCTTTGAAGATTCCACTGAATTTTGTGAACTACAGTCAAATAAAATTGGTAAACTGTACACATTTATTGAATAAATAGTAAGCAAGCAAATGCATAGGTTAGTTTCTGGGGTGGAGGTGGGTAGAGAAGTCAGTGAGCAAGCTGAGAAAAATTCAAAGGTGGCTAATACCTTTTTATAACACCTTAAAATTTTATAACATTTTATGACATTTATAAATTCAATTTGCAAAGCAAATTAATATCGGTATTCTTTTTTATTTGGTATAGGGTGCTTATGAATTTGTGTGTTATCCTTGCCCAGGTGCTATGATATTCTTCTCTATATTTTTTCAATTTCAGTGAATGTGCTGCTGAAGAGGTATGATGTTATTTCTTACAATGAACATATTCTTTGGGTAACACTCACATTCTTACTGTACAGTCCCCATTTGTTCTCAGACTGTAGTGGTTCATTGGTTAAACCACTTTGGCTCCTGGCGGGTTGCGCGCACGCTGCATCCACCCTCTAGATTTGTGAATGAGAGACACTTATATGTCAGCTAATTTTGATATGTCTTGACTAGCTCAATGGCTGGGCATTTCTAATCCTCCTCGCGGCTAGCATAATTCTCCCCTCCAACTTTCCTGAGTTAATTTGTTAAATCAACATTTCATCTCTGTTACCCCAGGCTCAGTTGGGGAAGTGACCTCTAGGGCCACTTTCCCGGATTCTTACATGCTGCGGGGAAGGGCTTTAAGTTTCACCTTTCTTTTTCCATATCATGACGATTTCCTCCACTCTCCTCTCTCTAGGTCTCTTGCCCATACAATCTAAAAGTCCCGCCCCGTCTCCCAGCCCAGCCAATGGCTGTATGTCAAACTCTTATTATCAATCAAAGTCAGTTGGGGCAGGGACCCTCAGGTCTGGAAGCTCGGCTTTTTGGGAGCCGAAATAAGACAAAACATTAGAGCCAATTTCCAACATCTCACCTTTTCGGTCCAAGTTTTTTTTTTTTTTTTTTTAAAAGGTTCTTCTCTCAGATACAAATTGAGTATAATCATAACAATTATGTAAATTACAAAATATGATATATAATTAACATCTAGTCTATCATATTTGTCAATTAGATAAAGTACTATTTATTTTGACTTAAAGAGTTTATAATTTTGTTTTGACCTTAACTTGTATTTTCATTTGAAAATCATCTTTTTTGTATCATCTTTCTCAATGTTAAACAACCTAAGTTTGATTATCAGACTATAATTAGTCTTAGTCAAGGCACACCAAAATTAGCTGACACGTATGTGTCTCTCACAAATCCAGAGAGCTCTAGAGCTCTTGGTGCAGTGCCCACGCGTGCGCGACCTGCCGGGAGCCAAAGCTTTAACTAATTTAACTACATTTTCCTTGCCTCATTGATGAGAGTCTACTAATGTTACAGAGTGCTAGAGAAATGGAGCTTCCAGGAAAGTGGTTATCCCCAACATTTTGAAGGGGAAATTCCTTAGTTTGTGTCTGCAAAGACCATACCCGTTCCTCCATCCGTCCATGGATACCGTTTCTCCAGGCTCCACTTTCTATTTGCAGTCCTGTTTCCTTCTGTATCTGTGTGACTCTGGTACTCAAGACACGTGGCTGTACGTTGTCCTATCAGATCACTTTCCATGGTGGGAAGCCTGTATGCATAGCCAGCGTCATTTCTGGCAGAAGAGCTGGGAACAGCACCCCTAGCTGAACCTCACTGTTCTCCTGCCCTGGGGGCTTGGACTTGGCTCTCGGTTCCCTTTCAGGGAATTTAGCTCGTCTCTAAGGTCATGTTGGGTTCTGTGTATCTTGGTATTTATGGCTTGATGATCTTGTGTATTAACAACAGAGTATGCAACATTCCTTTTAAAGATCTGGTATTTGATCCAGGTAAATAAATAGAAGGCACAGAAGAACAGTAAGATACCTCTGAGCAGGTTGCCATGGCCAACGGCAGATGTGCGTGGTGACTGTGCCTGGGGCTCCTGCAGAGATGTTGTTTCCCTGTGCTGCCTTTTCTAGGAGCAGGGGCGATAGGGTTTGTCTGTAGTCTGGTTCATGCACTGAAAAGATGAGGATACCTTCTTCCCCAATTAGGCGTGTACTTTTAAATCAACATTTTTTTTTTTTTAGAATGAAACAAAAAATTTAAATAACCACTAAAACAATATCACAGGGTGCTTTTTAAAAGTTTTTGTTTGTTTTTTGTATATCTTAGTTTTCCTGTTTGTAAAGTTTTGGATATGTTCAGGAAAGCCTAAATTTGGTTCCTGTAACTCTATTTATTCATTTGGGTCTTTACAGTGACATAGGATGTGGGTTTTAAGTTCTCCTCACTTTTTAAACAAATGCCAACTGTGGTTCTGTCGCACAAGTGTGCAAAACTGTAAGTCTAAAGCCTCCATCCAAGTTCCCACTGTAGCCACAAAATAACCGACGGAGCTCTCCAGCCTCTACTCTGTTTCTGTGCTCTGTGGAGTTTGTCAGTCACTTTTCTACAAAGCTCCTTCCGAGCCCACCCTGGATGCCACTCAACACCTACTTGTCTCTTAGCTCAAACTGGCCGTTTCTATAATGTTCTTTCATGTAACTCGCAGATTTTGAGACACCCTTTGGCTCTCTCTTCCTTTTGCCCGGCAGTCACCAACTGACTCCTGTCATGTATGCTTCTTCAGTTCACTTGCTGGCTTAGTAAGTAATGGCCGCATCCCCTTTACGCACTAGGCACAGTGTTCAGGACTACAGCACCAGTAGCTCTGCCTTCATGGAGCCTCTGTAGACAAGAATAATTAAAGTCTGTCTTGTACCTATCTTGCTCTGTTTCCTTCGTTGCCCGTCCTGTGGCTCTGCTGTTCTCTCTGAAGATGATGTTGGACCTTTAATCCACTGTACTTATGGGGCTTGTCAGACTTCCTGAAATGCAAATGAGTTCGTCATTT
This sequence comes from Rhabdomys pumilio, assembly GCA_030674055.1. NCBI lineage: Eukaryota > Metazoa > Chordata > Mammalia > Rodentia > Muridae > Rhabdomys > Rhabdomys pumilio. The sequence continues at coordinate 143,545,074 of JANHMN010000002.1, forward strand.
TTGGCTTAAAAACCTTCAGTAGCTCCCTGCTCTCCATTGTGAGGCAGCCTCTGGGTGGGGGGGCATGGGGTGGACACTGACCCAACAGCCTCAAGACCGATCCTACTAGGAGAATTAGGTATGATTCTACCTCTGGATCTCCCTGAGATTTACCAAGCTAGAATAGCTTTCTGGGTGTTGGCTTCCTTGTCAGTGGCTGGATCGGGCTGGTGAGTGTGGTGAACCTTACACACCTTTTCTACCTTTACTGTTCTTGTTCTGTCTTCTGAACACTGCTCCTTTTCAGACTCAGGGACTTTAATCTTTGGGGACATCATTTAGCATACATAAGGAGATTTCTAAAGAAAGACAACAATGTTTTTCTAGAGAGTTCTGCTCCCATGAACCCCTATGAAGTTGGGAAAAGTCTTTTGATTTACACCTAGGAGCAGATGGCTCAACACTTCTCTGCTGTCTAACCTCTTGGTGTGAAGCCAATCACCAGGGTAGCCATTAGCTACTGACCACACTGGGCGCCTGCTGAAGCAGGCACAGGTAGTGGAAGAGAGAACTAGGGTAGCCCGAGATGACTGCTGCTTCATGGTAAGGCTTCAAGCATAGGCTCATCCTGTTTCACAGTGAACATTAGGGCAGGTGGGAAAGTAATTCCTCTTTCCCAGGTTCAGCTCTGGCTGCAGGCCTTTGCCGCAGTGGCTTCCCTGCAATACCCAGCCCAGGATCATGAGTGATGCTTCCTCTTTGTAATAGGCTTCTGCCTTAATATATATGCCAAGGCTTTCATTCTATTGCCAAACATTCAAGGAACAGAAGGGGCGCATTTGGCACAGTTAGCCTCCGAGGCACTGCTGTTTGAGAATAGCTGTTTCTACACACGAAGCAAACATGGTTGTGAATATATCTAGATTTATATTAGGAAAAACACTCTGTGATTCCAGGATGGATGTATGCAAGCCTACTGATATTATCCACTCTCTTGCAAGGTTCTATGACAAATCTGTTTCTGAGTTATGGTCATCAGAGCCACATAAGGGAAAGCAAGGAAAAATGATAGTCTGTTGTATATTACCACGATGTCCCTATGTTATTCAGGGTGATTATACTGATTCTGAAGGTATATCATATTGACTACCAGCTTAAGTATTACACACCGCTGTGCCCCCTCTGTGACCTCCACAGCTATGGATTCTGCCTGCTGGCTTCACGGGCTCTGGTGTGCAGAGAAGAGTGTGATGGGGGAGATAATGAGGAAGACTTCTCAGACTTATAACATTACATTTGAGATTACACACTTGAAGTTCCCTGACATGCATCAATGGACAGTTTTGGTTAAAAAGGAAAGAATACTGCAGGCAAGGAGTCTGCTATATAGCTTATATAGATTTTGCTGATTTCTTTGTAAAATTGGGCTTTATAAAACCATATTCACATTGTTTAAAAATATATTTTTTTAAGCATTTTACAGAATATTATTCATGTTAGTCATTTCGGCGGCTGATGCAGTTTTCAACTGAAACAAGTTATAAGAACTTTCTACTTGCCCTGTGGTATCATTGGTCTGGTTTTCCCAGATACAAGTAGCTTTAAAACCATTGTAGGTATCTCCTATCTCCACTGTTAGCTCTTCCCTCCTCATATAGGACATCAGCATTATTCTTTAGATGACTGTGAATACGTATAAAGCACCAAGAACCAAGTGCCAATCACATGGCAAGTGTTCAGTAGAATAAATGCAAAAGCTAACAGATTAAAAATGAAAATCACAGCAATAGTTTTGAGGAAAAATGGTATAAATTTGACTCAGTAGCTCACACTGAAGTGATTTTAGGATTTTCCCAAGAGGAATGAGATTTTACACAGATGAATAGAAGTCAATAATTATGTTAAAATACACAAATTATCATTCATGCTTATTGTAAAAAATGTATTTGAGTATAAATTCAAATTGAACAAAATACTGCTTTCCAGAGTCATTCTTCTTAATATTTTGTTGTGCATTTCCCCCAGATTTCCCCTCTGTATAATATATATGTGTATATAATTCTCTTGTTAAATATATAACTGTGTGATATATATTCCCCTCTGTGACATATATGTTAAACATATAACATATATGTTAAAATATACATGTATACCCATTTAATTATGCTTATAAAACATGCATACTTAAATGTTTTTATAGCATGTTTTTTTTCTATTGATTCAACAAATCCCTGTACAACAATTTAAATTATTGCTATATGGGTTCCCATGGGCAGACCTTGAGCTGTGCAGGCTATAAGTTTTGCTTTTCTTGGTCCTTGTAATTCTAAGGAGGTAGACATCACTGTGCTCCTTTTATAGAGGTGAATCTGAGGGTTGCATGGAAGAACTCATCAGGGCCACACAGCTGCTGCCTGACCTGGAATTTGAATCCACTGTTCTCTGAATCATTGTGGTTTCGTGATAGACATTTCCATGAGCTAGGATAATAATTCATTGCACTTATAGTATTAAGGACAACATCTTCATAAAAAGTATATAAATTAGGCATCATGAGCTACAACGTGCATTCAACACATTTTATTTGTAGATTTTGGTATCCAGGTTCAACTTAATGGCTGAAATGTCCACAGCATGAAAATAAAAAGATCTGAGTTTGTGCTCTTTTCTGCTTCAGACCAATTGCACAACCTGACATTGGGAATTGTGCATCCATCAGTTTCCCTTCGATGGACTGTAACATAAGAGGATTGGGCCGGGAACTACTTATTCACCTGCATTTATTGAACTTGTTTGAGAAGGCAGGTCAGGTGTGGAGATAAGGAACAGAGCCAGTGTAGCCTTTCTCTTAAGCAGAGCTCCCGATAGCATAGCAAACACAGTGTCTTTGGGAGAGGGGAGAACAAGAGGGGTGAAGCCTGTCTTTGGGAGAGGGGTGAAGAAGAGGGGTGAAGCCGCTGTTGATGGAACCAGAAGGAGAGAGACGCTTTCTGCTTGCACTTTCTGTTCTGTGATGTTGAGATGACAAGCCTTGATGCAGAGGCCACTTGGACAGCTCGTCAGAGGAAATCAAACTGGCGATATAATGCTAGTTACTTGGCTTGTTATAGGAGAGGAGGTTGGGGAGCGGCCTAGAAGCCATGTGCATGTTCTCAGCTTATTGTGAGTTAAGAAACCATCTGGGCCTGGAGGACTTTTTAATAAGCCCATAGTTTCTTTTTCATTCCGTTGTGGAAGAAGCCAAGATTAAAATAAAAATTTGAACTTATTTCAGATGAAGAGTGGATATTTATGTTTTTCTTTTAGGTGACCTTGGAAAAGTCTTTAGAGAAACTGTTGGGAATAAAAATCTACCTTTCAAACTTCTTAGCAAGACACATGTAAAAGTCTTTGTTAGAGTAAGTTAAGATGTGTATAAAACATTCATTGTCAACAATCTTATTTAATTTTATTTACATTCTGCTTTATCCTACAAAGATCACATGCAACTTTGTTTTTAATGAAGAAAAAATCATAAGGCCTTCTCATTGGTGTTAGAATAAAAAATTGCATCCTTGATAACTAAATATTTCTAAATATCCATGGCTTACGGACTGCAGAGCCACATTCCTGAACTTCCCAACTATAAGCTTCAGAACACTTTGATAAAAAAAAAAAAAAAAGTAGCCAAAGCCTCATTCAAGTATTTAATTTAGAATTGAGTAAAATATATCTATCACATACAAAATGAAGAGCCAAGGGTTTTCCCACTCATTCCCAGTCTGAAGAGGCATTTGAGGGGGCAATGGGTAGAGCAGTGGCTTAGTCAGTGCTTTCTTGTGGGTGATTTTGTTTGCTGGATGCCCAAAGTCCCCAGTGGTGGCAGTGCTACAGTGACCTTCCCTCACCAGCTAATGAAGTAAACTCCAAATGGCAGTCAGGCAGTAGGACCCTGATCTCTTAGATCTAGTTTTAGGCTTCTCCCCCCCATACCCATTGTAGGGTACTGTTTTTCTGTCTGTGGGGCTAGGACAAGGTCCAGTTGGAGTGTTCTTATGTCTTTACAATTCAACAGAGTCTAGGGAAGACAGTTGTGCTATTACTTGTTCAAAACATCTGGTAGCACCACAGCCACTGGTATAGCTAGCCAGAAGTCCCAGGGGACAGAGCCAATGCTTTGGCAAAGTAAGGCAAACGGTGCATACATTATAACTGTTATATAATGCAGGAGAAAAATGACACAATTGTTAATTCAGAATTCTAATTTAGTCCTAAATACCATGGGTGTCTCTTGGGAACTGAAGTTGCACAGGTCGTGTCTCCTCAGTGAGATTGATCCCTGAGCTGTGGAGTCTGTCGCTGCACCCTGTGTGTGGTGCCTGACTCTATCACAGTGCCTTCGCAGCACTTTGTGATTGTGTGGAAAACAAAAACACTGGGCATTTGTTTTCCCACTGGCTCTTCCTCCTGGGGCTGTGGTCCTCTGGGCTCTGAATTGTGGACGCAGTGAATGTGTACCTCAGTGAGTGCCACAGCAGCAGGCGCTACAGACAGAGATGAGAGATCAGAGATGAGAGATCAAGCTTACAGCTTGCGATGATTAGTTGCTAAAACATTAATCTTGGTGCTTTACATTTTTTTTTTTTAATTTTTGACTTCTTCGTTTGGAGATTGGCTCCAAGGTTAGGCAAAGAAGAAGATAACCTGTCTGGTAGGCCACCCTCCGCCCCCCCCCCCTGGTTTTATTGCTGAGTCTGCTCCTTAATTTTCACCAGCTGGGTCATCTTTGCTCAGGGGAGACTCTCTTGGCTAAGGCTAGTCAGGACGCTGCTGTTTCTGAACAATTAAAACACAATCCATACCTCCTCTAATCAACAAACCCCAGTGATTATAATCAAAGAGCTTCCAGTATTTTAAAACCAGAATGGCTGGGAGCTGCCGGGTACCAGAAAGCCAACAAGAAATGAAGTGACTGACTGGATCCTCTGGCCCTGGCAATGAAAGGAGAGTCGAAGGAGGCACGGTGGGTGGTGACAAAGGCGAAGCATTCTTATTACCAGGCGATCCATCATTTTAAGGAGGGAAGAGCCCCAAAGAACAATGAAACTATGCAGATACCGTGCATCTGGCTGAAGAAACAAATGCGGCTGCACAATGGTGTTGTCATTGACAACATCTATTTATCGAACACAGTGCAGAGCCCTGTAGAAGGCATTACGCCAGGGCTTGAATTACACAGACACTCACATTTGCAAGTCCTCCTCTTGTAACTGGGAAAAGAGAAAAACAGCCCAGGAAAAGGGTTGTTTGCTTGTTTCCTTTCCAAGTTCATGCTGTGTGTAATTCCACAATCTACTGAAGGATTCCCAGTCCTGGACACTGTTATTGTTTTGAGAAAGGAGTGGTGGACACTGTCCTGATGAACACATTCACCGTCTTCTAGAATACAACCACACAGGAGCGGACACGGACAAAACAACACCTTCCTGATACTGAGACACGTGTTCTAAGTCTCTTTAGGTCCCTTTAACTGGAGAGCACCCTCCTGCTCTCCTCTTTCCTGTTTTGCTCCTGACCTTGACCCCACTGATGCCATTCTTATTTAGAATAACAAGCTCTCCTTCAACCTCAGGACTTGATTTCCTTCACTCCATAGGGTGGAACAGAGAGCAGAAGTAAAAAAAAAAAAAAAAGGGCCTGGATGATGCAATCTGTTTCTGTGTGTCTCAGGCTGGGAGACTTCCTACTGGTTGTGCCCCACCACCTTATGCCGTTAACCAGAGGGTGTTTTAAGGTCACTGCTTTCTCTGTGGGCACGGCGTATTCCTTCAGTGTGTGATGCTCAATTCAAGTAAGGGTGACTTGGGGCAAAGAAGTTTGGGTGTTGGTGCAGAGATGCATAGAGCAACCATATCCCAGGGAGTATCTAAGGGTTACCCTGCTCTATAAGGAGCTGCATCATGTGTCCTTTCCAACATCCTGGGCTGATACCCCAACCCCTTAGGTCTCAGAGTATGTGTGTGTGTGTGTGGGGGGTATAGGGACTTTAAAAAGGTGAGTGAATGAAGAGACTCCCCCTATCCAATACACACACACACACACACACACACACACACACACACACCCCATCTAAACAGTGCCTATGTGCATTGATGCATGTGCAGGTACAAGTATGAGCATGCTCACTGAGGACTGAAGTTGACCTTACATGTTTTCCTCCATCACGCTCTATTTTATTAAAGAAGGGCCTCTTGTTGAACCCAGGACCCGCCAGCACTTTGATCTTGGACCTCAAGCTTCTAGCACTGGGAGAAAATACATTTTTGCTTTGTAAACTGTTCAGCGTGTAGTATTTTGTTATGGCAGCCCGAGAAAACTAGTGATGCACATTGTTGTGTTTTATAAAATGGCGGTAGAAAGCGGCTGGAGGGAGCAACTAGGTGGGCCCATGTCAAGGTGTCACACTGAAAAAATCAGCCCTAGGACAGGCCTAGTATAAAAGGAAATTTATTGGGGGACGGGAAGGGGACATGGAATAGAGGTAGAGGCAGGCAAAGAAAAGTGGTGGTGGTGGGTGGGGACAGAGAAGGACAAAAGAGGGAAAAGAGAGAGGACTAGAGGAAGAGGCCAGAGGCCAGTCGAACTTGCTGGGAAGAGAGAGAGAAAGAGAGGGAGGGAGGGGGAGGGGGAGAGAGAGAGAGATCTTCTAGCTCATACCTGATAGGCAAAGACACAAGCTGTTCCTAGGTAGCTGCTGGGCAGAGCCTAGAGGAATTGCTAACGCGCATGACGAAGCATGGACAGCAAAGGACTTTGTCAGTTTTTATTAGGTCTGCCTCAATTATATAGTTTTCACTTTCTAAGAGCCCATACTGGGCTAGAAACTGTGTCAGGCCACTTCCCCGCCTTTTCTGGGTGAACTGTTAAGCTGTCTTCTGATTATTTAAGAAAATAATGAAATCTAAAGGAATTTTACAGAAAAATTTACATCATTTTATTTATTTATTTATTTATTTATTGAATTGCATTTAAAGATAGTGTTAGAGCGGGCTAGGAAGATGCCTCAGTGGTTAAGAGTACTGGTGGATATTCCCAGTACCTACCCTCCTCTGGTCTCCATGGACTCTAGGCACACACATGCTACATATGTATACACGCAGGCAAAACACTCAGACACAAAATAAATTAACATAAAAATAGATGGTATTAATCTAAGGTCTACTAGCAAGTGAATTTACCTAAATCATTAAACCAGCTAATGCCTTTAATAGTGGTTGTTACACAGGGCCACTGTAGCTTCCAGTGCATCTTTTCAGGAAAAATAATTATAATAGACTAGGAAACATTACTACAAATGAGAATTAATTCCTATAAGTTACTTGGAATGGGGGTGGGAAGCCAAATGGAAATGACAAATAATATTGACCTATGGATTTACAGCTAGGCAACAATTTGGTACCTGTCTTGTTTCTTAAAGACTTCGCACCTTTCTTTTTTCTTTTTTTTCCATATTATGTTTCAGTAATCAAACAACAAACCCCATATGCATCTGTGCTGCCCAATTACAAACTTTTTATGCATAGCAATTTGTTACCATTTCACATTATTACCCCAGCTCATTTCTCATGGAAAAAAATTAGCATCAGTTTAAAAGAATATTTCCTTAATCACCGATTCTGATTGTCAGCAGTACCATTTTGTAGATGGTTTTGAGCGGACTAACAAATCTTTTATTTTTATCGGCTGTCTCATTTTGTTCTCTTGCATATTTCACATTTATGGTCTATTCAGACATTCTCCTGTTTTGTTAAGTAGGAATCTGTGTGGTCTTTGATGTAAGACATAATTTATTTGACAAGGAAATATGAGTCTGTGCCCTGAATCCACATTTAACTGATGGATTGAGAAATTTTAAAATTGCAGTAAGATAGTCTCTTCTACAGACTGCATACCACTTGCATTTTGCTAATCTATTTGGCAGCAGATTTGCATACTCTGTGTATATATGAATATGTAGAGATTCATGCGACCATGCAACGGTAGCCATGTGCAGTTTTTCTTTTATTAGAAAAAGAACTTTGCCATGGATGGTTTCTATGGAAAGATTTTGTACACTCTATTCCTGAAATTAAAGTCAAGATATTTATTTTTCTTTATATAGATGGTTATAGCTTTAGAAAGTGACTCATAATGTCTTCAAGTGTGTGTTGCTTTCCCTTCATCTAGCAAATACAAGTCCTCTTAGCATTTCAAGATTTATATATTTTACACGTTCTCCCAAGTCCATATTCTGGTAATTGAAAACTCACTCGAAGCTCATTCCCTCTGCTCAAACTGCTTGTCAATTAACCTTTGCGAAATGAAAGTTTTAAAAAATACGACTTTCATATTTCAATCAGGTTCATTTTCAATCATCTCGAAATGTAGAAATTGAATAACACTCTGGGGCTGCAATGTTTTTTTTTTCACATATCACATATCATTTAAGATTTGAAAAGTCTTTGATGTTCAAGTGTGACTACCGTTTGTATGCAATGAAGGAGATTAAAGTGCTTGGAATTATAAAGTGCTTTGTTTATAGGTATGAACAAAACACTAAACGATTTCATGACTGTGTACCATTCCCATTGATGCTACGTCTGTAACGAAATGGGCCATAATAAGCAATGGGGAAAAAGAATAGGTCCTGCTGTGACATTTGGAATCTATAGTCGGTGAAGTAGGCAGGATGGTTTCCAACCTGAACCCTTACCTATATCGAGGACAGTAGGAGTGAAATGCAGGAAAAGGCTGACCGCTAAATGTCGAAGGGCACAGAGAAATATCAGTATTGGAAGGTAGAAGGCGGCTCATGAGCCTTGTGTCTTTGGCGAGACTATGGTTCCCATCTCCTCACACAGTAGCAACACAGAGGGGAAGAAACTCAGCATCCTATACAGACACAAGTTAGCACATGCAAACTGAGGGTCATCTTTCTTTCTTGGATGTTGATTCAAATGCCATTTCCTATTCTGGTATGGAGGAGCAAATTCCAGCACAGATGTCACAAACCCAGTATTCATTTCTGAGGGAAGACAAATCCCAGAACTTACTGTGTCTGAGAACCTCCCTGTGTAAGTGTGTATGCCATTACGTCTCTCCTCCCTCTACGATGCCAGATTCCCCTACAGACAAAGATGCCAATGTGGAATGTCCTCTTTCAAAAGCCTTAGAATATTTGAACACCATTTAGTAACAAATTTACTGCTTGGGAAACCTTCTAAACCTTGATAATATTTTTGTCTTGGGGCCAAAATGCACTTCCTTACCAAAAGGAAAGAAATAATATACAGCACACACATGTAGTTTCCCTGGCCCTTCCTTTGCATCCTCTCAGCCATCCTTGCTGGTTGGTGGAATGAAAATCCAGAAATCAGGTCTTACCTTGACTACAGGAAATCACTTTTTTGGACTATACAAAATTATATTTGACCCCAGGTGTACCTATTCATTGAGTTGACTTGGAGAAGGTTCAGTTTTTTCCATTGAGTCTTAATTGTCTCACCTGTAAGACCCATCTGCAGGATTATATGCAAGTAGAAATAAAACATCAAATAAAAGACTTATACTAAGTAGATACCAAATAAATGCTGTTTTGTTTTTGTTACTATTTTGTTTTGCAAGCAGAAGTGAAGTAAAGGTTACAGACTCTGACCCGATAGGCAGGGTTCCGAGCTCAGCTTTGGCAGCAATATGACACAGAGGACATGCCTAACCTTAGAGTGAAAATTCCTATCGGTTATGTGCAGTTTAAGTGAATTAATATCTGTATAGAATTCAGAATAGTTTCTGGCATCTGTTATTCATTACTTAACTATAAGGAACTGTCATTTCCCCAAGATCTGACCCTGATCCCAGGGGAGTAGTCATTGTTTCCAAGAACTTAAAGCAAGTAGAAGGGGGACCTCTTGGTGAAATATAGCCCATTCCTTAGTTTATTCCCCAAGCTGTGTTCTGATGGTAGCACAGTAACTTTCCTTGAGAGGAGCAAAACACACGTGAGCTATGTTTTATCTGCTATGGGCTATGAATTTGAGACATTGCTATATAGGAGAGAGAAAGTAATATCTTTCTGTCACTCAGCACCCAGTTCACAGCATTGGCTTATTTAATGAAAGATAGATTAACAGGAGAAAACCACACACATTAAATACAAGTTTTATGTGATCCAAGAGCCCTTGGGAACAAAACAAAGAAACAAGGAAACCTCTGCATTTTAAAAGCTAAATTCAACAAGGGGGACACTAGTCCTGCAGAAGTATTGGACAAAGAGGTAGGACTTCATGCAGTACACTTCAGACCAACTTCCTCTGTTTTGGGTACAGAATCTATGAAGTGAGCACCACACGAACCATTTCTGAGAGTCAGAGAATGCTTTGCATCTTGATTCAGGGGAGAAGGGCAGAGAGACGTCCTGCTCCTGCTTCTCTTTCAAATGTCAGGGTCAGTATGCTGCAGTTACATGCCCTGAGCCCCATCAGTGGCCCTTGCTGGAACCCTGAGAGGGTAATCGACTACCATTCGCACTCTTAACTCAGACAGAAATCTAGGAAATCAATGTGAGTTTAAGGAAAGCCCTAGGATGAACCTCTAAATACATTCTTCATCTATCAATCCCCCCAAAACACAAATGGACAACTTTCCAGTTACTTCAGCAGTGCAGTCAGCAACGGGAGACGTGGATGGTTCATTCCTGCCGGCTGGAACTGACGGTGACAGCCTAGAGGAAAGGCAGGTGAGACAGAAAGTCAAGATCCATTTTCTTTTCCCACAAATCAAAAAGGAGACCGTTTCAAATTGTCACAGGGAAGTATGCATTGTTTTCAGCCAACTTTTGGGGAAGGATATGTGAATCACTCAGACTCTTATCAACACACCTTAAAAGTAAAGTAACAATATTGTATAGAGAAACAGTTTGGGAATTATAACTAGTTATTCTCATCATATCGTGTCTGAGCATAATAAATATGATTAAAGCAACTGTTTTTTCCCTTGTCATTGCATCTTCTTATCCGTCACCAGTAACCTCTTATAATCTTTATCTGTTGCTATAAACAGAGGGAGTCTTAACTTCAGAAAACCAACACCCTTCCCGTTGGTTTAACTTCAGAGCTGATTTTGGCCCATGATGAATTGCTGAATGGCTGATTTCTTCACACCCCTTTTTGCTAACCTTTCTTGACAGCTCCTGGATTGCTCTACCTAGTAATTTGCTCTGTAATAATCGCTACTGTGAGATGTCTCCTTGTTCTCTTTTTCTTTACAAGGCTTCTTAACACCCTCTGTAGGTGAGAATATGCCATTACAGATACAAAGTGTTCCCCAGGGAATGGCCTCTCAGCTGCCACCAGGATTTTTCTAATGCAACTGTTAAACGTAATGAAAACAAAGAATCTGATTCTCCAAACATCCAGCTCAAATAAAAATTTAATTAAAAGTTATGAGCACATTTTATTGATTAACAATTTTAGTAATTAAAGAGTGTGGTTGGCATTTTTTTCTATTTGGATTTGTTCTTCCTTTGAGATCTCTAATTGCTGTATGGCTTTACATTTATTGATAACTCTGTTTGATGAATGCAGATGCCACCTTTTACGGCCGCCGTTGACAGAGTAATCATATTGTGAGGACCACCAGGCTTATGTAGTAACAGCTGTTGCAGTTATCCATGCTGACATCCATGGGGGAAACGTGTTTGCTGCTATCATGGGTACATGATAAATGAAAGGTGCAATAAAGCACAAGCTAACATTTTGAATATTCTTACAACTCTCGGAACTTTATTGCGTATTACAGGCACTTTGATCTCTGTCCAGTACTTAAGACTTAATTATCAGACTAATTGCATAGACTATGTTCATTTTCACTGGTAATCCTTTTGTGATTAGCTTCTGTGTTCAATAACTGACTTATCCTTTAATTAAAAGGACTATTAACCTTAAGGCTGCTGCCGTGTCTTGGGATTAACCCATCTAGAGTTAATGTTTAATAGCATTGTCAAAGCCTTTGCTGAAAGGTATATTATAAAAACGTGGAGAGGGAAACCCATGAAAGGTGTCTTACTTTTCGGACGTGCAAAAAGGCTCTGCTAAAGGTGAGGGTTTTAAAAAACTTCCTTGTAGGTTAAGTTTACTTAGGGTCTCCCTAGCTGAACAGCCTTGGAATTAACCCTTTGAACCCTGCTCTCATGTCCAGGAAAAGCATGCTTACTTAGGATAAAGCCGACTTTCCCCCTGATTTTCAAAATCATTATATGTGCAGGTTATCTGGGTGCTTAGCTGCAAGGGGTCCAGAATAGAGAATTTCTCCTTTCCTTTCCTTTCCTTTCCTTTCCTTTCCTTTCCTTTCCTTTCCTTTCCTTTCCTCTCCTCTCCTCTCCTCTCCTCTCCTCTCCTCTCCTCTCCTCTCCTTTCCTTTCCTTTTCTCTTCTTTTTTTGTCTTGGTAGCTCAAAGTGTCTTGATATGGATTGCTTTAGACAGGTTCACAGAAGTTTGAAAACAGATACCATGGCAGTAACTTTACATACGTGGCAAGCTGTGTGTCATAAGAGCAGCCGAAATTAAGTTAGCAGGTAACTGGCACAGTCACGGAAATGCAGATGGGGAAGGATTAGCACCATAGTGCAGAGAGCATGCCAAAAAGCCAGATGCAGCTGCTGGAAGCACTCTGTCTCTTCCCCACTTTGGCATCTGGGTTCTGCAATGAACATTTTCCTCAGTGTGTTCCATGTGCAGAGTCTATCACTGTCGCTGTACTGGTCACTGAGGACGGAAGAGAGATGGCTCCTCCTCTTAGTGGTTATCATCTCACCTCCCTGAGGTAGAAGCATTGATTTCTCACTGGTAGTAGTCTTCAAATGTGAAATACAGGCTACTGGGACTGAGGGAGCCATAGAAAAGCTTCTCTAATCTAAGGCTGTGGGGCCCGCAGGTGTCCCCAAAGCTATTCTGTCTCATCTCTCCAATTTCACTTTTATTAGTAGTGTGAAGGCTAGCACCACCACAATTTCCCTTCAGTTGTAGGCGTTCTTCAGGAATTTGACACTAATATGAAACATTTAACAAAAGCACTGCATTCTGGCAGAAGCAGTGTGCAGTAATGGCAGTGAGAAGCCACCCTCTTGGACTTGTGATCAACTTTTGTTTTTTGGACACACAGCACTCACTGCTAGCGGTAGTGGTGCAGCCAAGTATGGACTGTGCACTGAGGATGCTGTACTGTTCCCAGGTTTAGAATTCACTATTTCATCAAAGTGTCAGACATCAGCTCTAGAGAGAGACCAGTTCAATCTGGCTCATTGACCACAGCTGGATGAGCATGGATCAGTTACTCCCCTTTCTGAATTTTAAATCTGTCCCTTTTAAAATAGAAACAACACAAGTGTTGCCACAAACATAGGAGGTGGCACATGTGAAGGAGCAGTGAGCCCACTGGCTGACTCCAATGTGACATCATCCAAGTTTAAGTTTTGATGTCTTCAGAGATAGGATGAGAAGAGATTAGCTGGAGACCATTAGATGTTGTGAGTATGAAAACAGTTTCTTACAGTTCTGGGTTATGGATGCTCCATTGATCTTCATGGGAGTACTATGAAATAGACTATTTGACCCAGATGGACACCAAGCTTGGGGTAGGTACGTAGCTTGCTCAGGTTTGCACACTGTGAAAGGCATGCTTAAAACCCACACTCAGCTCTCCAGGCTATCTGCTGCTAGCAAGTCCACCCAAGAGCAGAAAGGCAACTGATTCAACTGGCTGGCTTCATTCCTTGAACCTTCTCTCTCTACTCGAATTTTAATCACTTATCTCCTTTTCCCCAAAGGCATTCCATGCTTTTCCTAGAGTAGTTAAAATGTGTGTATTAATTGTATCTACAATATATAGAGAATCCAGGGAAATTTTTTTCTCCTCCAAGGATGAATTTATACTTCTAAATTTAAAAAACCTACCTTGATGTCAATATATCAATCTATCTCTATCTGTCTCAAAAGAGTTTATAAAATTAATCTGTTTGGGGGAGAAAATCATAATTATGTATTTAATTTCTGTGAAAATAAGTATTAATTACATAGGCTGATTTCTATCATTCATGGCGTCCCAAAGCTCAAAATGCCTTGGAAGGAAGTAACAAGGGCATGGTACATGGCTAGTGGCAGCATTATGTACTTGTGGACTATGGGATGTTAAAACAGAGCCAGGGTGCCTAGATCTGTACCACAAAGGGGATATACAAAAAAGAGATTTCAAATTGATCACTTTCAGGAGAGATTCTACAAGCTAAGTTTCTGTGTGTATTTAATTTTTGCTTATTGTATTAAGTTTAGATAAAGATGCTTTATAAGTGTTATTTTTTTAAATAGCTGTGATTTTTGCAGTCAATAACCTACAACAAATAGTACAGGAAAGCAGATACAACCTCACCAAACAAGAGGTGCCCAAGAACAGTTGTATTTAAAAGATCTGTATTTCATGGTGGCCAAAGTTTGTGTGGGGTGGAGTAGGCTGGGGAAAATCTCTTTGCTACCTATATTTGCTTTTCTCTGCTAGTTTTGGGATAGGGTTTTGCTTTATTTTAGACTGACTGTGTAGTTCAGGTTGGTTCAAACTTGCAATTCTCCAGCCTCCCCTCTCCAGTCGTAGAATGAGTAATGCATGCCACTCACTGTGTTTGCTTACGAAGATTTTCTAATTGTTGAAATTGTCCACCTTTGAGCAGTGTGGTTGGGGAATTCCACTTACTAAGATGTTATACAGTATTTTAGAGCTCTGTGGGGCACTCATTGCTGTTCTGGGTTGTTTCTTGCCTTGGAAACAGCTCTTAATCATTCTTTAGTCAATGTGTGAGTGTGAGTGTTTGCACACGTGCACACCTGCCTGTAGAGGCCAATGGCTAATCTCTTTGATCATTGTCATGCTTAGTTTAAGACAACTTGACATAGACCTAGACATACTTAGGAATAGAAAATGTCAATTGAGGACTCAAGTTCATCAGATTGGCCTGTGGGACCATACCTGGGCAGGTGGGCCTTGGGCTGTATAAGTAAGGTAGCCATGCAAGCCAGGAAGCGTCTCCATAATCTGTGTTCCAGTTACTGAGTTCTTGCCTTGGCTTCCATCAGTGATGGACTGTGTAACCTGTAAGTTCAAACAAACCCTTTTCTACACTCAAGTTGTTTTTGCACAACAAGGGAAAAAAATTAAAGTAGGACCGCCATTCAGTTTAGTTTTTGAGACAAGATCTCTCACTGGGACCTGAACTCTGTGATTAGGCTAGACTGACAAGTAGTGAGCCCTGGGGATCTTCCAGTCTCTGCCTCCTCTAAACTGGGATTGCAAATGTCACCTCCATCCTAATTTTCTTTTATGTGGGTTCTGGAGACTGAACTCTGGTCATTAAATTTGTTTGGTGTTTGATAGACTGAGCTAGCGCCTCAGCCCCTGATCTTAATGTAACATTTTTTTCATGCCTCTGTATGGAATAGCTTGGGACTTGAGCAGGTTGGTGTAAGTGTGTCAGGACATGGTTTGTCCTTGTCTTCCCTCCTGGTGTAGGGAAGAACAAAAGTAGAAAAATGCCTTATGACTGTGGTGCTCCAAGTGTCAGGGCTTCTGGGGTTGCCGTTTCCATCTGAGTATATATTATATTTAACTTTTTTCTGTGAACCGTGTGTCTTTGGTCTTTGTGTCTCTTGGATCTGCTGTCCGGATTCTGGACCCTTGGGCAGGTACTAGGGCTGTTTAGATGACTTCTTCTAAAGATTGACAGGTGCCTCCACCTGTAAGATCCATCCTCTCTACATTGTTGCTTTTTAAAGACCAGCCAATGGCTTACAAGAGTGACTGTGTCAGGTGGACCTTTCAAGGCTGTCCCCTTTATCCTTTCTGACCCAAGGACTCTTAATAGCCAGAAACAGGATATTCTGAGCCTACTCTGATCTTTGTCCCTGACCCATGGTGCCATCTTTCCTGCAAGAAGTCCTGACGTATGGTGGGACGGCACAATATGGGAGGCTAAAGTCTTAGTGTACCAGTTGGGTGTGAGCTTGAGAGCTGGTAGTGGGTATGGTGTGACCACTTCTGTCAGGACACATGTGATAGGGATAGAGAAAGGTTTCTTTTTAAGATCATGAATCATCTGTAACTCAAAATATTTGAAAATATTTAGTTTCTACACATTTATTTTCTGTCACTTCTTCATCTAACAATTTACCATTCCAACTAATCTATAATTCTATTTTTTTTAAAAAGAATTTTTATCACATTGTAATCACTTTATTGACAGTCTATTTAAAACAGTCCATAATAAGGACTCTGTGAGTGTATAATAAATATTTTATGATCAGACTATTTATTTGCAGATGTATTGAATCAGTTGTAGCAGAAATAATCAGATAATCAGGAGAGCTCTGCTTAACTTATTTGATCTTAAGTAAAGGTTTCTTATTGTTTGCCTGTATTATGATTTTCATTGTAAGCTCATTAATTTTTGTTAGCTGGCAATGGACAGATCTGTGGGTCTAATTTACATCATTTTATTTCTTCTTTCCTCCTCTGCATTTGAATGGGATTAATGGAGCTAGGTGAACAGAAGAATTTCAAATGGTGATCTTCACTGTGGGCCTTAGGCTTCACCAGTAGTCACATAGAAGGGAGTCATTGTTAGCATTCTGTCTAAGCTCTACCCCACAGTTACCTGGCAACAGCCAGGTGTGTCTGACTCACTATAAAAGGGGTTGTTTGCCCTCTTTGCTCTCTCTTGCTCTCTTGCTTTCTCTTGCTTTTCCCTTCTCCCCTCTCTCTCCATGTGCTCATGGCTGGCCTATTCTCCTCTTCTCTTCTCTTCTCTTCTCTTCTCTTCTCTTCTCTTCTCTTCTCTTCTCTTCTCTTCTCTCCTCTCCTCTCCTCTCCTCTCCTCTCCTCTCCTCTCCTCTCCTCTCCTCCTCTCCTCTCCTCTTCTTTCTCTCTGCCTCTACTACCCTCTTAATTCCTCTCCCCATGCCCTTAGTAAACTTTATTCTATACTATACAGTAATGTGGCTGGTCCTTCAGGGGGAAGGGATGCCTCAGCATGGACCTGCTGAGGCACCTCCTTCCCTGATACCTGACTACACCTCCATAGAACATAACCCCCTCTTTATCTTTTTATAAGCACACCAGTCATAATGAGTACTGCCCAGCAGCAGTATTATATAGTTATGTCTGCTCTGATGTTAAGAAATTCCACTGCTCTGCCTTTATGCACTTGTTACCTCTGGCCTCAATTGTAATAGTTTTCTTGTGCACCAATTTCCTCAGTCTATAACTTGTTATACTTTACTCATATATTGAGGGTCCATAATTGAGATAACTATATTCATTTCCAGGATTTAAAAATCTATTAAGAAATTTGGTCACTTGATTCAAAGCTATCCTTTAAAAATTTTTATAACCTATTGCTTTAAAATAAAATATATCTGGTGATCCTACAAATGGACTTTTAGATTACTCTGTTCTTTCAATTTCTAGAATAGGAGTAAATTCCTCTGTGCTTTTAATCCATTGACTGTGCTTCAGAGAATGTGGTCTGTCTGTCTGTCTGTCTGTCTGTCTGTCTGTCTGTCTGTCTCTGTCTCTCTCTCTTTCTCTCTGTCTCTGTCTCTGTCTCTCTCTCTCTGTCTCTCTCTCTCTCTCTCTCTCTCTCTCTCTCTCTCTCTCTCTCTGTCTTCTCTCTCTCTGTCTTCTCTCTCTCTGTTCTCTCTATGTAGTCCTGGCTACCTGGAACTCACTATCCAGGTTGGCCTGAAACTCACAGATGTCCTCCTGTCTCTGCCTCTAGAGTGCTGGGATTAAGGGTTTGCACACCATGCCTGGTGGGATTAAAGGTGTGCACACCATGCCTGGTGGGATTAAAGATATGTACACCATGCCTGATGGGATTAAAGGTTTATACACCATGCCTGGTTTTATTTTCTTTATTTTAGTTCATACTTTATGCTACTGCAAAATCAAACTCCTGAGGCGTCTCTATATTTCTCCCTGGGTGTGTGTATGCTCACATGGGCACACATATGTGTCTATGAAGGCCAGCAGTCAACTGGGTGTGTGTATGCTCACATGGGCACACATGTGTGTTTATGGAGGCCAGCGGTCAACCTCAGGTATCATCTATCTTGTTTTTTGGGGTCAGGTTCTTTCACTGGCTTGGAGTTCACTAGTAGGCTAGTCCAGCAAGCCAAGAGCTCTCAGGTTCTTGGCTCTGCTTCCTCAGCACTAAGAGTACAGATGTGGCCTTCATCTCTGGCTTTTTTGCACAGGTTTTAAAGCTTGGGCTCTGGTCCTAGTACTTGTTCCGCAAATGCTTTACTAACTTAATTTCCTCCCCAGATCTTCTAGTCTTCTGAAAAACCTTAAATGGTTCTCCGTAAGTCGCTAATAGACATAGCAGATCGTAATAACATAGTACATTGACTGCTCATATAAGATTGCAAAATTATATGTAAACATAGATTTTTTGTTTTTTAAATTTTGGAGACAGAGTTTCTCTGTATAGCCCTGGCTGCTCTGGAACTCTCTCTGTAGACCACAGAGAACTCACAGAGATCTGCCTGCCTCTGCCTCCAGTGCTGGGATTAAAGGCGTGTGCTACCACAGCTGGTGAAATGTTTTATTAGAACAACTCCAACAGACCTTTCTAATTAAGAGACAGATTCTTAAACAACTAATTATTACTTAATACTAATGAAAGACAAAAGTTTTGCTTTTAGTATGAAGTGGGAAGGGATTAAAAAAAACTTCATCCTTAGCTCACGATAGTTGATGACTTCTGGGGAAGAGAGTCAGATTTTCTTAAGGGTGTGGTTCCTGATGTGGTCAGATATGCTGCAGTGAATGGCCTCACACTCAGAAGTATATGGATAGCAAATCAGAGTGGATGGGTTATTAAAAAGGGGGAATTTGTTGGATATTTTATTTACATTTCAGATGCCATCCCCTTTCCCTGTTTCCCCTCCCTAGAAAACCCCTATCCCGTGCCCCCTTTTCCGTTTTGCTTTTATACAATTTTTTTTAAATGTTAATCAAAGGCTTTATAAGTATGGTAATGCTCAATCAGAAGTGTAACCCAATACCCAACCTAGATATATAAACTATCTTTGACTGGTGGAGACACGTGAACTTCTGCCTCCATGCCAAAAAGGGGGAATTGTAGTTGGGCTAAAGACGTGGGAACAGATCAGGGAGGAATAGAGGGAAAAGTTGTGGGTGAATATGATCAAAATATTTAATTTTGTGTGAATTCAAGGAATTGATACTTTTTTTTAGTTTTGTTTTTATTTTTGTTGGTATACTTTTTAATAGATTCTGGTTTTGTTTTTATCCCAACCTATTGGTGATTTACAGAAATGTAATTATATTTACCCACTGCTAACTAGATATTTTTTCCACTGGTGTTGGTGGATTAATATTCAGTGATTTACTATTTCTAGTCTAAATTATAAAAGGCAAAAATTAGGTAACAGATTATGCTACAGAATATACTAGAGTAAATGGTTTAAACTCCTGGGCTTTTTTTTTTTTTTTTTTAAATGTTGTCTTAGGCCAAGGATGTACACATTTTGTGGTAAGTAGTGAAAACAGTAGTTTACTCAGGATAGTCACTGTAGTTTGCTTGACGGCAAAAAGAAATCCCCAGCATACATGTGGTTTCACAGGGAGGGCTTATCTGTGTTTCTAACAATCCCAGTTGTGGTTTTCAGCTTCTGGAGTTTGTTACTTTGTCTTTGTCAGTGTACCAGGAGTTTTGTGTTGAGAGGCTGACTGAAGCTGGGTAGAAGAGTTCGTTGTGAACCTTGGCTCTGTCTTAGCTATCCTGAACACCATCTTTCTCACCTTCTTGCTGAGGAGTAAGAGGGTTTATATTTTAGAGCTCTTGTAAACAGTGAAAGATGACACACTTCAGTAAAGCACTTGATATCTGGGTTGATACTTTCTTCTCTGTGCTTTTTCCTTCCGGTGGTCCAAGTTCCAGACAATTTACTGACAGGAAAGGCACAGGAACATTTTCTGCATTGGCGTCAGCGCAGGAACATTCTCTGCATCGTCGCAGGAGCATTGTCTGCATCGGCTCAGGAGCATTGTCTGCATCGGCGCAGGAGCATTGTCTGCATCAGCGCAGGAGCATTGTCTGCACCGGTGCAGGAGCACTGTCTGCATCGGCTCAGGAGCATTGTCTGCATCGGCGCAGGAGCACTGTCTGCATCGGCTCAGGAGCATTGTCTGCATCGGCGCAGGAGCATTGTCTGCATCGGCGCAGGAGCACTGTCTGCATCGGTGCAGGAGCACTGTCTGCATCGGTGCAGGAGCATTGTCTGCATTGGTGCAGGAGCATTGTCTGCATTGGTGCAGGAGCATTGTCTGCATCGGCGCAGGGCTGTGTTCTGGGTTTTCCTCTTGTAAATCTATCCCATCTACTTTCTCTACAGTCTTGTTTGACTTCATATCTGAGTCTCTTTCTTTGTCTAAAACCCATAGCCTGACAATTCATTGGATGTTTTCCTCGGATATTTCATTCTCTATAATCTTAACGTGGTAGTTCTCAACCTGTGGGTGGAGGACTCGCTGGGGTCACACACATACCAGATATGCTACATATCAGATATTTACATTATGATTCGTAACAGTAACACAATTACAGTTGTGAAGTAGCAACAAAATAATTTTATGGTTGGGGGGTCATCATTAGGAAGGTTGAGAACCACTGTTAAAAAGGATTGTTCAATTGTGTCGTTGTTCCGTATGAGCTCTGGAACCCACACTTCCAATCACTGCCCCCAAATGTCCAGTTGTGGAAGACAAAGAGGAGCAATCAAATATCCAGTGCCATACATTAGCTTTAATAAATGATTATGATGGCTCTGCTTAAATTTTGCGTATAAACCAGAATTCCAACTTAATAATTTACCACAGAAGTGGCCACTCAAGTGACTAATTTCTGTGTCCAATATCCATGTGCTGTATCTTACTAAGAAACTCAATTTGCATTCAAAAGGCTCTTGGGTGAACGGAGAGTTAAGCAAAGTCTGGGTTACGGCAAAGCCTAGAAGGAAATAATCAGAGGCAGGTTCCCTTACCAGTCTCACCCTTAACAAGGCTGACAACCTATTAAACATTTTGTAAAGGCTCCACAGACAGGGTGCTTCTGCTTGTATGACTAACCCACAGTGTTGTCTAGTTTTATGTTAACTTGACACAAACTATAGTCATTTAGGAAGAGGGAACTTCAATAGAGAAAAAGCCCTTGCTAAGCTGGTCTGTGGGGAAGCTTGTGGGGGTATTTTCTTAATTAGCCATTGCTGTGGGACGGCCCAGCACATTGTGTGTGGGGCCACCCCTGTGTAGGTGATTCTAAGAGTGTATAAGCAGTCTGAGCAAGCCGGAGAACTGAGTCACTGAGAAGCATTCCTCCACGGCCTCTGCTTCAGTTCCAGCCTTGACTTTCCTACAAGATGGACTATAAGCTGTAAGTTGAAATAAACTCTTTCCTCCCCTGAAGTGGATATTTCTAGTTTCTTTGGAAACTCAGACGTGTCACGTAATGTTTTTCTGGAAGCTGTCCTGTGAGAGGATGTTTTACTGAAACAGACCCATGAGATGATGTTTTGCTGATGCAGACATGTAGGAGGGCATGCGCTGTTTTGCTGGAGCAGATGCTTGAGAGGGCGAGTGCTATCTGGAAAGAGTATAAATGGAACCCCACAAACAGTGAGAGGACTCTCTTGCGTGGCAATGCCGTGCAGTGCTTCACTGGTCTTCGCTGGTCTTTACTTCCTAGAGAGACACTTGCCAAAGAACTTTCGTGGTATTCTGGCTGACTTGCCAATTCAGTAAAGCCTTGCGGTTTCTGCTGGATCGAGTTGATGTTACTGATTTGTGTTTGATATTTGCTATTGAACTGGATTGCTAGTATCTTGACAATGAAGAGTGGAATTGTCTCAAAGAACTACTTCTAAACAAAGAATTACTTCTAAACAGGTCCACAAACTTGTGGGTTAGAAGGGAGATTGGGTTGGACCTGGGAGGGGTCGGGAGTGAGTGTGGTGGGGTACATTACCTGAAATCCCCAGATAATTAATAAAAATATGTTTAAAGACAAAAGAAAAGTAAAAACAAAAGCAAGCCCTTCCTCCTGCTTCCCTCCCCCACTGGTAGCTTTAGTAGAGTTCTGTCACAGAGAACTCTTTTTCTGATAATTGTCACCTGCTTTCTTTGTTTTCTGGAAATTAAGTCTTTAAAGTTCTAAGTGATTTCCTTTCCTTTGAACTCAGTGAAGATTGTTTTACTTTGCTCTTCTTATTTGACTTGGGGAAACATGAAGCCGTGATCATCTGTTTTGGAAAAACTCTGGTTTCTGTCGCGGGGAAGTAGAAGGGAGCAGTGCTTGTCAAGGTGTGGGTCGTTGGGTCAGACTGTGTTGTGTATAATCCGCATTTATCAAGGATGGATGGCCTGAATATTTTTTCTTTTGGAAAGCTAGGCACACACCCTGGATGACCCCAGAGGCTTCTACAACGCTGCCCTTTCTTGTCCCATTTCAGCCTCCCTGGATGAGTTCACATTTCCTGGTTGGTTTAAATATTTTATTTTATTTTGTAGGTTATGGAGATATAACTCTGATCCTAGTGTTTGTGTGAAGATATTTTATTTTACTAAATATATTTTTTATTAGGTTAGTATTTTATGTGTATAGGTGTTTTGTCTGCATGTGTGTCTGTGCACTAGGTGTGTGAAGTACACATGGAGGTCAGAAGAAGGAGTTGGGTCCCCTGGGTTACAGACAGTTGTGAGCTGCCGTGTGGGTGTTAGGAATTGAACCTAGATCCTCTGGAAGAGCATCTATTATTCTTAACTGTTGAGCCATCTCTTCAGCTCCATATTTTTATCATCATCATCATCATCATCATCATCATCATCTCATTATTGTTGTTGTTGTTATTATTATTACTACTATTTGAGATAGGTCTCACTATGTAGTTTGATCCAAAACTTACAGAGATCCACCTGCCTCTTCCTCCTGAGTGCTGAGATTAAATGCATGTGACACTACACCTGGCTCCTGCAGGGCTTTTAAATATAATACTTTTAGTTTCTACTGTTTGAACTGGTAGCCATTTATACCAATCTGAAAGGTCTCACTCACTACTAATTCTTCCAATACTAGCTGTGCACTATCTGCTTCCAGGGCTGTATCCCAGTCCCCGTCTCTCTCCTTCTGAACTCTAAGCCCAAATACATGATTACTTTCTAGATCTTTCTATCTAAAGCTACAGGGGCATCTTGACTTTAGTGCCTTTATATTTACCTGTCTCCCACTTCCCCAACTGTCTCCAAACTGTAACTATGGCTACCTAAGTTAGGCATGTTGAATGGCTTTTGATTTTTTCCTCCCTTTCTATTATCTCCTTTTAACTCTTCCCCAGTTAGAGACTGATTGCCACAATGCTTAATACAGCCAAGTTGCTACCAAGTCATTTCAAGTCTTCATCATTCAGGTCTGACAAGATTCCAGAGAGAGCGAGCAATCAAATCTTCTCTCCTCTCCTCTCCTCTCCTCTCCCCTCCCCTCTCCTCTCCTCCCCTCTCCTTTCTCCCCTTCCCTTCACTTCTCTCCTTTCCTCTACTCTCTTTCTTCCTTCTCTTCCTCCTCCTCTTTCTTCTCTTTCTCTGTCTTCTTCGTCTTCTATAGGCTTAGATTTTTAAAAATATTTTTGACCTCCCTTCTAGCCTACACAGCCACTAAAGGTACTGGAAAGGGAAGGTTAATAGGGCAAAGTGGGTTGTGAACCTGTTTAGAAATAGTTCTTTGGGGGTGCTTTTAACTTTTATTGTCAGGATATCAGCAGTTCAGTTCACACGAATCAGCAGTGGTAGCTTGATCCACTAACAAACACCATTCACAAGTCAGCAATGGCAGTTTGATCCAGAAGAAACTGTGAGGCTCTGGCAATTTGCCAGAATTCAAGGAAGCATCAAGAAGCTGCTGTAGTATCACGAGAAGTTTGTTGGTGTGTTTCTCTCTACAAAGTCACAACTAACAATGATCACTGATGATGACAAGGTGAGCCAATGTTACAGTGTCCTCAGAAAAGGCCAGCATCAGAAAAACCCAATGAAGACCAGCAAAGAGTGGCAAGGTGAACCAATGCCACAGTACTGTCCACTGTCTATTGGGTTATTACCAAACATCACGTGTTCTCTCAAGCTTTCACTCTAGCAAACATCACATGCCTCTTTTCCAGAAAAATACCATATGTCCGCTCTCAGCAAAACATTTTCCCACATATATATATATATATATGCCTCAACAAAACATCCTCTCATAAGATGGTTTCCAGAAAAACATATGACACAACTGAGTGTCTCCCTCTCCCTCTTCTTCTTCCTCTCCCTCTCCCTCTCCCTCTCCCTCTCCCTCTCCCTCTCCCTCTCCCTCTCCCTCTCCCTCTCCCTCTCCCT
>JANHMN010000002.1:143569570-143587115 GCA_030674055.1 Rhabdomys pumilio
TCCCTCTCCCTCTCCCTCTCCCTCTCCCTCTCCCTCTCCCTCTCCCTTTCCCTCTCTCTGTTCTTCTTCCCCTTCTTCTTTTTCCTCTTCCTCTTCTTCCTCATGTGGCACATATATGTGTGTATATGTTTCAGTTGTATATTTAGGTATGTGTATGCATGTCTGTGTGTATAAGCTAAAATTTGACAACATGTGTCTTCCATCTTATTTTTTGAGACAAAATTTCTCATTGAACATGAAGTTCAGTAATTTGCTAGGCTACCTGGGAAATAAGGCCCATGGCTACCCCCACCTTGCCTCAAAGAATTGTAATTACATGTACCTGCAGCCGTGATCAGCTTTTTATGTGGGTGCTGAGGACCTGAACCAAGGTCCTCATGCTTGCACAGAGCAAGCACTTTACCCACTAAGCCATGTTTCCAGTGCTGTGCATGGTATGTATTATTTTAATCACTGATGTATTATCAATATTATGACTATGTTATTTACTCATATTGCTTTCAGAACCTAAATCAACCATTTTCTCGTGGGATTTTGAACCATGATGACTAGAACAGATCCTAAGAAGGGCTCTTCACTAAGCCTCTTGACTAAATCTTGATCATCTAACTTTGGAGCCCAGTGCAAACATAAAGACTGGCATAATAAAGTGTCTCCAGAGTTGTCTATTAGGCATAGAGGCAGAAACTCCATTTCTTTCCTCTGAATATTTTATCAGCATGGGTGAAGGGTGAGGAGGTTATTTCTACTCACTGTATTTCATATACCAAAACAAGCTGTGAAGTATCTAAAAGACCACAATTCCCATAGAGAAGGAAGGAAGGGTATGCATGGAAACCAACGATGCACAAAGTAGATTGGCACCTGTATACTCCAGTGGGTGAGAAACCAGGGTTTGAGACTGAGCAATCTTCTTGCTTTCATCTTACCGTGCTCTTAAGAGACACGTTGATGGTGAGGTTCTGAGTCGTGGTTCTAAGATTCAAACTCCTCATCTTCTCTAGCTGTTTCCCCTACTACTATTGATACTTTGGTATTCTGTACAATTTAAGGAAATGCTTTCCTAACAGCCTAGAACCTTGCCAAACCATCAGAAGTTTTAGGCTAGAGCAGAGAAAGGGATTGGTGTTTATTAGTAGACAAAAGCCAGCCACGTCAAGGGCAGACAGAGTAAGGCATTGTGGTGCTGACAAACTCTGCCTTAGACTGATCTCCCAAGAAGGTCTTAACTCCAAGTGAGGGGATGAGCACCTTGACTCCCAAGCTCACAGGAATGAGCTGCAAAATGAAGCCATTTAGAGATACATTATCCGTTATTATCTCAGATTTCCTGATGAATCCGAGAAGTTGAGCGGAAGCATTAAAACCGTCATGGCCATTTCTCGTCTGCCACCTTTTATTATTTCTTATGGTTTAGCGCAACAATCTGGGTAGGAGGTTGCTAATGTATCTGTTCTATTGTGCCCTATGTGAACGCTGTGGGCTTACAGATTTCCTCATACCCTTAAAATCAGATGATAAATACTACATTTGAGACCTGTCTTTATTTAGTAGTTTGTTTGTTTATAACCTGGCAGCATGTTCACATAAGGGTCCTACAATGTGGAAAAACTGCTGTATTGCATTTTGAACGCATGGTATTGATTGCCAGAGAATCAGTTAAATTGCAGTGTGAATAATGATTGGCACTGGCCTTAACCCTTTTGGCTAAAATTGCTTATTTGTCATCCAGGCTCACGGAAGAGATAAACAATCGCTTGCTGATGATCTAACGGATCAGCTGTGAGCATCATTTGGCATGTCAGACGAGAGCTAATTTAATGAGCTGCAGTTCCTGCCAATTACCTGAGAACAAATCCCTCTGCAAGCTATTCTGTACATCATCAGAATGTTTAACCAAATTCTCACTCGTGGCAGGTAAGATGATTGGGTGTTTGATTAGCCAGCATGCTGTCGATATCACCTGGCATGCATTTGTCCCATCCACTTATCCAATCACCTTCATTCTTTAACAATGACAAATTATAATATGTAGTCATCCATTTCTTTATTTTAAATTACTCTGCTCAGTATGTATACAAGCTGTAATAGCAAAACATCCCCATGTGTGGGCTTGCTGAATGGCAGATGACGTTATTTGTGTACTGTGTGATTTTATTATTTGGCAATAATAATGACAATCTTAGCTTTATTCACATACCTTTTGGATACAATGAGAGCAAGCAGTGTTCATGACCCCATGGATAAAGAAGGTATGGCCCTGTAAGAAGGAGTGAGGAATATTTGGGAAAGGTTTTGTGAGCTAGTGTTGGTGTGGCAGGGAACAATCAGAGGATAGATGTGAAGTCGGGGGAAGTACCAAGAATGGAAGATACTGAGGTTAGCATAACAGCCATGGGAAATAGATGCCAGGCTCCCCCGGCTGAGGAGCTTCCCACAACTTTGACTTGGCCACCTTTCCTTTCCTTCTTTATGGATTTTGATCATATCTCCCCAGCACCTCCCTCTCTCCCCCCTCTTTCTCTATCTCACATAATACGTTTATTAGCCTGGGTACTTTGCTAATCCTATAGTTTTTTGGGAGTTTTAAAGGAGTTTCATTACATCAGCATTATTAATTAAACCCTTTGTCATTGACTACTAACTCAGTGTTTAGGCTCTCTTAACTCTCTGGAAGCCTGCTGGTGGGCTGGGGGTTTGAATCCTTTCATGGTGTCTTGGCTTTTCTGGGGATCTATCTGATCCTACCTAGGGGGAGGGTTCTGATAACTCTCATGAGCATACAAAGCCTATTTTATCAATTTGAGGACTCCAAAGGATTTTTAGAAGCTTTATGCTAGGAGCTGAGGACAAAGCCCAAATGTCTATTTCTCAATACAGTAGGAATCCACTATTTATTTGTGACATTCATGTCTCATTGCTAGTTTATTATTCCAAGGCATTAAGCAGAATGTTTTAGACCCTGCGGCCCTTTGTGGGTGTTCTGTCCAGACTTGGAGCCATCTCTTTGCAGATTTACAGAAAGCCACACATGGTGTCTCCTCCAGCCCTATATGCTGGGTTTCCTTCTCAGCAGAAGTCTTGAGTGTTCCACAGAGAGCTAAGACCATGCTGCTGACTTCCATACAGTAGTTAGAGACTGAGGTTTTCACTCTATGCCCCTTTGCTCTCAAAGTAAACTAAAGTTTCCACATCACACAACTCTGGTGATTCCCATGTGTTTCTGGTTCCATGTTAAATGCCTGGACACTGTTAGGTCCTCCAGAATCTCATCTTTCCTGTATGTGGCCTGCAGAGTTGCCCCTGATTTTTTCTAGGTTGTAGTGTGTATGTGTGTGTGTGTGTGTGTGTGTGTGTGTGTGTGTCTTTAAATTTGTTCACGTTTTAATTTAAAATGTTTTTTTTTTTTTTTTTGGTTTTTCGAGACAGGGTTTCTCTGTGTAGCCCTGGCTGTCCTGGAACTTACTCTGTAGACCAGGCTGGCCTCGAACTCAGAAATCCGCCTGCCTCTGCCTCCCAAGTGCTGGGATTAAAGGCGTGCGCCACCACCGTCCGGCTAAAATGTTTTTCATAAATATATATTTTTAAACTTTTTATTGGTTATTTTATTTATGTACATTTCAAATGTTATCTCCCTTCCCAGTTTTTCCTTTGCAACCCCCTATTCTTCCCCCTCCTCCTGCTTCAATGAGGGTGCTCCCCCACCCACCTACTCTCACCTCACCACCCTAGCATTCCCTTATGTTAGGTGTGTGTCCATATGCTATGTACTTGTGTAAGAACAGAGGAAAACCTGGTGGAGCTGGTTTTCTCTTCACACTATGTTGGTTCCCTAGGCAGACTTTTTAGCAGGCTTGGTGACAAATGCCCTAACCCACTCAACCACCTTGGTAGTTTTTCTTTTATGTTTTAAACTCTGACTGGGCACCTACAGTAACACCTTGCCCAAATACTCAATCAATACTTTTGCATTAAAGCTAAACATATCTATAATGATATTAGCATGCTTAATAGTTTTAATTAGTATCCACCATTAAAGAAAAGGTTGTCTCAGGGGAAGGAATGGAGACTCATTTGCATGTGTAGAGTGCCATACATCAAGAAAGAAGGCTCTCTAATGAACATACGATGCTGACCAGGATTGGGCAAGGTGCTTCTTACACACGGAGCAGGGCCCTTTCCCTCTGCTGCCTAATGTGTACCTCAAACTGTTCAATTCAGCCTAATTGTTTTTTTAGCAAACCCCAATTATGGGCTGCTCAGGTTAACAAACCACAGGACTAAGTGTCCTTGGCATACAGAGAGGGATAAAATATCAACTCTGGCCTTGAAAAAGTTAGTTTAATGGATTCTCGTATTCTTATGTGTGTCACCTTAGGCAAACCACACAACCTCCATGCCTCAGTTTCTCTACTTCTAAGATTGGCATGGTTATATTAATTATGTGGAGTTTTGCCATGGTGGTTGGAAATCATTTAATAACTATAACTACCTCAAACCGTGGTCATGGAAAGCACTTAACAACTGTTATCTGTGCACTGAGCAGAGAGCAGAGTGGCTGTGGTCTGGGTGCCGTCTAACCCTCCCAAGCCTATGCCAGCTCCGGTTCCCCTCCTGTTCATGGATAGTGCTTAAAGTGACTGATGCTTGCTGGAGGACCCCGTGTGTGCTGTCTGAGGTGGACTTGGAGGAGATGCGAAATCTCAAGGTACCCCTTTGTCTCTGTATGTTTCGCTTTTAGTGGGGCTCACTGGGGTTCCGAGTCACAGGGGTTCATTGAAATCAGTATATCCATGGTGGAGAATGGGCACTGTGTTATAGTTTGACAGGTGACCTGGGGTGCTCTCCCATATCAGGGTGACTGTTGGCCACCAGTACTACACCGCATATTTCCAAAAGTGAGAGGAAAGGATTTTTGAATGCTGTCATCATAAAGTGAAAGATAAATGTTCGTGTAGATATATTTAACTCAATTTATACTTGTATTGAATCCATGTGGCATATTTAACTCATCTGTATGTGTATTGAAAAACCTCGTAGTATGCCATTAATATGAATAATAATTGTTTTGTATATTTAGTAATATAATTTAAATTAACATTTAAAAATGACTGTATCTATAGGTGATGTCCCTGCTTTATTTTCCTGTGTTGTTCTCAAGTCAAAGTTTTCAAAACTCGGAGGTGGTTGTTAGTACACCCATCCTGAGGAACTGTGTTTAGAAATACTCCTTTGGATTTCCTCCTCTACCAACTTCTTTAATGTTCTTTATTCTCAGTAACCGCAGCTGTGGTCCACTTATGGATTAAATTGCCTTTGGATAAGGCTTTCTAGTAAATTACCAATTACACTCTCCCTGGGAGGATCCAAGTCAAGCCTTGATTTTTATTGAGGTCAGCTCCATTGTTTTTAGAAGAGATCAATTATTGTTATCTCAAGCCCAAACTCAACCCCAAACCCTACAGCTACCAATTACAGGTAAATCTGGCACTGGCAAGCAGACAACGTCTCGAAATGATTGGATTACGTTTCCTGAGTATAATGTCTTTCCACATTGTTCCCGGCACAAGAAGGGCACACCCCTCCCTGCTTTCTCTGCAGGACCACATCCAGGATGCGCTTAGCACCAAATTTCCAAAATGGGTATCCTTTCCATTCCTGTTGAGAGGCCATAGTTCGTAAATATTGTGAGAAGTACAGAATGAAAAGGTTAAACCGGTACATTCTGGCTGGATAAAGATTAATTAGATGATTTGAGAGGACTATTATGCGTGTGCTAAATTTACTGACCTTTCTCCTCCCGGTATAGCATGAAGCTCTGTGCTTGGGTCTCATTATCCTTAAATGTTTTCTTTTCTCTGTATCATCACCTCATTCATTTTATTTGGTCGTTTTAAAATGCACTAATTTGGAGCAGTAGGCTTCATTGATTCCTGAGAATAGAACATTCAGTAGGCACAGGGATGCTGGCCTTAGGAACGTTCTTTACGACCACTGGGGCTTTGTTGGCACTGAGATGTGGCTCCTGGTTAGGTTGGCCAGGGTCCCAACAGACATCCTCCCACTTCTCTGCAGGCAGCAGGCATGTTGAAAGGCCCTGCAAACAAGTTTTAAAACCAGGCTTACGTACTGGCTTGTCAGTTCTTGGCTCTTTAGGATCCGTGACTTTCTCTGTTGACTGAAATTGGTAATTCCTAGGGGTTCTGGGAGTGCCCAGCTCTGCTTTGACTGCATATCCAACCATTTGTAAGGGCAGGTCAAGTAGAAGTGGAGAAGCTCGGCAGCCATGAAGACCCTCAGGCTCCCAAGGTGACAATTAAGAACAATGAAGAGATCCTGGGGTCAGGGTAGCAAGTAGTTTGACTAGATCATTCGGTTAGTGAATGAGGCTGTGTGCATGAGAAACTGACATGGAAGGAGGAAGCTTTGCTTGTGCGGTTTCTGCGTGCTCTTCTGCTGGAGTTGTGGGGGCTGAGATGGGGAGAAGACATTGCTGGGGTCCGAGAGAGGACAAAGTCCAGTGGAGCCGGTTCCTTGTTCTATGTCTGTCTGCTTGCTCCTCAGTCCTTCTGATTATCCACCAGATAACTGAGTGATCTTCGAAGCAAACTGTGAACTTCAAGGCTGCCCCGTCCAGCAGGGCAGTAAACAGGAGTCCAGGGAGATCACCTGAAAGAGAGAATGGTGGAACACAGGAGAACGCAAAGAACCACGGCTTGTCTATAGGCTGATCAAACTGTAATTTTTACTTTTTCACACAGGGGTTATAAACACAAAAAGGCAGAATGTGAAGAAGGGGATGATGCAGGAGCGTAGGTGTTCAGGGGGTGTACAGATATCTTCCAGAACAGGGTATCGGCTGGGTGAAGTTTCAGGGGACAGGTCACTATGACTCTACCTATCATTCACTTGTCCTTATCTAAGTTGGTATTATCCACCGAGGCTACCCATCTACAAGGTCTATGACTATCTACAAGATCTATGACTATTTGTTCTCATCCAGGCTGCTAAATTTTTGCCAAAGCTGCCTGTTTACAGTATCTTATAGCCATCTGTTTCAGTGTTTTTCCACAGAAACCCAAGACTTTGTGTTAGCAAGCTGACTTAGGCCTATTGCTGATTTTAGGCCTTCAGTGTATAAGCAAGGCTGCCCCTGATACCAGGAAATGGTTCTTCTGACCATTGGGCACCATTCTTCCCTTTGGCTCTGTCTGAAATTCAGGCATATGAAAAGGATGAGGAGCCTGCTGTGGATGGTGGTGGTGCACACCTTTAAAACAGCACTCTGGAGGCGGAGGCAGGTGGATCTCTGTGGGTTTGAGGCCAGCCTGGTCTACAGAGTGAGTTCCAGGACAGCCAGGGCTGTCTGAAAAAAATATAGCCTGTCTTGAAAAAAATTCTCAAGGGAACAGTTTCCACACAACTTCCCAGGGGTGTGTTGAATTAGGGGAGGTGATGTAGGTTGGCAGAGTTGGCCTCTGGATACTCACCTAAGCCCTCAGCGTGTACAGATGTGTCTCAATCACTGACTGCATACTCGTCTTGACTGGGCCGACTGTTCTGCATTGCCAAAATTTTCATCACCCCTTGCTCACAAGACAAAGTTGAAGGTGAGAGGCAAGTCTCAGCCTTCTTAGCCCTAGATGATCTCAGACCAGACTGAGAAAAATGGAGTTTCTCGAGCATTGACATTTCATTCTCTTGTTATATAGCAGCTATAAAAAAGTCACTAGCATTTTCCTGTCCTTCTTAAGGATACACACTGGCAATAGCAGAAATGAGGGTCTCCATGTCATGCCTAATTTGGTAGCTTACCTGGTGAAAGTAGCTGTGAGGTACTCAGAGCAATAGGGTGCCCTTTGGCTTCATCATCCAAGCAGAAGTCCCTGAGGAGGGGATGGAAGTAGAGAAATGCTCTAGGGGAAGGAAGTCCCTGTCTGGAAGAAACCCATGAGAGTGATATCTAAAGGCTGTTTCCCAGCTTGCCTCTGTAATACAGAGCTGAGTGTGGGACGAAATGATGGCTGTTAATATTTGAGTGTCATGAAGCTGGATGCTCCACACATCAGGGCAGGCCATGAGTCAGTTGCTCAGGCCTTTACTGACACGGGCTTTCTTAAAGTTGGAAATGAATGCTTTTCCTTGTGCAACGGTCTGTTCTCTCTCTCTCTCTCTCTCTCTCTCTCTCTCTCTCTCTCTCCCTTCCTTCCTTTTTAAATGTGGCATATTACAGTTCTGAAAATATTACTGATGCAGATTTTATTCCCAGACCATTGAGTCAATTTAGATATGTCACGCTCATAAAAGCTCATGTTTATTGAAGAGGGTTATTAAATTTACTGTAAGATTTCATAAAGACCCTTTTAGGTGAAAAATGCAGGTAAAATGGTTTGAGTGGATGCGTTATAAACCTTTTACGAGCAGGAAAAAAATTCTAAATGCAAATGTCTTACATAGGAAGTAAAAGCAATTTGTTTTTCTCATTAGGTGCCAGACAGTCGGCTAACATGAGGATGACAGATTTTGAGATCTATGAAATCAGAGCCAGTCTCTTAAGTGAGGGCTGCTCCCTGCTTATATCCTCCTATCAAAATGAACATTTGTACCAAGGTTAGATTCAGGCACATAAATGCCTGTGAGATTTGGGTTAGGGTTCTCTTTGAACTCGTAATATATTGTTGAGATCTCAATACATTTAGTTTAACACACACACACACACACACACACACACACACACGCACACAGTGTTACAGAATGCAGTCCATAATTAAAGATATTCATCACTACGTTCATTTAAACTGGTACAATAAGAGGAGCTCACACTGTTTCTCTTCATTACTATGCAAGACCAGAGATTATATTTCTTGATTTGGAATGATGCCAGAGAGTCATTTCAATATTTGAACTTTATGTATCATTATTAATCATGACGATCATGCACCTTCCAATATCCATGCTACTCCATAACACTTTTTTATTAGCTGTTTCTCCTCACAGTTGAATCAGGTCAAGGAAGTGACTTACTACTCTCCTGCAGGTGAAAAAACTCAGCGTCAATGGCTTCTTCTCTCTCACTGCAGATTATTGACACAGTTTTCACAAAAAATCCACAGTATCATGTTTTTATACTTTGACATTGAAGCTTTATCACAAGCTCTCTTCAGAATTTTATAAAGATACTTTTTCCTGTTAGTGGATTTAGATAGAGTTTGGAGACTAAGAAATACCATCAAGGAACAAAACATTGGCTTGACAGGTCATGAATGAATACTGAATAAGGAGATATGCTTTAGAGATTTAATTTGTGGAACCCTCACATGAACACTTTGTGTAAGGACAACGTGTTTTGAGTAAGCAATGGCAATTAGGACAGAACACTGGCTAGTGGGTAAGTTGGATGTATTATGTGTTTCAGAGGAAAGTGATAAATTACTGCAGGATGAAAGCAGCATATGTCTCCAACAGCTTTGCAGAAAAGGTGGATGCTCTAAACAAAAGAACAGACCGAGAAAATAGTCAAGACTTATCTCCTATCTGTTGACAGCAACAGATTTCTTTCCTTAGCCTATTAATGATGGCATATAATAACCTCAGCTAAAAGTATAAAGCATATGTACTATAATTAACTCATCTACAAGCCCCAAAGTGTAGAGGGCCGTAATCGCTGTGGGCACAGGGTCTTAGGGCACGCCCACTTCCCGGCGTCATGCCATTGAACTGCGCATGTGTATCGCAAAGGAATCTGGGAATTTGAGTAAACAGCTAACCACGAATGACCACGCCCACGGGCCATAAAACGAGACGCGCCATGCGGCTCGGTCTCTTGGCGGGTAACCCTCTCTGTGTTTCTGTCCTTCCTCTATCTTACTCCTTCTGTCTCACCCACTCAGGTTAAAAGAATAAAATCACCACGAAAGGATTCCCCACGTGTTCGTGTGAGTTCCTGCGGGCAGGGATACCTCGCGCGGTACACCAAAGGGCCAGGACCATCAACTTTAATATTATCGAGACAGATTGCAGACTAGAAACCTAGCTGCTCCTTGTGTGGGAGATTTCACAGTGGTATTACCACATAGCTGGTGCCACGGCAAGAAAATGGTGTCATCCCACCACTTAGTCTGCACCCACCAGTGTCTTAGTTTTACTCTGATGTTGCTCTTGGGATGCTTGGATAAGGTATCTTTTTGTTACAGGGGACTTTATAATTTAGGTGGCTTAAGTATAATGCAAACCAGTTTTTACTCAAAAGCATAAAATATTCTAAATGTTCATTCTTGCCAGAATTGTTTGGCAGCTGGATATGGTGGGGCATGCCTGTAACTACAGCTACTAGGAGCTTAAGGCAGGAGGTTTCCAAGGCTGATGTCAGTCTGGGAAAACTTAACAAGCCCATCTCACAAGAGAACAAGAATGGTAGGGGTTGTAGTTCAGTGGTAGCTTGTTGGTCTGGCATGTGTGAGTCCTGGGTCTGAGCCCTAGACGGAATGAACAAACTCGCGGAGTTACATCACTGTTAAAAGAGAGGTGATCTTCAGGAGTTACTCGAATTTCTGTCTACTCAGAGTGCTCTTTGATAACTGCTTTTTTCCTGTAAATGCCAGGCAAATGGGTGCCTCTCCTGTGATAAAAGGTGGGCAGGGTGGATAATGGTCTTTGGTTTTAACCCTTCTATTAGATCATTTCTCCAAGGCCTAGCTTTTCAAAGTTCTTAGATTTTGAATAATTTAGTGAAACAAGGCAAACTCATTTTGTCTATTGTTTTAAAGCTATCCTAGGCGATGCTTAATAAAACTATGTCTACACAATGAATATGTTTAACTCGACTCTATTTGAAGGCGAGGTTACCCTTTCTCTGTTTTATTTAAATCACCTACCCGAGTCAAAGTGTGTGTGTGTGTGTGTGGAAGGAGTCAGGACCAGCAATACAGCTCTGTTACACCTGAAGATATTGCATGACCAGGTCATCTGGGTGAGGAGAAATACTATGTAATAGTGACTGATGAATCTGGGCACTCATTCAACAGTTACTCGTGGAACACGTACTGTGTCAAAGATATAGAGCTGATCTGCTGAGACCCTTGAGGAGCCGTCTCATGAATGTTCAAAGTCTTCTGCCCTCTCACTTATGAAGAATATTGACCTGACTTTGGAATGCCTTGGACCCAAAATCCTATTGAGGAATCCCATTCGGATGATGCTGGCAGCTGTGAAACAGGGGGAGGGGCAGGGGTCACCATAAACCAGGCTAACAGCCCTGTTTATCATGCTCAGTAAAGTGTTGGGTCAAACACTGTGTTTAGGCTTGTGTGACAGCATACTCTACTTGTCTCCGTCACCACATCATCTGCTCTGCCAGTAATACCTTTCCAATGGCTGAGCAGATTATTCACCACAGGTACGATTAGAATGTTTTCAGGAATCTCTAATGCCCGTGTATCTTATGAATGGCTTCCTCAGGCAGATATGGATTCTCATACAGATGCATTTGGAGAAGATTGTTTAGAAAGCAGACAAATGAAGTAGGTACCACAACCTTTGTTTGACCAATTGTTTAACCTCAGAAAAAGATAGAAAGAGAAACAGGACTGCCCTTCTGTCTCTGTCTCTCCCTTTCTCTCTCTCTCTCCCACACAAAACAGACAGAAAATGAATGTGAAACCAAGCTCTTTGAATAGAATGCCTTGAAAAACCTATTCACAGACCAAATTGATGCCACACAGTTGGAGGGCATCCTCAGTCTCTTGTAAAGACTTGAATCATTCCTCAAACTTGGAGTTGCTTCTAACCGAGGGATAAAGTCCAATCTCCTGGCCCCAATATTTGCATAGTAGTAAATGATATCACAAAATCAACTGAATATTCCCCTCAAACTTTGTATCCAAAGATACAACACACAGGGAGGGCTCTTTGCCTCCGTAGTCACAGTATTGTACTAACTGAGTGAAAAATAACAATAGCAAACATACAGTAATATATATTATGTGCTGATTATTGTCCAAAGGAGTTCATATATTCACTCATTCCCTTCAGTTAACTGGGAAGTAAGGACTCTTGCTAGCTCCACCTCACAGATGAGGTAACTGACTGGTCTACAGAGTGGCTTGGTGTTGTCAAAGATCACATAGCTAGCAAGAAATGTTTTATGGACCTACACAGTCTGCTCTCAGGTTTGCACCTTAACTACTAGACTGTCACACTTCTTATAAGAGCATCAGATTGCTTCATGCTTATGTATCAATTTGCTGCTGGTGGGAGGACAGCTTCATGCACTGCGGCTTTGGGGCAAGAGCCAGGCTTCCAGTTTCTCCTCCCACTTTCCTGGGAGAGGTGTACCTGTATCCTCCGTGGCTTGTATATTTTCCTAGAGATATTCTATAGAGTATATAGGGATATTTTATGCAGTACATAGAAGCTTATACTTCAAATCACTTTTTGAAAAAAAATGCTGACTTTTCTAGACAGTTTTGAACATAAGTCTACTCAAACCAGTGGCACCAAATGCATCTTGAAAAACCAAGGAACTCAGACATGCAGATGTATCATCATATTTAGCAAGGTGTGTTGGCTAAGACAAGCCCATGCTGTCCTCAGCTATCGGAAGCACAACCAAGAGGGTTATAAATATGACCTGTTTAGTCTGCTGGGGCCCTGGTGGACACAGTGGTCAGAGCCCTTGGTCGGCTGCTACTTGCAGCACTATTAAATAGCACCAGCAGAATCTGCTTTGAAGACTGTCCCCAAAGCACTCACACAAGTCTGGTGGGGTCTCCGAATCCCTGGTAAGAAGGGCACACATCTACATGCATGAAACAGTAGAGAAAAAAAAGGGATTTTAAAGTCAACTGTTCATAGGGTGAGGTGAGGAGTCCAATCTTATTGATTTAGCAAACACACTTTTAGAAGTTATCCAGAGATTTAGCTATGTGGCTATTCATGACAACCATTTCAGAACTAATCTAAATAAACCACAAGAGAGGTCTGGTTAAATAAATTACATTAATTCAATGTAGTTTCATATAGATATTAGGGAGATATAGAATATTAAATCATAAAGAATGTTGCTTATTATAAATGGGTAAATGAAAGAACTGAACACAGAAAAATACAGGCAGGGAAAAAAAAGCCTTGTGCATTTTATATGGAGAAGAGAGATCCTGGGTAGGAAGTAACAGAGTGATTTCCAACAAAGGTTCATACTTATTTCAAGGTGGAAGTGGGAAAATTTAAACAACTGTTGGAAGCTTTTTGCTGCTTATTTAATATGTAAACAATTAACAATGAGTGTATTTTATCTGCATCGAAAATAAAACAAAGTGTCGTGTCCTGTCCACCCCCCTCCTCCCTGCCAGCCTGAGTAACTGAGTAACTCTTGAAGCAGGCAGATGCAGGTCATTCATGAACTGGGTATTTAAGTAGCTTTTTCTTGGCAATGTCTAACTTTTTTTCTTCAAACACCTGCTAACCTCCCTCTTACCTTTGAAATCAAACTGTTCACGATCTACTGATTTAAATAGCGTGTGATCCTTCACAGTGTGTTTTCAATATTATCTGGCACACAGTGTGTGCTTTTAATTTAGAGTCCTGTGCCCCGGTGAACTGTTCCTGGACTCTCTCATGGCTGCCTTGATAACAATGGTCAGATGGTTAGCTGCTTCCCGACACTGGACACTGGCAAGATGTATTCTAAGTGCCATCTCATTGAGTGGCTAAGGGCCACAAGCTATCAACAGCTTCTCTTTACCAATGGAGAAACAGGCTCCCAGATGGTGGTACAGTCTAAGGTTTACAGGTGCTAAAGTAGAGGACCCGGGATCTCAGAACTTGGGGAATCATTCAGCATAAAAAGCTCTGCTGCCATCTGTAAGGCTGTCTCATCTCTGATTTGATGATTCAAGGTTTTTAAAGCAGCTTATAAATCCCATTTTGTAGACAATAAAATTGAGCCAGGAAACGGGTGATGTGTACGTGCTTAGAAAGATGATTCACTGAGAGACAGAAGCGACCCAGCATCCCATGGGTGTTGTCTCCGCACTTAGCACTAACTCGCTTTTCAGGGGAGGATAAACCATTGCAGTGTCCTGTGTGGCCTTGTGATAAAATAATGGGAATTCGAGTTTTGAATCACTCAATAATGGAGAAGACGATGGAAAGCTCCCCACCTGCCTTACAAACTGCTGATTGTGCACACAATGCTTGCCCATCAAGATCATTTTCAATAGATGATTACTTCAGTGTGCCCAGGCCTGCAGGACATAAGTATGTGGGCAGTGGTAGTAAAAGCCATAATTATTCTTAATGGGAAAATGTGCAGGTAATGACTTGGATGATCATGTGTCTGTAATGTATGAGTTCCAAAGCCCAACGAAGTAATTAAGCAATCTGCAAACATGCAGGGGAAAGTCTGAAATGGAAAGAGCCAACATAATGTGTCTTGTTCTTAATCTTAAACAGAGAAAGGATCTACCTATCATCTATCTATCTATCTATCTATCTATCTATCTATCTATCTATCTGTCTGTCTGTCTATCATTTATCCATCATCTACCTATCTACATTTGCCTGTCTATGGTAATATTGAATGTTTATATCAAAATACTATGTATTTGTAGGAGGGCAGTTTTTCCAAGTTAACGTTTTAGTGGGGAATGCTTCTTGTCCATAGGGTTTGCAGATAGTTTTGCTCTTGCTGAGAGCATTCCATTCTATTTGTCCTGCTTAAGACCAGCAATGAAGGAAACAGAGACAACATTGCTCCAGACTGGGAGTTTTGGGTCTGGGTTTTGCCTCCTGTGCTGAGTCCTTGGGCAACCATACAATAATATCTTCTCTCTTCTTTAGGGCAAAGGTCTCCACCTCACTGATGGATTGTTGGAGGACTCAAAGTAGGAGATAGGGCTTATCATTGTGAGTTGTGAGCTTACAGAGGAGGGGCCTTTCTTAGAGCTTTGCTGCAAGACAGGAATCTTTTTTTTTCTGTTTTATAAGTAAAAATAAAATCTGAGACAAAATGTGTAGTGATTCCTCTAAAGGCACGGAACTGCTTGGAATCAGACATGACAGGATGGTATGGAGGACGGGTGGTGTGTTTAAAGTGCCAAATTAAAAAAAAAAAAAAAAAAAGGAACAAATGGAAGAGGCTTTGTGGTTGATGTCGGTCTTACGAACATCAGCCTAAATGTAGAATGCTTCTTCTCACTCACAATAGCTTCAATAAAAATAGGCCTTTCAGGATGGGGTGCATGGCAACTATCTGTAGCCAATCGAATGTGAACCAATCGAATTCAAGGGGTACTCTTGAGGAGTGCTGGCCAATATATCAGTCTAAGGATTTATGGAGTCAAAGGCAGGGAGGAAATGGCTAGATTAGGGCTGTCCAGGGAGCAATTAGTGGCACTTACTGACTATTAAAACACTCTGTCCTTAGAAAACAACAGTAGAGCAGAGTCCTGGAGAACGATCTCTTTTTCCCTTTGAATCTGTGAGGTTTCTGAAGCTGAAAGCATGGATGTTTTGCTGAGTGCCATATGATTAATTCATGCTGCTGCTTTTAAGTTTCGGGACTGTGGTAGCTCGGCTTCTGTCATCCTTATTGTTGCTGTGGCTAAACAAAGCAGCTTCAAGCCACAGAAGGATTTTAAGGAGAGTCCTCCAAAGGCTAACAAAAGCATCCAGGGATGTTAGTGGCCCAGTAGATGGCAGCCTGCCCCCTGAGTTAAGGCCTTGCTGTTAACCAGTGATAAGCAGGAAGCAGGGGATTCCAGCCTTGTATGTTTAAAAGCATCTTTCTCTTTAGGAAATAGGCTGGAGAATGGGGAGTGAAGATAGAATGGAGGTATTTCTCCCTCTCCTGTCCATGGGCTGGCTTCTGTATGCATAGACTGTGTGCTCCCGCTGCAGCTTGCTTTATGTCGGGCCACACTGAGCTGGCTGCAGCATCTCTCACCATCGTTGGGCATTTAAAAAATAATTTTGCTGTCAGTTTGTAAATGGTACCACTTTTCTTTGGATAAAAAGACATACAGATGACTTCCCCATTTCTACACATGTATTTGATTTCCTTTTATTTATGCCATTTGGGTGAAAGAAAGATCACTCTCCCTTCCCTACCTATGAATGTGGTCCCCAGGTTGTTGGCACAGCCACACGCCAAGAACTCTGTCATGCTGAGGCCAAGCCCCTCACATGCCTGAGGGAGATTATTTAGTGTCCTCAGGTGGCTCAATCCATCTGCTTCTACCAACCAAGCTGGGTGCTTTTGTGTCTCCTGGACCAGGAAAGGAGAGGGAGACACAGGGGTGTAAGAAGGAGAAGAGCCAACCCTGGTCACCCTGATTTGGTCCCAAGAGCTGTTGTAGTCACATATTTTACACCATGTGATCCTCACCAGACAGTGAGGGCATTGGGAGATATGGGGTCAGGATGGATCTCTGTATTGCAGGGATTAGTAAATCATGGCATGCAGAACTCAAGTAACTGGCACAAGGCCACTCAGCCGAAAAGCCAGGGTGCAGGCCAGAGCTTTACACTAGGGATAATTCCACTGTCCTGTTTTAAATACCGACTGATACTTACCACCGTGCTAAGCAGAACAAAACAGTTGCTTTGCCA
Source organism: Rhabdomys pumilio (assembly GCA_030674055.1). NCBI lineage: Eukaryota > Metazoa > Chordata > Mammalia > Rodentia > Muridae > Rhabdomys > Rhabdomys pumilio. The sequence goes on from JANHMN010000002.1 coordinate 143,586,179, forward strand.
CCCAAAGACATCGATTGTGAACTTGTCTCTGTGCTCACACAGACTGTGTTCATTTAATCTTGTTCAAATGAAAGGTCTTCCTTTTTTAGAAATATTTCACGAAGTGAAGTTTATTCCATGACTACAAGGTTTGCCTAGCATTAAAAGGCCCTACAATTCATGGTATTATTATTATTTTATTGTTGAAATTCTTCTTTACATTTTTTATTTTATGCGTATGGGTGTTTTGCCTGCATGTATGTCTGTGCACTGTGTGTACACAGTGCCTGAATGCCTGAAGAGGCTAGAAGAGGGTATGGGATTCCCCTGGAACTGTAGTTACTGACAGTTGAGAGCCATGCCAATGCTGGGGGTCGAATCCAGATTCTCTGTAAGAACAACCAGTGCTCTTAACAACTGAGCCATCTCTCCAGCCCCCTATTTATATATCTATTTATTTTTGAGACAGCGTTTCATGTACTCAGGCTGGCCTCTACTCACTGTGCAGTTAAGACTGAGCTTGCGTTATTGGTCTCCTTGCTTCCACATCCTCAGTGCTGGTATTTCAGGCCTATGCCACCATGACAGGCTTTAAACACCCTTGAGAATCAAAAATATTTGGGGTGAGTTTATGTTAAAAATACATTGTATGAAATCTGCCCCTCACCCAATTTAAAAATTCTTCTTTTTATTTATGTGTATGGGTGTTTGTGTTTGTGTACTACAGGTCTGCCTGGTGCTGAAGGAGGTCAGAGGAGGGCATCACATCCCCTGGGACTGGAGTTTCAGATGGTTGTGAGCTTCCGTGCCTGGAACCAAACCCAGGTCCACTGGAAGAACAGTCTGTAGTCTTAGTCACTGAACCATCTCTCCAGCCTTGATTCAAAAAAATCTAATAAAAAATATTTTCAAGAAAAGAACCAGAAATATGCAATTCTGGCTTTCAATGTGACACACA
>JANHMN010000002.1:143591578-143615554 GCA_030674055.1 Rhabdomys pumilio
TCTCTCTCTCTCTCTCTCTCTCTCTCTCTCTCTCTCTCTCTCTCTCTCTCTGAGACAGGGTCTTCCTATGTAGTCCTCAGTGGCCTGAAAATTACTATGCAGAGCAAGCTGGGTTTCAAACTTACAGAGTCCCATTGCTCTGTTTCTTGAGTACTGAGATTATAAGTATGAGCTACCATACCCAGCCTTGCTTTTCAAATATTTATTCATATTTTATTAAGTAATTCATGAAACCTGCTAAATAGTGCATTCTTTTTTCTTGAAGCCTTTAGAGTTTGCTATGTTCTAATTTTCATCAATTGTCAAGAATAGCAGCAGTGCGTATGAGATTTACACAGTGGAGAAGAGTCTCCTAGTAAGTGAAATGAGATGTGATGTGTAAAACGTTTAATGTGTGCTTGGTCAGAGAGGGTAATAAATGCTAAAAGTAAAAGAATTGAAAAAGAGACTAAACAGGATGTGCTCTGGTCCATAAAGTAGAAGATCCAGGGCTTGACCTTGGATCCCAAGGTCAAGTGCACCCAGTGAGTCCAAGAGTTGCAAGCACTCTTTATTCTATAGTGCAGTTCCTCTGCCTCCTACCGTCAGTTAAGACAGTGATGATGATGGTAAGTGTTGAAAATTCATCTGGAGAGAGACCATGAAACCACTTCAGATTCTATAAATATGAGGTATGTTTGGGGACTGGAGTGGTTCTGGACAATCTTGCATGTTAGGGGAAAGGTAGTCAACTGGACTGAGAATCACACAATTTCTCTTTCCTCTGTCTAAATCTGCTGGGTGTGACAGGAAACTCAACCAAGTGAAAAACCTGTCTTCTTGTCGGAGGTTGAACAGATATTCCCTTCTCTTCCTTTCCTTAGGGAAAAAAAACCCCACACTTTTAAGAGGTAAACATGTAGCAAAAATGGTAAGAACTAGCTCCCCCCAAAAGATACAGTAAAAACAAAAAGATCAGATGATTCTGATAATTATTTCTTGTTGAGACTATTCATCATGAACCAAGGAGCCACAAAACAGGAGGACAGAAAAAGCGATTCTATCCCACACTAGTGTTTAGTGTTTACCTCTGTCTCTGCATTAATCATGTCCTATGCTTCACGCTAAAGTTATATTTTAAAATCCCTAATGATAACATTGATGCCTTGTCCTTTGTTGTGAGTAGAAAGACTTAATTTGATGAATAGAAGTTAAGAAAATGTTTAATCTTCCATTATGGTATCATGATTGAGATTCATCCATCTGCTGCTCCACAATAATAATAATTTATCATGAGTGCGCATGCGTATGGTGTTAAGGCGGCAGAGAACGGAAAACAAGTTCCCTGGAACTCAAAGCTCGCGCCCTTGTCCTCTTTGAACCAGCTCTATGCTCGCTACAGACTTTCTTCTACAGTTTTCAACATTTTTTTCCAGTTCTTCTTGGAGGGATTGGGAAATAGAAGGGACAGGAATGTTCAAATATTTTTTTTTCTTTCATTTCTACCTGTTTGGTAGCCCCGTAGCCGCTCACCTCTTCCTTCCACGGCCCTTGAAAGTCTTTACTTTTTACTTTGTACATAAAAGAAAACATGTATTTTTTTCAGGTTTGAATTAGAGGTACAGTTTTTTGGAATCTGGGCTCACTATAAAGTTATAAGTACATGGTTGGGGTAAACTGAGGCAACAAACAAGACTTTGATTTTGCCATACCGTTTTCAGTTTTCTATGTATTTTAACCCTGAGAAACATATGGATAGGTGAAAGAACAGACAATTCTGGTAACTTTAGTGTCCACTGGAGAGAGAGCTCACCCTAACCTGAGTTGAAAAGTAAGAAATTCTACGGAAACACACAGCAGTTGTCAATGTTCTGGGTTCAGGACTGAACAGCAGCTGTGTAAGTTGGCTCCTTTGATTAGACGGAGAAGAGTCTTTTTGGACAAAGGAGATTCTCAGAAGGAATAACATCTATTGGCAGGAGGGAAATTCTGTCCAGGCACAGGCTAGTTTGTGTAAGTAAGGAATAACCTCCAATTCTGTGCCTAAGTGTGGGTATTTTGGCAGGGTTATAGAATCACAAATGTTAGTGGTTCCAAGTTTATATAGAAACGTTATTTGATCTGGGTGCGGTGGTGAACACCTTTAATCACAGCACTCAGGAGGCACAGGCTGGTGGCTGTCTGTGAGTTCAAGGCCAGTCTGGTCCATATAGCAAATTTTAGGCTAGCCAGGACTACATAGTGAGATCCTCTCTCAAAAGAAAAGTTGTTTAGGGGAAATCTCGGCTGCTGGCTCCATTGTCAACACTTCTGAAAAATACATGTGGATAAAAAAATGCAGTGAATAAACAAACAAACAAACAAACAAACCCACCTTCACTTGTCGTGCTAAGGTTCATTACATTATTTGGCTCTATTTTTCTTGTACTCCAGGTTGCTATAGATTTTTCTTCCCTCTTCACAAATGCTATTTTTGTGATTTAGTGCATATCCCTTTCTTGTGCGTTTTAGTTCTTGTACTGAGGACATGCTCATTTGTGTATAGTTGGACTTTCATACATATGACATCACTCAGGGCACACAGAGCCTCCAGCAAACTTGTTTCTCTCCTTAGCATTGTTTCCAATCTCTCTCCCTGTTGGTTCCTGCAGCTCAGACTGTTATTACTGACCCACAGTTACAATGGGAGCACACCACAGTTTATTATTTGTCTGTCTTCCTGTGAGGAACATCCAAGTTCCTTCCCAGTATCTGGCTGTTGAACTTGCTCTGAAGGACCCTCTGTGTTTTTCACATTGAGCGTCTGTTTTAGGTTCTGTACTAAGGTATATATATTTTCCGGATGAAAAAGATGTAAGTTGTGAGGCATGCACATATTCGAGTTTTCTAGGCATTACCAAATCGCTTTCCTAAACCTTTGACCTACTTTACAATCTTACACAAATCCCTTTTTGCCATATCTTTGGAGTTTCACATTTTCTAAGTTGGTATGATTCTCTAGAAATTTGAGTATCAGCAAATTAAATAGGACCCTTTTAGGCTCTATTCCTCACATGCAGAATGGGATCCACCCTGGTGCTTCCATTCCACCCCAGTGTAATTGCTGTATCAACAATCCTTGACTTAAATGGCAGCCTGCTATCTGTCTAAGCTCAGCTTATGAGTGTTGTTATTCTTGGGATTTCTGGTGATGCAATAGTGACTGTGGATTTTTAATTCTACGTCAGTCTTGGGAATTTATCACACAGCACAATAAAAGTGTGTAATTCCTGCCATGCTAGGGAAGAAATGGAATATGCTATACAATCTACACAAGGCAGAATGCATCTTTTGTGTGGTCACTGGACTTCTGCTTAGGGATCTGGGGAGCAGAGATAATGTTTGAGTGGTACAATGTGCCCTGTACTCTTCTATGCCAGTCTTGGGTTTCTGTGACCTTAACTACCTCTCCATGGCACAGAGGGAAATTCAGTGGTCCTGCAGACTCAAAATAAATCTCAAGAAGCTAACACACAACTGCAGACATTTCTGTATTCATTCTTCCTAGGACACAGAGAAATATTCTATGTAACAGCACACTGTAGAAAGATGAATGCCTGAATGCTACAGTTAACTTGAGAAAAGGACTTGACCTTGGGCCTTGAAGCTTGGACAGATACTTCCTTTCGCTTACTAGCTGGTGAGGTTGTTACAAAGCAACTTGAAACAATTTAGTCTCCAGCATTATCATCTAATAATATATACTTTGATAGAAAGCTGCAGCCATGCAGAGAATAGAGAAGCCACGGAACACAAGAGTAAAGTCAACACAACAGCAGAGTGGTCAGTGGAGAGCAGTAGTCTCACGCCCTGTGGCTCGTTCTCAGCAGCTCAGTTGGTGGTAACTTTCAAGAGAGCTCTTCCTTCCTTGAGCTTCCATAGGGAACCTGAGAGCTGAATTAAATGTTGTTAAATGAAAATGATTAAAAGTTTGTGGCTAGAGAGACTCCTGAGTTTCATTTTACAGTACCTCCCTAAAAAGACAAACAGTGGGCACATTATCTCCATGAAAACTTTACTTTTAAGGGGTGTGTTCGTGTGTGTGTGTGTGGGGGGGTTGGGATGCGGTGGAGTTGGGGTTCATGGGTCCAAGTGTGTGTGTGCATGCAGAGGCCAGAGGTTGACTTCCTCCTTTGAGAAAGGGTCTCTTATCAGTGTGGAGCTCACCAGTCACACTAGGCTATTTGGCCAGCAAGCCCCAAGCATCCTCTTCTCCTCAGCACCAGATTACAAATGCAAGCTACCACGCCTGGCATCCATCCATCCATCTATCTATCTATCTATCTATCTATCTATCTATCTATCTATCTATCTATCCATCCATCCATTTGATGAATTTTGGGAACTAAACTCACTTTTTCATGCTTAGGACACAAGCATTTTACTGAGGAGATCCCAAAACATACTTTGAAACACCTTTTATAGGTAGGCTCAACTGAGAGACAAGAATATCCACGCAGCTTCTAGGATCAGAAATGGAGACAAGATGGCTATTGAGTCTTAGAAATTGAGGGACAGTGGCTCATGGAACCTCATTCTGGGTGATTAATTTTGTCACAAAGTCATAACTTTTCCTTTCCCTGTTTTCACTGTAGCACTCTTTTAAAACATAGCCATATTTAAGTAACAGCCAATGCTGAGAACATTTGTGTGTGTCAGCACATGTATGCAAATGAACCCCTTAAAAACTCATGGCACTCACTTTGCTTTGCTGATGGGAAAACTAAGGCTAAGAAAATTAGGCTAAGGGCAAATCTGGAGTTTGAAACCATGCTAAAGCTTTGTGTTTAGCTCTGCACCATGCCCCCCTCTTAACATTGTTTACAGTCTCGTTCTGGCTTTTATACAAATAAAAGCACACATCTTGAGACTCCCTTTCCAGTCACCATTCCCACTTGGTTGAGCTAATCTTCTATTTTACTAAACCAATTCATCAAATAGAAAAATTAGGCTTTAAAAAAAGGTTGTCATATCCTGTTTATTTTAACAGACCAAAATATCATTTTAACCATGTTCTTTTGATGTAAACATAAAAATATTGAAAGCGTAAATAAACTATCAGGGCCAACCAAATAGTAATTATTTTGACATTAAACAAGATATCCATCTGCTTTCCCAAGTAAATAACCTCTGATGGCATTTGAAAGACAGCAAGATGGGGAGGCGCTGAGAGCACTAATGTATGCACTCCGTGAGGATAAAAGAAGCAAAGCTGGTGGATCAAAGGGGTTCAGAGCAATGAGTAATGTAACACTCATCTCAGATTAAACAGCCATCTCCATGATGTGATGCAGAGTTTGGTCCATTCTGCTTTCTTCAGCAGCTGGAAGAAGAGAAGCAGTTTTTCTAAGGTGAAAGAATTGGAGAGGAGGGAGGCGGAGACAACCCCAACCCAGAGCAGAAGCAGAGAAAGAAAGAAGGAAAGCACAGAGGAGGCTATCTTGTGTTCTGCCTCCTCCTCTGCTCCAAGGTAAAGGTCCCTCACTGCATCCCATCTCAGGTGTGCTTGCTGTTAGCTGGGCATACGAATGTCAAATGTGTTCTTACTGAAGAACTCAAGAGCATATAAATAATTTCCAACAGGAGTCCAAAATAAAATCCAATTTCAAGTAAAAATAACTGAAAAATCTTGGCACTTATCTATTTATTTCTCAGACTTTAGCCTTATCAGAAGCACCCAGGAGAGTGTGAGTAGGCAGCCTGGCGTCCTGGCCCAGAAGATCTGACTCGGTAGGTGTGTGGAGGAAGAAAAGTCACCTTTAAGCCAGTTCCCCAGGCAACATGAGTGCTGCTGTCTTGAGGGAGGCCACAGTCCTCACCAGCAACCCAGAGCAGAGATTCTGTGATGATTCCAATGTACAGTCCACAGAAATGAAATGGTTTGCTCAAGGTCATGTAGTTACTGACAGGCAGAAGTCAAAACTCCTGACAGTTTGGTTCCAAGTAGGGATTAGCAAACGTTTCCTTGTGGGGTCAAACAATAATACCCTTTCTGGTTTGTGGAACACAGACAATGTCTGCGCCAGCTGTTCAACTCTGCTGCTGCAAAGCAAACGTAGTTGTAGCAGTCATTAAGTAACCGAGAACTGCTGTGTTTCAATAAATCTTTATTTATAGGACCGGGTGCCTGGCTGAGCCCTCTTCTGCAGCAGGGCTTCTTCTTCTTCTTTTTTTATTGGATATTTTATTTATTTACAATACAGATGTCATCCCCTTTCCCCATTTCTCCTCCCTAGAACCCCCTATCACATCCCCCCTCCTTCTTTATGCCTTTATACCATTTTAATTACATGCATGTATTAAGGTCAGTTCTAGGTTGAGGAACTAGCAATACAACAGATGCAAATAGTCAAGGAACAAGCAAGACAATAAACACAAATAGTCAAAGAAAAATCAAGGCATTAAACCCAAATATGTGAACGCTCCCATGATCACTGTTTCTAAAGGTTTATCAGGATGACCAAAGTATCTGAGCCTACTTCCCTGTCCTAGCCCAAGGTCATTTTCATGTCTGAAGCCTGCATTTTTGTTCTAGCCTAAAATTTAGACTCCTGTCTGAAATTACTTCTTTGTTCTAGCCTAATATTTAGATTCTTGCCTGAAATTACTTCTTTGTTGTAGCCTATGATTTAGACTCCTGCCTGAAATTACTTCTTTGTTCTAGCCTAATGTCTGATTCCTGCTTGAAGCCTACTTCCTTGTCCTTGGCTAATGTCATATTCCTGCCAAGCAGCCCATTTCCTTGTCCTTGGCCCATGTCAGATTCTGCAGCAGGGCTTCTTAAACCCTTTCACTCATGTCTGCTCTCACAAGGGAGATTTTTCACTTGCCTCTGACTGTGTAGGTATATAAAATAGGTATACACGTCAAATATTTACTGTCAGTTACATCATAAAGAAGTCTAATTTAGAACAATTCTCTGCTACAGACTGTTGTTAACATTAACTAAAGATGGCAGTGAGGTGGAGGTATTTGCTTATTTTCACAAAGGTGTGAAATCTTGGCTGAGTATTTGCTACTGTAGGACAGAATGCATCTTCAGGGGGTGTTTTTAGAAAACTGCCTGGGGTCATAGGTGATTGGAAGAAGGCCTTTTTCAAAAGCTAGAAGGCCAGGGAATCTAGAACTTGGGTGAACAGAAAGCAGGAGGGAAACTCTGCTGATTACTCAGAGAGTGTGGATGGCTTTTATCTGGGTCTGTCTCAAGAGCACAGTAATAGATCAGACTCCTGGGCCAGGGGGACAGAAGGGAAAGCCCAAACCCTGATTAGATTAAAAATAACAAATGAGTCCCTCCATGTGTACCCTTTGGTTGGTGGTTTAGTACCTGGGAGCTCTGGGGGGCTCTGGTTGGTTGATATTGTTGTTCTTTGAAGTTGCATCACCTTCAGCTCCTTCAGTCCTTCCTCTAACTCCTCCATTGGGGACCCTGTGCTTAGTTCAATGGTTGGCTGAGAGCATTCACATCTGTGTTTGTTAGGTTCTGGCAGAGCCTCTCAGGGCACAGCTATACCAGGCTCCTGTCAGCAAGCTTCTTGACATCAGCAATAGTGTCTGGCTTTGGTGTCTGCAGATGGGATGGATTCCTCAGTGAGGTGGTCTCTGGATGGCCTTTCCTTCAGTCTCTGCTTCACTCTTTGACCCTGTATTTTCTTTAGACAGGAGCAATCCTGGGTTAATATTTTTGAGATGGGTATGTGACCTCATCCCTCAACTGGGGCCATGCCTAACCACTGGATATAGTCTTTACAGGTTCTATCTCCCCTTTGTTGGGTATTTCAGTTAATGCTATCCCCACTGGGTCCTGGGAACCTCTTGCATCCCTGGCACTTGGGACTTTCTAGTGGCTATTTCCAGTTTCCCATACTTCACTGCTACATACCTCCATTTAATTTCCTGACCCTCTGTTTGTCTCCACTTTTTCTAGCAGAGGATGGCCTTATCTGGCATCATAGGGAGGGGAGCTCCTTGGTCTTGTGGAGGCTCGATGTCCCAGCATAGGGGAATGCTAGAGTGGTGAGGTGAGAGTGGGTAGGAGGGTGAAGGGTACCCTTATAGAAGCAGGGGGGAGGGAGGATGAGATAGTAGGTTTGTGGAGGGGAAACTGGGAAGGGGGATAACATTTGAAATGCAAATAAATAAAATAACCAATTGAAAAATAGCAGATGGGTCAAATATTACCTTCTGCTGTATAGTTTCAGTAGTAGTAGAAGCAGCAAGACCAGCACCACAAATAGGGTAAGCCACGCCAAGAGGTTCACGGTAGGAACAGATCCTAAGCAACACTCTCTAATGTTGTTTTCTGCAAAGTTTTAGCAGATGTCATTTTTCTGAAAAACAGACTTATTTCTTACACACACACACACACACACACACACACACACACACACACGTGTACATGCATTCACGCGCACACACACTCCCCTATATGCCTACTGCTTATTTATCTCTTTTTGATATGGTAGGGACTTCAGACATGATTTTATCTGTGTCTTATTACTGTATCATTATTAAGTCCTCTAAATGGTTGAGGTGTAAGTTTTCCAAAGTCACACAGCATGTTACTGATTCAAAATTAAGGGTGATTTCAAATTCCAAGTCCTCACCTACCCTACCCTCAAGGGATACTTCATCATAATTTTTGATAACAATGATACTAGCCTGGTTATATAACAGGGCCATAAGGCTGCTTTTAAAATATGGATCTCTAATCACCAACCTTGTAAACATCACATCAAATCTTTGGTTACTAGGCTCATAAATCTCTTCTCTAGTCAGTTCTAATGCAGATGGATCAGTTTACATCTATGAAGCAACATTTATAAGTCCCTGCTCCAGGTGCCTTTCATTTTTGCCTTGTCTCATTTGTTACTTTATGTGCTTATGAAGAAAGGCTCAAAGGTGAGTAGAGAGACGGGCTCATAAAGTGTGAAGTATACAGAAAAGCCTTTGGCAAAAATCTAACTGTCTCTTTATGATAAAAGGGATGGAGAGGCTAGCAATGGAGGAAGTGTGCACAGCATGATGAAAGGGCAGAGATGACAAACCTACAGCCAGTGTCATGAAAAATTCAATAGTTTCCCACTAAGATCAGGAACAAGGCAATTAGTTTCCATTAAAAGAACAAGACAAGGTGTCTGCTACATTCTTACTCAAGATAGCATTTGAAATTGTAGCTACAGCAATATGACAAGAGAAAGAACTGAAAGAGACACAACAGGGAACGAGGGTGGGGGCTGGGGGCGGGGAATTAGAGTCTCCCTATTTGTGGGTGTTATTATTACTTTTTTCATATAAAACACCCCACCAAAAAAACCCACCTCTTAGAGCTGATGATAATTTCAGCAAATAGCAGGATTAAAAATTAACACACAAAGTCAGAAGCCTTTCCTATGTATCAATTAAAAAAAACAGACTTAAAAAGACATCAGGAAAATAATCCTATTCATAATAGTTGTCCCTGTCCCATGTCCCACTCCACCCCTAGCAACAACCAATTGGTTCTTGAGAGGAAAGTACCTAATGTGTAAAAGTAGATCGATTAAGCCAGCAACCATTGCTCGTACCAAACTGAAATCATTACTAGTCAATAGAAATGTGCCAAGCAAACAATCATGTAACTGCCAAGTTGGAAAGTTCCTTATCTTGCTACAACAACAATAAAAAGGCAAGGCTTCTACCAGCTCAGTATCTTCCACACCATCCACTGTGCTGGAGGGGTTGGAGACTCTGAGCTCAAGCTTGAATAAAGACTCTTTGCTTTCATATACCAGTTGAGTTCCTGTTGGTCTCTGGTGGTCTCTGGGGATCCTGTGATCTGGACATAACAAAATAGAGCAAGATACTGGCCCCCAAACAGAAATGAAGATCAATGGAATAGACTTGAGGACAAGCTATAAGTCGATGGGACTAAGTTAATCTGATTTTTGACAAAGAAACTCAAAGCATATACTTGTAAAAAGCATCTTCAGCAAACAGTATTTAAAAAATTGGAAAACGAAACTAGAATCTCATTGCTCACCTAGCACAAAATTCAACTCCAAATGAGTCAAGGAACTCATAAAAGACCTGATATCCTGAAGCTGATAAAAGAAAAAGGAGAGAGCATGTTTCAACTTACAGGCACAAGAAAGGTTTTTCTGATTATGATTCCAACAGCACAATTGGGATCTTATAAAAATAAAAGCTCTGTATAGTGAAGGAAATTGTGCAGCCCACAGAATAGAGAGCCAAACCTTGCCAGCTGCTTATCTGACAGAAGATTTGTGTCTAGAATAAACAACTAAAACATCGAAACATTAAGAAAATAACCTAATTTTTTAAGGGCTATGGAACCGAACAGAAAAATGTTAGAAAAGATGTGTACAGCTAGGAAGCACCTAACAGTGTTCAATACTCTTAGCTATCAAGAAAATGCAAATTTAAAATACTTTATAATTCCAATTCCTGTTGGAATGGCCATCATTGGAAACACAAAGGACAACAGATGCTATGGTGGATGTGTGAAAGGGGAGTCTGATACACTGATGAAAACTAGAATAGCCATTTTGGAAATTAGCCTGGAGGGCTCTCAAAAGAATAGAAATAGAACTCTCTGTGTCCTGCTGTATCACTTCAGGGCATATACCCAGTGGACTTTTAGTCTTACTATAGAGACGCTTGCACATTCGTGTTCGTTATTATTTTATTTATACTATTTGGGAAATGAATTCAGTCTAGATGTTCACCAACAGATGCATGGGTTAGAAAAATGTGGTACGTATGCACAATGAAGTGCTACTCAGGTGTAAGGAAAAATGAAATCATGAAATTTGCAGGTGAATAGGTGGGACTGGAAAAAATAATACCGAGTGGTGGTAACTTAGGCCCAGAAAGACAATGACATATGATCTTTCTCATATGGATAGCTTACATTTAAATAATTTATTTCATGTGTTTAACTTGGCATGCAAGTGGAAAACAGAGAACTAGAAAGGGGCTTTTGCCTAACTGAACACGTTAAGGGAAGGATAGTAGATTACATTAAAATCACAAGTAGAGAAAAAGCTTAATTAAGCAGGGGAGTGTTTGGGAATAGAAGAGGTAAGGTGGAGAACTAACCCATGAGGTGGGCGTGAAAAGCCACATGGAAACCTACTGTCTCACAACTTAACGTACAAAAAAGACAACTGAAGGGAGGGATGGTGGTAAAACACACGTGAAACGAAAGAAGATGGACGAATGCTGGAGGTTAAAGGGTTAAGTGGAGATGGAAGTGAGAAGATGAGGAAGAGGAGGAAAAGTAGGTGAGCCAACTAAAGCTAAGGTTGGAAGAGAAAGCCTTAAGGAAACCCTCTGGTTAGGAAGCTAATTTCAAACTCTCACTTAAAAAAGGAATTCAAAGTGAGGAACTCTGCATGAGTGGACAATATCTCCTCAACAATATATAGCTTATTAAAGAAAAATTATAGTACAAAGCACAGGATACTCCCTATAAGTTGTTGGTCAGGGAGGCCCCAGAGATCTCCAAAATAATATGGGTTATTGGTTATTCATCATACACGGTGAGACCCTATTGTTCACTGCGGGACATAGTAAAAGCAGTCTCAAATGAAGAAGGACATTTCTTCCCTTCCTTCAGATTGCCAGAAGGTGCTGTGCAGGTTGCTGAGTGATAAAAAAAAAATCAATGATATTACCCAGTAATAGACCCTTTATGCTGTGATTCCAACCTGGCATGCATGATACCACTGGTGTAATAGTATAGTGTGACCATTATGACTGGATTTGAGTCATGCTTCATAGGAGAGAATTTCATGCCTTGTTCTTGGCTAGGGAGATCATAGGCCCTAGTCTAGATACAACTGCTACTATTATTTTGCTAAATGGTCATGTTGTCAGACTGCCTTCTGAACATTTATGTTCATATCCGAAGACCTGAGCTTCTCTCAGCCTTGGCTAGAGATGTTTCTTTCTGTGATGGATGCTAATCCACGGAGAGATGCAGAACTGCTCAGAGGTCAGATGAGGCTTAAGAGCCACAATTCTCACCCCTAAAGGGACGTCTATATTTAGCTCTCTCCCCAAGGCTCAGAGAACATTGTAGAAGAGGAGGCAGAAAGAATATAAGAGCTGAGGAATGGGGAGGAGTGTGGTGAGATGCTATCTTCTGGTCACCACTTTGCTATCATGCTTACTCATCTCCCTGCTGCTAAGGTTATCTGCATAAGATTGAATCAGCTGTCCTTCATGGGACCAAGAATCTCCTTTCCCACCTATGCCCGACAAGGCCATCCTCCCCTACATATACAGCTGGAGTCATGGGTCCCTCCCTGTGTGCTCCCAGGCTGGTGGTTTAGACCCTGGGAGCTCTGGTTGATTGGTATTGTTGCTCTCCTCATGGGGTCAGAAACCCTTTCTGCTCCTTCAGTCTTCTCTCTAACTTCTCCATTGGGGGGACCCCTTGATTAGATCAGTGGTTAGTTGTGAGCATCGTCCTCTGAGTAGGGTGGAATGTGAGGGTTGGGAGGGGGGAGTGGGGGTGGGGGGTAGATGGGGGCACAGCTTCATAAAAGCATGAGGAGTGGGGATGGGATAGGAGGTTTCTGGGTGGTGGGGGTAAGTGGGGTAAGGGAATAAAATCTGAAATGTAAATATAATACCCAATTTAAAAAAGATTAAATCAGCTGACATCCTTATACAGATGGGCAGTGATATCCAGACCGCAGGCTTTACCAAAGAGCTATTGGCAGTTGATAGGTACTGGGGGAAAATCTTTCTTATTGAAGGTGTGGACAGTGGTAGGTTTGTCATGCCCCAGTGGATAGACTTGTGCAAATATAGTGGATTATCAAAACCAATGGACGAAGATCAGACATAAAGTTGGGAATGGGTGTTAATGGGGGAAATACAAAGGATCTGGAGGAGGGCAGAGGAAAAGATGATCGTATTTCATTGTATGAAATTCTCAAACATGAAAAAAAATTAGAAAATAGACACTTGCTCTTTCATTAAATGAAGATAGTCTGAATGCTGGATGCTGAAGATTAAATTCTCACTTTGCTTGTGGACATGAGAAAAACAGAAAGCACAAGACCAGATCTAGGAGATGAACGTGGTGGTTTGAATATGATTGGCCCAGGAACTGACACTATTAGGAGGTGTGGCCTTGTTGAAGGAAGTGTGTCACTGTGGGGGCGGGCTTTGAGAACCTTCTCCTAGATACCTGGAAGCTAGTTTTCTCCTGTTTGCCTTTATAACAAGATGTAAAACTCTCACCTTCTTTTTCAGCAACATGTCTGCCTGGATCCTGCCTTGCTTCCAGCCTCGGTTATAATGGAGTGAACATCTGATTGTGTAAGCCAGTTCCAGTTAAATGTTGTCCTTTATAAGAGTTGTCTTGGTTATGGTGTCTCCTCACAGCAATGAAACCCTCTAAATAAGACAGAAATTGGTACCAAAAGTGGAATATTGCTGTGATAGGCCTGGCTATGTTTTTGTTTGAAGGAATATGGATTTTGAGACTTTGGATTTGGAAAGCAGTGAATGCTTTAAGTGGGGCTTCATGGGCTATCCTGGTAGGGATATGGAAGACATTGATGCTGAGGGTGATTTGAACTGTGGAGGTTTCAGAGGAGAAGAATGTTAGTATGTGGCCTAGAGACTGTTTTGGTTGTATTTTGATGAAGGCTTATATTTTTCAAAACTGACTTTAATAAGTGTACTTAAATGCCTTAATCTCCCCTCTAGCTCACCACCCACCAGAGGTAGTGGGAAGGAAAGGTTAATAGTGCAAAGGAGGACGTGGACCTGTTTAGGAATGGTTCTTCGGGGCCAATCCAATCTGTGTTGTCAGGATATCAGCAGTTCACAAACACCATTCACAAATCAGCAATGGCAGTTTGATCCAGAAGAAACAGTGAGGCTCTGCCAATTGGTCTGAGTTCACAGAAGCGGCAAGAAGTTGCTGGAACACCACCAGAAGTTCTTTGGTGCATTTCTATGTATGAAGTCACCAAGTCACAACAAATGATGATCATTGAAGAAGACAAGGTGAACAAATACCACAGAGTCATCAGTGAAGACCAGTGAAGACCAGCAAAGAGTGGCAAGGCAAAGCCATACCACAACATTGTCCACTGTCTGTTGGGTTGTACTCATCCTTTCCAAACACCACATGTTCTCCCAAGCATCCACTCTAGTAAAACATCACATGCCCTTTTCCCAGGCAGCTTCCAGAAAAACATAAGTCTGTTCTCAGCAAAACTTCCTCCCATGTGTCTTCTTCGACAAAACATCCTCTCATAAGACAGTTTCCAGGAAAACATTACATGACACAACTGAGTCACCAAAGAAACCAGAAATTTCCACTTCAGAATATGGCTGCCTTTTGCCCTTGTTTGAAGAGTCTGGGGTTAAGGTAAAGAGATTTCCATTAATTGCTTTGACTAAAGAAGTCTCAAAACAGCCTGGTATGAATTCTATTGTGTGGTTACTAAAGTTCACTCTTCTGTAGAACTCTCACCTTCTTCTTCAGCACCATGCCTGCCTGGATGCTGCCGTACTTCCTGCCTTGATCATAATGGACAGAACCTCTGAACTGTAAACCAGCCCTAATTTATAAGAGTTGCCTTGGTCATGGTTTCTCTTCACAGCAACAAGACCCAGTGACAGTGAGATTGGCACTTTCAGCTGAGTTGGTTTATTGAGGATGCTTCAGATTGTAGGAAGATACTGGTTTATTTAGAGCAATGCAGACAGGTAGAGATGGATTTGAATTCTGGCTTCATCACTTACCAGCCTTGTGACCCAGGGCACAGTACTTAAGTTTTCTAGATCTCAATTTTTCTGGATGTAAAATAGGCAAAGCAACCTCCTTATAAAAACTGGCAGGAAGTGTGTCAAGTACCTAATGAGAGCAGATCCTCCTTTTGGATCACGTCAAATGTATCGCCACTGTTTCTGAATACCTGGTTGTGGGACTGAAAACCATGCCAGGAAGTTTGGTAAGGTAGAGCAGGTTGAGATCTGGAGACTCGGTGGGCACACACCCGAGGCTTAGGCAACTCCCAGCTCCCTGACAGACTCCTGATTTGAAACATGTGCCATGCTTCTCACATAAAAGAAATGTGTCCTATGGTCATGTAGGCTCAAGACACAGTTCTTCATGCTAATGAAGACTTAGCCAATAAGTTTCCCTTCCTAGACACTCTTCCCTGCAAAACATACTTAATATCAGGCCCACACTGAGAAGTTGAGTATGGTTTCATGCATCCATTTTCCACTATGACAATAAACTGTTTAGAATCATGGGGTGTCTCACCAAGATCCGCCTTGGGGCCACAAAGAAGGCCTTTGCTTACAGAGCCACAGCCTAATCTCCTACAGAAGGCCTCTCTGTGCTCCCAGTCACAACCACCACCAAGCCTGCCTCCTCCTCTGCTATTCTGAGACTCCCAGCGGCACTTGGATGTTTGTGAACCCCACAGCCTTTGGCGTTGTCACAGGCCTTGGGACCCCCAAACCAGTTCCAGCTTTCCCATGTCTCAGACTGTGCTTTCCTACTCCGTGAGTGGTGCCTTGTGCTTCCCTATAGTCTAGCACCTGCCATGGCAGTGGTGTGGGGTAAGTGCAGTCACAATCCCTGTGTACTGCCTCTCCAAGCTGTTGTGTCTTGTGGCAGAGCCGACGAGGGCCTACAACTGGCACCCATCGCTGATTAACAAGAATTAGTGTGTCTGTCCCCAAAGCTCTAGCCTAGGCTTGCTTTCTCAGATTTGAACAGTTTCTAGCCCACTTTAAGTGGGCTTCCACCTGACAGGGGCAATCCTTTCCATGTACTCACAGGACATGAAATTAGATGGGGGCTTCATTTTTACCATGGTCCTGTTTTGTCTTTATTTTTTCTCTTTAGCTAATAAAAGATCAACATTAATTAAATCTTTTGATGCATCAGGACAGCTCAAGAGAAAGTGTTAAGCTAAGAACATTGAACTTTCCCATGTGACTGCTCTGTAACCTGAACACAGACTTAATGCCATGTCTTTTAGTCTCTGGGAGATTAATTATTGCACCAACTACTTACTAGATTGATTGTGTTTCTTAGTCTCAGAGCAGAAATGGGAGTCTGCTTTCTAGGGGTGTTATCTACAAACAGATGGTCAGGCCTCTAGCCAAGGACAGTCTTAGGGGGTGAAAACGTGGGAAGTCCCCCCTTTCTGATTCTCTTGTTTGTCCATAGTTTTGGGCATATCATAATGATCAGTGGGGGATAGTGATAATCGTTACTTCTAGTCTCTGGGTTAAGGTCCTGGGATTGGTGGATTTACTGTGACGAAGGTCACATGGTACAGTTTTCCCATTTCCCTCACTTGGAACCAGAGTATTTTTTCATGTTTATGAACTTTAAAAAAAATATTTATCTATTCACTTTACATCCCAATATCGGCCCCCCTTTCTCTCAGTATGCCTTCTTATAGATCCTTCCCCAACCCCTCCCTTTCTCCTCTGAGGAGGGGTCCTCCTCTGGGTATCACCTCCCTCACCCACCCCCCTCTTTACCCTCCCATCCCCCCAAATACATTTTTCCTTAATATTTATTTATTTACTTTATGTATTCTCTATGTGAATGTTCATCTTCGTGCCAGAAGAGTGCATTAGATCCCAGTGCATCAGATCCCATTATAGACGATTGTGAGCCACCATCTGGTTACTGAGAATTGAACTCGGGACCTCTGGAAGTGCTCCTAACCGCTGAGCCACTTCTCCAGCTAGCTGGAACCAGAGTCTTTTAATTTACTGTGAAGCAGAAGGTGGAGGCATATAAATAATTGGAGCATATCTTCATCTCCCGAAATCAGGATGCCATTCCAACTCCCTCCAACATGATAGATACAGCACAAAGCAGTACGCCTAGGCTCTTCTGCTCTTCCAGCACATGAGGGCCATTTCATAGATGTGTGTTGACACTCCCTAGAACAGAGGAGCAAAATGGACAGAATGCGGTCATTGGGGGAATGGTTCTGATCTGTTCCCATTGTCTGCCCCACCTCCATGGGCCTCACTCCTGCACAGATCACTTCCTCTCTATTGACAGTCTGTGACTATTTGGAGAGAACTCCACGCAGAGGAAAAGCTGATGCTCACTCATTTTCTATTTTGTATGACAAAACCAACTTTAAATAACAATGCAAAATGAACTTGGGAGGACAATGCACATCAGATCACATTACTGATGCCATCACAGTGACAAGACCTTGACAGCCACAGGCATCTGCAGGCTGCACTTCAAGGACCCACTCACGTAAGTATATCCAACACTGTCAAGTTTGAGGACAGCAAATGAAGGTGAAAGTCCCATGGAGTTTGTCGAGATGGACTTGACTAAGCAGAAATGTTTCAGTGGTTGTTAAAATAGGTCAGACCTTGGAGCCAAATGATGTAGGTTTCTGTAAATGACTGTTGTCAAGAAGGTGCCATTTTTGAGCATGTTTTGACGTCTAGAACCAGAGGCAGATTTACTGTGAAGTCAGTTAAAACTTAGCAGTGCTGTGACATGATTACAGTTTTTAATTTTGTTTTAAAGATTTTATTTTATGTGTATTAGTGTTTTCCTGAGTGTCTGTGTACCATGTTCATGCAGGGCTCATGGATACCAGAAGACAGTACCAGATCCTCTGTGACTGAAGTCACAGATGGTTGTGAGCCACCATATGGGAGCTGGGAATTGTACATGGATCTTCTGGAAGAGTAGTCAGTGCTCTTAACTGCTAAGATATCTCTCCAGCTCCTGATAGCAGGTTTTTTGTTTTTGTTTTTAATTGCCAAAGCACGTGATTTTTCTGTTCCCACTCCCCCCCCCTTTTTTTTTTATCACACACCTTCTTGAATAAAGTAGCATTAAAATGTCTGCAGGGGTTCTGGCAATGGAATGAGGACTTGGAGATATATTTATTGAGGTAGACAGCAGTCTGTGGTCATGGTTTAGAGCCACTTCCGTGTACAGTTTATTTTCAAGTGTTATGATGACAGAATGGCCTCGAGGTATATCCCCATGTCCACTGGGCTAGGGCATTCATTTAGATGAATAACATGTAGAGCCGAAAGTAGATTTGCTGCATGTCCTGCAGTGCCTGACACAAACACAGGTGATGGTGGAAGTGGGGTACAATTTGACCCTCTTCCTACCCCAAAAATTCCAGGTGAAAGATGTTTTGAATAGAAGGATTCAATAAGGCCCGGCCAAAATAGAACATTTCTGTATCTTAAATGTGAGGCTGAATTAAAATTGCAACAATAGCTTAAAGATTTGAAGTGGAGGATGGCAGAAAACGTTATTTCCACACCAGCCCGTTCCTAACACTTAAGACAGATCAACTCAAGTGTCTACCTTAAGACCAGGGATCTATCTCTAGACTCCTGCAGCCAAAAGTGCTGGCGCTCACATTGCTCCAGAGCAGCCCTGGTCATCTCTATACCCCAGTGCCTTCCTGCTCGTCTGTTTCTCCCTTTGAGCATGCTATGATGGATGCTCCCATGAGTCATCCTGCTCCTTCTTATCCACCCTGCTCAAAACAAGAATACTGCAACATCCATTTTATACACCCAATAGCATAGTTTTATTCATCCCAAGGATCTTTTAATAAACGATTACAAACACAGTAGTTTAAATCAACAGAAACTTCTTTCATAGTTCTGAAGTCCAAGAAGGTGGAAGTCAGCATCGGTAAGCAAAAATCAGGGTAGTGCTCCCTCCAGGGGATCTAGGGAGAAACTGTCTTCTTTCTCTTCTAGCTGTTGGTGGTTGCCAGCATTTCCTTAGCCACCTTGCTTGTGGCTGCATCACTGCTCTTTGTCATGGGGACCCATGCTGTCTCTTCTTGAGTAGGCATTCCCTGACTCCAGCCTCCCTCCTTAATATGCTACACACAATAGCATCTAGGGTTTACCTCTGCAAGCCAGAGTGTGGCAGCTCTCCACTTGGTTGGATAGTTATATATATATATAAAACTATCCACAGGTTCTAGGGATGTGAGGGGACACTTGTCTTCTTACCACACTGCATTGCAGTTCCTGGATGGATGACACTTCCATCTTCCGTAGTCTCTGATCCTGTCCCATCACCCTCTCCAGGCCAATCATTCTCTGTGGAATTCCATAACCTAGACCTACTGGGAACAAGAAGATGACCAGAGTCTCCTCCCATCTTTGTCCAAATCCCACTTTCACACACCTCAAATTCCATCTCCAGGGAACGTTTAGCTGCTTAGAGGCTCAATATTCCCCTAAATCTTTGAACTTTCTCAGTTTCTTTCCTACTCAAGTTAGACACTAACTGGTTGCATACCTTGAGTTATTCTCACTGTAACTCTCAGTTAGGGCATCTTTTCTGGGCATGTACTAGAACTTGGGTACAAAAGACACAGACATTCTTACTTCCTGAACTTGTGCTCTGAGCTCTCAGAGAAGAAGCCCACTCATTCTCACTTGTTTTCTGTCCTAGACACCTGTCACTTCCTGCTCTAAGCATCCTGTCCTTTCCAGATTCTCTCGCTGTCCTGTAGTACTGTTTCTCAGAACATGAGTGAACCTCTTCTAAACCCAGGACCTTGGGATTTGCTCCATTCTAGTTGAATTGCAATATCTTTAGAGGGGTCTAAACATTTTCGTATTCATCCTCACAAGCATCCCCTCCCCATCCTGTGCTCATCCTGTGTCCTTCTATTCTAGGACTCACCAGGACATGCAAATAAGCTGTTAAAATAAAAACTACTTCAGCTCCAGCAGCTAACCTAGACTCCAAATCTCCTGTGCGCTCTGGAGATGTAAGGTTCTCTTTGTGCCTAAACGTTTAATTGCTCTGTTCTAACTGACCTGATCCCCTACTCGTTAGAAACCTCTTACTTACAAAACATATTAAATCCCACTAAGATCGTCTGTCTATGCTCAGGTTCTGGGCCTATAATTTGAGTTAGGGCTCTATGTAAGGCCACCCAAGGCATGACGGGAAAAACAAAGAGACTTTGTTCTAAATTAGTTGTATGATGTGTCACTGTTTATCAGCATGTGCAGGGAGCTACAGGATTGGATTCTGATGCTCCTGATCCAAGGCCATGCAGAGAATCCTGGAAGTTGTGCAAACCCATTTCTAGACTGCTGACAGAGTGAAAATCTGATTAGCGACACGAAGTGATAGTCAGAGTTACAAGGTAGAGAGCAGAAGGAGGGTTTGAGGCTCATAGGTGCCAACAAGCTGGGACTGAGAAGCTGTAAAAATCCAGACAATGCACCATGTAATTATACCCCACCGAGACACCATTGGCCAAGGCCATGCTGAATCTACCATTGGAAGATATGCTGATATCTCTGTGGAGTCTGGTGAGGGGTCTCATCTGAAGGTAGCATCAGAACTAGGCACACTGATATCAGAATCCTGGACGGTGAGTGTGGAGAACTGGTGGCAGCTCTCGGCCCTGAGTCTAATCGTACCTAATGGTTCTTATGAGTGCAAGTGTGGAGAGGAGTGGGGAGAGCAATCTGCAGTCTTGGGTGGCTAACATAACACAGTGATCCGGAGGGAAAAATAGACAAACAGTAACAAGAGATTACTTAATTTGCTGATCAAAAGAAACCCAGGAGGGATGACAAATTTAATGGAAGACTCCTGTAACAAAGCACTGCAAAGTGGGCATCTTAAAATAGCAGAAAGGTATTGTTTCAGTTTGAGAGGCCTGCAGTCCAAAATCCAGCAGTTGCCACTGATGCCTGTTCCATGCGTCTTTCCCAGCTTCCTGGGGTTTCTGGGAGTCTTCAATGCTCCTTGGCATCACTTGGATCTTCGCCTCTGCTCCTGCATGGTGTCCTCCTTGTGTGTCTTCATTTCCAGCATTCCATTCTTCTGTATGAGTCTGTATACGGTTACCCTCATAAAGGATGTCAGTCATTGGACTAGGGCCTGGTTCGTTATGAACTCAACTAGATTATATTTATAAAGACTCTCTTTCCAAATAATATTGCTTTCTGAGGCTTGTAAGAGACATGAATTGGGTGGGTCGGGGAGTCATTATTAAGTCTAATAAAGAGTGCAGGCAGCTATGGGAAGCTTCCCTAACAAAAAGCTTGTTTCCATTTTCTACACCCGAGGCAGGTTTGGGGTCTGACAGAAAGGTTTGGTTCCATGATGGAAGGAGCCTATTATACCCAGCAGGTGCACACAGTGACTCCTCTTCTGGTTTTTCTTAGAGTTCCATTGCTGTTTGTCTGGGTGAGTACCAGGTTACTGAGCACTGAGAACTCAAATCGATAGTTGTTGTACACTGATAGCTGGTTAACATTAATACCCAAGGACCTTTACCTACTGCTATCCTATGACAGTGTAGGCACATTTTGGCCAGGTAAAAAAAATGAGTAAATTTGGGTTGTGGATGCTTTGGTGGTCATCTTTTTGGTCCCTAAATGCATAATTGAAAGAACACATTTGATATTATTTGCATGTGGAATCCTGGGCTGAATTGCCAATATGGCATCATTTGAAGGCCAGTAATTGTTTTATGTTCTATTTCTTCTACTAGGCACCAATGATTTGCCCAGCAGGAACAGACGCAGATTCCAGACATGGGTTGATGGATTTGCCTTTATTGTCTTGAGGAACTCAGCCAGCACCACTATTTGAAGGCTTACACAGAATCCCCTGGAAATGGGATCCCACATACCGATGTCACATCAGAGATTGGGAGTCACACTTTCTAGGAAATAAGGCACTTGTGAGGACCCATGACCCTGGGATTCACAGTTGTAATAGACACTGCACACCCTAAGGATAGCAGTTGGATAGCCTTGAAATGGGCTGCTAAAGGTTCAGCTACATTGTTGGTGAGAGAGTGATGCCATAGAGAAGGTACATCCTCTAGGTCAGAGAGTCCTAAACAGCTTCCACCTGTAACTCCCATTGGATGGGTCTGCAGAGGTATAAAATATGTACACAAATCATTTATATATAATAAGTCATGAAGGATTTATTATAAAAAAATTCTTTAGTATACTTACAATCTCACTACTTATTAAAGACAAACAAATTTTCAAACTAACAAAATGTGTGTGTTTATTTTTACATAAAAGATTACTTGGCGGACTATTTGATACCTTAGGATGTATACATCTTCAACATTTTTAAGAACTGATCAATATTTTGGTTTTATAATTATCAATTTCTACAGGGTGGTAGAAGTATGTTCGGGACCAGTTCAGCGTTGTGGGAAATTGTCCCATTCCAAGTCCAAATCCATGATTTTTTTTATTTATAAAGCTTAAGTTGGCAACTTTTGTTTGTTTTTTAAGACAGGGTTTCCTCTCTATTTGTATGACAACCCTGGCTGAACTGGAGCTTATTAGAACAGGCTACCCTCGAACTTACAGAGGTCCATCTGCCTCTGCTTCCCAAATGCTGGGATTAAAGGTGTGCACATTGACCGTCTAACAAATTAGCAACTCTTGAATACAGTATTTTAACAAAATATAACCTAAAGATAAACCCAATTTGTTAGCTCCATGCTGAGGAATGAGAAAAATCTTTTCTTTATAAAGCCATATATTACTATACATACACAAAGCTATGTTACAGTAAGAACACTGTGAATCATAACAGGCAATGATCTTGAAGTTGAGCTGAGGTGTTTCAGGCAGTGTTTGTACTGTACAATGTGTGTGTGTGTGTGTGTGTGTGTGTGTGTGTGTGTGTGTGTTCAGAACCAAGGCTGAGTGAAGTTGTATAATACAACATGTGTGAATGATGCTAGACACACCTCAAATCTTTATGTATGTGGGTTTGAATTTATTTTGGGGCACAGACCATTCAGAGACTATACCATCACCTAATTCTTCATGACTCCCGTATCAATTACTCAATTCCATATGAAGTTGAAATTCATAGCTGAAGAGGCTGGGTTCTAAACTGGGGAGGAGATCTAGGTCAGTTGGAAGAGTACTTGTTTAGTTTCCAGGAGGCAGGATTTCTGGCACGTTTGTAATTGTAATTCTTCAATCTCAGGAGATTAAAAGCAGAAAAATCAGAAGTTCAGGGCAGTCTCAGCTACCCAGATGCAATACTGCCTCAAGCGTAGCTAAGCAAATAATACTAAGGGTGGAGCCATAAATACTACACCTAAGAGGGCATACAGAGGGGAAGTTATCATAAAGAAAGGGACCTGGCATTCCTTATCAGAAAACCAAATTTTTAAAAAAGAGAGAGATTGTACTCTAGGTTACTGGTGTACTGCTGTACCTAAAGAGTCACACATTGATGTGTGCTCAGGAGAGAGTGTGTTGCTTTGGGAACTACATGTTGGTAGCAGACATCATTTCCTGTCTAGGTGGTGATGTTCTTGGGGACTCTGCATCTCAACATCACAAACCTGGATTCTGCAGGAGTGAAGATTCTGATCCCTTAAGATTCTGGTTCAGAAAGTCTTATACAGTGGCTCAGGGTAAGGGAATCTAGCACAGGTCTGGAGGATGGAAATGGTGGGCAGTTATGGCCTCAGAAGCAGCAATAAGGATGAGGTTGCAGCTCAGGCTACTAGCAACTCAGAAGAGCAACCCAGGGGAACTTAACCGTGAAGTTCAATTTCAAATAAATACAGTTATTATTATCTGTCTCTGTTGCTGACCACCGTGTGTGTGTGTGTGTGTGTGTGTGTGTGTGTGTGTGCATGCGATGTATATATGTGGATGTGTGGTGTGCCATGGTGGTGTATGTGTAGAGATCAGAGAACAGATCTGTGGAAACCGCTGTCTGCTTCCA
Organism: Rhabdomys pumilio; assembly: GCA_030674055.1. Lineage (NCBI taxonomy): Eukaryota > Metazoa > Chordata > Mammalia > Rodentia > Muridae > Rhabdomys > Rhabdomys pumilio. The sequence goes on from JANHMN010000002.1 coordinate 143,615,373, forward strand.
TCTTTGGTTCTTGGATTGAACTCTCTATGGAGGTTGAATCTAGTTTGTCGGGCTTGTGGAACAAGTGCCTTTACTTGCTGAGCTGTCTTGCTGGCCTCTTAAGACGAGCTTCAATTTTATCAAGGACTTCTCTGTCTTACATACTTTTATATTGCTGTGATAAGACACACAACCAAGGAAAC
>JANHMN010000002.1:143615564-143652039 GCA_030674055.1 Rhabdomys pumilio
AGAGAGAGAGAGAGAGAGAGAGAGAGAGAGAGAGAGAGAGAGAGAGAGAATTGTATGGGCTTTTTGAAACATTAGAGCAGTTTTCAGTCTGTGGGGCTGAATGATGCTTTCAGAAATGCGGTCGAATCTCAGATACCAGATATTTACATTACAGTTCACAACAGGAGCAAAATTACAGTTATGAAATAGCAACAAAAATAATTTTATGGTCGGGGTCACCACAACATGAGGAACTGAAGGGTCACAGCATCAGGAAGGTTGAGAACCACTGCCTTAAAATTTGCCCCCAGGGACACAGCTCCTCTAACAAGACCACACTTCCTCATTGTTCCCAAACAGTTCCACCAAGAAACCAACACACAAATATTTGGTCCTTGGAGGGTGGGGGAGCATTTTCATTCAAACCACCACAATCAGGATGATAAATTAATTCTTAATCTGTGGCCTACAAATAACGTATTTAACTTTAAGTTTTATTTTTTTCCTGCAACTGACCCCCATAAAATGTGTCAGATTTCTCCCATAGCTGTGAGCGTCTGCAGCAGGGTGGTGGTGCTGGCAGTGGGTTCAGTCCAGTATTTTGCTCCTTAGAAGGTGCTGCTTTTGAGCATCATCTCTTGCAGCTACGTCTGAGAATAGCAGAGTAATGATAGATAATTCAATCTGTCTCCCTTATCTAGTGTTTGATGGGTGCTGTTCTTGATTTTTTTCCATGAACCCAGACATTGCCTTTGTCACTCGTCACTCCCTCTGGAAGGCGGTCCAGAGCTAGACCTGAGTTGCTGTCCAGGGAGTGTATCAGATGGGAAATCTTCCTGCTCCCTAAATACCCACCCTGGCCCTCACTGTTTTATTGTTCGTAGGAGAGGTGGGGAGGAGGGACTGGCTGGAAAACAGTGACACAAGTCGAGACTATGCCAATAGGAGATAGAGAGCGGCTCGCTGTCCCCTCAGGCTCGCTGTCCCCTCAGGCTCGCTGTCCCCTCAGTTGCACCAACTCACAGTCCCTTGTAGTGCTTGCTCATTTAATACGACAACAGGAGCAAGACAGCTCCTAGCTTCTTCATCATCACGTTAGCTGAAGATGACATTAACAGGATTAAATGTGATTTATTTTCCTTAAACAATCATTTTTTTCCTTTTTCAGTGGAACTTTTTTGGATTGAACTCAAGGCCCCGTGAATACTCGGCACATACCCTATCATTTAGCCACATGTGTTCTCTATCTCTCCCCCCACCTCTCTCTCAAAAAAGAAAGAAAACAAAACCAAAAAATCTAAAAAAAACCCAAACAAAACAAAAAATCAAAACAAATGAATGAATAACACCAACAAAAAAACTCAGTGAGACAGAAAACACCTAAACAAACCAAACCAAAAAGACAAAAACCATCGAGTCTATGTTTGTGTTGGCCAGATACTCCAGCTTATGGTGCCTGCCCTGGAGTGCTGTTGATACACTCACTGTCATCCCAAAATTCAGGACAAAGCTATGCGCCCCCCCCCCCCCCGGCCCCCAGCAGGTATCAAATGCAAAGATCTTGGAAAGAGGCATCCTTCTGTATAGATGAACTGTAGAGGTGAAAGCGCGCCAAGTCACTGCCCAGCCCGGGGCATCATACGGGGTTATGAGTAAGCAGCCAATCAGATATGTCCATGCCATCCTAGGATGTATATAAAGCAGTGCCATCTTGGGGCTCTCTCTCTTCCTCCTTTCATCGCAATAAATGCTTGCTGCAGAAGGATCCTGGTGCCCACGTGCGTTCTTGCTGGCGAGACGATTGCGCGGGGCACAATGAACATTGTGTCCCTTCCTGTTCTCCATGCTGGGATTTTGTTGCACTGAACCCAGAGCTTGCTATTTTGACTCCTGTCTCTACCTTTCCTGAGCTGGGGTTACAGATGTGAGCTGATGTTTTGACCTGGGTGCTAAGGAGCCAAATTCAGGTCCCCACACTTACACATCGAGCCCTTTACTCGCAGAACCAACCCCTCAATTTGCTTCGATTCACTCTTTACTGTAGCAAAACTATATGAGATTTCTGTTAGGTTTTTAAGAAAATAACTATCAATTTTATTTCTTTGAAGTTGTGACGATGATTGTACACCCTAAGAGAGAGAAATACTTTTGATTGTCTATTTGTCATTCGTAGAAATGAAGTTCTTGTGATCTTTAAACTGTTCAGTAGTCAGAGTCCACAAAGGAAATCATCCATTTATCAGCTCCTGAAAAACCATCACAATGTCCTTGGACATAGGCAACCAGCACCACTATTAGTAAAGGGAAATGTTTCTTAAACACTGGTAAGCCCTCCTCTTTGAACAGCATATTGTAATCCATAGGGATTCCGGCAGGAAGACACTTGCTATTGTAAGTTTTTTTCTTAATGATAAGACCCAGAGAGGTTGCCTGACTCACCCAAGGCTGCAATTTGCAACTTGTAGATTCTAGTTTTATATCTAATTTTATTTATGTAAACATTTTGAAGATGGTATGTAGTGTGTTTTGTCTCTCTCTCTCTCTCTCTCTGTGTGTGTGTGTGTGTGTGTGTGTGTGTCTTTGTGCTCGCATGTGCGTGCACCATGTGTGTGCTTTGTGCCTGTGGAGGTCAGAAGAGGGCATCTCATCTTTGGAACTAGAGTTACAGATGGTTGTGAGGTACCATGTGGGAGCAGTAAGTGTTCTTAACCACTGAGTCATCTCTCTAGCTCCATACCTATACCTAAGATACATCTAGGGGGGGATATATTATTTAAATATAGTTAGTGGCAAACATCAAAAGAAGAAACCCAAAAGACCTGGAGTTTTGCTAATTTTGTAGATCTGAGAGCTCTGAGAATTTGCCCTTTTCCATTCAAAAAGTCATCAACATTTCACTCTCCTTACTTAGGCTTTGTTTTTAGCATGAGGAAGTTGCTCTGGGCTTTTTGAGACTTGAGTATAAGCATTTACTTAGTCTATACACTAAGATATCAATTAAAATTGCCCTTCATCTCTTATTAAAGAGTCAAATTCTAGCTCAGAAACCTCTTCTCTGTGACTTTGTTGCTGTCCAGGTCTTGTAGAGAATGGTGGGAGATATGTGTTCAGAAAACAGTGTCTCTTCTTTGGCACTGTTGGTAAATCAAAGTGTGATACAATCTGGGTTCACCGTGCCACTTGGGGAGAGGAGGTCAGAACCCTTTCCAACCCTTAGAGATCCGGAAACCCTGACGGCTGCTGTAACTGTGAATACCTCTTTCTCTCCTCATGCTGTAACCTCTCTCTTAGGCCCTCTTCTTACTCCAGCTAAGGTGGAGAGCTGAGGATGGGAGCAAAGCCAGCACAGAGAAAAGCATGCTGGGAAGAGGAGAATCCATTGTTCCTTTCTTGGACCGCCCACTTAGGAGTGTGGAGGGTGCAGATCTGGTTGACTCAGGGCTTTTGGCGTTCATAATAATGGATTGTGAATCTTCATTTATTCCCGCAACAACAGGAGTTGCTGTAATAGGTCCTAAAACAGGTAATGTCATTTAGACTGGCATCTCAATCTTGGCTCTGTGCTATGCAAAGAGAATGCCCCATCTCTTCCGGCTCCAGTTTTACATGAAAGACAAATGCTATGAATTTCCCATTGCTCGAATTGCCCTGTGAGGAAACAAAAATCATTTTCTGTTAGGGACCAGGTGGCACAGTCTTATGTTGTACCCATTCTATATGGGACCAAAGTCAAACTTTATCCTTTGGGTCCATATAGTATAGGTTAAACTTGTGGGCAGGGGAGCTAGAAAGAAATACATGTATTTACTTAGGGTTCATCTTTTTGGAGGGCTACAGGCCAACGCCATCCTTGGTTGTTTTTATAATGTCTCCCTGCTTTGACTCAGCCTTACTTTTTGCCAGTAACAGAAAATATAATTAACATCTTTGTGTTTAAGGCGTTTTGCTTCAAAATGAAGGGGTATACCAACAGTTATGGCACTGAAATCATTAAAATCATGCAAATGCTTAAAGTGTGTAGGCCTGGGAGATTATAGTTTCATTAGAGAAAAGGCTATAAAGTTAGACCTAGGTAATTACCTTTCCCATTAATGCTAGAAAATTCTGTGCTCCACTGAGAAGTGATGGCGGTGCATCGTGCCTTCTGTGCCTTCTCCTGCAAGCTGCAGGAGCCTTTATTTCATCAGCACAAACTACAAGGTAACGGCAGCAGCTTTCCAGGTGTACTTTGCAAATTGGGGTTTAAATGTGGAACACATCAAATTAAAATTCAATATTAATTATTTTGTCTTGCTAGGAGTCTGAGTGGTTTAAAGCAGCAAGGGTAATTGTCTAATTCATTGTGTGTGTCTACAGAGAACTTAATCATTATGTCAGCTTCCTAATAAAAGGTTATTATAGAAACAAAGATCCCAGTTTTACATATGGTAGGCAAGGGAGGATTCGAAGAGTCGGTCTCTAAGGTAGACTTGAGGATCTTGACAAATGATGCCCATGCTGTGATCAGATACTTAACAAGAAATCTCGTTATTAACTAGGCCTGTACAGATAATTAGCACTTGAGATTCAAATTTTAAATCTGGCCTGAGATGTATCATTTATCAAAAGCCTTAGCTTGCTGTCAAAGTCCGATAATAAGGTAGTGTTATTGATGAATTGAGATTAAGAGCAGATTGAAGAGAAAATTAGGCCACTGGTTGGCCTGAAAGGTCTGATTTCAATATTTACAGTACTAATTTGGTATTATTTTGGTAAATGGATGTGGTCCCCAGTGCTAAATGGTATAAAAGAATAAACTATGTATCATTATTCTAACAGGAAGAGCATTGTTTACTGTGTATTGGATTTTGCAGCACTAGCATTCTGGTTAATAGGCTGCTTTATAAGATGAGTGTACCTGGTCTTTTATTGTGCGCATTTATTATAACCCATTCAGCACCCAGGGCTTTTAGGGGAAATTAGAAAATGTAGCTTCTTTACATTAAAAATGATATTACATTAGACTAATTGCTACTGAGTCTGTCTTTCTGATTTAACTTACTCTTGTTTATCTCTTGGCATTGTCTCCCACACGTTCTTGCCACTGGATTTCAGCTAACTACCATTTCAGAGATTCGAGCTACATAAAATGAGCAATCTTTTTTTAATGATCCCTGGTAGCGTTTCATTGCAAGCAATCTTCGGGGTGGGGGAAGGAACGCGCTGTATAATAAACCGTCTCTCTCTAGTGTCTCTCGGCTTCGAAGCACATTCTGAGTACACTTATGTGACCCTTAGCAAGCTAAATCTTTTTGATGCATGTAATAAAATGTTGTTTGGGGCAATAGCTGATTTCCAAAATTATATTAGGCATAACACAAGGCTTTTGTGGCAAATTGTCTCCCTATTTTTTTTTCCTTGCTTCAGCTCACAAATGGGATTGGGAAGGTGTTGGAGTGTTTTATTGTTGTGTCTCACGTCAGGTATAAATAGAGAATATACCGCACTGTAATCTATCTGTATGTAGCTGATAGCACATGAAATAGTAAAGCTGGTAAGACTGCTGGGGTCCAGAAAATTGCTCGAAAATCCCTCGTCACGTGTTCCTGGCAGCGGCCTCTCTTCTCCGGTCTCCAGCTGTCCAGCGGGGTGTGCCAAGTCACAGCAGGACCTGAGGACTGTTTGCATTGCACAGTGGCACCGAGCTTTGTGAGGTTGTTCTCTGTACAGTGTGCACTTGCAGACAAGTAGGCTTTCGGAGACTCAGCAGGAGCCCGCCAGTGTTTGTGCTGAGGTGGTTAGCTGGTGGGCAAATTGCTATTATTCAGAACTGTGTGGCAGAGGAGAATGGATTGCGTTACGTTTTCTATCCCATAATGCTGACCAATGGCGGACCTCCGTTCCAGCTAACCTTTCTTTTTGACTCTTCTCTAAGATGTAGATTCGGCTCTTTCTCGGAAAGAAAAAGAAGCCTCTTAGATTGTTCCCTCCAACCGCCAGCTGCATTTTCCCAATCTACTCCCCATTTTGACTCAGCAACACTCCTTCTACCTCCCCCAACACCCCCATCTCCCGAGATAACATGAGTTTAGCATTCTGCTTTTAAGGAAAAAAAATATTTGGTGCTTCAGCTGTTCTGGTGAGTGTAGACTACTGACTAATGGGTAGTTATTCCACTTTATTGCTTTCTACAGGCAAAACTCAAACAAAAGGAATTGAATTTTGCTAATAGCTCTGGCACTTTCTGACATTAGTGAGGGTAATCATAATGCCACAGGAGCCGCACCGATCGCTTTTCAAAGCACTTTCACACACGTCATTGTGCTTGATTCTCGTGTATGACTCAGGCAGGGAGGGGTCACAGTGCCCATTCCATGACTGAGAACTGAAGAAGAAAGGGGGTTACAGGACGAGCTTGCTGCAGCGGTGTCACCATTCTGTCCATTGAACTTTTGGTCGTTTATTCTTTACAATAATATCTCTTTCTTATGAAAGTTTACAGGAACATTGACAGCTCAGGGTCCTCCTCCTGACACTTTCAGAGCTGCATAAAAGAGCAAAGAGCCCAGAATGTGTGTGGCAACTGGGAGTCCGACTTCTGTGGGAGGCTTATCTACCTCCTCATGGACATTCCAGAATGTTCTTTGCTGGGCATTACTACAGGGTCCGTGGAGATGCTCCCGAATGCAGTCCTGTGTGCTTTCTGTTTTAGAGTCGTCTGCCAACTCCTGCAGTTGAAGATGGTGCCTGTATGTCAAAGAAGATCACTTAAAAACGAAACAAAATCCTCATTCAGGAAAGGTGGTGGCAGAGACATTGGAGAACTGGATAGAAGTCAAGGGTTTTCTTCTATGGTGTCAACACCACTAACTTAGCAGCTTTCTGACCACTGAAAAATTGTTTCCAACCTATTTTATGCCAAGAGTGCATTGATTTGTGCTGGGTCTATTAGAGAGCCTTAGAGAGAGAAAGATGAATGTGTTTCCAAGGGAGAGCTCATACCTCATGGGATCATGGCCACTCTCCCTGCAAGCCTCAACCTTGTGGGTGGACGGCACTTTCGTAGAGTAGGACAAAAATATTTTCTTCTGTTTCGAATGGGATTGGGGAGTAATCATGAATAAATTACACATGCGCTGGTGTATGTGCCAAGGAACAACTGATCACAGCGCCTGAGCAGGAATATGTATTTTGTATGGCTGCTTCTGGGTGTTAGAGCTGTGTCCTCTGTGCCCACCCTCTCTGCCCTCTGTTCGGAGCCTCTGCTGAAGGCATTCAGTAGTCGCGTTCTGAGCTGGATAGAGGAGAGGAGAGAAGATGAGAGGAAACAGGAGGGGAAGGAGAAAGGAAGAAGATTTGAGAAGGCAGGCAAATTAGTTATTTAATTTGAAAAGCAGAATCTCAACAGAGAAAACATTTATATAACCAATAGGAAAGATGACCCAGAGTTGACTGTCTCTGTACATGGTTTGTCTAGGTATTCTTTTCTTATTAGTTTATTTGATACATAATAATATGCTGGTTAAAGGACATGGGCATTTCCCGGTTTGTCATGAAGACACTTTCTATCTGGCAGTGAAATTTACTATTTTAGAGAGCTGTGGTTGGGGTGGGGGTGCTAATGTTTTTATAGAAAATCTTTGAAGTAAGAAGCGATCATGTTTGTATGCTACTATCATTTCAAAAAATCATTTTAAAGGTAGATGTTGAAAACAAAGAAGAAAACCAGTGAACAGTATTTACAAAATAGCATCCTCAGACAACCCTTTCTCCCAGATAAGTGACTGGGCACACACTGGGCACCATGCATCACCTTTTATATTATAATTATAATGGAGACAAATGCTTTCTCTTTTAATATGTCAAACTAATTTCAACATCTGCATCACAGAACACACCTAAGTGTTTGAAAAGGTAATTGTAGCTTTATTGGAAATTAATTTTCCTTTATGATTTGAAACAAGAATTTTGTTTTTGACGTCCAAAGATTTCATTAAACAGGTCATTTTCTTAAAATTTAAATTAAGCAGGGCATCTTTCAAGGGTCCAGAAATGCTCAGTCATTTACAAAACTCTTTTCAGAAAACTTGTTATTTTTAAAGTTGGGCAAATAAAATTTATATTTCACTACAGATCTCGGAGATATTGGACCTTGGCTTATGTCTTGGTATATTTTCATTCTTATCCCCATTCACAGCCTACATGGTACATTTATCCGTATTGTGCATTGTTTATTGAAAATGGACGGCCCTTAAGTTACAGGGGTAATATTTTGTTTTTTTCTTGTCGTTTGTATCGTCTTCTTGTTTAGTGATGTCTTCATACAAACACAAAGCACAGAAGCCCGCACACGTTTGCTTCCACGAACGGATTGATCAGTGTGCAAAAAGTGCCAGTGCATTTCTCTCTGCTCTACCGGAACCCAAAGGAGCCAGGCAGAAGCTATTCCTTCTATGCTGTTCACTGCATCGGATTATGAAGTCACTGTTCACCTGTCACCAATAGGGGTCTCCAGTGTACCACAGAACTAGCTGTGGCTCTCTGCTATGATTATTTACAGTATGCTGTACACGGAGACAGAACCGAAGGGGCAGAACAGATTTATATGGGCCGGGGCTGATCCTGGATTTACTCAAGGAGTGGAAGGGTGACGTCACAAGTTAGAAGTGATGAGGAGAGGCAAAGACTCGTCTAGGTTTGGTGTGAGAACACACCTTTAACCCAATGGTGTGGGCACAGTCTTTCTGTGCCCTGGCTGGAAGAAAAGCAAACCCAGCTGGCTACAGTGGTGTTCACAGAGAGCTAGACATGTGTCTTTGTTTAAACGGAGCAACTAAAAAAAAGAGTGAGTGAATTTTTCTGACCTTCCTAGAATCTTTTGAGAATGGTTTAAACCATCATACCTGAAAATAATTTGTAATAGTTTTTTTTTATGAAGTTATATATTTTTGAGTGAAATTCTTGGTGCTGACATTTCTCCCCACCGTTCCAGGTAATCCAGTCAGAAATTGCAGAAAAGAGCAGTTATGGTTTATCAAACTGAAGTTTAGGTCATGTTTATAAAGACCAACATAGATTCACAATGTGTGAAGTATGTCACACATACAAAGAGTGTAACATACTCTTGCTTTGAACCCCATCACATTCCTCTGGTCCATCCACTGTAAGAAAAATAAAATTTCAGAGACCTTTGGTAACACCTGAGGATATTTCTGGAGTTTAAGGGCAGATTAACTTGCACAGAAAGGGAAACCAGTGTCTGCAATGCCTTTTCATTATTTATTTGCTCAACCAATATTTAAGTGATGCCTTAAGAAGTTGCTTATTGCCTACAGGAAAACAGCTGTTGTTAGGGAGGGGAGGCTGGTAAATGGATTTAAAAATGGTAATGGGAAACAGACTGGGGTGGGAGCTGGCACTCAGGCAAAAGTGAGATTCTGAGAAGAGTAGAGAAGGTCACTGATTCTGAGGCGGGGGTTGAGTGTGATCAGATACCAACCACATCGGCCTTTGGGGTGATTTGTGAATGAATTCAGGATTGTGGCTAGTGGGTCTAAGTAGGAGCTTGTGTCATGGTGAAGACTTGGAGGCTGCCTATGGAATGACAGGCTATAGACAGAATGGGGTGAGGTCTGTAAGCTGTATTGGCCTATTCTTCAATAGAAAGGATGAAATGCAGAGACTAAAGACTGTTGTGATTAAGGCAGATTGAACTTAGAGTTCAAGGTCATGACGTACTAAAAGGAAAGCAAGCCAAAACAGACTACTAATTTCTAGAAATGGGTGGAAGAGATCCATTGGGATTGTCAAGATGACCTCATTGGAAGAAGCCATGTGGCTGTATAAGAAAACATTCAATAAAAATACAAGTGACCAACCTGTACACTGCAGTGATTTCAGATTTCACATGTAGGTGGGGACATTATGTTCCCCTTAGGAACAGGACAGCGTTTGCAGCCTCTCTGTGAGGTTTTTGTTGTTGGTGGTTTTTTTTTTTTAGGTGAGAGAAACTTCAAGTCAACCTCTCCCATGTTTCCTAGGGTAATTCCTTGCCTATGAGAACTTCTGCTCAAAGAAGTTAATCTGTCCATGAGCTAGGTCCTAAGGATCTTTTGGGTCAAAGTGGGTGAGAAGACACAGTCAGGCACGTGCCACAAGACAAAGAGATTTGGATGAATTCTTGCCTTATAGGAAACGCCTTTAATGGCACAAGAAGGGATCTAATTGCTTGTGTGAGAAAGATTTAAAATGATCACAGAAAAGACCTGATCAAATGAAGGCCTGATTCAACATTCAGAAAAAATAACACTGGCAAGATGTGAAAACAAGATTATGATACTACAGAGGAAAGTTATGGAAGAGTGGAAGCGTTCAGAGATCAACCTAGTAAACACAACAAAAGCGTGCTTGGGCATAGTTGTCATTTCACATGTAACTTTCTTTCAGAGTCTTTTGATTCAGTTGAAATTTAGTTGCTTTACACAGGAAAATTATGGAGATGGAGTGATGACTTCTAACTTGGGGGATTACAGAAGGCTTTCTGGCAGAGGTAATACTTGGGCCTCTACCATAAATGGTGAGTTGTAGTTTAATTTTTACTTATTTATTTCAGTATATGTGTGGGGCGGTGTGAGTGCGGGTGTGTGTGGATCTCTTCCCCTCTACCCTCTTTGTGAATCCCGGAGATGGAACTTGGATGGTCCCGCCAACAAGCACTTTTACCTGGTACACCGTTTGCTGGTCCTGAATTTTGGTTTTGTAGGTAGAGGGTGGAGAAAGGAACACTTTGAGTTAAAGGGCTGGTTTATCAGAAGATAATCAGAACTACGGAGACTTTTTGGTATCGGCAGGGTTTTCAGAGTAAGAGAAACCTGACTTAGGTGGATAGATAAGACCAGAGAAGATGAGTCCAACACCACAGTGGTCAGGTGCCTGCTATTATTCTGTGACATCTTGAGATTCTTGTGGATTCAGGTGATGAAAGACATCACAAAAATGGCAAAAAGGAACTAACAAACCGAACCCCAAATCTAATAACCTTTCAATAAGTTGTAAAATTGGCAAGTGAAATTGGAACAGCCCTTAAAGGGGACACAGGTTATTTAATGTGGGAAAAGAAATGTCAAAGGGAATTTTGAAAATGGAGCATTGTGCATATTAGACAAGAAATGATCAAGAATTATAAGGTAGACCGTGAATCAAGAATATGCTATAAAAGTTCTGCTGGATGTAATTTGGAGTGTTGGAGCCAAATACGAGAGATATTTGGAAAAAGACTTTCTCTATACCAACCCCAAATTCTTTCCTTTTAGGTAAAACATAGGCAGACCATTCATCACTCTGAGGTAAACATTTCCATAGAGAACATGGCTCTAAAGCTAAGCTATAAGGTTGCAATTCAACTGGTTTTAGTCAGTATGGATCATGAACATTCTGGCTTATTTTGAGCATTCATTATTGTGTTTCATTTGGGGCTAGGAGCTGAGGAGCAATGCAATGAAGGAGAGAAAAAACACAGTGTGCTCAACTGAGCTATCATTGTGGAAAAACTATAAATTATAAAACAAACGATTTAAAGCATAGAAGATAGGCCCTCTAGAACAATATCATACTCTTTATGATGAAATGCTCCAGAGGAAAGAACATCTAAGATATTGTGACGCCACTCTCTGGGAAGGTGTTTGAGGAAACCAGAGACCAATTTTCCTTGTGTTTGTATTTGGTTAGATTTGAACTAGATCTTCAAATTGCTGAATTACAGACACTGGGGTTCCTTTGAAGGATGGTGCTTTGGCTCAACAACATAGATCTTAGTCATAAGACTGGACTCAGGGTATTGCCATGGCATTAGAATATGTCATATATGTATGTATGTATGTATGTATGTATGTATATATATATGTATATGTATATACATATATATATTCATCAGTAGGATGAAGATGAGAAAGACTTTACATCTTGGATGATTTTGATTTTGTGGGATTAGATATATCAAGTAACTGAAAGTGCTCAGCCAATTCTGGAACACAGTTGCGTAAATGCTTCCTAATGATTACCTCTTATTACTATGACTGGAGCATAATTGGCGCTCATTGAATATCTATTGATTGATTAGCATGGCTAGTACTGCCAGCTTTCTAGATGTTGCAAAAGAAAGCAGCCCTCCCCTTCTCTCTGTAGTTAGAGCCTTGCTTGAGTTATACACTACGCCAGCATCTCGCCTTTCTTAAACAGGCCTATCATAGATTTGCACAAAGAGATGAAAATAAATAATAGGATGTGGTGACAGCTTAGAATGGAAACAGATTCAGATTCTGAAGGTACAGAATACACTCTGAGGGGCCGCTCTGTATTCTGATGACCAAACAAGCAAAGATACAGATGTCCCAAAGCTTAGGGAGGCCAGCTTCATGGTCTGGGACAATGCACAGTGGTTGATGAGTTAGTTCTAGAGGCTTCTGAATTTTAATGATGCTGGAGATGATATTGTGTGTCCTTCAGCTTGTTAGAGTGGCACCGGCACTCCATAAATCATAATACCTGTGTATTGTAAAATCAATAGCAAAGTGCTATTTCAGCGCTAACCCTTAATAAGTTTCTCCCTGCTCTAACAGCTTAAACTTCGCTGTAATGCCGTTGGACCTGTAGGTTAGGATCAGAACATGCTTAATTTATTTTGTAATAGAGACTTTTCACTAATGAAGGACCGATTAGTTAAGCTTTGGTTGCCACTCTAGTGATCAGTTGGCAGAACAGCCTCTGCAATTAAACTCGTGTATCTCTGTCCTGAAGCAAAAAAGCAGGCTTAAACAGTCAATAAATGTTAATCCAGTCGCAACCTGTCTCTGCCTTTGAAGGCTGCCCATGAGGGTTCCCCCCACCCCCACATCACATTTTTTTCCCATCTTCTTTTAAATGTGGTGGTCTCCATGGCGTCAGGATGTGGCATGCATGACCTCCTACAGTTCAGTAATAAGATCTGGCGTGCTAACAACATTGTCTACAGATCTGCCAACTATAGGTCTGTCCATCTTTCCCCTCCCTCACCTTGGCTCTTTGTCCAAGGTTGAGAAATAACTGAGCAACTGGGCACACGAGCCTCTGGATAAAACTGGATAAATAAGTGTGCAGAGCCGAAGACATGTTCTGTGTTGCTGGGACACTCTGTGGCCTCTTGTGGTCCCACTGTACTCAGGTGTGGAGGGCAAGTCCAGGAAAGCCTTCAGTGACTTCCTTGGCTTGAGTGTGGGTTGTCATCATCACTATTGAGCACTGGGAAGATAGAGTTCACTGCAGAGCCAGCAACCAAGGAATTTTTCAGAGTAGCTCTCAAGTTGAAAAGGCAGGTGAGGGAGGAACAAGAAAAGCACGGAGAAAACCCCTACCTGATTCAAAGCTATTTAACAACACCCACATTAACTGTGTCTTCAGATAACATCCCAGGTATCTCCCCAACCCGTGTATGTGAGACAGAAGGTAGGAAAGGTAAACAGGAGAGAAGCTGATAAAGGCTGTGGCCCACAGAATTGTGTGTGAATGGAAGAATGTACAGAAAATGTGAATGTCTTCCCTGTGTCCAGAACCACATACTTTGGAAATCTAGTGACACTTGTTTATTTCTTTTCTCTACTTAGGGGCTTGTTTTTCCCAGGACAAACATGGGTCCATTTTACATCTTAAATTTAGCCTTTGTTCCTGAGGAAAAATGCCAGGAGGTAAGAAACCTGGGTAATAGTTACATGTCTGTGGGTCACTGCATACGGAAGTAGTCTCTCTCTCTCTCTCTCTCTCTCTCTCTCTCTCTCTCTCTCTCATATATATATGTATACATATATATATATATATATATTTATACACATACATATATATGTGTGTATATGTGTATATATACTTATACATACATATACACACATATATGTTGTGTGTATATAAGTATACACACACAATATATGTATATAACATACACACAATATATGTTATATACATATACATACACATACACACAATATATGTATATAATATATACATACAAGTATATATTATATGTGTATATTATATATAATGTGTATATATATTGTGTGTGTGTCTGTGTGTGTGTAAAACAAAATACTAATCAGGGAGGTTTAACATTTAACTTGCCTTTAAGCTGAGTTTTGTAGATCTGTTGTTTGGCTGGCACATCACTTAGCACATTAGGGTTTCTGGTACAATTTTATCACTTACAATAGGGTAACAAGCTACTTGGCAGAGTATGACTTTTCCGAGTCTTCTAAAACAGGAAAGCTCTTCACACCGGGCTTGATACCAGGATGAAAATATCTAGCTTAAAACTGATAACCATAGAATAAGCCAGAATCAGTCCTGTCCTTATGAACCTTGATGACAGAGGAACCTTTTGAGACTCACTAGTTTTTGAGAGAAAGCCATACTGCTGAATATGCACAAATGCATTAACCCGACCCTAATTATGGCAGACCCATCCAATTATTGAATTTCTCATTTAACACACACACACACACACACACACACACACACACACCTTACTTACTATGTACTCTCCATGGAGCCGGCAGCAAAGAAAACGATGAAAAACAGGACAAGTTTGGTCCTGTGTTTCCTGGTGGGAAATTTAATGTGTGTAACAAAAAATAAAGTAAAAGAAAAAAAATCAAACACAAATATATTGATCATGAGCTCTGAAAGCAAAAAGTAATCAGCATTACTCAAGTAATTTATGACCCTAATAGGTGTTGAGCCATGTGTGGCAGGTTCTTCAGACATTCTGTCAAAAAGCAATTGTCAAGAAAATTAAAGGCACTCGGCTCTACAATTTTATAATTATGGGTTTCCCCTCTAGAATGTAAGATGATTCCAATTTTTTTGAATATAGATATCAGAACCAACCAAGGACATATAGGAGGACACTTAGCTAGCTAGGCTTTGTTGCTTTATCTGACACTGCTCATGTCTTTCTGTGAGCGCGTCATTTGATGAGTGATTTAAAAGTAACCCAGCCATGAATCCTTTAACTAAAAAGAGAAGTATTTAGCTATACATGTTCTGTCTTCGAAGTCTGAATTTTGGTAAAGCGGAGTTTCCCCGAGCAGGTCCAGATGGGCAGACGAGTGCAAACACACATATAAAGCTCCCTAATTAGTAAGTGTCGGTAGCCAGAGAGGCAGGAAAGTCAAGGCTGACGCCTCTGGGAACTTTGAAGCAGAACTGATCCTGTCAAGTAGTCAGTGAAAGTCAGCACTGGCAAAAGTTCCCGAGCACAAATTGAGGAAGCAAGAGGTGTAAACAGATGCCAGCGGGACTCCCTAAAAACCCATCTATCTGGGAGCCAATGGGAAGTTGTTGTCTAGGAAGTAGGGCGGGTGTGCCAGAGATTCTTGAGGGTCCAAACTATTCAGCAGCTCTGGTTCGCATTCAGATAATATCTAGGCTAGCATCTCATGGGTGCTACCAAACAGCCAGAAGCTGGTAGCAGCCGGCTTGGAGTTAATGGTTGGGAGTCAGCTGAAATGGAGGGAAGGAAATCAATAGCACATCAGTGCTGCTTAACATTTCTTTGTTAAGCTGTGCAGCCTAACAAATACTTTACAGCTCCTTTGTTCCGGTTGCCTGGTTCTTCAAGAGCAAACCAGAAGGGAAGGATCTCCCCTCTCAAGCTTTGAGGATGAAACTTAACTGCTTTCTCTATCCAATCACAGAGCATACAAAGCATGTCGTTTCCACTGCAGGCATTAATCTATGAGGACGAAAATCCCGGGCCTTCTCCAGGAACTCGCTCCTAACTGCTGCTTACTTGATGGTGCACATCCCCCTAACCCCGCCCCTCATGTGCTGTGATTGGTTAGAAGAATGGCACATGTTGAGCTGGGAAAGGAGAGTGGTACCAAGATAGGAGTCACACCATCTTGCCTTTTCCCCACTGCCTCCTCCCATGCCAGGGTAGTGCTCCCTTCCTCTAACATGCCAGGTGCTCCCGAATTCTCTTTCTGTCTTTCCTCTCCGTATATGTCTGACCAAAGGACAGAGTTGACCTCAGGCAATGCTGGCCTCCAAAGGAACAAGTATAACTTCTTCTGTGGAGAGTTTACAGCTTGGTGGTGGATTGGGAAGACACAGAGAAGATTGTCAGGCAGGGTCCTGATAGGGTGTGTGAGCAATGTTCCTCAGGAAACCAGTGTTCCCAGCCTCTTTGTAAAAGACTCACATAGCTCACTGAATAAAGTTCCTCTGAAGAGAATCAGGACTCCTTGTTTAATTCTAGTTGAATGAAGCTGGCCTTACAGTTCCCTTGGAAAGTCTCCTTAACAATTCTGATTCTTTACCCAGGGAGGCATCCATGGCTGTACCCCATCTTTATGCTCAACCGCGCCGGCAGTTTATTGTCACAGTCACCACTTTCTAGAAGGTTCTGCTCAATGCAGTGGTACAAATCTGTAATCCCAGCCATCTGGAGGCAGAGGCAGGAGGACCCAGAGTTCCAGGCGGGCCAGAGTTATAGAATGAAACCCTGTCTGAGTTCTTCCTCTCCTCCCCTCAAAACGAGAAAGTCCTGCCAGCCACAGGGAAGGGTAATTTGAGAGTTATTGTAGAGAGAGGTAGAGGAAATGACCAGGCAATAGTCTCACAGTAAAACGACCTAAGGCGAGGAAAGAAAGTTGACTGGATAGTAAAAATATGACAACAGGAAAAGTAAGGTCTTTGGAGTCTGACACGGTGCCTCTGAGTATCTGCTTTGCCAATTAACTCTGGGACTGGGTAATCTCACCCTCCCGGAGCCTCATTTTCATGGGGTTGCTGTGAATTTTTATTGAGGAGCCACATAGAAAACACTGAAACCCCTGCAGGACCAGGAGCCACAGCTGCACCTCCAGACACGGGTGCTCTCCCCAGCCTCTCTAGCCTAAGTCTCAGGGGTTTTTGTTTGTTTGTTGTTTTTTCCCACAATTCAAGTCCTCCCAGTGTTTTCTGCTTAACATACAACAGGAGCTAGGAGTATAGTTCAGTAGTAGAGGGGTTGTCTGGCTGCATGAGGCTCTATGTTCAATTTTCAGTACTATAAATAGAACAATGTGTAGGAATAAGAAAACAAGATAAAACTAAAATTAGCAAGGATAAAAAAAAAAGGCAATAAAGCATTAATGAATGGAATTAAAAGCATGAATGAAATACAACCCTGCAAGCACCGTGAAGCTTGCTCCCTTGCCAGGCTTGGCACTCAGCACTTCGGGTCTTATTCCTAGTGTGACCGTGGGCATCATGTGCTAAGCATGGCTCGATGAAGGCTGATGTTCAGTTTCAAAGCCTTCTCTGCTTCTCAATCGATTTGAGCAGGGCTAAATCGTAGACCCAAACAATACTAGTGTGTAGCAGGCTATAGGTTTCTTCGAAGCATCAATAACTTAAATATTTTTCATTAAAATATACACTGACCACAAAATGCTGAGACCTGTTGCCTCGAAATGCATTTATGTTTCCCTTTTTATTATTTTTTTTAAAAAGCAAAGAGCTGAAAACATCAGAAATAATGAAAGCAGCATATTTTTATTGCTCTGTTCTTTCAAGAACTTTTTTTTTCTTTTAATGAAATGTAGTTTAAAACAAAAAATCTTGTTCCTAGGTTGAACCTTTCTGCATTCCAGCCTGGGGCTATCTTTTATTGGTTAAGTTATAAACCCCAGAAAAGGGGGTTTTATAGTGGAAATGCTGACAGAACCCGCACAGTGCTACTGGGTGCCTCTCTAATTAGTCTGAAATCCTGTATGCTGAATTCCATAATATGTAGACTGTAGTGTTGCAAGATCAGAGTGAGCCCCCGCCCCGGCTTCACCCTGCATTTTATGCAAAAGCGAGGCTTCTCATAGACCACAGAGCCTTTCATAGTTGTAAAACGCTAATACTTCTGAGAAAGAGACTGCGCCTTTGACCCTCTTGTTCAAATGTGAACTGGGGTCAGTTCACATGAACTGAGTATTCTTTTGCAGACCCAGGTTTGTCTGGCATGCATACCTCACTATTATAGACAATGAGTTTGAGTTTCTACCTTGGTCTGGATACTTAGATTTGTAGGGATCCGTGTCTTTTTAAAAACGTCTTTCATGAAATCAGTTTCTCCGTGTGCTCACCTGCCTGGTGCTCATGTTGAAGGGGAAACCTTGATCGGGGTCCAGGCAGGCTCCACACTGAGGCCTTCCTACTCCGTTTGCCCGTTCTGCTCAGTCTACCCTTGCTTTCTCTGCTCCCGGTCTTCCATTGCCCAGAATAACACCACACTACACTTGCTTGATCTTGCAGCTGCAGAGCCCAGTCTAAACCCGAGTCAGACATAGTTCCCTTGCCTAATCCAAAGCTGGGCAAGCTCTCCTTCCAGGCCTGCCTCTGAACAAACAAACAAACATAGAAACACTAGAAGAGGGAAGACGAATACTAGTCAGGTTCTGTTTAAAAGGGGTCAAGTCAGATAAGCTTGAGTGTGTGAAAGAGCCCTCTCTCTTCCCTTTCCCACCTTTGTTTCTCCCTCCCTCTGTCCTTTTCTTTCTCTCTCATCCCTCCCTGCCTCTTCTTTCTCTCCCTCCCTCCCTCCCTCCCTCCCTCCCTCCCTCCCTCCCTCCTTCCCTCCCTTCTTCCCTCTCTCCTTCTCTCCCTCCTTTATCCCTTTCTTCCTCTTTCCCCTTTCTTTTGTCTTTCCTTGGGCTGGGTCAGGAACTGCCTCCTGTAATGTAAATATCTGAAATGCTGGATATTGATATGTGATGGCTATGAGAGGATTGTTTGACCCCCCCCCAAAGGGTGGAGACCCTCAGATTGAGACGCTTTGCTCAGCAGATGAAGCTCCCACGTCACCTCTCTCCAGGTGCGACCTCTCACCAGCATCGCTTTGGTCCAGAAATGATTGCTTACCAATTTTCTGGGCATGTAATCTAAAAGACAACCAAAGATCAGTGACAGAATTTATCTTCTTAAAATGACAGGGGCACTGGTAACAGCAAGTCTACAGTTTTAGGCTGTTTCATTTTGAGGAGGGACACAGTGAAATGAGCATTAATATCACAGTTTTATTATACTCAGCCAACGCGAGTTTCAAATAAATCTAAGACTAAGTGTGTATTGGCTACTTATGTCCATGTACAAACTAGCTACTACTTTGGGAAAAAAACCGTAAATGTGATATGCCAGATTGGAATTGCCGCTTTTCCTTCCTGCTCTTTCCACCTGTTTAAAAATAACATGACCGGACAATTAATCTTATTAAGAAGTACATCAATATAATTTGGTGAATGGCTCATGTTGGGTTTCTCCAGGTCCCAATTCTGCCAGCTGTTTTTAGGCCACAGGGTAAATCTTGCATGCTACGTTTGTATTAGAAAATCTACGTCACTCAGCCTACAATCCAGCAAGCTCTTCAGAAAGTGGATCACCTACAGTCGGTTCCACTGGACAGTGTGGAGAACACAGTGAGTCAAAGCAAGCCTCCAGAGCGGTGTGTGCATTTGGCTCTCTGAGAGAGGGTCGTGTGTTAGTGAGGAGACACTTGAGGGAAGAAATAATTCCCTCGAGGTTTGTCTCCTGGACTCGTAACAGTACTGAGAGGTCAAGAAGGTGCTGGAACAACGGCACCCTGCAGACCTTATTCTCTGCAAGCAAACTCTAGCCAGAAGCGGTTATTTAGAAACAGTGGGCAGAACTTGTTAAGCTGATACAAGCTAAGCCAAGGCAAGCTAAAGTTAACACAGTAGGCTAAGCATCAAAATTGTCTAAGCAAATTTGAAAAGGAAGAGAAGGATAAACGCCTTGTAGAGACCTTCTTGTAAAATGTACAGCACTCAAACACTGGGTTATTTGTTAAAAGACAGACAAACAGACGGATGGAAGAACAGAATGCCTAGAAGTAGACACGTCAGCATCTGGTACTCTGCCAGAGAGCGTGAAAGTTCCATGGTATGACACATTTTATTTTAAAATATGATTTGAAAGCCAGTGAGATGGCTCAGCAGGTAAAGGGGCTTTTGGCAAAGCCTGGTGATCTGAGTTTGATCCATGGGATCCGCATGAAAGAAAGAAAGAACCAACCTTTGTAAGCTATCCTCTAATTTTTACTATGTATACCACACATGTATGTATACTATAATAATAACAACACATAATACACAAATAAATAAAAATATGATTTGGAAAAAATGTTGTAGATATGTACCTGAAAGAAAACTGTAGATTTCTTATCTGATATATAAAAATATATGTATAGTACATGAAAAGAAAAGAAATTAAACTTTAATTGTAATCAAAATTTTAATTAAAATTAAAGGATTATATAGAGAAACATTGAAATTAGGATGAGGACAGATTTGTTCCATAAAAGTGTAAATCCTGTTGGAAAAGATAGAAGGCTCAGAGTAAATTGAACGTAAATGGGGGAATGAGCTCAAGACTCAAAGGAGACACACACATGTTTGGAAGTCAGGGAGCTTGGATGCGACTGTGATAGAGCCGCACATAGCACTGGCGCTGAGAGCGTGCGTCAGCCAGCACAGTCAGGAAAGAATGACTGTGCACTCTCAGCACACGTTCAGTCTAGGTGTGCACAGGGAAGACATTTTTATTCGTGTGTTTATGGAATCACACGTAGGAAGCTTTGTTGGAGTGCTGAAATGGAAAAAGTGGAAACAACATAACTGTTAATCAGAATGGAAAAAGGTTGCTATAGAATCATGCAGTGGAATGACCGCTCATAACTGGTAAGGTGAGAGTCAGATACGCATGCGTCCTCAGGATCCGCAGCCATAGGTCTGAGAGACAAACAGCTGATGTCAAATGACAATGCACTGAAGGATACACACACTCGGAAATCATTCACAAGAACTTTTAAAGTTCACTAGATAATTCTATTTTTGTTATGGGAGTATGTATATGAACAACTATGAAGTAGGAAGAATAATTTTCTAGCTATTGACACCTGGGTTAGAAAGCAGGGAGGTTAATTAGCTACATGGAGTTTTATTTTACTTTTTAAAAGGTAAAGCAAAGGAGATAAATGACCTGGGTATTGACACAGGGATCTGTCATATTATTTTCTGTTGTTTTCAGGGTGTTAGGAATTTTCCACAGTTGAAGAAAGGAGACCAAACTCAAACCATTAGTTACTTTAAATCTATTCCCCCAAATGGAAATTTCACATTCTAAAATAGCCCTTTGAAAATAAGAGAAGAATATTTATTTAGCTGGGTGGTGCTGGCTCACAGCTCTAATCTTAAAACTCAGGAGGCAGAGGCAGCCTGAGTTTGGGACCAGCCTGGTCTACAGTGTGAGCTCTAGAATAACTATGACTACACAGAGAAACCCTGTCTCGAAAAAACCAAATAAATACATTTATGTTTTAAATCTCATCCTGATATTTACATCTTGTACAGAATTTACAATGTCTGTGTGTTATTAGTATGGTAGGACTCTGGCGATGAAGTATGTGCTGACGTATAAAAACCCCAGCAAAAAGAGAATAAAATTAAAAATTTGTCTAAAGACAATACAAACCTTTCAGCAATATAAAATATTTACACTTCCACAACTCTGGAAGGATCTGTATTTACTTTGTATCACCTCCCAACTTTTTCTATGAAAATTTACACAAGTATTTAATGGAGATTGGAGTGTATTATGCCAAATACTTTTGAAATAATTTTCTCATTTATCTATAAATAGCAGTAGAATTTCTTTCAGCATAATTTATTTGATGCTTTCACTTTTTTGTTAGGGTCTTTGAGATGTTATTTAAATATTTCACATCATATCTTCTGATTGCAAAACAATAGTGTTCACTGTAGAAAGCATAAAAAAACGAAGGAAGAATTTTAAAGTCTCACACAGTTGCAGCACGCAGAAAATCAAATTAATAGTTGGGTGTGTTTTATTTCATTTTTGTGTGGTCATTCTTGCCCATTCACGCTATATAGACTATAATTCTAATTTTAAAAATCTTTTAAAAGTCAACATGGCTACTTTTGTCTTTTTTAACTTAAAACTTTATTACAAGCATTTCTCTATTTCATTAAGTTTTCTTAAAGCCTTAGACTTTAATGTTTGTGCAGTTGGCATCAAGTGAACTGACCCTAAGTCATTTAACCAAGCTTCTATTATTGGACATTAATAACATTTCCCATTTGTTACTATTGTAAATACCCGTGTAATAAAGTCTCTTATAGAGAAGATTTGGAAAGTCTTGGTGGGCTTTTGTTACAGTAGATGCTGACCCAAAGGATGAGGCCCTTTTAAAGTCTCTTCACACATGTTACCAAATTGCAGCTCTTCAAACATGTTTCCAAATTGTGGTTCTTCATTTTATGATTCTTCATACGTGCTTGCAAATACTTTTCAGAAAGAATCAGGCAGCACTGTGAACCTTGACATAAGTGACATACAAATCTAGAAAAGGCATTGGGAATCTTATTTTCGTAATCTAAATGGGCATATCAATTTGTGGAATGAGTCTGTCTTGAGCTTGATAGATGAACCCATGCTTATGATTAAATGTGCTTTGGAATCTATGGTTAAAAATAGTTCTTAAAAGGATAAAATGTTTTTGTAATTGATTCATTAGTCATCTAGTTTGAGAAATGTCCTTTTAAGGAACACTGAAAACCAAAAGAGAAAAAAACTGAACTTTTTTTTTTTTTGTGGTTAAAAAAATAATAAATCTGGCAACACTGTAAATATGTATGCAAATTATTAAGAGTGTCTCAAAAATGGAGAAAAAATACTTGGAAGAAAAGATTCAATGCTTCTTAAATAATATGGACCATAATTGGAGCTTATTTATAAAACATTTTCATTATTAAAACCAAAACATATGGTTGTTTTTCATGAGAGTTGGCAAGTGTTTTTATTGCTTTATAAAAAATTATTGAATTATGCTCTATAAATCTAATCGGCATATAGATTTTTAATGGTATATATTCTCTTTCATTAACTGAGAGCTGTTTTCCATAAATACCAAATAGTGGTTAAGGCTCAAAATAAGGGGATGTAAGTTTAAAGCTGGTGTTTAAAACTTAGGCAGATCAAAATTTAAAATATAAGTAGAACTTTCAGGGCAGGCTAATTTGGGGTGATGTCTGAAGGAATTCTTTATTCCAACCTTCACTTTGAAGTCTAAAAACTACTCATAGAGAAAAAAAAATTGGGGATATTAAATAATTTTAAACTCCTGAAGCTAGTAAAAGCCAGAGCTCTCCAGCCACAAGAATGGGTCGAGTTCCCAGGACTCATTCTTCCTCACACCCAAGACTTACAGGTTTCATAGTTGAGGTTTCCAGTCTCCACTCACTAAGGCACAAGGAGAAAAGACCAAACTCACACACTCACTCTTTAGAATGTGAAAGCAGAACACAGTAGTTTATGGGAGAACTGAATTCAGGCCCCAAGAGCTACCTCTGCTGGGTTGTCATTTGAAACAGGTTTTGTCTCTCTGGGCCAATTCTTGACTCTCATGAATAGGTTTGGAGTGAAAGATATTGCAGTCAAGATGTAGTCTGAAGTGTTGGGCTGGACCCCAAGTACTTAAACAAACAAACAAACAAACAAACAAACAAACAAACAAACAAACCAGTAGGAGGACTTACCCAGGCTTCTTTGTGCTTTTTTAATACATTGGATAGGCTTCTGTTTCTTTAGAAGCAGAAACTACATTTTAAAGAGAACATGGGCTTCATCTGTGCACAAGTGGGAACAGGAGAACAAGCACAGCTTCTTGCATATTAGGATTTTAAAACTTATTTGGGGACAAATTATGTGGGGAAGGATAACAGAAGATACAAGCCTTCCTTTAAAGCTGGCCTTGCTAAGGGAACCCACTCAACTGACAGTAAGTATTCTTAGAGTCAGCAGGCCAGTCCTACTGATGCTTGAGGCTATTAGTTCTGATAAGCACTCAGAAGCAAATGTGTCAAGTTGTGTAATTAGTACCAAAAAAATATGGGAACCATATAGTCAATCCTTGTCCTAGGGTTGTTTTTTGTTTGTTTGTTTGTTTTTGTGGTCAACTTGACACAAGCAAGAATTATCTGGGAAGAGGAACTTCAACTGAGAAACTACCTAAGTCAGATTGTCTACAGGCAAGTCTGTAGACCATTTTATTGATTAATGTTTGCTGTGTGAGAGGGCCCAACCTAAGCCTGGAATGGTGCTAACCCTGGGCAGGTGGTCCTGGGTGGTATAAGAAAGCAAACTGATGAAGCCACAGAGAACAAGCCAGGAAGCAGTCCTCCATGGTCTCTGCTTCAGTTCCTGCCTTCAGGTTCTTATCTGAGCTAATGGACTGTGATAGAAACATATAAACAGAAGCAAACCCTTTCCCCAACTTCACAGCAACAGAAGGCAAACTAGAGCACTAGGCTCAAGTGCTCCAGCACTTTCCTTGCTGCATACTTGTTTTTCCATCTGAAAAATGGAACCTCGCTTTCATAGTGTTACTGTAAGGATACAAGCAATAGTGTGTGACAATGTCTAGGACAAAAATTAAATATGCCTTTCCTTGAGTCTATGAGATCATCAGTTTAGTCATATATCAGCTCTGGAGAAACAAAGAAGAAAGTATTAAATATAAACATTGAATAAAACATGCAAATTACATATATCTATGTACTTTTGTTTGTATACATTAAATATACTACTTAGTCTTTTCTATGCTGGGGTGAAAATTCTGCCAAATCACTTGATAAATTAGTAAATTGGCAGCTGTGTCTAGGTAGTGACCACAGTAGTATTTGTAGATAGTACGTCAGAAGGCAATGTCATGTGACTTTTCACAGCTGACCTTTGTGTTCTTGATCTTGTTAACATCAAGAATATAAGTCTTGAGGGTGTTTATGGAAAAAAAAAAACAACCAAGTTTTCATTTTCATTCTTTGTTAAACACATAGCATTTTTCTCTTGAGCCAAAGGAAGCTTTTCTTGAGATTCAAATGGAAACTCCTGATAGCTCTTTAGTGCTTCGGGGACAATTCTCATGATAAGCTCGGCTTCTCTCCACTTTGATAATCCTAAACTATAGTCTGCAGGATCCTGCATGATCTACTGGCTGTTCGAGTCTCATATTCAGGCCCAAGATGACGCTCTTCTATATTCTCAGTAACTTTTTATTTCATTGTTCTATCATAACGTATGTTTTAAAAGATGTTTTCAGGGCAATTACATAAACGCACAGTAATAAATATCTACTTCAGTGCTGGCAATGCAAACAGCTTAACTGACATGATTGTCAGCTTCCCAGAACTTCCTAAGTAAGTCTGAGCTCCCACAGACTCATGCATTGGAATGATTCACTTGGAAGTCGGGAGTTAACGTCTGTCATCAATGGGAATATTCCTCTAACCTCAGAAACATTAGGATGTTTTCAAGTCTTCACAGGATGAAATGTTCATGTGGAGAGATGATCACCTAGGCAACAGGCAGCTTCGTGTACTTCACCAGAAAGTGAAATGACAAGACAGCTCAGTGTGGACAGAGTATGTGGTCAGCAGGGTGTTGGGGTGGATTGGGAGCTCAGACTCATCAGGGTCCACCGTATGCCATTTAAAGTAATTTGGAGCTTAATAGTTTGGGATATCATGCAAAGTTTTGGATCTCAGCAAAAACACATTATTGTTCCACTGTGTAGAAGATTGAAGCAAGGAATATTTATAAGGATATATTTAAACACAGGTGAGAAAAAAATGCAAGCATCAGCTAAATGAGAGACAATTAGGAGGGAGAACTACATTTTAGTGACTAACTAGATGGAATATTCTACTAATTAGCTATACTGAGTCATGCAGTTCGCTTTCTAGAGAGGGAATGTTTTGATTCTGTGGTGTGAAGTTAAATAAATTGAAGTGTAATACTTTAATGGCAGTCAAGATTTTTTTCTAGAGTGCATGTTTACAGGAGGCTAGAATTCTATCTTTATATAGTAATCCTCTCAAGAAAGCAGCCAGACTCCTTGTCGAGGCCATGGACACAGAGAGAAACTGTGGTCAAGGACTCCAGAGAACTCTGAAGCTTTAATTTAGTTTGACTAAAATTCAAAAGAGAAAAGAGAAGACTACTACTAATGAAAGCTGTTGTCAACCAAGACACTGGGTCAGATCACTTACTAGCAAAAGAGTACATATCTGGGGACTTTCTGTTCCCTTTGTGGGACAAGGACTTTGGAATTAGGAGGCTTTCTGTGGACAAGTTTACAAGCTCACCCAGAGTAGGATGAAGAACAGACAAACTCTGTAGCGTATTTGGGTTAATCCTGTGTTTTATAACCAGAGAAACAGCAGAACTGTGTCTTCTACAGCCCTGGGCTGGAAACGTGTGTGTGTGTGTGTGTGTGTGTGTGTGTGTGTGTGTGTGTGTGTGTGTGTGTGATGCTTAAGCAAGTACATACATGTAATGAAGCATTGATATACACAGCTTCTAAATGAATTCATGCCATGATGCCATGATGAGTTCTAATTTTAGTCTTTGCTTAGCCATTTGCTCTTTGTTCTAGAAATAGAAGTCAATGACATCATCATAAGCCCAGAGGCTTTCCAGAGCTACTGACAATGGGAGTTGCTCAGGGCTCAGTAAGAAAAGGCGGTGGTGAGCCCTGAAATAGCAGTGCTGAAGTAATGGTCTGGTATTTGAAATGGAGATAGTAGGATGAGATGCAAAAAGGTTACAGACAGGCAGGAAGATGGAGATATCAGAAGCACTTGGAAGCAAACAAACAGATGGCCTATGGACAGTCTGCAAAGCTATGACCACTCAAGTCTTTAAAGTATTGGATTGGAAAGCATGGATGAAAAACTACTCATACCCCACGGGCCACCTCACAAATGTATGGTTGCTCACACTACCATGGCATCTGAGGGTGAGAGAATGCCTGAGGAGTGTGTCATCTAATGTGCATACCACTCAGTGTCTGGGAGCTGCTTTAGCATGGTCTGTCTGTTTTTGTCCTAACTACTTTTATGTTCCATTGTCTTGGTGGTTTCTTTACACTTTAAATCATTAAATATCTATCAGACATGTCTAAAGGACTTTGGAAAGATATAACATTATGAAGGGGATAGGAGAAAGATTTTAAAGACAGAAAGGGAAGAGAAACAAGATGGGTCACAAGCTTAAATTCAAAGAGAATTTTATTATTCAGTTAACTCAATCAACAAATATCTGCTGAGTTCCATGGCAGGTAAATTTCCAGGCTCATTAGAGCCTAGAAATCTAGAAATAAAAAATAATCAAGGAAATTAAATGTTGACTGTTGTCCCAAGTTCCCTAATAGGAGATGATACTTCTCTGAAGCAGTCAAAATTGAGTATGGCGGGCTTGGGGCATCTTGACTCATAGGACTTATTCTTTCCGTTCCAAGCGTGAATCTCTTCTCACACAGGATGTGATACGTTGGATCACTGGTCAGACAGCTGATCATGTGTCAGCAGAGTACTTAGGAGTGATTTTATAGGCTTTTTTCTCCATCATGTCAAAAAATACACAGAATTGAGAAACACCCAACGGCATTTATTTTGAAAAATGGACAACCCCATCCCAGTCAATGAAGTGAAGGAGCGGTATCTGGAGTTTAATGGTGGCTTACTGTAGGATGAGAAGGTTTGACAGAAACCATTCATTTTTGGGAGCCGTAGAAATGGGAAGTGGAGTCCACTGTCACTGGCTTGGGGTTATGGGACATGTTCAACACTGCCCAGCTACACAGGGAATAGCTGAGGGGCCTACTCAGTGAGTGATCTGTGAATTCAGAACAGACTCAGCTCAGCAAAGTTGTGAATAGTCAAATGTTGCTAGGTGTTTGCCTGGGTGGGCAAATGTCAGAAAAAAAGAAGCAGGGTGCAGCGGCCTTGTAAAACCACACAGGTCTGGTTGTGTGCGTTTCAAGAGTTCTCACAATACGGCTTTCCCTCCTTAGTGGATTCACATAGGCTTGAGACTGAGCCACACTGTGTGGGCTTAAAATTTTGACTTTTATGGGCCTGTCAAGAGTAGAGGCATCTCTTGAAATCAAGTTTATGGGGACCAAGCTAAGGTGGCTGATGCATAGAAACTGCATAGATGCATAGAAACTGCTAATTTGCAAGTGCCATTCATAGTGGAAACATACCTGTCTCTAGAATGTGTATGTTTCAGGGTTAGGAGAGACTTTCAGTATTTTTTTTCCCTGTTGGGGGCAGAACTGTAATCCAGAAAAGGGCTTGTTGAAACAAAACAAAAGTTAAACCAAACAAGTATTGGATTATGTCTGGTAGTGTAACTTGATGCCTCATCATGATGGAAATGATTTTGTCCGAGAGATCCAAAAATTCAAGAGCTAAAGCTCCCTGCTTGGGGTGGTGACTTCTAATCTATTTTATTGTCTTTGCATTGGCTCTAGTTTATAAATAGTCATGTGCTGGGATGTAACGAGGACTCCCAGCATCCTGCATCACTTTGCACATGTAGGTCATGTAGCCACTGGTAAATGACTCAAGCAGTGGTGGGCTAGGATTAATGTTAAAACTACCTGTGGGGCAGCAAGATGATTTAGCTGGGTAAAGGTGCTCTGTAGTCGTGCCTGACACCCTGAGTTCAATCCCCTGATTCACATAGTGGAAGGGAAGAAAGGAGACAACCTATCTCTGCAGGAGACCCTCCGACTTCCACATGTATGCTGTGGTATGTGCATGCCTTCCTCCCCCACACACTAAAACATATTATTTCTTATTACTTGTTATGAATGAAAAATCCTGTACTGTGTATCCCTGGTGAGCCTGCCTCTTGTCAAGAAGACACTTAAGCACGAGTTACCAAAAATAGAACGCACAAGTCGACCTGGAGCTGGAAATGATTATGGAAGGAGGAGTATGTAAGGGGTGAGTAATGCCAAGAGCATCCAGAACACCAGTGGGGAAGTGTCTCTCAAAGCGATCGCTTTGGTCTTTTAGCTTTTTTCTTCTCCTTCCACAGTGCTAGGAGTAGGACCAGGAGACTCATTCATGCTAGGCAAGGGTTCTGCTGCCGAGCTACTCCCGCGACCTGCTAAGTATTTCCTGAACTCTTCTTTTAAGTCTCTGCAGCTACAAATCCTAAACTTTCTCTCCGTAGCTCGTCATGTTGAGTGGGCGATGCTGACTGGCAAAACAAAACAAAAACAACAAACAAAAACAACAAACCCTCTGGTAGCACATTAGCATTTTAATTAGTGTGGTCAGTTCTGAAATCAATCATATAGTTAGAAGAAACATTAAATAGACACATAGGTGTCTGTGTGTGTGGCATCTCTGCGTGTGTAATAAATGAAAGAGGCCATGAATTTGAGAGAGCATGAGGGACCTCTACGGAAGAGATCGAAAGAAAAGGGAGTGGCACAATTATGTTTTAATTAAAATTTTATAGAAAAATGAGTAAGTAACTCTGAAATGACAACAAAGGAGATGGTCTGAGGAGGGAAAGAAGGTAACAATATTATCTTTTCAAAAAGCTTTTAGGCAGAACCATCAGGAGCTTTAGGAAGCAGTTTTTCTTCTTGGAAACTCTTCCTTCATGTGTGCTCACCCTGAAGCCCTTAGCAGGTCTTCCAGGCCCTGCAGAGATGTTAGCCAGCATGTTAGAGTTAATGAATGCTGGCACAGTACAGTCGCACAGGACGCTTCAGCTCTAGGAATCAAAGAGGAAGCTAAATTAGTCCAAATTCTAAACAGCCCCTATTGTTATTATGTATATGAAGCATGGGGTTTGACATTTCCCTTCCAGAAGCATGTTTTATTGCATTATCTCCTCAACAGAGGCCAGCTTTGTTCTCTATTGAAATGACTTTCTTCCAAAGCACAAGACCAAGGGACTGTCACCCCATAGGATGGCATGAATTACAGGACGAATATATACCCAGTCAATGATTTGTGTCTAGGCAAATGTGTACAAGCTAGTAATAATGGGAAATGGAAGAGGGAGAAAAAGTTATTTCTAATTTAGAAATAATTAATTTTTCTTACTTTGACATTGGCTAGACTCTTATGTGTACGAGGAGCTAAGGTGGGAGGAGTAAGGAGAGGAAGAGGAAAAGGAGGAGGAGGAGTGAGTCGAGGGGAGAGCAGAGATGTAGGAGGATGAAGAACCATGAGGGTATGGAGAGCAGTCCTGGGTAACAATTTATATTTAGATTAGCTAACTGGGAAACACCTCTAATTGTATGGGCATATTGTTATTGAGCATTACCAAATATATAAAGTCTTTGGTCAATATTTAAGCATTAGAGTCTCATTCCCTACCAGGCCTGCATGGATGGCGGGATAGTTTGGGCACAGCCCAGCTTTGTGGAGACAGCATGGAAGATTGGCAGAGCCATCTCTCATGCTGGCATCTTGTGGGTGGCCTAAGCAGACAGCCTGAGCTGAGCAGTGGCCGCTTTTGCTCATGGCTGCAGGAACACTGTGGCTGATTAAGAAAAGCCAGATTGAATGCCAATTTAAAATATCTCCCTCAACACTTATGGAAGCATTATGTCCGATTTTAACTTCCTAATGAAAACAAGAAGTGGGCAATTCAAGGACTGATTATAAGGGACTAATTGTAAATGCATTTTCCAAGGTGAAGAGAAGGCCTTTGCTTCTGACTCCCTACTGACATCGGAAGAACAGCAGCTCTCTCCAAGCAGCTACCTTCCAGCCACCAGCACTGTCTTCTCTAGCTTCCAATGGCAACCAGCCTGCTTCCCATTACCTCCACCCCTTCTGCAGCATCTCCAGAAGATTCTACTGCTGGGTGATGGCCTGTTCTTGACCCATGTGTCTCCCTTTTCCATCCACCTTTGCCTCACTCCCTATTCCCAGTTGTCATTGCTCAATAATGGAGGGGGTAATAGTGGTGGCCATTTAAGGATTAACATCCCATAGTCACTTATACTGAGACTTATTTATTATTTTTATTGGATATTTTATTTATTTACATTTCAGATGTTATCCCCTTTCCCCATCCCCCCATAAATCCCCTATCCCATCTCTCCTCCTCCTTTTTGCTTTTATACCATTTTAATTTCATGCAAGTATTAAGGTCAATTCTAGGTTGAGGAATTAGCAATACAATAGATGCAAATAGACAAAGAACAAGCAAGACAGTAAACAGAGTCCCCTGATCACTCTTTCTTCTTTCTTTCTTTCTTTTTTTCTTTCTTTCTTTCAAGAAGATTTATTTATTTGTTATATATATAATGTTCTTATTGCATTATAGATGGTTGTGAGCTACCATGTAGTTGCTGGGAATTGAACTCAGGACCTCTGGAAGAGCAGCTAGTGCTCTTAACTTCTGAGCCATCTCTCCAGTCTGTGATCACTATTTCTAAGTGCTTATCAGAATGACCAAAATATCTGAGCCTACTTCCCTGTCCTAGCCCAAAGTTATTTTCATGCCTGAAGCCTACTTCTTTATTCTAGCCTAAGATTTAGGTTCCTGTCTGTAATTATTTCTTTGTTCTAGCCTAATGTCAGATTCCTGCCTGCAGCCCATTTCCTTGTCCTTGGCCAATGTCAGATTCCTGCCAGGCAGCCCCAAAAGCTCTCCATATCTCCCCCTTTTTAATTGCATAAACAAGACTGAGCCTGTCTTAGGTCATTCTGACAAGAATGCCTTCCTTACCCATCATGAAATATGCATTATCAAAAGCAATTCATTTATGTCTTAGGTTGGTAAGTCTCTGTGCAGAATCTTACCTGTCCTTGGCTTGCCAGCTTGTTAAATTAATAACTTTGTCTGGGGGTCCATTTTCAGTTTTAAGTCATGTACTTTGGCTGCCAACATGTTGATGTTGTTAAAGACAAGCTTTAACATGATGGGTAGGAATAAAATTATTCCCAGGACAAAAAAGCTATATATGCCATTCTTGAAGTTTGACTAAAATGGAAATACTGACCTCAAGCCATGGATAATTTTATTAGAATTATCTGTAGCATCAAAGCTCAGCAGAGCAGCATTCTTTAAATTTATAATTTTACTGTGCAAAGTTAAAACATCTGGAGAGGTGTTAGAATTATGCCAAATATCCTACAAGTATACTGAGATTCTTAATCAGCTTTGAGTTCCTACAATAAGGGCTGCCCAGTGCAAAAAGAGGCATCATTGACTAAAGTATTACTAATCTGTGGCTATAAACACAACAGGTGGATCATATCCAAAACAAAAGCTGTAGCTTTCTTAATAAGGCTTGCAGCCTCTCCAACCATGGCCTTTTGTCCAAGCTTACAGCACTAGATGTAAATTCCTTCTGTGGAGGTATCTTCAAAGCCAACCACAAGTCAGTTGGTTATTGCTATAGCAATTGTATCATTGTTGCATTAGATGTCCTGTTCTGCCTAGCATGTTGGTAGTGTGGAGTAACCATCTGATCAAACTGTTGATGGCACTGTTTTCTCCAGCAGCCTGCATGCTGCTCCTCTGCCAGTATGAAACCTAGTCGGCATGGAGAAAGTTTCCAGCCCAGTCTAGATTGATTGCTTTCTGTGTCCTATAACCAAAGCATGTGGTGTCTTTAGTAAAGTTAACTGATTAATGTTTATAGAAATGTGTGTAGATTGGGCTAGCAAGCAACCAAATATATCCTAGGTTAAGTGACAGATTCTTTTTGATGATGTCTCATTGTAGAAAGACAAAGGTCATCTATTGGTATTAAATGCCTTGATTACAAATGTACATATGTGGCCTTAGTTCCCCATAGTAAAGTAGGAATAAAATTTCCCCTAAGAAGTGTATAGTCAGAGGTTGTATTCTGGGTAGTACTTTTCTTATCTATATTTTTTTATATGCACGATGCCCCATAATTCCACTTGGGAATATGTGTGCTATGAGAACCTTTAGTGTTTTAATTAAGTCTGATTGAATATGTGTGTGTGTGTGTGTGTGTGTGTGTGTATTTAAATTTTTATCTATTTAGTGTGTGTGTGTGTGAAGTATGTCACTACATGTGTGTGAAAGGCAGATGACAGCTTGTGGTAATGAGTTCTCTTCTTCCATTATTCGAGTCCTGAGGCTCAGACTCATGTCACCAGGCTCTTCACCAGCATTTTCAATCTTCTGAGGCATCTCACTGGCCCCAGTGATTGAGTACATTTATCTGGGAAGATTTTGAGCCAATATTTACCTAGGGAACAGAAAAGTAATAAATATAATGAATAATTAGTAACAATAATTTGTTAGTTTATTAACCCTTAGTTTATTAATCCTGAGAGTGGTGATAAATTATGCCTTATTCAGAATTTAAGGGAAACTTAAACATGAGAGAAATAAATGCATAGTTCAAAAGGGTATTGAAAAAAATTTGATTTGAAAATTCAGTTAGACTGATGTTTTAGACTTGCTCGAGATTGCAGAAATTGTTTCACCCTCCTCCCCCATTTCATAGATGTGGAAACTGAGTCAACTTAAGAAACTTGTCAGTTACTTCAGTGTGCTGATGCCAGACTCTAAGGTCCACCGATGCTCCACCCTCATTCTAGCACAGTAACTTGATACAAATACTTTAACTTTCTTCTCATTATTGGTCACAATTCTCCATCTCCTCCAGAGGTAGATCTGAAGCACAGTATTCAATCGTAACATAATAGATCCCAAATGGCAATTTCTTAACTGCAGAAGTGCTTAAAGCCTTCACTGAATGAAGTAACACATGCAAAACATCCAGGAAGCACTTGGCCAATAGCAGATGCTTAGTAAAGATTTTTTTTATTGCTCTTTATGCCTCAGTTCTAATTCAGAAGTTTGACATTTAATTATCCTCTTTCAGTAGTTGTACTTTGAAGACAGCGATATCGGAGCAGTGGCATGTCTTTCTCAATCACGTTCTTTGGAAGACCATTTATATTAAGCAAGCGGTAGACGACGGGGTCTTGGACTCACTGGGTTTGAGCAAGATTCTCTGAGACCCGACGGCACAGGGGTGTTAACTGCTCTTGTAGTTGAGAGACTGGGTTATAATTTGTGTTGAAGCTACATGGATTTTTAGCAGCAGGTTTTGTACATAACAGGGAGTTTCTGGATCTTGTTAGCTCAGGGCAAAAAGTCATGCTTTGGAGCAGTTACCCCAGCAGGAGGAGGAGAGATGATGGTTAGTAATTGCATCAGGTTTTGCACTGTTGAGCAGATGTTCTTGCAGATAGATTTTTGGCTGGCATTTACAGAATACCACCGGTGAGTCTCCTGATAGTGTCAGAGCCTCAGCAAGAGGAGGGGACGGCAGGTCTGAGAAACAGGGCAAGGAGGAGGAGGAACAAAATAACAGTTCAGGAGTTAAAATGCAACTTTTAAAGAGGGCTCTGCCAAGGTTTGTTTGGAAACAGCAATTCTGCTAGGTTGCATAATTAGATGTAACACACAACTGATAACTTATTTTGCTATTTAATTTTAAGAATAATTTGGTAGTCCATCAGCCTTGGACAATAGTAAATTATTTCTTTTTAAAATAAAGGATGATTTAGAAGACAGATGAGGGAGCTAAGCTTTGATTAGAACATAAAATTAACTAGCGACATCAAAACTCATAGTGGCTAATGGAAAATAATGACCATGGAAATGTTCTAAAGAAATACTGGAAATGTGTCTGGAGAATTCTAGCTCACTTCAAATCAGATCAAAGTTGGGATGGTTAGCCATGAGTGAGATCCTGTTTGATAACATCGTAGCTTTAAACAAAAGGCTACTCCCTCTCATTGGCTTAAAAAAATCCTTCCAAATTGTTCTCCTTCATTTATTTTTACACAGATTTAAATCCTGTTCTCTGTATGCTCTAGGATATGAAATTATACCCTCTCACTAGATCTAACAAACCTGCTGTACCATAACATGTTTCCTATATAAAGTAATGATTTTTTTGCAATATACATGTGTGTGTATGTATGTGTGTGTGTGTGTGTGTGTGTGTGTGTGAATAAATTCTCAACATGTGTAATTGTTCTGGAGTATATAGTGCTTTATATTTTTTTTATAGAAACATGATTTTTATTTAAATTTGTTTAATGCGTGTGTGTGTGTGTGTGTGTGTGTATGTATGTGTGTATAAACATGTGCATATGGGTACATGTGCACATATGTGTGTGTCTGGATGAGGGGGCCTAAAGTTGATGTTAAGTGTCTTTCTCTATAGCTTTCTACCTTACTTATTGAGGCTGGTGTTTCAGGTGAACATAGATCTTACTGATTAGCAGATCTTGCTCTGGGGATTTCCTATCTCTGCCTCTTGCATGCTTACAGGTGGGCTGCTATGCTCATCTGATTTTTACATTGATTCTTGAGATCCAAAATCTGGTTCTCATGTTAGTGAGGCAAACAATGTACCCACTGAGCCATCTCCCCAGCCCTCAGAAACATTGATCTTAAACACTGAGACTGTCCTCATGGGCTTTTCTTGTTAAGTGGCTGAAAAAGAAATGAAAAAAAAAAAGGGGGGGGGGTGGAAGGGCTCTTACTTTCTTATTGCTGTGATAAGATACCCTGACCAAGGTATCTTACAGGGTCTGAGTGTTAAGAGTCCATGAGCCTCCCAGCAGGGGGCGTGGCAGAAGTTATGATGCTGGAACTGTAGGTGAGAGCTCACATCTTGATCTCCAAGTATGAGACAGAGAGGGCTAACTGGGAATGGCATTCACTTCTGAAACCTCAAAGCCCACCCTCAGTGACACCCATCCTCCAACAAGGCCACAACTTCTAATCTTCCCAAACAGTTCCACCAACTAGGACAAAGTATTCAAGCATATGAGCCTGTTGGGGTCATCTCATTCAAACACTACAGAAGGGAAGGAAGGAAAAGGATTCTGCTCTAGCATGAGGTCAGAGTTCAAATCTCAGCGTGTCTAACAGGCAGCTCACAACTGCTTGTAAGTCCACCTCTAGAGGATCAGGTACCCTTTCTGGACTTGGCAGGTACTTTCACACACACACACATACACACACACACACACACACACACACACACACACGTTCGCACAAATACACATAGGCACACACAAATAATGACAATAAAAAAATAATTCTTTTTTTTTTTTTTTTTAAGAAGTAAGCCTGAAATGTAATTTTTAGTGTTGACCAGGGGAAAGAAGCAAATCCAATAGCTAGCTCTTCACAGAGACACTTAATAAATGTTGGTTTGATGAATAAATGGGCCAAGAGTAAGAGAATGGAATGCATGGGGAGAGGTGCTACATAGGACTAACCCAGGTTACTCATTATCTATTCAAGTGTTTAACCGTCTCACCATATGCTCCAGGATGAGATGAAGGTGTAGGAGAAGATGAATAATATAAAGGGAAAGGTGGAATGACAGGGAGGGAGACTTACATGAGGAGAGAAACTTGAGGGGGGTGGTGGAGGGGGTGGTGGAGGGGGGTGGTGGGAGGGATAACTAACAATAAGGATGTTTGAAAAGGCCATATGGAAACTTATGATTTTATAGGCTACACACACACACACACACACAAACACACACACACACACACACACACACACACACACACACACACACACACAC
>JANHMN010000002.1:143652049-143676608 GCA_030674055.1 Rhabdomys pumilio
CACACACACACACACACACACACACACACACACACACACACACACACGTTTAATTGGATTTATCCTATACAGGGGAAACTGCTCCTTCCAGAAGACATATGATACCAAATGAAAAGCCCAGAGCCAGGTGTTAGCTATGTCCCTTTGAGTTGTTAATCAGGATTATCCTAGAAGAAACCCCCAAACCATACAGGCTATTACCACTGACTTTGTTCTCCACCAAACTCGATGGTAAGGCCTTATTGCTGAAGACATCCCGGAAACAGTTTCATCACAGGACATGGAAAATTTAGGTTGATACTAACCAGGAAAAATTTCCCTACTGGCTAGCTTTCAAAGTATTGAAAAGTAGGCTTCTGGGGTATTTGAGGGGTGAGTGGTGGTGGTGGTGGTGGTGGTGGGTGGGATTCATCAATTGTCTTACCCCACTGTGAACTCCCTGAACTACAATGACTGGCTTTCAGGCCATGCCCACGGTTGCTATAGTGGCACAGATACTGTGAGGTAACCAACCCCTTTCTGCTTGTATTTAAGGCCTGCTCCATAAGAGGCAACACATGGCTGGAACTGTAAATCTGTCCAAGAACCCATGACTGGGTACCTCACAGGCCTCAAGGTGAGTCTACTACTATCATTTTGTTGAACAGACATAGCATCAAACTGATTTAAATCTATTTGAACAGTGTCTTCTGGATATGACAGAACTGTATGGACTGATACCAACTGTGGTTCCTCCCAAGATTAACCCAGTCAATATTTTAGCGTGGAGGGGGCAGGGGCTCATAAGCCCTTGTTTTGTTGCTAACCAAAAGCACCTTGGGAAGCAAAGGGTTTTATTGGCTTATAGGTTACAGCCCTTCATTGAATAAAGCTAGAGTAGGAGCTCAAGGCAGAAACCTGGAGGCAAGAACTGAAGCAGAGACCACAGAGGGACACATCCTACTGGCTTGCTTCCAAGTTGATGCTTAGCTACCCATCTTCTATAGCTTAGGCCTATACATCTAGGAATGGTGTCACTCACAGTGGGCTGGGCTCTCCTACATAAATTAGCCATCAAGACAATGCTTCCCAGACATTCCCATAGGCCAATCTGGTGGAAGGAATGCCTCATTTGGAGTATGTATCATGTTGACAACAGGATGCTATCCAAGGATAATGGCTAATATCATAAGTCTACTTGAAGTAAATTAATAGAAAATGAGGGGTCAATTTCATAATTAATACTGAAAATCCTAGCTTAAAGGTTAAATGTGAGTCATAAGACCAATTTATTTTTTTAAATTGGTCTACATTCCAGTCATCAACACCATGTGCCAAATATGAAAACAAAGGATTGATTAATAATGGATCTTGTTGGGGTGTAATATTTCTGATCACACCCTGACAGCGTGACTCAGTGTCCTTTACATAATGTCTGACCTTTCAATATCAATGTGAGGTTGGTAAGTATATAGAAAACATTTTGGGGTTTCACCCACGCTCCCAAAGGCCTCTTTTTATTCTTTGACGCTTACACACTATCTCTTGAAGTGACTGTTCTATTATAAGGTCTGAGCAGGTCTCACCTGTCCCCACCCTCATTTGTCCATGGCTTTACCTCATGGCATGAGCAGCTTCAGGCAAGCATAGAGAGGACATGGACGTTCTAAGAAGGCAGTTCATTAGTGACTGTGTTCACATTCTCATGGTTTTGGCTTTCCTTCCCGGACTTAGATCACCAGAGATTTAGCTCATTAGTGGTTGGTTAATGGGCAACTGTTCTTAATTTCTTGCTCTATATCAGGCCTCAAGACTCTCATGTCAAAGGGAAAGGGCCATTAACTCCCCCTTACAAACATGTACACTAAAAAGGCTCCAAGTGGCTTTAAATTCCACAGAAAATATTATGTGAAGATATGCAGAACCTCTTTCCCCTTTCTACATATGTAATACTAGTCCCATTCTGCTGAGATATGCGAGGACCCTTATTTTGAAATGCGGATGCTGGCAAGTGGGAGCTTGACCATTATGAAAGTCGTATCTTTGCCCTGGCTTATTCCACAGTAAACTGAATGACAGAAAAACAAATGTCACTTATTAGAACATTGAGGTTTACTGTTGAAGTGATTAACTAAGAATCATTTGTATGATTAAATGCTGGAAAATAATTTGCTTTCCCTGTGAACCTATAGCTTAGATCTCATTACACAGAAGTGCTGCACATTAGTTGAAGCAAATTAACATTCAAACACTTTCTGGAGTGGCTGCTAATCACAGGCTGTTAATTACTGTCATTACATTAGGCTTCTGCAGAGACTACCCAAAGAATCATTCTCATGATCTTGGTATTTGAGAGTGATCTTCACCAATAAAAACACATGTCAGAGATACAGAAATTGCAAATTGCTGAAATTGCTGACAGGGTTGAAAATTCCGCTGACTGTAAGTACCCAACGTGTGATGGATGCATTCTTGACACAGTTTCAGTGTTTGGACTCAGGAAATAATGAGTATCAATGTCCTAGCAAGGGAATATGCAAGGATGAAGAAGCCCTTTTGTATCCTTAATTAAGGAAAATAGTAGCAGAACTCGTTCACAGATAAGTGACTGTACATAATAATCATGTATTTATGGAAGGGAGTGCTATGCTATATTACTGTAGTGGCAATTAGATTTTCACAAAGTCGTTTTAATAAAAGGCATACTTACATAATAAATAAACAAAACCGCTCATTTTCATGGCAGGCTCTCTAATTATACACTGGCTCGAAATAAAATGTTCTGCAATGCTAAGTTAAACATATAGACTCTAGCTGCCTCGTACAACATTCCCTAATCTTTTCACAGATCCACGGTTCCGGTCGCCCCAGGAACTCGGCTAAATCGGGTGAGCCTATTTGTGCACTTTGCCCCGTTCTGCATAAGGGAGGAATCATTGCATATTTTAGAAGTCAAGGCTTTCTATACTCCCTAATCTTTCTTTTTTGCTATCAATAAATTGTCCGTTGTCAACAGTCTGGATCATCCCAATGCCAATATTTTGAGAACTCAGGTGACTATTAACATGTGTTGGCTTGGGCACAATCCAATTCCTCAACAGTGGCTATGTTAAAGAAGCCCAAGCCACAAACCTCAGAGGATCTCTTAATTATGGTACAAACAAGGTCTCCTAATTCTGGCTTCTCAGCCATCCATTAATTCATTCATCAAATATGTATTAAATGCCTTCCTTGTGGAGGACATTGTAGTAGATACCGTGGGAGTATAAAGGTGAATTAGATATAAAACCTGCCTTGGAGGAACTTACAGATTAGTATGGGACAATAAGCCTCTCAAGGTGAGCCTCTGCTTCCAGGAGGTCAGAGTGAGCATTTGTGGATGGAGCTGGGTCAGTATTTCCCAGATCCAGCAGCTGTGGTGCAGTGAGGGGGCTTGCTGTGCTATCTGCGTGTGTGGTCACCACTGTTCTAAAGCAATCCTGTTCCCAGCTATGCCTGTAGAACTCTGTTTCCTAAGGGCTTACAGAGATACACCCATAATTATATACTCCCTTTTCCTTCCTTCCTTCCTCCTTTTTTTTTTCCTCCCTCACAGAGTGTATGGTCCAGTTTGGAATACGGATTAGTAGATGAGGCCTATTAATCCGAGTGTCTTCTGGTGAGGTACATTTAGCATGCAGCATAAGAGCATGAGGAAGGCTCACAGATGTGACGAGGCAGGTTAAAATAAGGCTAGTAATGAGCCTTAGTGGCATTTTGGGGAAAGGATTCCAGTGTGGTGTGCTGGAGGAAGCAGGTGAATTTCAATCTGACTAATCTATGGAATGCAAGGGCACGAGGGTAATAAATGTCTGGTGCTGGAGAAGGAGGGGCTTGTCAGTAACAGGGAAAAAATTAAGATGTATGTAAATTACATCCTATAAAAAAATTACTGATGTTTGAGGACAAGGAACCGCGCAGTCAAGTGTGTATGTTTAAAAAGGTCACTCTGGATTCTTCTAGAGAGTATACCAGAAGGGGCAATCTTTGAGGCAGATATAGCAGTTGAGCTTGGAAGAAGAATAGGGAGTATTCCCGTTCCACTGAATAAGAAGTAGAAGCAACCGGACTAGGAGTTTGACAAGATGTGTCTGTGTTTGCATCCAAGCTCATGTGGGTGGCCTTATGTGTGGTGGTTGTTTGAAGAGGGGAGAGGAGGTCGGGGAAGACTCTAGAGCTAAGGAACTGGAGCTGCTGGCTATTTCCATTCCTAAGTGAGGATCACAGCAGTTTTGGAGAGCTTAGTGATTAGTCTGCTTTTGAATGTTGACTCTGAAGTTGACTTTAAGGATTTTTCAAGTAGAAATACCCTGTCAGTAGGAAGTGTGAGTCACAGAAGGAAGAGCCAGTCCCCACCATTGTCCTTTGTGTTTGCTTTTAGCTGTTTGGTTTCACTACATTTCATCTACAGAGGCGGAGATTAAAGTCAGTGCTTTGCTCAATAACGTTTCTCTCCCAGCATGTGTGCATACCTTTTAATTATCTTGCTTTATGTATTATTAAATATAGGAAATTGTGCTCAGATATCATGGGCGTAATTTAAACTGACAGAAGCAAAAGACATTGCAAATTAAAATTGCTCTGCTCCTCTTTAATGCTCTTAAAGTTCTCAATTTTTAAAAGGAAATTTAAAACAGGAAGTGGTTATGTTCTTCTCTGGAAGGAGTACTTCAAGAATCTGCCCAATCTTGAGGCAAGTTCATCACGTGGTGTCAAAGGGGAATGTCTATTGCAAATAAACACCAGCTTTTTGTTAAAACCTTCCTTTCTGACAGCTTGTATAGTCATGAGAGACTTTAAGGAGCTCAAAATCCTGGGTCAGGTTTCAATCTTTAGATGGTCCACTGTGGTTTTCTTCATTTTATGCTTTTTTAAAAATTGGATATTATATTTACATTTCAGATTTTATCCCCTTACCCCATTCCCCGCACCCCCAGGAACTCCCTATCCCATCCCCCCTTCTCCTGCTCCTATGAGGAT
Source organism: Rhabdomys pumilio (assembly GCA_030674055.1). NCBI lineage: Eukaryota > Metazoa > Chordata > Mammalia > Rodentia > Muridae > Rhabdomys > Rhabdomys pumilio. The sequence goes on from JANHMN010000002.1 coordinate 143,657,048, forward strand.
GTGCCCTACCTCCCCTTCCACCTCCCCACCCTCGAATTTCCCCCCACTTGGTGTCCAGCCTTCATAGGATCAAGGATCTCCTCTCCCACCTATGCCCAACAAGGCCATCCTCCCCTACATATACAGCTGGAGTCATGGGTTTCTCCCTATGTGCTCCCAGGATGGTGGTTTAGACCCTGGGGAGCTCTGGTTGGTTGGTATTGTTGCTCTTCTCATGGGGACACAAACCTTTTCAGCTCCTTCAGTCTTCTCTCTAACTCCTCCGTTGGGAGCCACTTGATCAAATCAATGGTTAGGTGTGAGCATCTGCCTCTGAATATGTCAGCCTCTGGCAGACCTCTAAGGAGAGAGCTATGTCAGGCTCTTGTCAGCATGCACTTCCTGACATCCACATCAGCAGCTACCTTTGGTGACTGCACATGGGATGGGTACCCAGGTGGAATGGTCTCCCGACGGCCTCTCCTTCAGTTTCTGTCCCACACTTTGTCTCCATATTTGCTCCCTTGAGTATTTTGTTACTCCTTCTAAGTAGGACTGAGGCATCCACACTTGGTCTTCGGTCTTCATAAGCTTCATGTGGTCTGTGAGTTCAATCTTGGCTATTTCAAGCTTTTGGGCTAATATCCAATTATCAGTGAGTAAATACCATGTGTGTTCTTTTGTGATTGGGTTACCTCACTCAAGATGATATTTTCTAGTTCCATCCATTTACCTAAGAATTTCTCAAATTCATTATTTTTAATAGCTGAGTAATACTCCATTGTGTAAATGTACCACATCAACTGTATCCATTCCTCTGTTGAAGGATATCTGGGTTCTTTCCAGCTTCTGGCTGTTATAAATAAGGCTTCTATGAACATAGTGGAGCATATGTCCTTGTTATATGTTGGAGCATCTTCTGGGTATATGCCCAGGAGTGGTATAGCTGGGTCCTCAGGTAATGCTATGTCCAATTTTCTGAGGAACCACCAAACTGATTTCCAGAGTGGTTGTACCAGCTTGCAATTCCACCAAAAATGGAGGAGTGTTCCTCTTTCTCACATCCTCACCAGTATCTACTATCACCTGAGTTTTTGATCTTAGCTATTCTGACCAGTGTGTGGTGGAATATCAGGGTTCTTTTGATTTGCATTTCCCTGATGACTAAGGATGTTGAACATTTCTTAGGGTGCTTCTCAGCCATTGGAGTTTCCTCAGTTGAGAATTCTTTGTTTAGCTCTGTACCCCATTTTTAATAGGGTTATTTGGTTGTCTGGAGTCTAATTTCTTGAGTTCTTTGTATATATTGGATACTAGCCCTCTATTGGATGTAGGATTGGTTAAGATCTTTTCCCAATCTGTTGGCTGCTGTTTTGTCTTATTGACAGTATCCTTTGCCTTACAGAAGCTTTGCAATTTTATGAGGTCCCATTTGTCAATTCTTGACCTTAGAGCATAAGCCATTGGTGTTCTGTTCAGGAACTTTTCCCCTGTGCCTAGGTATTCAAGGGTCTTCCCCACCTTCTCTTCTATGCATTTCAGTGTATCTGATTTTATGTGAAGGTCCTTTATCCACTTGGACTTGAGCTTTGTACAAGGGGTTATGAATGGATTGATTTGCATTCTTTTACATGCTGACCTCCAGTTGAACCAGCACCATTTGTTGAAAATGCTGTCCTTTTTCCACTGGATGGTTTTAGCTCCTTTGTCAAAGATCAAGTGACCCTAGGTATGTGGGTTCATTTCTGGATCTTCAATTCTATTCCATTGATCTTCCTGCCTGTCTTTGTACCAGTACCATGCAGTTTTTATCACTATTGCTCTGTAGTACAGTTTGAGGTCAGGGATGGTGATTTCCCCAGAAGTTCTTTTATTGTTGAGAATAGTTCTTGCTATCCTGGGTTTTTTGTTATTCCAAATGAATTTGCAAATTGCTCTTTCTATCTCTATGAAGAATTGATTTGGAATTTTGATGGGGATTACATTGAATCTGTAGATTGCTTTTGGCAAGATGGCCATTTTTACTAATTAATTAGTTTAATTAATTCTTCCAATCCACGAGCATGGGAGATCTTTCTATCTTCTGAAATCTTCTTCAATTTCTTTTTTCAGAGACTTGAAGTTCTTGTCACACAGGTCTTTCACTTGCTTGGTTAGATTCACTCCAAGATATTTTATATTATTTGTGACTATTGTGAAGGGTGTCATTTCCCTAATTTCTTTCTCAGACTGTTTATCCTTTGAGTAGAGGAAGGCTATTGATTTGTTTGAGTTGATTTTATGTCTAGCCACTTTGCTGAAGTTGTTTATCAGGTTTAGGAATTCTCTGGTGGAAGTTTTAGGGTCACTTAAGTATACTATCATATCATCTGAAAATATTGAAATTTTGACTTCTTCCTTTCCTATTTGTATCCCTTTGACTTCCTTTTGTTGTCTAATTGCTCTGGCTAGGACTTCCAGTACTATACTGAATAGGTAGGGTGAGAGTGGGCAGCCTTGTCTAGTCCCTGATTTTAGTGGGATTGCTTCAAGTTTCTCTCCATTTAGTTTGATGTTGGCCACTGGCTTGCTGTATATTGCTTTTACTATGTTTAGGTATGGGCCTTGAATTCCTGATCTTTCCAAGACTTTTACCATGAAGGGATGTTGAATTTTGTCAAACACTTTCTCAGAATCTAGTGAGATGATCATGCATTTTTTTTCTTTCAGTTTGTATATATAATGGATTACATTGATGGATTTCCAAATACTGAACCATCCCTGCATTCCTGGGATAAAGCCTACTTGATCATGATGGATGATTGTTTTGATGTGTTCTTGGATTCGGTTTGCCAGAACTTTATTGAGTATTTTTGCATCAATATTCATAAGAGAGATTGGTCTGTAGTTCTCTTTCTTTGTTGGGTCTTTGTGAGGCTTTGGTATGAGTGTCATTGTAGCTTCATAGAACAAATTGGGTAGTGTTCCTTCTGTTTCTATTCTGTGGAATAGTTTGAAGAGAATTGGTATTAGGTCTTCCTTGAAGGTCTGATAGAATTCTGCACTAAAACCATCTGGTCCCGGACTCTTTTTGATGGGGAGACTTTTAGTGACTGCTTCTATTTCTTTAGGGGTTATGGGACTGTTTAGGTGGTTTATCTGCTCCTGATTTAATTTTGGTACCTGGTATCTGTCTAGAAAATTGTTCATTTCATTCAGATTTTCCAATTGTTGAGTATAGGCTTTTGTAGTAGGATCTGATGATTTTTTTAATTTCCTCTGTTTCTGTTGTTATGTCTCCATTTTCAGTTCTTATTTTATTAATTTGAATACTGTCTCTGTGCCCTTTGGTTAGTCTGGCTAAGGGTTTATCTATCTTGTTGATTTTCTCAAAGAACCAGCTCCTGGTTTTGTTGATATTTTGTATAGTTCTTTTTGTTTCTACTTGGTTGATTTCAGCCCTGAGTTTGAATTTTTTTTCCTTCTGTCTACTCCTCTTGGGTGTATTTGCTTCTTTTTATTCTAGAGCTTTCAGGTGTGCTGTCAAGTTGTTAATGCATGCTCTCTCTGGTTTCTTTTTGTAGGCACTTAGAGCTATGAGTTTTCCTCTTAGTACTGCTTTCATGGAGTTCCACAAGTTTTGGTATGATGTGTCCTCATTTTCCTTAAATTCTAAAAAGCCTTTAATTTCTTTCTTTACTTCTTCCTTGACCAAGTCATCATTGAGTAGAGCATTGTTCAGTTTCATTGTGTATGTGGACTTTGCATTGTTTTTGTTATTATTAAAGACCAGCTGTAGTCTGTGGTGATCTGATAGGACGCATGAGATTTTTTTTCAATCTTTTTGTATTTGTTGAGGCCTGTTTTGTGGCCTATTATATGGTCTATTTTGGAGACAGTAACATGAGGTGCTGAGGAACAGGTATATTGTTTTGTTTTAGGATAAAATGTTCTACAGATATCCGTTAAATCCATCTGGTTCATATCTTCTGTTAATTTTATTGTGTCTCTGTTTAGTTTCTGTTTCCATGATCTGTCCATTGCTGAGAGTGGAGTGTTGAAATCCCCCACTATTGTGTGAGGTGCAATGTGTGCTTTGAGCTTTAGTAAAGTTTCTTTTATGTATGTGGGTGCCCTTGCATTTGGATCATAGATGTTCAGAATTGAGAGTTCATCTTGGTAGATTTTTCCTTTGATAAGTATGCAGTGTCCTTTCTTATCTTTTTTTTTAATTACTTTTGGCTGAATGTAAATTTTATTTGATATTAGAATGGCTACTCCAGCTTGTTTCTTGGGACCATTTGCTTTTATTGGGGAATTGAGTCCATTGATGTTAAGAGATATTAAAAAAAAGGATTGTTGCTTCCTGTTGTTTTTGTTATTAGAGGTGGAATTATGTTTGTGTAGCTATCTTCTTTTGGTGTTGTTAGAAGATTACTTTCTTGCTTTTTCTAGGTTGTAGTTTCCCACTTTGTGCTGGATTTGTGGGAAGATATTGTGTAAATTTGTTTTTGTTATGGAATATCTTGGTTTCTTTATCTATAGTGATTTAGAGTTTTCCTGGGTACAGTAGTCTGGTCTGGCATTTGTGTTCTCTTAGGGTCTGTATGATATTTGCCCAAAATCTTCTGGCTTTTATAGTCTCTGGTGAGAAGCCTGGTGTAATTCTTATAGGTCTTCTTTTATGTTACTTTACCTTTTTCCCTTACTGCTTTTAATATTTTTCTTTGTTTTGTGCATTTGATGTTTTGATTATTATGTGATGGGAGGAATTTATTTTCTGGTTTAGTCTATTTGGAGTTCTCTAGGCTTCTTGTATGTTCATGGACAACTCTTTCTTTAGGTTAGGGAAGTTTTTCTTCTATAATTTTGTTGAAGATATTACTGGCCCTTTAAGTTGGAAATCTTCAATTTCATCTATACCTATTATCCTTAGGTTTGGTCTTCTCATTGTGTTCTGGATTTCCTGGATGTTTTGGGATAGGACCTTTTTGCATTTTGCATTTTCTTTGACAGTTGTGTCAGTGTTTTCCATGGCATCTTCTGCACGTGAGATTCTCTCTTCTGTCTCTTATATTGTGTTGGCGATGCTTGCGTCTATGACTCCTGATCTCTTTCTTAGGTTTTCTAAATCCAGGGTAGTCTCCCTTTGAGATTTTTTTATTGTTTCTACTTCCGTTTTTAGATCCTGGATGGTTTTGTTTAATTCCTTCACCTGTTTGGTTGTGTTTTCTTGCAATTCTTTAAGGGATTTTTGTATTTCTTCTTTAAGGGCTTCTACATGTTTACCTGTGTTCTCCTGTTCTTCTTTAAGGGAGTTATGTCCTTCTTAAAGTCTTTTATCATCATCATGAGTAGTGATTTTAATTCTGAATCCTGCTTTTCCGGTGTGATGGTGTGGCCAGGACTTGCTATGGTGGGAGAGCTTGGTTCTGATGATGCCAAGTAACTTTCATTTCTGCTGCTTATGTTCTTTGCTTGCCTTTCGCCATCTGGTTAACTCTAGTGCTACCTGCACTCACTGTCTCTGTCTGGAGCCTGTCTTTCCAGTTATCTTGCTTGTGTCAGAACTCCTCAGAGTCCAGATGTCTCTGTGATTCTGAGCTCCTGGGTGGAAGCTCCTGGGACTCAGGCTGCCTCTGGGATCCTGAAATCCTGCTGCTCTGAGTGCAGTGGCTCCTCTAGGATGGCTTGGGATATGGTGTCTTCAGGGGAGCAGTCCAGCTAGGTGTTCTCTGCTCTAAGATGAGTGGCTCCTCTAGAATGGCTCAGGATATGGTGTCTTCAAAGGAGCAGACCAGCTAGGTGTCTGCCCCAGCCAAAAGGTCCAAGAGAGGGGTGGAAGGGGAGTGGTGTTCCGGAACTTGGAGGCAAGAGGCATAAAAGCATTGGAATACTTTGAGAGTTCAGCAGGCATGTATTGACCTGAGGGTAAGGATGACTCAAAAGTAGGGAACTGACATAGGAGAGAAGATTATAAAGACACTGATAGTGCAGGTTCCTAATTGTGTTGTTAATGTATACAGTAAAGACGCATATATTTATCCAGGTTACAAATGAACACCAAAGATAGTCCATTTAAATTCCCGAAGCCGTGTTCTCTCTGTTGTCATGTCTTATCATTATACAACTCTAGAAGGGAAGATGTTGCCCCACAGCCAAAGCCTGGATCTATCACTACCATGTGCTCTAATTGGTTCCAATACTCACCCACAGAGACACCGGCCAAACACAACCTAAGCAAGCTAGGTCTCAAGCATAATTATGTTTGTTCGTGAGTACCACACACTAACTTGAGTGACAGGCTTTAGTAGGATGTAAATATTAACAAGTCTCTTGTTTCTTCTAAACATTATGGAATAACGAGACATTTGGACTTCAGCACAGTTGAAGCAATTTATTAAGTCAGGGTAACTCTCTTTTGTGCCAGATTAGAGTAATAAGCATATTCTTTTATGTGGGTACCAGTGCAGACAAATTTATACAAATTCCCCCAAATCTTGATGCTCCAATCTTCCAAATACAAATTGGCCTGAAAAGATATTTCAAAAGAATTAATTCCACACTAGCTAAGCCTTTTTGTGAGGGCTGTGGGACAATGAAAGGAAATCACAGTTCTTTAAAAGTTTTATCTACAAATGTTCTCACTTACAGATTTACATATATGTGTATATACATACATATGTAAGTATATTTGAAGCTCACAGGCTTTTTTTTGTATTATTCCCATAGAATCCCTCTAAACCACCTTCACACATACCTGCAGTGATTCCTCATTCTCCATCTGAGACAAGAACACCTTTCAGGTCCAGCCTACTCTGGGGATGCCTCCTAAGGTTATTTTTGTCTGTTGCATCCTACATAGGTCCAGAGTCAAACCTGATTGGAGTATTGAAGGAATGAAAAAAAAAAAAAAAAAAGACAAACATAGACACAGAAGAGCTAAGGTTGGGTGGTTTAGACTCTCCAATGGGGAAGCCACAGCACCCAGGAAACTCAGTAGGTTTAATTATACATATAGTTGGACTGGAGGTGGATTATTGCTTACAGGTGAACCAGGGTTGTTTATGGCATGCAGTTAGATTATGGGGACAGGTTAGCTAGTCTGTAGGAGAGTAGTCTTCAGACTGTAAACATCTAGAGGTAGAAGTCTATGGTGGACATTTTCTGCTCACGTTATCAGAATCCACATAAAGACTAAAGGAAGGCTTTTCCATCCATCGCTGTGAGCCTCATCCAGGGAGGAAATGAGATGGCCATGCCCTTGTCAACAGCACACATGTACTCAGGACTGCCTCCCCCAGGGTTTCCTCTTCTCCCCGAACTTGTCAGCACATAAGACCTGCTGCATGAGTGTGGACTCCAGTAAGAACCAAATCTTCTAGTCCATTATTCATACTGTCTCCTATTTCATTCCTTAGGAAAGACAATAGCTCCATATTTGAGTTTTAGCTGGTTTTCCTAGATTTCTTTTATTCTTTCTTTCCTCTTTCTTTTCATTTATGTTTTCCTTACTTAACATGACTAATAGTCGAAGTACTCATAGAAGTATTTATAGAAAAGATGCATAGAGAGCAGATTTCTCTCCTCTCAGTGTTTCATGTTAGAGGAAAAAGATAACTCCTCTCAGTTTTACATTCATGATATTGCTGTTCCTGTTAGGATAAAGCAGTGAGGGGTGGGGGCACCTTAGGCAGCCCATGCAAGCTGTGCCACGGAGAAATTGCACCATGGGGGCGGGGGAGGGTGAAAGTCCATCTTGGAGTGAGAACATGAGCGAGAGATAGAGGCAGAGAGGGGAAGAGAGAAAATGAGAGAAGGGGGAAGGAGGGAGAAGGAGAGTGAAAGGGAGAAAGGGAGAGAGAGACAGACAGACAGAGAGACAAAGAGAGAAATGGAAACTTAAGGGTTTTTTTTGGAAAGTCAATTATGTTGGATGGTGTTTTGCTGGGGCAAACATGTGAAGGAACATCTCACGGAATCAGACATTGGTGAAAGGATGCTCTGTTAAAGCAAACATTGAGAGGACATGTGATGAGAAACTCTTCACTAGCGACACGCATGTATCATGCATGTATCGGTCCACCTTATATCGCATAGTTGAGCTCCTCCTTTCGGGACTCCACAGAGAGAAACATACAAAAAACCTTCTGAGGTGTGCTGCAGTTTCTTGCAGCTTCCATGGACTCAGACCAATTGGCAGAGTGATATCAGCTATGACAAAGGTGCTGAGACTAGTAGCTGGTGTTACAGTTTTATACCATCAAGCCCAACCCAATCATTGTTTTCTTTAAATGTATTCTCTGGGGTTCTCTCTAATCCCTACCCCTTTTAGAGATAGTCTTTTGAAACTTCAATTTTTTTTCAGTTCTTAAATTCTACAGATTTTGAAATAATAATAGCTAATAGAGTTCTAGACAGCTGCTTGCCACATATTTTATAGCCCATCTTTTTAACCTCTAGCAACTCTGAAATTATCATTTTCAAAATAATCTCCTCAGTTCAAAATGAAAAGTGTGAGGCTTGAGGCACATTAAACAACCTACCTTAGAGAAAGTCATGTTGGTGGAACTCATATTGAAACCTGGCAAAGTAGCTCTAAGTCTGTTTGTGTAACCACTGATATTCCACTAGAATTTAGTAGAGGGCTCTCTCTTAGTTAGGTTTTACTGCTGTGAACAGACACCATGAGCAAGGCAACTCTTATAAGGACAACATTTAATTGGGGCTGGCTTACAGTTTCAGAGGTTCAGTCTACTGTCATCAAGGCAGGAACATGGCAGCAGCTAGGCAGCATGGTGCATGCAGAGCTGAGGGTTCTATATATTCACCTGAAGGCTGCTAGTGGAAGACTGACTCCCTGGGGCAAGTATATTCAAACCATGACATTCCACTTCCTGTTACCCATAGACTTGTTTAAACACGTGAGTCTATGGGGTCCATAACTAGCCTTAGCATAATTTAAAAAGTACATTTAGTTCCCATAGTCTATAGCAGTCTCAATAATGTTGAAAGTCCAAAGTCTCTTCTGAGATTCATCCAGTAACTTAGCTATAATCCTCAAAAGCAAGACAGGAAACCAGCTGGGCAAACTCCAAAATCTGAATCTCCATGTCTGATGTCAAAGTGATGTTCAGATCTCCAACTCCCTTTTCATCTTTGTTGACTACAACAAACTTCTTTATCCTGGGCTGGCTCCACTCCCTATTAGCAGTTTTTCTCAGCAGATATCCCACAGCTCTGGAACCTTGAACATCTTGGGGTCTCCAAAGCAACTTCACTGTTTCCACTCCTTGTTTCAATGTCTGGGATCCACACATGATCTTCTGGGCTCCTCCAAAGGTCTGGAGCCACTTTCCAGTTCTTCTCTCTGTAGCACTCTAAGCTCAGGTTGATCCACTCCACTGCCACTGCTGTTCGTGGTTATCATCCCATAGTATTGACACCTCCAATACACTGGGGTCTTCTGCTGCAATGAGGCTTCACCAATAGCCTCTCATATGCTCTCTTCATGATGCCAAGCCTCAACTCCTTTGCATGACACCTTCAGTCCTGGGCTATAAGCTACAACTGAGGCTTCACCTTCACCAGTGGCCTTCCATGGCCTCTCACAGTGCCAAGCCTCAGCTGTTCTTTATGATCCCTTTATACCATCTGGGTGACTCTTACACATTACCAAGTACTGCTGCAGCATGAGGTGCAACTTTGACTATCTCTGGAACCCAGCTTCTTTGTGTTCTCAGAAAACACTTTCCAGAAGAGTTCACCTCAGTGATGCTGGTCTCTTCTTAATCACCACTATTTTCTTAGCTCCAGCTAACCAGCATCAATCGTCCCAGTAGTTCTTTCTATTCTGGACTCTAAAGCCAGAGCCACATGTTCAAAGCTACTGAGTTCTGCTGCTTGCAGGAGCTGGGACATGGCCCCCATGTTCTATTACATTATCATTAGCTTTTTGTTTTCCGACTCCTTCACTGCCTGAGCTTGGCTGTCCTGGATCTCTCTATAGATTGACCTTGAATGCAGAGATTTGTATGCTTGTCTACTGGGATTAAAAGTGTTTATCACCATGCCTGGACTTAAACTTTTCTTCACTTAGAACTTTCTCTGTCCCAGGCAGGCCTTAAACTCACAGATCTGCTTGGTTTTATCTCCTGGGATTAAAGGTGTATATCACCATACCTGGATCTAAATTTAGCTGGGTAGAATTTCGCCCCAAAGTCCCACTTCCTTAATCTGCTATCTCCTAGAACACAGGATTTGGCTCCATTTCCTGGTGCCCTTTTAATATTCGAACCACATATTTTATATTTTTCCTTTCTAAGCTTGCTATGCTTGTTCAAAATGCTCTTCATTAGACTTAACCAGAGAACAAAGTCTCTGCTGAGCTTTTTTGAGACCTCCTTTGTCAATGCAATTAATGAAAACCTCTTTACCTTAGCCTCAACTAAACTCTTCAGACAAGGTCAAAAAGCAGACACATTCTTTACTAAACTACCACAAGAACGGTCTCTATGCCACATACTGGAATTCTTCTCTTCTGAAACCTGTTGGGCCAAGTATACACAGTTCAAATTACTCTCAGCAACAAAGTCTTCCATATTCCTACAAGGATGGACCTTTAAATCCCATTTAAAGCATTCCACCACTTTCCAAATCCTAAGTCCCACATTCTTCCAAAGAAAAGCATGCTCAGGCCTATCATAGTAATACCCCACTTCTAGTACCAACTTCTGTCTTAGTTAGGTTTTACACCATGACCAAGGCAATTCTTATAAGGACAACATTTAATTGGGGCTGGCTTACAGGTTCAGAGGTTCAGTCAATTATCATAAAGGCTGGAGTATGGCAGCAACCAGGCAGGCATGGTACAGGAGGAGTTGAGAGTTCTACATCTTCACCTGAAGGCTGCTAATAGAAGACTGACTTCCAGGCAGCTAGGATGAGGATCTTAAAGCCCACACTCACAGTGACACACCTATTTCAACAAGGCCACACCTCCAAATAATACCACTCCCTGGGCCAAGCATATTCAAAACATGACAACATCCAAGTGTTACTAGCAGAACACTGGCTCCTGTAGAAATGCCAGATGGCTTCTGTGGGGCTGATCTGTGAGTAACAGGTCCCTAGAGCAGGGACAAGCCACCCTCTTCAAGGATGGTCAGTTCTTTCCAGTAGACAGTACCTCTGAAATCTGTCCCTGATGATAGTATTCACTTTTATGGAGAAGAAATAACTTATGAAGCCATTAATTGGAAATGAGATAGCAACATTAGCATCAAGACGTTGTTGATCTTCCAAACAAAACACTCACAAACAATTGAAAGTTACCACTTTCAAGAAATTCAGCAAAGAATTGATTCTCTGGCCTTGTCCAGTAGAACTCAGGAGTCAGGCTAACACAGAGGTTTAACATGTAGCCTCTAGAGTTGAACCACCATGTCTAAATTCTGAATTGGTCAGTTCTTGGCTCAAAGACCTGGGACAAGTAGCCTAACTGTTGCTTGCCTCAGGCTCTTTGTGTGATTTTTCTCTTTCTGCTCCTGCTTCTGTTACTTTCCCTGATCTGTCAGGGTTTGGTTTGAATAAGAATCTGCTAAGAGGTGGTTAGAATGTACAGGATGGAAGAGTTATCCAGCTGATTATTTGTTTTTCCAGCCAGTCCACTCTCAGATACAGAAACACTTACTTAAGAAATTATTCTAGAATTTTATAATTGCTTCTACCTGATGCATGCTTCCTTTCTGTCCCAAAAGTTCTAAATGGGTACTTTTTATTGGTGGTGACTAGAGAAGGCTCAGGCAGGGTCCGACTTGAAGCCTCACCATCTTGAGCCTTGACTTCCAAATCCACAGTGCTCCTCTGGATCCATCTGGTAGAAGGGTAATGGACATGGAGCAGGCAGCTGGGCACTTGGAAGTGGTTCGAATTACTGTTCATATTCTAACTACTAACCAGCCATGGTTAGTGTAGAAAAGACTGAGAGATAAAGTCCAGCTGTGTGTCCACAAAGAGGGAAAGGCCATTTGCCACTCTCTGTTATGATCAGCAATAACAAAATTGTAAAATTTAGAGAATAATTAAAAAATAATAATGATACAACAAACAGCTTTAGACAGACTTTCATTTTGTATTTGCTGTGATGTGGATGACACCCTTTGAGTGCATATGTTAAACATTTAATCTTCAAATTCACATTTGACGGTATTTGGAGGTAAGGCTTTTGAGAAGTAGTTAGAATAAGATATAACCACAATAGTAGCCCCCCACTCCCATAATGCACTGATGCTTGTAAGAGAAAGGCGAGAGCCCTGATTTGTCACATTTGTCCACCCCACTATGCAATGTCCTCACTGTTATGATATTGCCAAAGGCCCCATCCATGTCTCAGGCCATAGTTTTGAACTTCCAAGTCTTCAGACCCATAAGCTAAATAAAACCCTACTCTTTATAAGTTACTCAGCCTTTGATATTCAATTACAGTAATTCAAAGTGGACCGAGACAGGGGTGTTGCCATGAAGTCAGTAGCACAGATCCTAGCCTCTCATTGCATCTCCAGTCTTCAGGCTGTGCTGCCCATCAGTCAGGGCTGATCTGACTTTAGTCACTAATGGGAGATTTTACTCCAGTTATTTTCATCAAGGCAGTGTGACATTGTGTAAACTCTGTAAAAAACCTGATGTAATATCAGTGATGGTGAAGATGAGCACAGCAGGATAACGTTCCCATTACCCAGGGCGTTCAGAGGCCACTGTGAAGATGCTGCTGCACACACAGCCCACGGAGAGAAGCTTCATTTCATATACTCCAGCGAGCATAAAATACACGCTTGCATTTGATTCTAATATGTGTTAATTATGAACATCAGCTCCAAGCAAACGAAAGCCATAATAATTAAAAACCATCTTTTCATCTTAAAAAACCCCCTCCCACCCCAAAGTATTTATGTACTCTAATGAAACAAATAAATAGTTATAACAAAACTTAAATAATAACCTCTATTAAAGTAGTATATTCACTTTATAATATGTAATTATTTTGCACTTAAATAGTAACAGACATAAGAACAAATCCGTTTAACGAGCAGCAACAAAATAGATTTGTATTGTGAATGTTGCTTTTTTATTGTTTCTATTTTCCTATGTATTGTGAGTTATGAACAAATACAGTTTTCGTAAGAGTCTCCCTTTCCTAAAATATTTATACTTGTCAATATCTGGGGCCAGTGAGATGGCCAGGCAGGTGAAGATGTTTGATGCCAAGACCGAATTTCATCCCTGGGACCCACATGGCGGAGAGAGAGAACTGCCTCCTGAGAGTCATCCTTTGACTTTCATATGCACACTATCACACCATGGTGTGTACACACACGCACACACACACACACACACACACACACACACACTCACACACACAAAGTAATTTAAAATGAGTAAAAGAAAATGTGTAAATGTCAGCAGCTGCTATACCAGAGTCAAAACATAAAACAGGAGTCACTAAATATACTAATTCCAATTAATTTCAGTAAACGTTTGTAACACTGCACAGAGAAAATTTGTGTGGCTTTGTCCACCAAGCTCACTAGGAAGAGTAACATGATTGATTAGTAATGTCTGTCCTGGCATAGAAATTGGGAACAGTGGCATTCTTGTCAAATGTTTTTCAAGCACAGTTACATTTTCAATAAGTAGACTAGAGCCAAAATAAAAAGAATGTAAAAGAAGGATGATTTTTGATCATTCCATTGGAGCTAAAATGTGTTCTTCTAATTTTAGGAGTCAATAGGAGAAGAGAAACCCTGGAACAACGTGGTAGAAGAAATTACTTACACTTCTTTTATAAGTTGGTTCTTTGTCTCTTGATTTTATTTTCTTAGGCCATTGAAATGTAGCTGAGTCACCAAAAATGTAGCAATTTTAATAACTTTGAATTGCATATCTTAAATATTTGGCTTTCACAACTATATGCAAACAACTCTATGTATACTATTTAGTGTAAAAAGAAAAATTGGAAATTCAAATATTTACTTGTTTAAGGTCTTAGGAAATAAAAGGAGACCAAGTATAAAAACCTAAAGTAAACTCATAATTTAGAGAAAATGTTTAATGCATTTGCTCTTTTTCTTAAATGCAAAATTTTTAATGGAAGCTTCTGCAGTATATAAGCATTTCTGGGTCTTTCTTGTGTGTGTGTGTGTGTGTGTGTGTGTGTGTGTGTGTGTGTGATTGTTGTCTGGAGGTGCTTCCCTTGTCCCCCTACTCTCTTTCCTTTAGTAAGTTGTCTTTCCCTCGATGGAAGGTCTTTACTACAGTTTGACAAATTGGATTTATCTTGACAATCTATTGTTAGTAATATGTCAGCAATACACTGGTCCAAAAACCTCTCTTCTTTCAACAGGGCTCACGAGCTTGATTAATCCCTGTTGGCCCTAGAGCTGCAGGTACTCTACTGGAAGTTAATTTTCATTAATTCGATCAGCATTTTTATTTTCACACGTTCCTAGCTTTGTCTTTAAAAAGGGAAATCACTTTCTCCTCTCACTTGAAACTACATTTTTGATTATATTTAAGTCAACCACAGTCAGGTGGTGATGCACCTTTAATCCCAGCATCTGGGAGCAGAGGCAGGCAGATCTCTGAGTTCAAGGCAAGCCTGGTCTTCAGAACCATTTCCAGGATAGTCAAGGCTACATAGAGCAAGCCAGTCTTGAAAAACCAAAAGAACTAAGAGAAATAAATCAATGAATCACACCAGCTTTAGAACTCAGATAAAAGGGAGGTTTTTATCTTCAGGCATTTCTAAATCGCATTAATCTGCATTTGCATGGCTCCATTGTGATGTGCGAAGCTCACTTGCTGTGTCTCTGGTTTTCATAATGCTGGCTACCCTCCCATGGTAGAGAAGACCTGTATTTGAGTTCTCTTAACTAGTGGCTTAAGTTAGGGTTCAATTTTATTACTCTCCTCATGGAACATGACTAGTGATGGTTGTGGTGGTTAGGATGCTCCCTGTAAGGCTCAGATGTTTGGATACTTGGTCCCTAGTTGTTGGTGCTGTTTGGGGAAGTTTAGGGGGTGTGGCCTTGTTGAAGGAAGTGTGTCACTAGTCACTAGAGACAGGCTTTGAGAGTTTAAAGACACTATGCCACTTCCAGTTTCTTCTGTCTTCCTCGCGTTTATTAAGTTCAAAACATGAGCGCTCAGCTTTCTGTCCCTGCCACCACACATGTGGTTTGCTGCCACTCTCTTCCCACTGTTATGGACTCTAATTTGTTGAGGTCTGGACTGTTGCTACATATTGTAATGCTAAATTCTGTACCTGAAGGTCTAGGCCTGTGAGTGACTTCTCACGGTTACAAGCTTTTGCTGTGCAAACCTTGTTCCTTGATTTAAAATTATTGGTTAAATAAAAATGGCCATAGTCAATTACTGGTGGGATTAGAGGTGGGTGGGATTTGAATGACCTGGTTGGGGGTAGACAAGAGACAAGAGTGAGGAGAGACCAGGAGGAGAAGGAGGAAGAACAAGAGGAGAGGAGGAAGCCACCATGAGAAGAGATGGATCATGAGCATGTGGCCAAGAGAAACAGCAAGCATCTGGGGTACACCACTGGGGAGGTAGCCAGGTTGGCAGTTAGAAGAATTAGATTAGGGTTACCCCCACCCTCCAGTAATTGTCAAAGCTAAATAAAATAACCATAGTCTGAGCCTCATTTATTTGTAAACTAGTCATGGATAAGCTTAGATTGGCTCTACTACTCTAATTCTCTGTACCGTCAGTCCAAGTAAAGCCTATCCTTCCTTCCACCATGATGTCAAAGCTACAGAAAAGTAACTAGACAATGATGCATGAGAAAGAGTTGTTGATGACAATCATAAACTGAATGCTAGACTTCATACATTCTGGGAAACTTTAATGTTATCTATCATCAAGATAGCAATCTCTCCCCACAGCCCGACTACCACTGTGCTTTGGGCTCAGTTGTTTCTTGTTACTCAAAAACCAAAAGATAACTAAGAATTTTCATACCTATACTAAAATAGAAAGAGCCAGAATCTAGACAATAATGAGGAAATAGAACTTGTTAGAAAGCAGTGAAGAAGGACTATTGCCAGTCAAACCCTGGGCATAGATTTCTCTTTGAATGTTCTGATTTGATCTGACACACACGTGGGTATGTGCATGAGTGTGTGTGCTTGTACAAAGAATAAAATTTTTTTTTCCTAAACTGCTCAAGAAAGCTCAAATCGTCTTATCATACTAAGTTCTTTTGAATAATTGATTTTTTAATTGCCTATGATTGCCAATTTGTTTTTTATTGATAATTCATTTCATTACACGAGTAGGGACCTCTGCGGGGCAGGAGGTGGCGCCATCTGTAGAAGAGCTAAAGAGACAATGTCAGAGAACCAAGGGTGAGCCAGAAACCAACCAACAATGGGCTGGTCCGTGGTGAAACATACCGAGGCTTCTCCTGTTGCCTGGCACTTTGCAGACATACAAATCAATAAGAATAAAAGTGGATTATGACAAGGAAATATTGGCTGGCTTTGGACTTGATTTAAATTAGGCTGAATGCTTGATGTAAATATTTACTCCATTGAGAGGGTTCAAAGCTTGCCAGAGAGGATAATTCAGGGCTGTAGATTGGACAGAGCTTGTGAAACAATGCCATTAGCAATAGCTAATATGTTTTCATAAGTGTGTGATATGTATTTATTCACTTGTGTGTACACATGTACTTACAGGTGTACGTTTCTAGCATGCGATGACAGTGATAAATGTTTATGTATATATGTATATGCATTAAGCCCACATACTGAGATGACATTCGGGATGTCAGCATGTCCACTCATGTAGGACAATTAGGTTCTTGGAGGACACAGAGGTAGAGCTCAAGCAACTGCAGACGTCACAGAAAGTGTCAAACAACATGGAACACAACCGAACCACTTTCCTGACCTGATGCATTGCCTCAAGTTCTGAGCCGTGTAATAAAGATACATTACTCTCCTTAAGCCTGGGCTCAACTTAAGGGCTCTTTCCAGAAGCTATGCAAATTCCAACTTGCTGATCCGTATAACTCCCCACCTGAAACAGTCCATTCTGGAAGGGAAGTGGGGTGAAAGGGAACAGAGTGGCAAATCAGTGTCTGGTTAGTGGAGCCTGGAGATCTGGCAGAGTCTGTGTAGAGAGGCTAAGGGGACAGAGGCTCTGTCTTGCTGCCTTACTCTTTCTTGCCTACTTCTGTCTCACTGACTTCCATCTGTATCTTCCGTGCTCCTGAGGATTTGCACCCATCCTAGCATGCTGCAAGGTTTCTAGAGTCTCAGTGCTCACCATGAACATAGGACACTGCACCTCTCAGTTCTTTGCATCTCCCCAAGAATCCTACGGGGGTGGGGGAAGAACTGTTGACATGGAAAACAGGCTTACAAAAGTTATATACAGACTTAAGGTTAAGAAGCTAATCACATAGCCTGGCTGGGAATTGAACTCATGTTTTTCTCTTTTCTTGCTGTCTCCTTTTACTGTGGTCTTTAACTTTTCTCAGTCTGAGCCATTTGGGGCTTCTGATTTCCATTCCTAAATAGACTTGTTTGTTAATCTATTCAGTTAGTGTTAGCTACTGCCCCTGACTCTCAGGGAACACTTAAATGTACTTCTGATTGTGCCTCAAAATAATAGGCACACCAGTGCCTATGATTTGTAGCTGATACTGTCAAGATGCATACGATATCTTGGTGGTACCCAGTGTGACCCTGCAATGGCTGAGATATGTTATGTTAATTGCTCTAGATAGGTGTATTTAGAGACCACTTGTGGGCTCTGCAGAAAAGGGGTCTTGGGGAGCTCTGTCTAACACAAAAATGGCCCATGAACCTTCATTCTGGATATCTCTTCCAGGGTTACAAAGGGAAGTCTTCCTCAGCTGCTGTGGCTGTGACTTTTAAAGCATCCTGGCATCTGTGACTGCAAATACCTTCTCAGTTGGAATTGTTTTCAGCTCTGCAAGTTGCTGCAGCCATTGAAAGATGTAAAGATGGGACCTGTTCTATGCCTGGAGCTTTCTGCCAAGCTCCCAAGGACACGTGAAAACCAGGATAAAACTCCTGCTGGGGAGTTCAGGCCAAGTTCATTCATTAAAAGGACACAGGTGGCTCACTGCTCCACTTTCTTTCCTTTGCCAGGTGGCGTCAGACCTGCATGCCCCTGTGCTATGGGAGGCTGGCTCCTTATAACTTCGACTTAGCCTCTGCTCCTCGCCTTGGACTCTGGGAAGTTCTTCTAGGGTGAATGTTCACCCGGGAGTCTGAACCCCATAAATAGTTGTAGGCTGAGCTATGTGAACCATGAAGGCAAAACATGGATGAGTATACCAAGTCCTGAAATGCATGGGCTTTGTCTATGAAACCTTGCTCTCTGAACACCAACTGCAAAACGGGTGCAGGAAATGGTGGCTGCCAGGGATGAACTTTCTAACAGAGCTACACAGCTTACGATCGATCTTCGCAGGAGCATGAGTCTCTGATTGAGGTGGTCTTTAAGTATATCTGTACCTCTCTATGCCTCATGTAGCCTGTCACAGAATACACTCCAGGCCTGTGTTTCTCAACTCCTTAATGCTGTGACCCTTTAATACAGTTCCTCAATGTGGCGACCCCCAACCATATGATTATTTTCATTGCTGCTTCATAACTAGTTTTGCTACTGTTATGAATAGTAATGTAAATGTCCAGTATTTCTCATGGTCTTAGGTGACGCCTGTGAAAAGGTTGTTTGACTTCCAAAGGGGTGGCAACCTGTAGGCTGAGAACCTATGCTCTAGGTTGAAGAGAATACCAGGCCATGAGTTGAAATCATGTGTTTCCGATGACAGTGAATTGTGGAATCTAAGGAGAGGATTCCTACATTTTGCCACACTGCTCCCAGTTCTCTATTGTCTCCTAACGTCGATAATGAACCTGATTGCATCACAATTCCACTGTCCACAGAGCTTCGTCCTGTTCCAGCCTCACCCGCTCACCTCTGCCTCAAGACCTCACTTCCTGAGTGGCAGCTTGGGCTCTCTTGTTCAGAACTCTATTTCCCAAGCAGTAGTAAAGAAAGAAAGAATGAGCGATGAATGTGGAAGGCAGATACCATTCTCCAGACCTTGTTATCCCATGCTCTTAAGATGGTTGTGTTTTAGTTGCATTTCCAGTGTGTACCTGGTTTGTCTGACTGCCTTGCTGACCTACCACAGAGTTTTCAGTCTGGAGTGAGCTGTGGGCAAATGGTTTGGGAGTATAGGCAGCTATTAGACATAACTTGGTTTCCACTCTTTTATGGTTTCCACTACCTGAGTGGTGACTATTAAACAACAGAAGGTACTGGGATTCTCAGCTGGGGGAGGACATGGAAAGGGCTCATCATCATTAATATAATGAAACTAGGAAGTGTTGGTAGAAGGATTTTTTTTTGTATGTGTAACCATGAAGCCTTGCTTTTTTTTTTTTTTTTTTTGAATTTTATTTGTCACTCCCTAAATAGTTTGGGCTCTGGTGTTTTTGCTAAAAGGTCATACAGACAAGCTGAGTTTGAAGTGAGATTGAGCTGG
>JANHMN010000002.1:143676618-143729205 GCA_030674055.1 Rhabdomys pumilio
ACACAAGGCACACATATAGGTACACATACAGGCTTGTATACCAAACACTCATGTGTATGCACACTACACACAACAAACACACATGCACATACACATACTCAAAGAGAGACAGACAGACACATACACATACAAGCATGCAAGTGTACACACATATACACAGGAGAGAGGGAGAGGGAGAGAGAGAGAGAGAGAGAGAGAGAGAGAAAGAGACTGAATCCAGGATGGTCTCACTGCAAAAGTCTTCACATGATTATACCTTCAAAGGCTGTTTCCCCACATATAATCTGTCAGTGTATTGAAATAATGCTCTCTAAGGAATTAGAATTTCTTCAGGAATCTGAAGAAGGAATAGGAACTTGTCTCTTGGAGATTTTACACAGTGCAGACAACTTATCAGACTATGGAACAAGAAATAAATTGGAGCTGAGACATGAAGGGTCAGGAAGACATTATAACCATGAGGGGTGGTACTAGAATATAATTCCAGCACCCAGGAGTCTGAGGCAGGAAGATAACAAGGCCAGCCAAAAGTACAAAAGGAGACACAATCTCAAAAAAATAAATAACAACAACAACAACAACAAAACCAACAGCAGTAACAAGAACCACAAAGCAAAAGCAACACACACACACACAAATACATACAAACACAGAGACATATATACACATACACACACACACACACACATATATATATACATATACACACATACATATACACACATATACAAACATATACATGCACAACACATACATACACATATACACACATATACGCAATGTACAAAAACACATACATACAAACACACACATACATATACACACATATATATACACATATACACAGACACACACCATACATATACATACACAATGCATAGACAAACATGCACACACATTTCACAGACAATCACACATTCACAAACACACATACACACAACCTACAACAATAAGAAGTTAGCAACTAGATCTATGCTAGAATAGAGACTGGGATGGGAGAAACAGAAGTGAACATTTTTAGTGATTTCATCAACTGTTATGAAGTTATATTCTTTGAACAGTTGGTTTGTACAAAATGTAAATCATATCTCAGTAAGATAGTTACAAAAGTTTAAAGAAATAATACTAACACTTCTGAAAAATAGTAGACAACACTTTTCAGACAGCAAAACCAAACACACTGTGTGAGAAAGGAAAATGGCATAAAACCATATTTTTCATAAATATGGCTGTGAGATTTCAGATTTTATATATATATATATATATATATATATATATGTATATATATTATATACATATACATATACATTTACATATACATACACATACACATACACATATACATATACATCATATACATATACATGGTCATTTGGAGTTTGAGTAATGTAAGGTTGATATACCTTTACAAAACCTATCACCATACTAGTAAATTATAAGATTAAACTATCCAACATCCAAATAGAACTTAAAACTCATCTCTGGACATGACTGAATAAATCAACTGCTTGTTATATAAGCGTAAGAAGTATATTGTTATGTAAGCATGAACTGTATATTGTTGTATTAGCATAAGGACTTAAACCTTTGATCCCAGCCTTCACATACAAATCCAGGCGTGGCTGCCTGTATCTGCAATCTCAGCACTGGGAGGGGGAGACAGAAGGATTCCTAGGGCTTGCCAGTTAGTCTATCTTATGATAAAAACTCCATATTTAACAGTGCCTCAAAAATAATGTGGAGGCCAGGTTGTGGCAGCATATGCCTTCAATGCCAGTACTTGGAGACAAGAGGTGGGTGGATCTTTATGAGGTCAAGGCCAGACTGGTCTACACAGTGAGTTCATGACTGGCCAGTTTACCCAGTTTACCCAGTGAGACCCTGTCTTAAAAAAATAATAGATGCTGTTATTGAGGAAGTTATTTGTCATTAACTTCCAGATGTCCATGTATACATGTGCATAAACATGAACATGTATACACAAATACATATATTAAGAAAATAAATACCATCTCATAGGGACAATCTTCTAAGCTATCTAGGATGGGAGAGAAACTTTATTACTATTATCTATCTCTTTTTTTTGGTTTTGGTTTTGGTTTTTCGAGACAGGGTTCTCTGTGTAGCCCTGGCTGTCCTGGAACTCACTCTGTAGACCAGGCTGGCCTCGAACTCAGAAATCCACCTGCCTCTGCCTCCCGAGTGCTGGGATTAGAGGCGTGCGCCACCACCGGCAGCTACTATTATGTATCTTAAGGAATGGTGGCGTATCTGCATCATATCAGAAAGAAAGCTGGAATTCCTGCCCTTGAAATTTCTATTCAATATTATAGTAACCATCTTAGTTAGTATAACCAGACAAGAAAAATAGATAAAAAAATAGATAAAAAGTCATCTAAGTTGAGATGAAGAAGCACAGTTGTCTTTATTCACAATGTAATTGGGTATAAATTCTAATAGACTCAGTAATACTATTTCAGCTTTTAAAACTGAAACCTGAATTTAGTAAAATTGTTGGACACTAGATCAATATATGAAAGGAATTGTGTTTTTAGGCGCTAAAATGTTGAGAAAAATTTAAAAAGCCATAACAATAATTTGATGTTTTGAAATAAGAAATAAATGACATATTTAGTGGAATCAAAACTGTGATATACTTAGAGACAAATCTGACAAAGGATGTGTTTATTGGACACTACAAAATGCATCTGAGTGAGATAAAGACCTAAAGAAAGAGGTAGGGCCAGAGAGAAAGGTAAGAGTGTTTGCAGGACGCGCACAAGGACCTGAGTTCAAATCCCTAGCACACACATAAAAGGCTGGGTGGTCATGGATATGCACTCTTTTAACTCCAATGCATGGATATGTCTTACTCATGTATTAGGAGACAATAGTACTAAAAATGTTAGTTCTTTACAATCACGATCAAAAGTAGCTTATTTTACGTGACAAGTCTAGCATTCATATGGAAATGACCTTGGACAGTCAAATACATTTCAAAAAGGAAAACACAGTTGAGAACCAGTGTTGCCTTTTATCGTCACCCGTGCAAACTTCAGTAAATAAAACAGTGTGATGTTGGCATACAGACAGACAAATGAACAAGACATTTGGACAGAAATGTCACCAAAAGGACACACTGATGGTAAGTAAGTATATGAGAAAATGCCGACTATTGGGAAAGTGTAGGTTGTGAGCACAGTGGGACATCACTGTAGACCGATGGAAATGGTTAAAACGAGGAGAACTGCTCACATACAGTGTGGAGAAGCGGGAGCCACCAGACACTGTTGGTGGTGGAGATGTAAAAAAATCCAGCTGGAGAAAGTGTGACAGTGTAATCCAGCCATTGCACACACATGTCAAGTGTTCACCCAACAAAACCATGCTCCTTCAGACTCATGTATCAATGTTCATAGCAATTCCACTTGTAATAGAGAATGACTGAAAAGAAAACCTGGATGGCTGCATTGGGTAAACTGTGGTACTCACATATATAAAGAGTTGCCAGTTGCTAATAAAAAGAAATGTATTACTAAAAGATGAAAAAAAAATGGACATCTATCAAAATGGTGTTGAGGGAAAGAAGGAACCAGGCACACACAAAACTGGTATGCAGTAAGTGCATCTGGTCATGTGGGTGAGCTAATTCATAACCAGGAAGTACTGGAAGGGCTGCACAGGGAAGACGTGATAGACAAGAGGAGAAGTTTATAAACAGGTGTAAAGAAATTAGGGTGAAATGAGGGATGTGTCCACTGTCTTGACAGTCATGGTGGCTATATAGGTCTAAACATGGCCAGTCTATTAAGCTGTGTACTTTAAATGGTGCAGTATATACTCCAGTAAAGCTGATCTTTAAAGTGCCTCAAAGGAAGCTGACAGTGAAGATAACTGGTTACCGCCATCCCAGCTTTCCAGTGTCACAAGAGCCTGTGGTTGTCTGCCCCGCTGAGGGTCCTATAATGGCTGGTGCAGAACTCTTCGCATTTGCTTGTCTGACATTTAGAAGATTAATAAGGAACTGTGGATGAACAGCCTTAAGTAACTCATAAAAGTGATTTGGACAAGAATAGTTTCTTGTCAGACAAGGGGGCAGGAGCTGCAGATCTATGCTCCTTGCTCCTGGTTTCAGCTGGAAAACTCAGGGCTCACTTAGGACAGCTAGAAAATACCATGCCGACCAGACCAGGCTACAGGTACATGTATAAACCCCCTTTTAGGAAATTCCTGGTCAGTTGGTTAACTGCAGATTGAAATCGAGTCCCATCTGCCATGCGTGAGTGCCCAGGATGCTCACAGAGGCAGCCATTTTGAAAAATATACTGTGAGCAGCTACAGTGCTTCTAAGTCTGCTATAGACTGTTGGATCTTTTTCCTCTTCAGTTTAGAGAGGGTGTGTGTGTGTGTGTGTGTGTGTGTGTGTGTGTGTGTGTGTGTGCCATTTAAAGAATTTGCAGCCAAGACTGCTACATAAACTGCTAGTCATACTTGCTGGGGAACTTTGCAAATAAAAGCCATAAAAACAATGTTAGCTTATTAAACAAACAGGAAAGAACTCAATAGCATAGAACTTGGGTGCATAAAAACTCGGATGGCTTCAAAAATAGCGTACATCACATAAAACCAATTACAACCAATAGATTCAGGTCTAGTATCTGAGCGCTCACTTCATTTCTAGTTAGGACAAACATTAGGATTGTTGTAATGTTGCACTCTCCCCCAAGCATTTAATTTTTCATTATTTCTTAGTATTCTTGAGCCATGAAAGCATCGTGCACACCCCTGTTCTGCACAGGGCTCTGCTCTTGCACAGAGGCAGGCTTTTCTGTGAGTACAAGTGATGCTGCCTGCTGTTGTGTTTACCTTCTCTGGGGCTGCCTGGCTATTGTCGAGCCAGTTGAGATGATTCATGGGTCTGACAGATGTCTGGTACAGCTGGATGTGTCCTTGATTATCCCAAAAGTCTGGACAGCACTGTCATTCACCATTGCCCAAATTATCTTTGTATTGACTGTGGAACCCTCTGTGACAGTGTTGTAATGGCTAATTACCCAAGATACCTTTGGTACTCACTTCATAATGGCTTAGTGAAAAAGGAAGCCTGTAAGGAAATGAGGAAAAAAATACTAATAAAAGTAACATCCTGTTCTGTGCAAAGAATGCAGACTCTGCTGTGGTACAGTGTGTATATTTATTTGACATCATGCAGTTTATGCTAATGAAATCCAGGGCCACAATAGTAGAAGCACAGATTTCTTGTGAAACATATAAGGAAGGGATAAAACGTAAGGAACGTTGACAGTGATGAATTATGGACAATAGAAGGAGCTATTAGCTGTGAGACAATCGTATGCACAGCATACTCGAGAAAGGCATGACAAGTGGCAATTTGCCTGCCTTGTGTGCTGCAGGGGTTGGAGGCGAAAGAGCACGTTCTGTTTAGCAAATGGCCTCCCCAGAAAGGAGAGGAGGGAGGGAAAAGAGGAGGCGCTTAGTAAATCTGCTTCAGGGGCAAAGAATGGAAAGCCGAGGTTTCATTTCCCCCTATAATGTCATAAATTAGCACACTTTGACAAACATAGCTCCCTCAAAGCAGATATATATTAGGAGGGGGAAAGAGTAGGGAATAGAAGGCACAAAATCCCATTTTGACTTTTAGTGGAGATGATGAGGTCCCGGGAGGGCAGACAAAGCAAGCCAGGGACCAGCTTTCTACACAAAGAATGCAGTAATTTGCCACATCCTGTCCAGACCATGTTTGAATGTCACTCCTATCTTAATTATTAGACAATGCTATCCTGTTCCTTTAGAATCTCTGCCTCAGTTCTTTCCATGCAAGAGGAGAATCTGATGAAAGGTTGCTTGTGAGTCTTTATGAAGCCAGGAGGCGAGGTCAGCCTTGGGGAAGGTGATGGGTAAAGACAGGAAGGCCTGATGCTCTCTTGTTCTTGATGGACATGGGTACCACCTGAGTTTTGTAGCAAGTAGCTTGGTGGGACAGCTGTGACAAAGTTGGGGACATGATGTATCACCTCTGCCCTTCTGGTTTGAAAGGGGAAGATTGTCCTTTTCTTTGACCCTATGCTTGTATAATGGTCTCAGGCCTAGTAACTCATAAAGCACAGGACTTGAGAGTGTGACTTGAGAACTGTAGGTACTGCATTCTGACTAAATTATTTATTTAGCTGAGAGAAGAGGAAGCTGCTTGCGATTTCAGTCCATTGTTTTGGACCATCTCAAATATTTCATTGTATCCCCTCTGAGCTCTCTTAGATGGTTCTTGATGGTCCCAGAGGCATTATTCTGTCCATTGATTCTCAGAAAGAACCATAGTAACAGAGCAGGAAATAGAGGGATAGGAATTCAGGTGGAGTGTCTCCTGCGCCCTGTGCTGATACCCCGTCCCCAATCATATGGATGAGTACATCTGTGTCCCTCATGCCAAATCTTCCTCTTGAAAATGACTTGGAGCAAAACAAGTTATTCCTCCAGAATTCTGCTTAGTTGGGGGTTATTTTCTCCTTTAAAAAATGACGATCACATTTCAAAACATGTAGCTGATATGTTTGTATCTCTGTCACATTTAGGTGTGGCCCATCATGACAATACAGACAAAGTGGGGGAAGGGTAGAGAAGCTCCCGACCCAGGTATGTACAGGTGGCAGGCTGGAATGGAATAGAGCCCTGGGGCTACGGCAAGCTGGAGCAAGGGCGCAGCGAGGAGAGTAGCCACCGCTGGTTTCTGTTGTGTACAAGTGAGACTTGGGAGCCAGATCTCTTTTCAGGAAGATTTAAAAATCCAAAGTTTTAAGGATTATGAGTCCCTACGGTCTTACAAGCTTCAGGCCCAGGTATGTTTGCCAAGTGTCTGTGAGGGAGCTGGGTTGGAGGGCAATAGAGACCTTATATACTATGAACTTGATGTTGTGTGGTTTTCCAATAAATAACAAGAACCACCCATTCCAGTAGATGCTTCTTGATGTCAGTCTTGGGTTTACTTGTATGCAGCTGTTTACCTACATTTTCTTCAGTCCCATGTCACCTAACACCCTATTAGCAAGATCAAGAACCTTCCATGTGGCCATTTATAGGTCTCGGCCTTGTCTTCTCTCTCCTTCATCTGGAGGGCTCAGCCCAGAGTTCTAAGCTCAGGGAAGACTCTCTAACTCCTTTGCAGTATTTTCACATAGGAGACATAGACTCAGTATCATGTCTCCCCAACAGACTCTATGTTCCACAAGGGCAGGGAACTTCCTCTGTACCATCAGGACCCACTCCAGTGTGGTACACATTTGATGAGTGTTAAGTTGCAGAAACAGAGACATTTGAATGGGTCATGTAAAAAGAACCTATGTGTCCAGAGATTAAACTCATCCAAAATCCTCTCTGAAGAACTGAAAAGAGAACTGAGAACTGCCATTGTATCTACTGTTAATTAGACATGTCCGTAAGCGGTCTTCTAAAATTTTTCCTGTGAGGTGGAGACTCCTTAATTAATTTTTCTGAGGTTCTTGATTTTCACTTTTTATTTTTCTGAAAGAAGGAAAGAATTGAAGCTTCCTTAAAGCTTTTCATTCAGAACAAATGTCCTTGCCTTTTGGATAAATATAGGAGTCAGGGACACTCCTTGCAGTGGATTAAAAATGACCACAAACCATTTCCTTCTTCCTTGCACACCTTTGGATGGTCACCTGTGCATGGCTTGCCCATCTGGTTTATTTGGGCCAATGTACAAGCAACAGACATGATGCAAAGCTGGGAAATATTAGGATGTGTTTTGTTTTGTTGATGTCCCTGGAAGCCCTGTAGCTACCATGCTGTGATCAGGCCTAGGTTAGTTACCCTCATTACTTCAGCCAATAGCCCACATCTGCAGATAAACATGGGGATGAGAGCAGCCTAGGCTAAGCAGCTCCAGGTGACCTGCCATCTGGCTGCACTTGTTTGGGGGAAACCCCAGCGAGCTCAGCAAAAGGTCTGCTCAGTTGCCTGAGAGCTCTTCTGCTGGCCCCTAGAATTGTGAACTAAGCTTTGGGACTTTTTATGTAGTGGACTAACAAGCTATCCTTTCTTTCTTTCTTTCTTTCTTTCTTTCTTTCTTTCTTTCTTTCTTTCTCTTTCTTTCTTTCTTTCTTTCTTTCTTTCTTTCTTTCTTTCTTTCTTTTTGTTCAGGGCTCTTATCCTTTTACAATAAGGGTAGATCAGAAAATATCTGAACATGAATCCTCCTCTTTCTCTTACTTGCCCTTGTGTTATTATTGGGTTCAGTAAAACAAAGGCCCTTCAGCATTGGAGAATAATCTATGTGAGCCGGAGAAACTACTGGAAGGGATAGAACTCTACCTCATCTTCCTCCAGTTCCTCTCCAGGTCTCACTGATATATCTGGCAGCACATCTGAGATGGGGGAGGGAGGAGGCCGAGAAAAGGGGGCAGTAGGCAGACACTGTCTGTAGGTAGACTTACAGAGGGTAAAGATTATGGAGTCAGTGAAAGAGCCCACTGTCTTGACATCACAACACCCTTATTATATAGCACCATATAAGCCCAGCTTTCAAACCTCTGAAGGTTACAAAAGGAAGCCAGGCAATATTGGGACCACCCAGTGTGTCATTTTAATGCAGAGAACACATGGGCATTAGATGTGTATGCTCACTTTTCTGTAAGGCCCTTAAGCCTTTTTTTTTTTTTTTTTTTTTTTTTTTTTTTTTTTAGCAAAATGCACTGAGGGTAAACATTTGTTATTCTCCAAAGCCCTGCTTTCACATTTTCAGTATGGATTTGTGCTGAATCTCACTATAGTAACTGAAAAAGTAAAAGCCACACAAACTGTGGAGCACTGTCGCGACATTGAGGTAGAACAGGCCAGGTGCTGGCTGAGAGTGCCCTGTTTGCTAGCTTCTTGTCTCAACCTTTGCAACTGTCCCCACAGAATGGAGGCTCTGAGAAATTGCTTGGCCAAGGGCTCGCAGTCATTAGTAAGGATCTAGATTATGAATATTGACTTTAAATCTAAGTCCAATGACGGTGTTGTCTCAGCAAAACCAGGGCACTTTTATTATCAGTAATAATAATTTATACTGAGCCCTCATGATATAATATGCATATTTTTTCATTTAAAAATAAGAGCTGACAGTTCTTGAGGGTAGGCATGCTAACAATGTTGTAGATACACTCTATATAATAAGTAATTGAATCCTCATGAAACCCGTGAGGCAGTTATATTAATTATCCTCACCTTGAAAATGCCTTTAAGCAGGAAGTTATTCTTGTTCTTGAGACTGGAAGTTCAAGGTCAAAGTGTCAGCAAAGCCTTCTCTTTCACACTTGGGGAGAATCCATCTTTGTGTTTCCTTAGCTTCTGGTGAATACTCTGTGGCTGCGAACCCCAGTGTCTGCTCTGGCTATCATAGATTTGGGGGGATCCCATTTCCCTCTTCAAGACACCAAGCACATTGAATATAGGAGCAAACTCTAAGCTGCCATGGCCGTACCTTGAGTACATCTGCAAAGACTGCATTTTCTCCTAACGCCTTGTTCATGGAATACAAGTAGATACCGATTTTGGGAATGGGGGGGGGGAAAGGGGCTGTTTAACCCAGAATTTCACATTTTAAATTTAAAAATTTAAAGTATGTTGTTCCTAATGGTACTAATGGGGCCAAACACAACAGTAGGCAAAGTAGAACATCTCTGACCAACACTAAGAAGAGTTTCACCCCTCCCCCCCAACTCCTGGCCTAGAAAACAGAGCCCCAAACTCCTCACCATACAGGCTCAACCTGATAGTGAAACATGAAGAGCTCGCCGGGTATAGAAGTGTCAATTTTCCTTTACTGGGAGCCAAATTGCATGTGGGGTGTGAGAGAAAGCCCAAAAGCTAGAACAAGCAAGAAAATGATAAGTTGTCAGAAGGTGATGCTAACAACAACAACAACAACAACAACAACAACAACAACAAAAAACCAGGAAATTTTCTCAGTGCAGAAAGCCTGAGAGAATCTACACAGAGGTCAGTGAGATATCAACATTAGTACAAGGGAGGCTGAAAGGACAGTGCTTTCTATCAGATACCAGTGGAGATGGCACAAGAAAAGCAGGTGTCCTTGATTTTGACAAAGGCAAACTTCTCTCACTTCAGGTGGCTTTAACTTTTAAGATTCAAAGTCCTGGATGCTGAGGGTCACACAAAACTCCAGTGAGTCAGCAGCCTTTGGTTTTTTGGTTTTGGTTTTTGGTTTGTTTATTTGTTTTTGGTAAGCTTTATTTTAATTATGTATGTTGTTTGTATATGGTTATGTGCATGTGAGTGCAAACACAAGATGCCAGAGATCTTGGATCCCTTGTGTCTTCATTTGCTTTCTGTTGCCGTGGTAAAGGCCATGATTAAAAGCAGCAAGGGCTTTATTTTTCAGCTTACAGTTCCACACAGGGACTATAATTGACAGACCATAATTAAGGGAAGCTAAGGCAGGAACTCAAGAGAGGGAGAAATCCGGAGGTAGAAATTGAAGCAGAGACTATGGAGGAATGCTGCTTACTGACTTGCTCCCCATGACTTGCTCAGCCTGCTTTCTTAAACCCAAGACCACCTGATCATCTATGGCACCATACACAGATCCCTGCTACATCAGTCATTAATCAAGAAGATGCCACATAGACTTGCCTGCAGGCCAATGTGATGGAAGCATTTTCTCAGTTAAAGTTTTTCTTTTCAGAATACCTTGGCTTATGCAAGTTGACAAAAACTAACCAGCACACCCAGAAGCAGGAGTTACAGGTGGCTGTGAGTCACCTGACATGGGTACTGGGCATCAAACTATGGTCTTTAATAAGAACTGTATGTACTCTTAATCACTGAGTCATCTCTTAAGCTTCATCTCTAGGTTCTAATCTAGAAAGCATGAAAAAAAATTCATGGGACACAGATGGTAAATTTTAAAATAACTTTTATTATAGGTTACTCACAGTCAGAAGCTTAAGAGAAAAAAAGGGAAAACAGTTTCTGTGTGGTGGAGGAGGGTCCCCAAGGGAGAAGTACCACTGAGGGTCACTGACTTGAAGTTAATAAGGCTTATTGGTTGGAAGCTTGGGGTGGGGATGAGCTGGTGGGCCCTGTTGGTTTATTCACAAGATGTCTAGATGTTACAATGTTTCAGTCCTGTCCTCACGTACAGTTTCTAGAAAAGGGTGCTCACTTAAAGAAGGAAAGGAAAAGAGGTGGCAGACCCTGCTTCCTGCATGCTAGCCTCTGGCTAGCACAGAGCCAAAGATATTGGGCTTAAACACTTCTGGCATCTCTGGCCTCTGGAAGAATGAAATGACCCAGAGGGCCAAGGAATGTCTGCTATTTAGCCAAGGAAAAGTTGTTCACTTTGGGGACCCCTACCCAACACTGCCATTTCATTTTCTATCTCCAGTTCTCACCAGAGAGGTGTGACTGAAGACACTGGACAAAGGCTGAGGTAGAGCCAAGACCCATGGAGATGTATAAAAAGAGGCAAGGCGTGTACAGTGAGTCAGGGAGTAAAGGCAGAAGGAACGAGTCTTCAAAAATACAAGGTTCTGTGCCCCAAAGAAAGAACCTGTCCACCTGGGTGTGTTTGCCTGTGTCTTTCTACTCCAATACCAGATGCTAACTACTGGGTCTTTTTCAGGAGTAGAGCAGATGCTATTGTGTCAGGGGAGCCAAAGAGAGTCATAAAGTAGCCGAATCTGGAGTTCTCTTATCTGGAGGGAAGATCTTGGGTTTGGCTGCCACCCTGTATTCCCAGTGCTATGGGCAGGGTGCTATGGCCCAGGAAGAAGGCATAACCTGCTCTTTGCTGAGGGTAGAAAGAGTACCTTTTTGGGGACTGTGGTCTATGTGGATCTCTTTAGACCACCTCTAGAAGATAGCAGAAATGCCAGAAGAACAGGAATCGGAGGCAGGCAACTGTGTGGTCTGTGTGGTTTACTTAGCACTGTTTAAATTTCCCCTGAAAATATGAGAATTTGTCTAACAGCACCATGGTAGGCACTGTAGGAGTTGTGCTAACAAATAGTCTGCTTTCCTTGATAAGTGTGAGTGTGAGTGTGTGTGTGTGTGTGTGTTCATGAGTGTGTCTGCATGTGTGTGTTTGCACTCATGCCCATGACTGTGTGTGTGTTCTCCCCAGATAAACTTGTGTTGACATCTTGGTGATATTTTTTAGCTGAATTCAGAAATGTTCATGTTAATTCTAACTTTGTTTACTTTGCAACAAACTCCCTATTCATCTGGGGCCTAAAGTTTCATTATGATTTTAATTTAAGAACGTAAACTGCGTAGTTGGCAGAGGTAAAGTGAAATATGCATCCTACAGTGGAGGGGAGGGAATGTCTGCTAAGACTTTAAATTTTGTCAAATATACAGCTTTTATGCTCCTCCCAGCTCAATTTTACTCAGCTGTGTAATGTAGAATTAGGTGGGGAAAAGCATGTCATTTTAAAGGGCAGTTTCTTCTTTCTTTTTGGATATTCTTTGGCGTGGGCTGGGGGTAGGGCGTTGCACAGAGAGGAGACAATCCCCTAGGTAGTTGGCCGCTGCTGTTAATGAAGAGTTTAACATACTAACGGCACTCCTTAGTTAATGGGTCTGAAGTTCCCTCTGGATGGCCACACTACCAATGATTAAAAGTCACAGAGGTACTGTAAACTTCTCTGGGTGGTATTTTTCCCCGAATAATGTAAATGCTCTTTCCAGTTCTTGCAACATCATTTAAAAATGGATTTTGATTACTGCTCGGCTTGTAAAAAAAGAGAACCATAAACGTGTTCATTTCCCACAATGAAGCGGGCACAGGCAGAGAAGAGCAAAAGAATATATCACATTTTTTCAGTAATCAGTCACAAAAGACCTTTAAATAACTCAACTTCCTACCATATTTTATTATCTTCTCTCTCTTTTACAGCATCATCTACCATAGATATGCAGGGAGATTTGTAAAACACTATAGCATTTAAGTCATTACATTTTATAGCTAATTTCTAATGTGGATTTGATTTTTTATGAGCAGAAAAAGAATCTAATTTGCATTAGTGACAGTAACTAGAGAAATTTAACACCTGGCCCTGGTTGTACCAGAAATTGAATATTAGGTACTTGGGTGCTAAAAACCCATTTCGTTCTTCAAGGGGGATTTTTCATTTATTTATGTGCTGCTCTCCTGTTTACCATTACAAAACTGTGCATATTATGAAGGAAGAAAACACCCTGCCTGCAAACATCCTGGATCTGCATTTTTCATCTTTTGAGAGAGAAAAGAAACTATTTGCCCATTAGCGGGGGTGGGGGGGGGTGGGGGGGGGGGGAGCTGGGGGTGGTTTGAGGGTGGGGGACGCTGCACCAATCAATCCGTAGTCTAAAAACACCACGGCTGCCTGTGATAGAGAAGGGCTTGAATCCTGTCTCCCCTCCCCCAGCTTCCTTTTATTTTCTCTTCCCCACAGGCTCCCAAGCCCCTCCGCGCCGGTTCCCTGATAGAAGCGTGGGTGCAGTGTTTCCAAGCAAAATTAAAGCTCCGCTAAGAAGAACACATTGTTGCTACAAGAGCAATCCATATGTTTATAAAGTGTAGAAAATTAGGAACTGCAAAAGAGGAGAAGCTGGTGTTAAATGATATGGGAAGTGACACTTTACATAGCCGGTTACAATTAACACATTGATGGCATTTTGCTGGCTCCTTGCAGTGATAATGCTGTTGTCAAGTGTGTTTAGTGCATCAAATCTCCTGGAGCCTTCAGCCAGGCAGCGAGCTTTTGACAGATTGAAGGTTCCGAGATAGGCTATCATGACAGATGGAAACTGGCACCGATGTTCAGCTTTCGCCGATCACAGGGGACCTGCCCCCCTTATTCTGCAGGGCTCGGCGCTGCAACCTTCCCCCTTCTGATGAAAGCAGGGGATGGCATTGTTAAATAGTGCATCTGTGTGAGTTAGACTCCTCTGATGAAAGCATAAGGCAGGCGCGCTGTGAAGCAAAAGACAGCCTCGGCTCTAACTGCATTTTAGATAGACTAGAGGAAGACCCTGGGGAGCTGGGAGAAAACTTTGGTAAATTTCAGACAAAAAAAGGGGGAGGGAGGACCACCCATTAATTTCCTCTCCCTAAAGGATATAAAGAATACAACTGGATGACAAGATCTCAATTAACGACTTTCATAATGTTTCCTAGCCAGCGCGCTTTATGGAGTCATGCAGATGTATTTTTCTTCTCCTTTCATATTATGCCCTTGTTATTAATCAATGATTTCCCAAACAATCCAAGGCTATCTGTAAGGAGGCGCCCAGGGAAGTTGCGTGTCTTCTATAGTTGGAAATTCATTCAATTACCTTAAGGTACTCCTTTGAACTCTGGGACAGGTTCTTAAATTCTGGTTTTTCAAATCCAGGGTAGAACCAGGACAGACTCTACACAGCTGGGCATAAACGGGAGAATGATATACTAATTAACCTCTCACCCTTCCCCCGCCAGTCCCCTTTAAAAGAAACACATTAGTCATTTTGTTTCAAAGGTCCACTTTTGTTTCAAAGACTGTCACTTGAGCAGTCGCTGTCCTTTCTCTTTTGCTGACAAACAAACGCCTCTTTAATTTCCCTAAACTGGCTGGAGTCCTCTTTCTTTGCAGTCTTAATCTTCAATTCTGCTCTCGCCCATACAGGTTGGGAGCAGCAAGCACTGCAGCCCATTTGAGGTATGATAATCAGCTGATTAGCTAGTGGAGTCGTTTTCCCCGAGGCTCTTTTGTGTGCAAAATCCTCACACTCAATTGACATGTGGACATCATAAAGCTGATGAAATGCACTTGTAATGAACAAGAGGGAGTAGCATCTGCAGCCGTCTAAATGAAGGACCCTTTCCTCTCACCATGCTAATTCAGAAAATCTGCTCTTAACGTGTACTCCCCCTGGATTCCAAAGCCAGGCACATCTCCATGAATGCATATTCAAGGAGTGAATTAGCCTCTGTGGCAAGTGAGTGCCCAGCCTGGCCAGACTGATGCTAATTTTAAGACAGATTATACAGCATCAACCGTAGTAATGATCTGACAGTTCACTGGTGACGAGTTTGCAGTCGGGTTTGCTGTCTGGATGGACACAGGTGCACAGAGAGCCAGCAAGACCTCTCAAATAAGACCAAAGGCTGCTGTCAAGCGATTTCAGCCAAAATAGCCCAATGAAGGAGAAAAGAGATAATGCATTGGAAAAAAAAAAAAAAAAACCTAATGAGTCTTCATATTTAAACCCTGGCTATGATGGCGGTCAATGGGTGTTCCCCCACTTATTATAGGTTAGTGTACACCCAGCAGTTGCTAAATTAGGAAGACAAAAAAAGATTGAGATTTCTCTTTTGTACCTCTTCAGAAAGCTATACCACCTTATGTGAATAAAGCTAGGCATAGAAGTTTTTTGTTTTTTTTTGTTTTTTTTTTAAATGAATTTCCCATGAACCAGTTTGTAGGAAGAAAATGTCTGTGTTGAATGGGGATGGGGGAGGGGGATTCATTTCCACCGCCTGCTGTGACAGTCGCTAATAGAAGGAGACAGGCTTGCTCATCACTATTTTAGATCACCTCAGCATTGTCTGGACTACTTTTTCTATTAATAAATGTTAATTAATGATGGTAAGAAAGGCTTGCCATTGTATCCAAAGGCTCAAAGCCCTTCCCAGACAGTGATTTATGTTTGAGCGTTGGAAAGACGGAAGCTATTAGCACTGTTATTTCTTATTTTCTTTTTCTGCAGAGGTGGAAATAGGAGCAGAGTGATAAAGTGACTTGTGCAAGGTCACACTGCAGGCCAGTCTCAGATCTCTGCCTTGAACTCACTGTCACCCCTCTTTATAGCTCTAGACACAAAAATACCCTGGGGAAAGGTGCTCCACTGCCAGCGTTAAGGAGATTCCTTCATAAGCATTGCTAATAAATATAGCACATGCCTCAAAAGCAAATGAACAAGACAAGCTTAATAAGGAGTGTTGTTATTACAGGCAATCCCCTGAGCGTCTGCACAGTTCACCCAGCGGTCCTTGTCAAGGAGCCCCACTGCAGAGCTTATGGGAGCTACTCCTTGGCTTCTGTATGCTTCTCTTCCACCCTCAGGTTGACCTTGATCAATTGCCTCTCAATTCAACTTAAGCTAATACCCTAATAACCGCACAGTGTGTGCTCCGTAGTGTGAACTATTCTTCCTCCTGTGTGTTTGGAAACAAACTTTGGAGTGGCTGATGAGAGCTGACCAACAGCCTCTGTGGGCATAGCAGTGAGTAGAGTAGAAACTTCAGAGAGGTAAAGGGAGTGAGTTTGTACCCGAAAGGCTCTTAACATTCATTTATGGAGAAGACAGATGAACATCCTCAAACAAACCAAACAGCACGTGCTAGGGTGTGTGTGTGTGTGTGTGTGTGTGTGTGTGTGTGTGTGTGTGTATTTGCTTGTCTCTGAAATCTACTTGTGATCTTGATTCTGATGCAAATGCCTTTTACAGCAGAAGGAGAGTTTCCAATGGCGTTTCACATTCTCAGGCTAGCTGTCAAAGCCACATTTAATCCAGAACATTGCTGCCCAGAATGCTGATGATACACACACAGGTATAGTCATCGAATACGATTGCACCAAACATAGTGTTTGGGCTCTGTGATCAGATGGCTTGTGCACAAACTTCACCTCTACTGTTTAGCTTTCAGAAACCCCATATAATTTTTTTTAAATCACCATTAGCCTCAGTTTTCTGATCTGTAAAGAGGGTTGGCAATATTTGCCTTCAAAATTGTTAGAAATGTTAAGGTAAATCAGAGAGATATGTGACCTGACACACGAATGCCTGATAAATACTGTGTGGTCATGATGGGATAGTTTGCATTGTTTTCATTTTTAGCTATTATTCTTATGGCTTTGTTTCTAATATATCTCAGCCCCATTCAAAGGTGTGAAGAGGTGTGCGTGCATACATCTCTTTTTTTCATATGTTTGAAGGAACACATGTTGGCCTAGCAGGCCTGCATAATCTTACAACACTGTGACAAGATGTTACCATCTACAAAATTTGTGTCGGAGAACTGCTCCACTAAGTTAAGAAAAACTCTCGAAAGTTTCTCATAGTATTTTAAGGAAGATCATGACTTTGTGCTGGTCTGGGGGTTGGACATACCAGGCTTAGGGGTTATGATCCATACATATTTGAAGCCAGAATGAGCTTACATTCTCGTCTTGCCACATACCAGCCCTGTACCCATGCTACTTAGCATCACATGTCATTGGCAGACTGGATATGTGTTAGTACCTGGCACATAGGACTGTCCTTAGGGTTAATGAAAATTCCAAGCTTGTAAACACAATATAAGTAATGTGCCTACTTTAGGATACTGGACTGTCACCGGTAATGACAAATGTGCAGGACACCAAAGCTCATTTCGAGATTAATGACTGTCTCAGGGTTTCTGTTAGCAAATGATGATCTGGGACTTGGGGTTGGTCTTGTATCCCTAGTTGCATATTCTTCCTTCTCTCACATAACCACAAGGCACCCTACAGTGCTAGCATTTACATGGTAACCAATGGGTGCATGGCCCTGGGCCCAGTTGCTGTAGTCTCCTTAAAAGGACATGCTGTGCTCTAGGCCCTAACTCAAGGGCCAGCATGAAAGGTGTTACAATTATCTCTGTTTTCATCTTTCTAAATAGTTGGAAGATTCAAAAAGATAAATATTTCTTTAACACATGAAAATAATATGAAATTCGAATTTTAGTCTTCACAAATAGAGTTTTCTGGGAACATAGGAGTCATGCCTGTTTGCTTACCTACTGATGGTAGGTGCTTCCCTGCCACAAGAACCAAAGTGAGCTGTTGTGACAGAGATGGTGTGGCCCACCACATCTAAAATATTTACTATCAGCCCCGTATAGAAAAGACTGTTGGCCCTCTTGTCTAGACTCAACAACAGTTCTTTCTGGTTTGTTGCTGAGTGGAAGGTTCAACAATCCAACTCAAGGTACATAAGTAAGCTTCTTCGTGCCTTGGGGTTGGTCTTGGACGAACAGAAAAGGTCTTTTATCACCTGTGTTGGTTTCGCTTGCAATTTGGAGCATCTTGGCAGTACAAGTGTTAGTTCCTGGATGCAGGAACCAGACTCCCATGCTGGTTCTCCATTGCTAGCATTGAGACCTAAGCAAGCTAGCATTTCTTCCATGTTTTACTTTCTTTAACTGTAAAATAGTTTGATACAAGTCTTTGCACACAATGCATTTTGAAAAGCACATTGCACACTCTATGAGGGTCCCATGTGTGGGTCAGCCATGTTTTGGAGTCCCGTGAGCTTTTACAGACAAAGGGAGAGATGCTTCTCCTAGACAGTAAACCAGGTCTTCTCACTTTGTTCAAACGTCAGTTAGGACAGAAGAAAGGCCTGCGTCTTTCCTGCCTTTGAGTCTGTCTATGCCTCTGAATCTCCATAGAACATTACAGATTCTCCTTTGAAACTTTTACATTGAATGAATGTCTATGTCTATGTGTATGTCTATGTGTGTCTATGTGTATCTATGTGTATGTGTGTGTGTGTGTGTGTGTCTGTGTGTGTGTCTGTGTGTGTGTGTGTCTGTGTCTGTGTGTGTGTGTGTGTGTGTGTCTGTGTCTGTGTCTGTGTGTCTGTGTCTGTGTCTATATCTATATATTTCAGGGACTTCCAGGATATCCAGTCAAGTCAGTTTGTCAGCTCCAGGTTTAGCAAGAGACCCTGCCTAAAAATTTTAAAAAAAGAGTAAGAGTAACGGTGAAGAGTAAAGAGATACAGGCAGATAGGCAGGAGAGGCTCCGTGTGAGCATGTTAAGATGCCTCTAACTCACCAGCCAGCATTTTGATTTGGGGGCAGAGCTTGTGACTTTCCTCTTCAACTGGAAAATAAGGAGGGAGGGCGTGGCTGTTCACTAGACAACCAATAGAATACTCGTTCATTTACTATACAGTGCTCTCTGCTTCTCCCAGTAAACTAAAAAAGTCTGCTCACTGTGAACGGGGGTCTGCACAATGCTGGTAGCTAAGCAACTGAAGCTTTCTGAATCTGACTTTAGGAAGAATAAAGCGACTACTTGAAATGAACACACACAGGAAGGCGGGGCCAAGGGAGAGGAAGCTATGGGGTTAGGTTTCAGAATTTGATATTATATAAAAACGAAGAGATAGAAGGACATTTTCTAATAGGCAACCGGAAGAGCAGTCCTCTGTTTGACTTTCATTTCTTCTAATATAGTCTTAATTAAGGAGAACTCACGGGTCCACATACGTGTGTAACCACATTGGCATCGGCACTGGGTAGTAGCTAAGAGCTCAGGCCTTGGGTTTGAATCTGATTTCTTAATTAAGTCTGAGATGCTGGGGATTCAGTGTGTTGCCTTCAGCCTCCATTTCCTCCACTGTCCCTCCCAAGGTCATAGAGAGAATTTATCAAAATGATGGTTACTAAAGTGCATATCAGAGAGCCTGGTAACCAGCAAGCAGTAAATTAATGTTGGTTGTTATCCCAGAGTGCTTTGGGTTTACGTAGCTCCGTCTTGAGCCTCAGCTATGTTTGCATGCTAAAAAGAGGTACTTGGAAGAGTAAGTAACTGAGCAAACTGGCTTTTTAAAAGGCTAGATAACTAAAAGTTTAAAACCCCTCTTCTAATACAAATTTAATCCTCTGAAATCCAGGAACAATTTAATGGAGCTATTTGGTTAAATTAAAAGCAGGTTTTAAAATTTTTTTGTGTGTGTGTGTGTGTGTGTGTGTGTGTGTGTTTTAATCAGCTTAAATGTGCAGATTGTTACTCTAAGGTTCTTGAGAATGCCCCCTTGCCGGCTCGGGAAGCTGCAAACAAGGTCAGTATTGATAGCTCACGCTTCAGTGAGTGTATCAATTTAAAGCTTCATCAGTGATTCTCACTCATCTGCAGCCTGCATGGCTGTTGTCTGGTAAGACCGGTGACTTACGAACCCATTAAGTAACTTGTTCACTTGCGCTCTAATGAGCCTGTTGTTTTCTCTGAGAAGAACACAAACACCTGAGGACAAGACAGACCCAAGGCATAAATGAGAGCTGGCAGGTTCCAGTCCGCCCGGATTTGATTTGATACTGTGTGCTTTCCAATCCCTCTGCCAACCCAAGAGCTGTGCTCCCCCCAACCCCCGCACGCCCCCTTGCTCTGCTCCATATGAGAAGGATAAACACCTAGAGACCAGTTCAGAGGAGGACCGCTAGGGTTCTCCTCCTGCCCACTCTAACTCTGCTGGTGGCTGTTGTGTCTGCTCTGGGTGGTGGGGGTGGGGTGGGGGTGGGTTCCTGTGTATGACCTTGTAGAAATGTTAGCCCTGGAGTCTGGCTCTTTTCTTGCTTCCCCTGCAACCAGCAAGCACCTTCAACAGTGAAGATGCTACTACCCCCATTTCTAGCTCTTGTGGAATGAACAGTGTCGGAAGGACCCTTGAAGGAGGATACCTCGGATATTGCTGGAGTGCTCTGAGCTGAGCCTGACCGGCCAGTTGACCTGAACTTGTGCCGAGGGTTCCCATATCAGGCAAAAGCTTAGGCAGCTCACCTGTGTTTGAACTATTACCTGGCGAGAGGTGGGGAGGAGGGACTTAAAACCTGAGGAGAAGTTTAAAATCTTCCAAATGTCAGTGGCTATTTCTACCGGATGTATATTCAGCCCTTCCCACAGCTTTATGTTAATGCGTTCCCGCTCATGCTAATTGTGTTCTCATTATTTGAGAGGAAGAAGTCCAGAGTTGGACCCTCTCCAAGGCCCACGGATTGCAGGCTGCTCATACTGCGCTGGCTGCACTTGGCATGCTGGGGGACCTTTCAGTGCCTACAGCACTGGCAAGCTATGGGGGAACCTTTGCAGCGGCCTGTTCTTGGGGTCGCGTGCCAATGCTGTTTTTTTTTGTTTTTGTTTTTGTTTTTGTTTTTGTTTTTGTTTTTGTTTTTTTTCCAGCCACGTTGTGGATGTTTGCAGGAGGCTATGGGGTAGCTGGGGAGGAAACACTGCCAGTAGCAGCCACAGGGTCAGAGCCAAGAGTCTAAGTGCCTTTCGGGACTCAGGAGGTCTAAGAGTCAGAGGGGAAGGTGTGACCTCATCGGTAGGTATGAGCTGACATTTTTTTATTGGTAATCTCATTCTCGATCTCTCTTTTTCTTTTTTCTTCAAAAGCCATTGCAGACTGGCAGGATGTGGAGAGCCATGGCTTCGCTTACAATAAAACTCAGGTGTGCAGAGAAAATGCACTGCTGAAATTTGGCCCCACAAGTGATTTCTTTTCCTAGGAACACCTGCTCTGGGTGTCAGAGAATTTTTTTTTTTTTTAGGTCACTCCAATTTAAAGCTTAGTGTGATACAATAATTTGCAAATAAATTGCTCTTTTTCTGTGTTACGGTTTGGATGTATGTGTCCTCCCAAAAATCCATGTTGGTACTTAACACCCCCCACACAGTCCCCCCTCCCATTCCCCGTGTGACAGCGTATGAGCTGGGGCTTTTATATAATGAAGCCATGAGGAAGGAGCTCTCAGGGGTGGAGTCAACAGCCATAACAAATGGCCAGAGGGATACTGTAAGCCTGTTTACTCTTCTGTCCCTTTAACCACATCAGGACACAGTATTGATCTGTCCCCTCCTGAGGGTACAGAAATAAGGAACAATTTTTGGAGCAGAAATCTGGGACTCATAAGACATTGTACTAACTAGTCAGTGCCTTGCTCTTGGCCTTTAAACTCCAAGAACTGGGAAAACAAAGGAACATTTTGTTTGTAAACAATACAGGCTCAGGTACTTTTGTTACAGCAGCACAAATGGACTACAGGGACCCATAGATGCCTCCGTGTCCCTACTTTTCCTCCTGGGGTGGCTTCTAGATGCGTGGGATACAGATGACTTCAGGCCATTTAAAGAGGTAGGCACTCAGAACCAAGAGGTGTCTTTAGTCATCTACTGGCTCAGTCTTTCTGTGCTCAGGGCTCGCTTACCTTTGTCTAGTCAATAGTCATCTTACCAGCCTTGGCAGCTGAGGTCTTCGATGTTTTCAGCCTGGTGGAAGCCTGCTGCACCCTGCCTGCTGATCCTGTCTTTCTGTGGTAGCTCTCCTCCAGAGCCCCCCACCCCCACTGCCAGGCCTGATGGCAAGTCTCATGCCCAGGTTGGGGGTCATGAAATGAAAGTACAGGACACCTACTTAAATCCAGATTCCAGAGAAACAACAAATAATTACTCTACGTATATTCAGACATTATGTGCA
Organism: Rhabdomys pumilio; assembly: GCA_030674055.1. Lineage (NCBI taxonomy): Eukaryota > Metazoa > Chordata > Mammalia > Rodentia > Muridae > Rhabdomys > Rhabdomys pumilio. The sequence continues at coordinate 143,698,906 of JANHMN010000002.1, forward strand.
ATATGATATTTTTATTTACATGGAAGTCGAATTTAACTGGACTCCCTGCCTTTTTATTCAGCTACTTTCCTTTTATACCCAAGGACTTTCTGTAGATTCTCCAGAAAGGTGCTGTGTCCCTGCATGAGGCACAGACTAACATCTATGTACTTTCTGTGGTCCCACTCAGTCCAGGGGGCCCTGGGATCTGAACTCCAGTCTTCTCCTGCTAACCAGCTCTGCCAAACTGCCATGTTTTTCCCTGGTGTGGCACCCCAGGTCAGGGCCAGGAGGCCATAAGGGCTTTCATGGGAGCTGCAAGGGTCTTGGGCACCTATCTTTTTTCCCAAGCCCTTTCTGCTTCTTCCTACTTCCTTCTTATTCAAATCTACAGGAAAGAGGCAGCCTCTCTTTTTATTCTTCTGGTTTGTGTCCTCCTTCCACTGAAGTCCCAGCGCATGTCTGGCTGCCACAGTGGAAAGCCTATTTTCATGGCACCAGGACGAACTCAATGACCTGCATTCCCCAAGCTTTGGTTCCACTCGTGTCAAAGGCAGAAATAAAGAGATGTGGAAAACCCTCTCCAGGTAATAGCCTGGCTCACACCGCTGCTATCTTGTTACAAAGTCCTATTGAATGCCAGGTATTGAACATCCTGTTTCCTTTTTTCCTTACGTTTTTCTGTACCAACCCGGTTGTCCCAACAGATAGGAGGATGCTGTTTAGACAGGCAATCATGAGCTTAGAGAAGCAACAGGGAAATCACATTATAAATCCTTTGCCACACCTTATTATAAGATTTTGTTTGGTACTGGCTCACACAGGCACATCTACTGATCTGTGGTCCCCCTCTTTCCCTCCACAGAGGTTCCTTACATGACTCTCTGTTATGAAGGACCTTGTGGCCTGTAATCCTCAGGGGCTAAATTAATCTCTAGGCAATTAAAGTATCCCCTTTCCCACAAATTAGAACTTTTTTTTTCAAAAACAGGTTCAGGAAATAAAGTAACAGTTTCACTGTTACTTTAATATAAGTTTCTTTAGATAGAGTCCTATGATACTTATCAACTTAAAAGACACAGCTATCATTTATAGCCTTTTTTTTTTTTTTTTGTCAAAACATTTTCTGTACATTGTCCTAGGGGCTGCCTAGTGGCCATCCCAAAGTAAAGAGCTGGGGAAGGGGGGGAGGGAATTGTGTTCCTTGACAGGCACAATTGAGAGATGCAAGCTGGGAAAGGATGTGAGCAGGATGCAGACCTTTGTGACACCAGAACACCATGTGTAGAGTGAGCACTGAGAAGAAGAAGATATCGGTGTAGTTTGAAAGTGAAATTATTTCCCACTCTAGGTGTTAGTATTCTGTCTAAACTCCACCTCCACAGTTACCTGGCAACCACCAGGTAGGCCTGGCCCACTATAAAAGGGGCTGCTTGCCCCCTCCTCTCTCTCTTACTCTCTTACTCTCTTAATCTCTTGATCTCTTACTTTTATCCTCTTGCCTCTCTGTCCCCTCCCCCCCTTCCTCTCTCTCCACATGGTCATGGCCGGCCTCTACTTCTCCTCTACTTCTCTTCTCTCTTATCCTTCCACCTTCTCCTCACCTTTGCCCTATCTCTTGAATAAACCTCCTCCCCCTTGGAACCCTGTGGTCTGGAGTGGTCTGTTCTGAACTGCGGTCGGTTGGACTTCTAACAACTAACACTAAGAGTCTGGGCTTCTTTGTCTACGGAAGTGACCTTTTTTCTAGATGTGGAACTGCAAGGGTTAAAAGAGCTAAGCAAGGTTTAACATAAAACCTCCAGTGTGCTCTCTGTCCATGCTTCCAAACTGCCTTGTGCAACTTCCTTTTACTTTCCTACTACGGTTGAGGTGGGAGCTAGATAGGAGACTGTCCAGTACTGGGACCTCCTTCTGCAGACTGCCAAAGACCCCAGTGCTCTCTTCTCCCAGAGTTAGATAGAATTAGGTACCTCCTTCCTCAGTCCTAGCTGGTCCTCTCCTTGGGGTGCCCTAGCCTGCAGGCCTGCCTCCCTTCTGCTGTTTAAAAAAGAAATAAAAAACAAAAGGTAACATACAAACAAACCAGGCCTCCATACTCCCCTCCCCAACACACACACACTCTGGCATCAAGAATGTTATAAAATTTAAATTGGACTATCTTGTAATTAACTGCATTTTAAAGGTTTGGAGGTGGGCTAAGCTCTCTGATTCAACATAGTAACAGCCTCACAGGAAGGAAGATGAATTTAAATAGAAGACAAAGAGGGAAAATGAGTTCTTTATTTGCTATCAAGGAACTTGGTCTCAATGTTGGATTACAACGGGGCCAGTTTTAACCTTGAATCCATGATTCTGGAAACACAGCCCTAAAAGATAAGTTGAATATTTTACATTTTGTTGTTGTTGTTGTTGTTGTTTTTCAAGATTAGCTTCAGGGCCTGCCTGTGGCTGGTTTTTTATAGGTGCTGGGTTTTTATACGAAGCCTTTTTTGAGAGGTTCTTAGGGTCTGGACCATCATGGATTTGCTTTAGTAGAGCATCCAAAAGTCTCCATGTTTGGATTTAAGACACTCTATGGACAAATTACATTTTAATATGATGTGCTAGTTATGTTCTGCCTCCAGCGTTCAAATTGGGCCACAAGGCTCCAGCTCTGTCTTCTTTCTTGCTTAGAGGTTCTTTGAGGATTTTCAAAGCTTTGTGCCAGCTACTTATCTCACCTCACCTCATAGGGGAAGGGACCATATTCCACCAAGACACTCCAAGACCAAGTTCTCAGCACAAAGGACACTTATTTGCTCCAGAGGGACAAAGGGCAGGGAATAAGAGACTAAGACCAGGAGGTAGAGGGTGAGGGAGAAGGGAAAAGGAGCAAGGGAGAGGGGATGGGGAAAGATATTTGTCCCAGAAGGACAAAGGACTTTCTCTAGTTAGAGACAGAGGAGGCTTACAGGAAAATGGCAGTTTATGAAGGTTCAAAGGGAAACCCTGTGTTAGGATGAGGTGTTTAATTTTAATTAGGCATGTTAATTAAGTGAGCCAAAGAGGGCTTCTGATTGCTGTACTTCAATACTTTGGTAGCTGGGCTTTGGTAGTCTCAGGAGGAGGAAGTGGCCAAATAAGGGAACAGACCTTGGTGACTAGCTTTAGGAATGTAGTCTAACCCTAGGAAGGTAGCATAGGGGAAGGGCAAGGCCTGTCAGAGTCCTGTTTGCCATGCTCGGTCTGGCTGGAGTCCTTTCAATAGGCTTCTTACATCAGCTCACTTGCAAGCTTCTCTTCCATGGAGTTTGTCTTTATTCCTCCATCAGCCTCCTACAAAATAACCTCTGGATGCTTCGTGTTCCCGTCATATACTAATGCTGAATAAATAACCAGCACGTGGGCCGCCTGGCACGGCGTCTACTGTACTTTATCATTCCTCTTAATTATAGCGTTTGAGCATTCTGCATGATTACTTGGGTCAGTCTCTTGGCTCTTCCACTGGGATCTAAGAACCTTAACAGGGGTCTCAGTTTTTCATATGTTGCCCTATGGCTACCCCTGTTACGATTGCATGGCTAAGTGTCCTCTATGATGCTTCCTGGCTCTGAGTTGAAGGAGAAGTCCACACTCACAATAAGGGACTGTATTTCGAGGTGAAAATGTACCCTTTCCTTGCTTTGGATGGAGGGACTACTAGCAACTTCATCTCTCATATTGCCCCAGCCAGCACTGCTAGCCTCAGATTCTACTTCTGACTTTGAAGTCTGACAGCAACCGTAGAACATTAATAAGGAAAGCATGGACCGGCTGAGTAATAGGACACTGCCGTGGGGTAATCATTTTCAAATGAATCAACAACAGCAGCAATTTGCCTGATCTAATTAGCATCACCTTTTTTAGCAGGTGGAAAAGGGGCTGGCACATTCTGTGGGATGCACCGCACAACAAATTATATAGACAAGGTGACATCCCAGGGTTGGATGCTCGGCTCTGTGGCTAAGGGCTTTCTGAAAGTTTTTTTTATCCCCTCCTCCCTTCCCATGCTAGCTCAATAAATTACTTGCCTCATTTCAAAAATGAGAATTATAAGGAAATCTTTTAATTTGAAATTTAGCCCAAGTGTGTTTACTTGATTTAGGGTGACTTCCTCTGCAAAAGCGCCGTAAGAGCAAAGATGAAAGTCGCTTTAGCCCAGAATGTCCAGGAGGCTACTTAGCCTGAGTGAAAAATGGATCTGCTCACCTACCTGGGAGAAGTGTGGAGGACAAACAGCGTTATTCTGTTGTTTTTCTTTTTAGAACCTGGATCTATTAGTATCCTAGAAGGGGTTAGCTTGAAAGGATGGTCCAGTTCTGTGCACAGGACAAGAAGCTGTATGAGGGGAAGGCAAGAGGGCTTGCAGGTGAGTGTACTGCAAGGTTTCTGGGGATTGAACTTTTCAGACAGCTCACCAAACACATCTTCTAACAGTGTCCATAGTGAACTGAACATTACTCTTCCCCATAATTTCAGACTCTTGTAAGACCTTAAGATGAGGAGGGTCTGAGATGACTGAAACTCATGTTCTGTATCCCCTGGTGATCAGGGATCGCTGGGTTGGCTTCACACTCATAATCCTTTGCTAAGCTTCTTGAGCGCTGATAGTACAGGTGTGTGTCACCAAGTCCGGCGTCTTTGTGGTTAATTTTAGATGTCAAGTTCTCAGAGACTAGGGGTGACGTCTACATTTCTTTATTATTGGCTTTGTATTGCCCATGGGTCCTCATAACATCAGGTGCTCCTGTGTTAGCCAATTGTGAGCTTGTATGGTTCTTGGGCTGTCACCTCTGCATCTGCTTGGAGGAGTTAGCTAGGGCTGTGCTCCAGAGAGGGATGCCCAAGGCCAGAAGAGCTTTGTTAGAGTAAGAATACAAATTCAATCCTAATGTGGAGTTCTGGGCAAGGGACAGCTGTTCTGCAGTGAGTAGAGGCCTCTGTTGGGCTGGATTCAGAAACTAGGGCTATTGAGAACATTTACTTTACCTTGTCTAGTCATAGCAGCAGGAAAGCAGGTAGCCAAGGATGGTTTCTTTAGGTGTAGTAAGGGTACTGTCTTTAGGGAACTTCATGTAGTCAATCAACAGTCTTTTTAACCATTAGGTGCCTGTTGCAGACACCTAATGTAGACATGGCTCTTAGTCCCTGAAAAAACCAAACACACCTGGAGGACTCACTCAGCAGGGCTGACTGAATATTCTAATAATAACAGCTGTAGCAGATGTTGATTGGACACTAGGAGCCATGCTTCATTTGTACACTGGGACACTCCATTCAGTCCTCAGGAGTCTGAGGAAATGCATTTCCTTGTCTCACAGAGAGATGAGGTTCACAGAGATGATTCCAAAGGTACTGGTCTCCGAGCAGGGTCTGGCCCCTCATCTTCCCCTCTGAACATGAGCCTATACATGGGGGAATGACAGCTTGAGCAGGAGTAAATCCAGATGATTGCTGAGGCAGACAAAAATTCTGGGTGTTTTTGGAATAATGGTCATGGAAGAAAGAGTCCAAAATCATTACTTTAATTTTTTTTAATTTTAAAATTATAGCATTTTAAAAGTTAAGAAAAAAAAGATGAAAATTCTAAGTACAAAGTTAATGGAAGAAAGGACCATAAAAACAACAGGAATGATTAAAAGAGCAAAAAACAGGATGAGATTGGTGGGCTCCAAGGTAGAAGGGTACAGGGTATGACTACATGGAGAAGCCAGGTGCCTCCCCCACCCCCACTCAATTATAAATCTATATCATGTAGCAGATAAAGGCGGGGCAAAGGCAGAGGAAGGGGTTATCCTCACAGGCACAGAGAAGAAGGCTAAAGACAAAGGAAGACAGCTGAAGCAGAGGACTTTTCAAAGGAAGGCTTGAGCCTCCAGTGGTTTTTAGGGAATTATTTATGCCCAAGAGTTGCAGAGAGTGTTAACACGCCCTCCTTCCAACATCACTTGTTAAAGACACCAGATAACCAGCAGCCTTGCGGACTGCAGGCCCTGCAGTCCCAACACTGTTCTGCTCTCAGCCAGCACATCCTCCCAGAGGATCCAGCCCCTACTGCCTGTCCCCAGACATTTCTTAATTTGCTTTTTCCCCCTTACCCTTCTTTGTGATTCCTGTAAACACACTGCATAATTACAAAGTCGCAGCAGCTCCCAACACTGGAACAGAGACACCCTATTAAATCCACTCCTGACAGCTCTGATCCCCTTGCATATTCAATTATGAGACAGACAACTGTAACTGTGGGTAGACCCTTACCACCCAGAGCCCAGAGAGTCCTGGGGCTGAGCTAGGCTGTACCCTGCTGACACTGGAGATACCTGAGAGATAAGGGTGATGCTAACTTTTCAGCTAAAGGAGCCCATGACCTCAAGGACAATCCCCAGAACAAGCACTGGGTTCAAGGCACATCCATACAAGTGACGCTCAGGGCCGAAGGCTTCACTAACAGCTCATTAGTACTTGGCCATAGTGTTTCACCATTCTTGGTCCCTCCACGCCCCCCCCCCCCCCCCCCCTCCCCTTTCACCTGATTTGAACTTGGCAAACAAGTCCCCCATTCTCAAAGTTAGGAAAGAAAATACACCTGCGTTCCTTTCTTGCACTTGGTTAAAAATCTCCAAGTTTTCCTGCAAAGAATAAGCTTGTGCTCTTCTCCTCTGAGCCCAGGATGATGTGTACTGTCTCGGGCACTCTGGGGGCAGTGATTAAGTAAAATAAACATTAAAGACAAACACTGCCAGGCTGATGGTGGGAAGGCCAATCGAGTAACGCAGCTGGCTAATAAGTATCTAACGGGAGGGTAGCACACACCGTGTGGATATGGTGGACAAAGAGATGATTTACATCCTGGGCTGGTTGGAGCAACATGATGTGAAATTTCACTGCTTAGGATGGCCCATAAGTTACAGCTTATGACTTATATCCGTCTGGTAGAGGATTATGCCTGGCAGAGGATTACACAGAGGCATGGCAGCCTCTGAGTTCCTCGCTCAGCCAGGGGCCCTGGTATATCACAAGGTGATATATATATGTATATCACATACATTTCTAGGTCATACACATCTGTACCGGTTCTTTCACCTGCTGGATCGTCAGTCAGACTGAATTACCAAGCATCCTCAAATTAGACAGTCGACTAGGAGGTTTCCATAGGAACACCTTGCTTCCTTGGTGTCCGCTGCCACCAAGCCCACCAACTTTCTTTCCTTTTAAAAAGATCCATTTATTTTTAATTATGTGTGTGGAGGGAGGTACAAGTGAGTTCGGGTACCTGCAGAGGCCAGAGTTATTTATGTCCTGTGGACATGGAGGTGCTGATGCCCCTTGTGGTGCTGGGGATCAAACTCGGGCCTTCTGGGAAAGCACCACAGGCTCGTAACTGCTGCACAATCTCTCCAGCCTGCAGCCCCCTTTAAAATGTTTGCTTTTAATTTCATGCATGGGTATATGTCTATATATTTAAAAGACTTATTTTATTTTTTAATTATTTAAGACCTATCTGAATTAAATTGCTTCTCATCTCTAGTAGAGTTCACTAGATTTTTCATTTCAAGTTAGTTGTGTGGCTGGAGAGAGTGGATGCTGTTCTTGCAGAACTAAGATTAGTTCCTAACACCCAAATCAAGCGGGTCACGGCCACCTGTCAGCTCCAGCTCCGGGTGATCCAGCGCCCCCTTCGGGCCTTCATAGGCCCTGCACTCACAAGCAGATAACCCTCCACTCCACCCCACATAAACATAGTTTAAAAATAAAATAAACCTTGAAGAAAAAAGTCACTTGAAATTCAGGCAAGCTAGCAAATATTTGTTGAACCTTTGCAAAGACCTGTTTTATTTATCTTCAAGGAGGTTAGAACTTTCTAGATAGAACATTTTGTTACCTGTGGTGAGGTAGGGATGCACTTACAGTAATCACACATGTCACTTATTCCCCATTTTACTTCCCATGGTTTGATATCTATGGCCAATGATGGTCGGAAAACACCACATGGGAGTTTCTAGAAGTGAACAAATAATAACTGTTGAGTTGAGTGCCATTCTGAGTAGCGTGATGAGTTCTCACATCACTCTGCCCTCTGCCCAGAATCTGGACCATCCCTTTGCATCCCACTGTATCTGCTCCCTGCACATTAGACATTAGCATCTATGTTATCAGACGACCACAGCATCACGACACTGGCTTTAAATGTTCAGTTTTACCTGCTAATGTCCCCAGAGTACAAGGGTGGTTGTGCTGACAAATGAAATGTACAAGGGAAGACACTTAAGTAAAACGGTAAAGGCTCTTGACTTTGCGAGGAAAACCAAATCATATGCTAACGCCTGCTAGGTCTGTAGTAAGAATGAAACCTCTATTTGTAAAATTGTGAGGAAGGAAAGGGAAATTTGTGCCAGCTCTGCTGTTGTGCATTTCATTGCAGAGCGATGGCCATGGCGCACACGTGCCTAATTTAAATGGAAAAGGCGTTATGCAGAGGGTTCAGTTGGATCTAGTTTCAGCCATCCACTTGAGGTCTTAAAGCATGTCCTCTGTGGATGAAGGGGAGCTATGATGTCCCCCCCTCCCAGATTATACATTCAGAAGTGCTTGAAAGGCGTTCCACAGCTTCACCCCACACTAATTTAGCCATAGCCAGAGTCTCATACAAAGAACTGCCTGTGATTGCTACATTTGCTTTAAAACCCTGGCCACCCATATATTCATCCCCTTGGGAGCTCTGGACAGCCACATTTCACAGATTAGGACTCTCATAAAGAAGTCCCACTAATTAGCCTAGCTCCCAAACGTCAGCCCTAAAAGAATTAGACCTGAGAGAAATCAAAATGTACATGAGATGGTTTTCGAAAAATCTCACCCTTTCTGGTGCACTTGGAGCTGCTCAATGGCAGCAGTGAGGTTATCATGGCTGCAGGAAAAGACAGCAGGCTGTCAGGATGGCATGTCGCTGAGACAGGCTGGCAGAGAGTGCCTCATTTGTCACATTCAGGTTCTTCTCTTACTAAATGCATGCTCAGGCAAACGTAATGTGAGTGTGTGCACCTGTGTGCATCAGGCAGCTCTGCTGTAGCAGAATGCTCCTCTGAAGTCCTTTGTGGTCTCAGAATGTCGCAGGTACCCCAGACAGCACTTTAGACTAGTTAAGACAAATCTGCGTGTACAGGACTCATGTTTGTGTAAGAAAGCATCACATTCCACACTATCCATCCTTACTTTGGTGTAGTCTTTCCATCAATGTTTTGTTAATGAGACCCCACCTTTTCCCCCAGCGCTGGGGATGGAAGCTAAGCCTTGCATCGTTAGCCTTTTTGTTTAAAGGAATATTTAGGGTGCAGAGTTCTAATATAAACTAAAAACCAAAACCACATTCTTTTCTGTATCTAACAAAGGCTCATCTTCTGATGTGTATGCTGCTAAGATTTGTGACACGTTTCAGGAGCCAACATTTGAAATCTGAGTTGGGTGTGGCAGCACACAGCCCTCAGGAGGCAGGAGGATTGCTTCAGTTTGGAGTTCTAACATTCAAAAACTTGAAATTTGAATTTGGTAAAGATAGGCCGAGAAAGATCATTTCCAGCAATAACCAGCAATAACCAGCAATAACCAGGAACTCTTTGTATATTAGACAGTTACTAGAGCCATAGGCACACCCACAATTCTTAAACTCTGAAAGCATCCGTGTTTGGGAGTTTTCTTAGCAGCAAAGTCTAACCTCAACCCACATGGGGCTACTTGTGCCTCTGCACTTTGTATTTTGTGTAAAGATTCAGGATTCCTTTAGAAATGCCCACGTGTTGATTATGGATAGGCATCCTGTCCAGGGAATCACCTAAGTTCATTCATCACATTCCTTTACAAACACCAAATAAATTCAGATTCCACAACACGTCCAGCCAAAGGTGCAGACAAAGATTTAAGACACCAGAGCTGGCACCATTTTGTTTGCTTTAGGCCACTAGTTCTCAACCTGTGGGTCTCGACCCCTTTAGAGGTCATGTATCAGATATGTATGTTAGGATTAATTTCAATAGAAACATTACAGTTATAAAGTAGCAATGACATAATTTTATGGTTAGGGGTCACCACAGTATGAGGGGCTGTATTAAGGGGTTGCAGCATTAGGAAGGTTGTGAACCACTGTTTGAGATTCTCTCAGTGGTTTCCCCTCATTTATTTATTCGAAACGTACAGCTGTTTGCATTGAGGGTGAGTGTTCTGTGAAACTTTCTTACTGGTCTTCCCAGTCTCTGTATTGTAACTATTGGGTGTCTTATTCACGGCCTCAATTCAGTTCAGTGTGTGTTGCTTGCTGACTCAGGAATGATAGAAGGAGGCTTGGGGAACCCAGATGGAAGCAAAGCATTCAGAACCACTCAGCACAGCCCGTGCAGTTGCATACAGAAAGCATTCACATGTCATGAAAATTGAAGTACCATGAAAGGCAGAGTCACAAACAACACGCAAGGGATGAAAGAAGAAGAATAATCAGTGTTCAGAAAGACTTCGTGGAGGAAAGGGTGTTTGTGCTTCAGCAGCTAAAGGATGGATGAATCTTCCCACTGGTTAGAAAAGCCCCAACTTTTCTTATGGTAGGGCAGGATCTCCTTAGTTCATTACTAAGGAGGGCTGGAGCAATGGCTCCGTGGTTAGGAGCACTGGCTGCTCTTATAGAGAACCTGGGTTCTATCAACAGTACCTACACAGAAACCAGTCATGTAGTATACAGATGTATATACAGGTACAACATGTACCTTGCTCTTAATAAGGGGCTTTATTATTATTTTATGTGCATATGCATATGTGTATATGTATATGCATATGCATATGTATATGTATATATATATGTATTTGTATATGTTTGGGAGAAAAATTCAGAGAAAGTTGTCTTAGTTAGTGTTTCTATTGCTGTGACAGAATACCACGACCAAAAAGCAAGTTGGAGAGAAAAGGGTTCATTTGGCTTGCACTTCCATATTGCTGTTTAATATTTGTGACCTGCGCAATCGTCTCGCTGGCAAGAACGCTCGCGGGCACCAGGATCCTTCTGCAGCAAGCGTTTATTACCATGTGCGGAGGAAGAGAGAGACCTAAGATGGCGCTGCTTTATATACACCCTAGGGTGGGGTGGACATATCTGATTGGCTGCTTGCTCAAAACCCCCGTATGATACCCCGGGTTGGGCGGTGATTTGGCGGGCCTTTGCCACTGCACATGCGCAATTTTACTTGTTTACCCACGAGTGTCAGGTGCGAGCACCATGTTCCAATGGCGGATGTTGTCACCGGTCATCGCGGCTCTCCATAAATATTGAAGAAAGTCAGGACAGGACCTCAAACAGGGCAGGATCCTGGAGGCAGGAGCTGATGCAGAGGCCATGGAGAAGTGCTGTCTTTTGGGTTTCATTGCTGGGAAGAGACACCATGACCAGGACAGCTCTTACAAAGGAAAACATTTAATTGGAGCTGGCTTATAATTTCAGAGGTTCAGTCTATTATCATTGTAGTGGGAAACAGGGCACTGTGTAGGCAGACATGGTGCTGGGGGAGCCCAGAGTTCTACATCTAATCCACAGGCAGCAGAAGGAGACTGTGTGTCACACTGAGTGCAGCTTGAGCATATAAGAGTCCTCAAAGCCCGCCTCCACAGTGACACACTTCCTCCAACAAGGCCACATCTCCTAACAGTACCATTTCCTGTGGACCAAGCATTCAAACACATGAGTCTATGTGGGCCAAACCTATTTAAACCACCACAGTGCTGCTTACTGACTTGCTCTTCTAGGCCTATTCAGCCCACTTTTTTATAGAACCAGGACCACTAGCCCAGAGATGGAACTACCCACAATGGGCTGGGCCATCCCACACTGATCACCAATTGAGAAAATTCCCTGCAGCTGCATAACATGGAATCATTTCGTTAACTGAGAATCCTTCCTCTCTGATGACTCTAGCTTGTGTCAAGTTGACACACAAAACCAGCCAGTACAGAAGGGTTCAAAATTGAGATATTTATCAATGTTTATTTTCAGTACTTTTGCATAGGCAATGAAATTTTAAATTGTGATCATAAAGTAATTAATGATTAGAAGAAGAAAAGTCTTTATGTCTATCTATCTTTAGGAAGTGTGATCTGGTTAAATCTCAGAAGTAACTATCGTGTCTTAATGTATTGACCCATTTGATGGTGAGGTCCATGTCTAAGAGTAAAACCAGTGTAGAAGAAAAACCATGAACACTCAGGGACCTGGCACCAGTGTCCCTCTCGGTTAACTCTTTTACAGAAAAGACATGGACAGTGGCGTGTGGTGTGGGACACTGCAGGCTTGCACAACCACAGGGGCTTGTGTTTGTGAGCAGGCTGGTTCTCTGCCACTTTTTCTATTCCACATCTGGTATCATCTCAAGGAGAAAAACGTGGCCTTTCTTACTCTTACTATGCCTTTTATTTCGGCTTAACTATAGTAATTTTCATGCTATGGTATGATAATTCCAGTGCATGTATATCTCCCTAGTTAGGGTATCTCTTACCTTTGTAAGCTAGGAACTGCTGTGGTTATTGACTTATGTACTTATCTGCAGATAAACTCCCTGTGAATGTGCAAAAGTTTAGGTCGACCGGGTCTTCAACATCATGTGGCTGATGCTTACATTTCCCTTTGTTGTTTAGGTTAAATTAAATTATGCTTCATTGACAAGGAATCCCCAAACTCCAGTGATTTAATTCACCTCCCAATTTATCAAGACCCACCTCAGGATTCAGTGGAGGTCACAGAAAGGGCCATCCCTTGTTGTCACTCAGCCTTCCTGGCTAGGGAGGCTTTGTCTTATTGTTTTGGTGTGTGGTAAATTGTGTGCTGTTACTGAAGACTCAGCTCTTCCTTACGATCACCACTGGTTTTGAAGACTGTGGGGATCAACAGTTTTATTCTGGAACAAGTGTCAGAATTATCAGGCCACAAGTACTAATGACAACTGCAGACGGCAGGAACAGAGACATACAAGGCTCTTTTAAAAAAATATAAAACCAGGAAGATATGGCTGAGAATACAGATAACATGTGAAGGAGTGTGCAGTTTATTTAAAATTGGGTGTCTGGGGAAAGCCGGCTGGGAGGCACTTCGAACTAACAGAGAGCTAAAGTTTAGGGGTCTCTGAGCAGTCCTTGCATTGAACTGTGAGTTCGCATTAAGCAAGATACTTATTCTGGCTTCGCTTCAGTACCTCCAAGGGGAAAAGAGATGTGGGGTGGTAATGTATACCATCTTCCCTTGTCTGAGGGTTAATGAAAGTTGGGGGACAAGGGACTTAACTCCTTGTTTTCTGGAGTTTGATTCGATTCTGGAGAGAGCTTTCTGTTAAACAAAAACAAGTCCTTTTCTTCGAGTCCACATTTTTACAGTAATGAAATTTGCCAAGCGCACCAAAATTTGAGCTAAGCCTGAATAATAAGTTGACCATTTATTTTATGAATTGGATGCACATCCTGCCGGGCTTCCACACAGTTTTGACAACAGAATCCCTCATCTATAATATCCACCCCTAGCCCTCGTCTACAGCTCCCTTGTTTGTCCTGAAGATAATGTATTGATTGAGCCCTTTTCAAAGGCATTCTTGCCATCCTTCTCAATGAGGAAGAGTTACTGCTGTTTCCCCCAGGAGATCGAGACCGATTGCATTTTTATACATGTTATTTACTGTATACTTCTGATATCAAAATGGTCAATTCATTTATAATCTTTTAAATGTGCCTTTGAGAATAAAGGGTCTGTTCTGTTTTGTCTGCAGGGGAAGTTCTTTCTCTTGTCTTCGCATGTAGGTTTCACTTTACAACTCATTAATCGATCTTGTGTCCATGAATAGTTAACATTAATTATGCACAATTAGCATATGATAATGAATGACACACATTCTAAGCACATACTAGACAGTATAATTATTCTGAATATTATTTCGTTCAGCTGCATAGGTTCACAAAATATGATGGATGGCGTGTTCATCTCTCTGGAATCCATTTACCTGGCCTAGAGTGATGTGTGAGAAATGAACACGGTTGAAAATAAAGGCAGAGAGGCCAAAGATTATTAAGCACCGAAGAATATTTTGAAGAAACCGGAGCCGGAGGTCATCTGACCAATTCTTTTGTTTTTAGCTAGATTATTTCCAATGCCCTTTGTAAGATTTTAGAGCTCATTTTTTTTTTTTTTTCCAAATCCTTTCAGACTGCAAGGACTGTTTTATGTAAAGTATTCTGACAGGCAAAATAATTCCTCTTTAAACAACATTCACCCTGCTTGGCAGGCTTACTGTGCTGAACAAAGGCATCTACAGGGAAACAAGCACCCTTCTAGGCTTCTGCAGAGGGAAGCTGGCTAAGGCTCTGGGCAGGCTCACAGCACTGTACAGATGGCCTGAGCACCCGGAGTGACATGGACTGAGAGAAAGAGGCTTGCCGGCTTCCTCCCACCTGCTGCAATTGTTAACCATTAGTCTCCTGCCTTTCCACATGTGCTTCCATTATTGCATTTAATTTTTTCATTCAAGCAAAATATGAAGAAGGCTTAGGCTGGGGTTGAACTTGGGCTTTCTAGCTGCAGGCTCACCAGCTGGGAAGTCCATTGGCCTCAGAGATCCACAGGAGTGATAACCTCACCTTCCTTGGGTTGTGAGCATAGGAGAGTGCAGCTATCTGAGGTTTTACAGGTTAGTTGTGTCCCTGGGCTCCAGCTGGTCTGAGGCAGAGGCAGGCTTTCTTCACTCCCCACCCTCCCGCCCGCCCTTACCTTGTGTCCTCAAGTTAACTTTGGGAATCCATCTTGAGAGCTCTTGGCTGACTTCTATTTTAAGAACCGAGTTCAGCCATTATAATTAGTCCCCAGTTTGTCTGAAATCCTCCCAGGCATTCAAGACTCCAAAGCTCCTAAGCAAGTGCTTCTCAAAATTTTCCATGGAAATAAAGCCAGGAACAGAAGCAAGTCAGCTGACTCAAACGTAGGCATGCCTTTCAAGTCCTTAATTCTGTCAGAAAGTTCATAGTACTTAATACACTTTGTACTTCTACACAATAATTTGATTTATTTTATTTTTAAAAAATGTGTTAATATTTTAATACCTTGTTAGTGAATAAGATAGATGGACCAGAAAGACAAAACAAGCCGTGAATTTCATCCAGCAGTCTACTCAGGGCTCCCTACAGTGTTAGTCTTCAGAATAGAGGCGTTTCGTCCCTCAGAAAAAGTCTTTTCTTAAAATAGATGGAACTAACCACTGAACATTTGTACTTACTAACAGCACTTTAAAGCAAGTGCCTGGCAATAAGCAATTATCTGCAACTGCATAAAGAGTGAACAAAATCTGCATTTTATTTGGAATAGAATCTTTTTTTACTGTACTGTCATGCGAAGATATCTATGATATAAGGTCAAGTGGGGGAGTTCACGGGCAGGTATAAGAGTCTACCTGTAGAAAACATTTAAAATTACATTTTAAAAATGTATTGTTTGCGAATGGGTATACCAGGGCATGGCAGCGAGGCACACATGGAGAAGACGAGGGTGGCATTCAGGAGTTGGTTCTTCTCTTCCACTGTGTAGGTCTTGGGGATTGAATTTAGGTTATCAGCAATTTAGGTTATCAGCAAGCACCTTTGTCTCCTGAACAGTTTCACCAAGCCCTTGAAAACACATTTTAAAAATTCTTGTATGAAGTTAGATTCAGGTTCTTGTATGAAGTTAGGAATTTTCATGTTCCTTCAGAATGAATTGTTTGACTTTTGTATAGATTATTGCAAGGCTAAAACATGTAATATAATCAATCTCATTTGAAAAACAAAACAAACAAAGCTTTGCCCATACTACACCATAGTAAACCAGCCAGAAGCAAACCCTGTCCATTTAAGGTTTCATTTGAAGAATTGTGTAACTTAGTACTAGAATAAAAGGCAAGGCAGCTTTCACTTTTCTGTACAAATTAAGTCTTTTTTTTTTTTTTTTTTTTTTTTTTTTTTTTTTGTTAGTACAGCTGATGGGTAATTGTATGGACGGACTCTTTTTTTTTTTCCTTCAAGCTATTTTAATCATTAGCTTTATTCTTTTTCTTTCTTTCCTTTTTTGATATTTTATTTACATTTCAGATGCCAATCCCTTTCCCCATTTCCCCTCCCTAGAAAACCCCTATCCCGTGCCCCCTTTTCCATTTGGCTTTTATACAATTTTTTTTAAATGTTAATCAAAGGCTTTATAAGTATGGTAATGCTCAGTCAGAAGTGTAACCTAATACCCAACCTAGCTATGTAAACTATCTTTGACTGGTGGAGACATGTGAACTTCTGCCTCCATGCCCCCTCTCTCTTTCTCTCTCTTTTTCTCTCTCTTTTCTCTCTCATTACCTAGCTTCTCATCTACTTCATCTTCTCCTATCCTTATTCCATCTTTTCCTCTCGGTGCTCCTTCCCCCTTAGCTCCTCCTACATATTACCCTTCCTGTTAAAATAAAGCTTTTCTCTCAAAATACAATTAGAGCATAATTATTCCTATTTGTACCAGTGAGGTACAAGATAGTCTTAATACCCAGTCCATCCTTTTGTTGACTAACCAGAACCTCTGTCACCTCTCTTGACTAAAACACTTAGTTTTGAACCTGGCTTTTTCTTGGCTTTAGAATGAATGTCAGCTGAAAAGCATCCACTCAGATCTTTTCTCTCAAGGCAAATAGTCAGGATTGGCTATGAGTCTATAGGTCTTCAATGCCGTCAGAAATCCAGAATGACTAAATTAACCAAAGTTATGGGAAGCACTAAACATAGCTTCTAAAACTTAGCCAATTTATAGAGACCGCTGAACACCTGGACAGCCCCTATACTACCGAACATTGGAGCATCAAATCTTCAGCCTTCTGGCCCAAACTCATCTGACAGACTTTAGTGCTGCAGAATTATTAAGGGCTGGTTACTCTGTCTAGGCAGATATAATCAGTCGACTATTCTGCAAGTGTGTCCTTTTCTGGACAGTAATTTGTCTGTAGATGGAGAGAGGCAATTGCATGGACTGACTCTTTTTTTAAAAAAAATATTTATTAATTATTTTATTTGTTTACATCTCAAATGATATCCCACTTCCCAGTTACCCCTCCACAACCCCCCATCCCACATCTGCCCTCTTCCCCCTCCCCTTTGCCTCTATGAGGGTGCTCCCCACCCACCCATCCTCTCCCACCCCACTGCTCCAGCATTCCACTACACTGAGGCATCAAACCTCCATAGGAACAAGGGCCTCCCCTCCCATTGCTGTCAGGCAAGACCATCCTCTGCTACATATGTATCTGGAGCCATGAATCTCTCCCTGTATACTCGTTGGTTGGTAGTCTAGTCTCTGGGAGCACTATGTGGTTTGGCCAGATGATGTTGTTCTTCCTATGGGGTTGCAATCCCCCTCTGCTCCTCCAGTCCTTCTACCAGCTCCCCCACCAGGTTCCCTGAGCTCAGTCTGATGGTCAGCTCCAAGCATCCATATCTGCATTGGTCAGTTGCTGGCCAGACCTCCCAAGGAACTACCTCACCAGATTCCTGTCAGCAAGCTCCTCTTGACCATGGCAACAGTGTCTGGGGTTGCTGTCTACAGACATGATGAATCCCCAGGTGGGGCAGTCCTTGGATGGCCCTTCCTTCAGTCTTTGCTTAATTTTTTTGTCCCTGTTCTTCCTTTGGACAGGAACATTGCTGGGTTAAAATCTTTGAGATGGGTTAGTGGCCCTATCCCTTGATGGAGGGGCATGCCTATCTACTGGAGGTGGTCTCTACAGGTTCTATCTCCTCTTTCTCTGTGCATTTTGGCTAAAGCCATCCCTGTTAGGTCCTGAGAGCCTCTAGCTTCCCTGGTGTCTGGGACTCTCCAGTGGCTATCCCCAGTTCTTCAACCCCCCCACTACATATTTTTATTTGATTTCCTAACCCTCTGTACCCCTTTCCCATCCTCTCCAGTACCTGATACTGCTCCCCTTATTTCCTTCCCCTCCTCTCTCTCTTCCAGGTCCACTCTCCTTCCACTTCCTGTGATTATCCTGTTCCCCCCTCAATACAGTACTGAGGCATCCACACCCTGGTCTTCCTTCCTCCTAAGCTCCATATGGTCTGTGGGTTGTATCATGGGCATTGGGAGCTCTTAGGCTAATATCCACTTATCAGTGAATACATACCATGTGTGTTCTTTTGTGTCTGGGTTACCTCATTTAGGATGATACTTTCTAGTTCCATTCATTAGCCTGTGGATTTCATGAATTCATTGTTTTTAGTAGCTGAGTAATACTCTATTGTGTAAATGTACCACATTTTCTGTATCCATTCTTCTGTTGAAGGACATCTGGGTTCTTTCCAGCTTCTGGCTATTATAAATGAGGCTTCTATGAACATAGTGGAGAATGTATCCTTATTATATGTTGGAATATTTTTGGAAATATGCCCAGTAGTGGTATAGCTGGGTCTTCAGGTAGAACTATTTCCAATTTTCTCAGGAACTTCCAGATTGATTTCCAAGGTGGTTTTACCAGCTTACAGTCCCATCAGCAATGGAGGACTGTTCCTCTTTCTCCACATCCTCACCAACATCTGCTGTCAATTGCATTTTTGACCTTAGCCATCCTGATTGGTATGAAGTGGAATCTCAAGGTCATTTTTATTTGCATTTCCCTGATGACTAAGGATGTTGAACGTTTCTTTAAGGGTTTCTCAGCCATTCGAGATTCCTTGGTTGTGAATTCTTTGTTTAGCTCTGTACTCCACTTTTTAATAGGGTTATTTGGTTCTCTGGAGTCTACCTTTTTGAGTTCTTAGTATATTTTAGATATTTGCCTTCTATCAGAGGAAGGGTTGGTAAAGATCTTTTTTCCAATCTATAGGTTGCCATTTTATCCTATTGACAGTGTCCTTTGCCTTACAGAAGCTTTGCAATTTTATGAGGTCCCATTTGTTGATTGTTGATCTTAGAGCATAAGCCACTGGTGTTCTGTTCAGGATGTTCCCCCCCTCCCCCCCCTGCCCAAGTATCTGAGGCTCTTCCCCAGTTTCTCTTCTATTAGATACAGTGTATCTGGTTTTAGGACTGATTCTTAATAATTCCATGTATGCCTTGGAGTGAGAGGATGGAAGTCTACACCCCTACAAGCCCGAGAGAACGTGGAAGTTCCTCCTCCCTGGAGCCCTGGTTCTTTTCTATACAAATGTATCTTAACTATTGTCTGACTTATTGTTACAGAGAGACAGTTCTCTGAGCCAGGGAATGTCACTTCCAGTCATCTTTAGTTGTCTTTATATTAAACAGAGCAATGACCTTCAAGTGTTCCTCAAACCCTATAGTTGCTTTCAGAGGCTTGGGAGTTCAACATTGCTCATTTTAAAGCCTGCTCCAAATATGTCCTAATTCAAAATCAGAATTTTGGGGGAAAATGTTTTATTTTACAACAAACAATTTAATGTACTTTACATGTGTTGATATAGTTATATTTTTGTATTAAAACCAATATTTTAAATCATTTATCAAGCAATGCAGTTAAACCAGAAAGCCACACTGTTCCCTGGCCATGAACATTCCCCCAACAAACTGTCACAATGTCATCTAAAATTGAGAGTGAGGTTGGAGGTGAGGCTGGGACTGAGGCAGCTCATAGAACATCTGGAGACACTCAGTGATAAGTTTATAGTTTTTCTAGAAGTCAGGAGAATGCACAAACAGCATTTAATCCAAATTTCAGATGGGAGGTGGCCCCAAGGCTAGATACCAGGAGGCTGGTCTCAGGCATGACGTATTTGTATTTTCTAAGCTTCAATATGGTTGTTTTTGAAGTGAGAACAGATGCATAGATCTTGAGAATCATTAAGGGATTATAATGAGCTTAGGAAATAAAAATCTGGATCAATGTTTGGCCTGAGTTAGAGGCCCCAGTGTCATCTCCTGGTCTACGGTGTACCTACCATTTATATTTTTATTGGTATCTGATTTGTGATAACATGATGGTGACTGAATTGATTATGAATCACTAAATGATTCATTAACTACCTCAAGATACTTGTAGCCTTTCAATGTCTGGTTGTGTCTATGAACAAGAGGACAACCAGTGTTCTTAAAGAAGGTACTGGAATGGTGAACCTCACAGTAAGTCGTGAAGACTGACAAGAACATCGAACATTTTACTTTGAGTATTTTGTCTCTAATCTAAGCAAATGTGTTACTATCTCAAATTTAATATTCGCTTTGAATTTCATTTGTCTTTTTTATAGTTTTTTTCATTGCCGCTAATATAATAAACTGTATGTTTAATAGATGAAAAAGGACTTCATAAGGAATGGCAGAGTCGAGGAATGGCACTTGATTTGTGCTTGTGCAATGTAAGATACGACTTCCCTTCAGGTGGTGTAAGAGCTTCTCTATTAAAAATAAAATGTGACACAAAACACTAACCCACTGTTAGCTGAAATGTCATCAGTGATATGCATGTCTGAAACATACATTCTAAACAAAACCACCTCTTTGGGAGTGTGATTCTCTTCTAGAACTGACAAATAAGATTTATATTTTTCCTATTAATTAATTAATTAGTTAATTTTACCAAGTTTGCCTAGCAAATTCATGTAACAGGAACTGCATTACTCTTAAGTATGACTGAAAAAAAATCTGTCTGAAATTGTTAATGAAGTCTGAAATCAAACAGAGAAGTATTGTGAGGAGCCTGGGCTTTCTATGAGGGTTGCTGAGGATGGAAGAGTTCTGTCAAGATGGTTGGGGCAGAATGAATTCTGTTCAGGACCACTAAAGATTAGAGAAGCAAAGGAAATAACATCCCTAGGTTGTTCTTTCTGAGCAGTAGTCAAGACAGTCATAAAGGCTGGAGAGGTAGCAGAGACTTCTGGCAAGAAGACTGACACACCGAGAAAGCTTGTGTGGTCGTCAGAGCTATGAGGTCAGCAATTGTGAGTCCACACTGGATGTTTATTCTATGTTTCACAGTCCACAGGGAGAATTACTACTATATGGCTCCAAATGATTAAAAAAAAATCACATGCTGCTAAATTTCTGCTTTTAAAATATAAAGTAGATCAGAATGCTTTAGGCTTCTCTTTATTTTACTTACCACGCCCTCTTTTGTCTTCTTCTTGTCCTGTTACATTTACCATGCAAGATTAGTCATCCAGAAGCCATGTGGTAATAAATATTTTTGATGATACTTATTGTGTAAGAGTAAGAGTCAAGCTTGGATGTCAGTGGAGAGTCAAGGGTATTCATGGAAGAGGCGTCTTTATAAAGAATAACCCACTTCTCCCCTCCCCATACTCCCCCAACTTAGCTAAGGAAAGTTAAACATCCTCTGTCCTTTGACTTCAGCTTTCCCTCACCTCTTGATTAAAGGTAATATTTCTACTTAATGGTGCTCCAAATATCATTCTACACATGACATTGCAAGTTACTCTGTTAAGATTTATTTCTTTCGCTGAAGGCTAAGTGCTTATTAAATCCCCCAAAGACTGGATTAGAGGTTAGTCTTCTTGCACCATATTGGATGCTGAATCCTGGGTGAGCAACTGCACAAGGAGAATGATCTGAGTTTAAACGTGGCAAGCAAGGAGGCTGCAGCCTCCTGCACACACCAGCTTCTACCCAGAGGTTCTGCTGAGTTCCGTTGAGTTGGTTCCAGAAAGGATGCTTGTCATAGTTGGGTTTCATTGCTGTGAAGAGACACTATGATCATAGCAATTCTTACAAAGAAAACATTTCGTTGGGTCTGGCTTATAGTTTCAGAGATTTAATTCATTATTTGTTTGGCAGAAAGCATGGCAGTGTGCAGGCAGACATGGTGACAGAGGAGCTGAGAATTCTACATCTTGATCTGAAGGCAGTAGAAGAAGACTGTGTCATACTGGGCATAGCTTGAGCATAGGAGACCTCAAAGCCTGCCCCCACAGTGACATACTTCCTCCAACGAGGCCACACCCATTGCAATAAGGCCACACCTCCTAATAACGCCACTTCCTATGAGTTAAGCAATCAAACACATGCGTCTATGGGGGCCATATTCAAAGTGGTTGATTCTTTTTATGTCTGTGTTGTGATTACTGAGGGTCCACCTTTCTAAGGGATATACATTTGTACTGGGAAGTGTTCCAAGCAGCAGTCAGAGGGGAAGCTTTTTCTGGCTGCCTCAAAAGTGGTTTAGAAGGTTTGGGGAACTTCAGAAAACTCACAGTGCAATTTCTCCTTTGGATGGAGGATTTATATAGAAGCAGCAAATACATCAAAGGAAACAGCAGTAGCCATGGTGGGAGGCAGGGACTGATTGAATTTGTAGTTGAGTTATAATATCTGTGATTTAAAAGTTAAAACTTCTGTGAGTAGTTTAGTACCTGAAAACAAGAGATTAAGTGACTAAGAGATGAGAGAGAGAGAGAGAGAGAGAGAGAGAGAGAGAGAGAGAGAGAGAGAGAAGAGGTGTGTGTGTATGTGTGGTGGTAGTATAGGAAACAAAAGAAACTAAAATTTGGGCAGAAATATTCTCCAAGCAGTCCAATCTAAAGATTGTCCTTATACCCAGAGAGTTGGGCTACAGTCAACATGATTACAGATAACTATACACAGAGATGGCCCATATTTTTGAGCACAGTATAAGTCAGTTTTCTGTCGTTGTGATAAAACACCAATAATAATGTTAGTTTTTATATTTTTAATCCCCTCTCTGTATGTGTGTACATGTGTGTATCTGTGCATGTGTGCATGTGTGTGTGCATTCGGACATGTGTATGTACATGCCACAATGCTCATGTTGCAGTGAGACGACAGCTTTTGGGAGCTGAGTCTCTCCTTCCACTCAGAGCATTCTGGGAATCAATTTTACATCCTCCCACATGCTTTAGCTACTGAGCCATCTCACCAGCCTGTGATAAACTGTCAAGGAGGAAAGTCTAGTTTTCTTACTGTATTCTTCGTCTCAGGTTGCCCTTGGTATAGGCCTGAGACAGAGATCTTTCAGCTCAAGGTGTCTGGAGGACTGAAGAAAGAGCAGGAAGAGTCCAAGAACTCCAGTATGTCCTTTAGGGCACCCCAAATTGTATCGAGTAAGCTTTACCTCGTAGAGGTCCACTATTGCTCCACAGCACGGATCTGAAGACCAAGCCTTTAACATGGGCTGTGGGGGAATATTCCAGAACTGAACCGCAACAAGCACTGCCATCACCAAGAGAGCAAATCTTTCAGTCTATTTTCATAAAGATCCTCATTTTCCCTAGAGGACACTGAGGCTTAAAATTAGATATTTTACCCCAAATTTCAGACTGTGGCAATTGTAATTATTGGCTTATATCAGTGAGTCACAGCACTGGGGGCTTAAACATCAGAAGCTGATATTCTCTGAGGGTAGAGGCTCCAAGTGCAAGGTCAAGGCATCAGGATGGGCAGTCTGTCCTAACACCCCACTCCTTGTCCCAAAGTCAGCTGGCATCATCTAGGTCTTTCTGCAGTTTCTGCAGTCTTCGTGTGTGTGTGTGTGTGTGTGTGTGTGTGTGTGTGTGTGTGTGTGTGTTTATTCTAGTCTCATTTCCTTTAAAGTGGAATTAAGGTCCCTTCTAATAACCTCATTTTTGCATAATTATCATTTTAAAGACCTAAATACTGGGGTGAGGACTTTAACATGTGATTGTGAAGGCATATGCTTATATGTTTCATCCCATCCCATCAATTCTTTTGTGTTTGTTAACAGGGGAATTAATAAATATCATGACTGAGTTACAGAAACCACTCTAATACCTGAAAATAAGCAATTCATCCCAAGGATGAATTGGCTATGGAAGAATCAAGAAACTGAACAGAAACAACCCAGAGATGAATACGTGAAGGAAGGTGGTTATTTTCCTGTGACTCAGGGGAATAAGAGGCAGCTTGGGGTTTGCACCCAGCCAGTGGGTCAGAGTTACTGTGGCCCATATTGCAAGAACTAGGGCAAAAGAAAGCAGGGTTATTGTATAAGAAGTAGAGCCATACAGGGAGAGGGTGGCAAAGGTCCCATCTGAAACATCGAGCTCAAATCTGGGTTTCTCTGTACTGTCTGCCTTCCTACTGGCTGAACTGTGTCCTAAAAGGCTGAGGGCTGAGGACCTCACAGAGGTGGTTCCCATTTTTCTCCCTCACAAGGAACCAAGCAGGAAAGAGGGATGAGGCTCAGAACTAACAGGCAAGGACCAACACACCAGTTACTTAAAGAGCGTTTATTTCACGACTCCCACATAGTATCCTTGAATAGTTGTTCCAAGGGCCTTGTTCCTTCAGCAGTTAAATCCCTTTAAGAACTGTGGAATAGCAACATCGGAATTGTTTACAGCTGGTTTAAAGCCGGGACATGGGTGCTCGTGTGTGTAAATCCAGCTCTCCCAATCACAACACACACTGCGCTGCTGGACTTGATTTCCTTTGCACCATTGTTTGGATGTGCTTAGCCCATGAGATTGTTCTCCAAATGAGCCAAGGCTCGTAAGCAGCTTTGAGGCTGCTAAACTATGACTTCCCTGACAGCTGCTTGCTTCACTTGTTACCTGCCTTTTGCATATTTTCTCCTATCTGCAGCTCCTTGAGAGAGGAACAGATCTTTGCAGAAATCAGTGCCTCCCGGCAGCAGCAGGGCTGCTTGCGGAGTGTGAGTGGTGCCCTTTGTGCAGGGGGCAGAGGGAGAATGGGAGTACAGGCTTCACATGGTTCAAGTCCTCTGCAGCTAAGAGCGGAGGAGAGCCATGGGATGTCAGCTGTGCTAACAGAATTGTTTAGAGTGACTTGTTTTCTATGCAGAGTCTTTTCAGGACCTGGTTGTTTTTGCCTGCTTAACGTGCTCTGCATCTTCTACAGTCAGACCCCACTGCATGGTTAATGACACAAGTTCCAGGAAGCTTGGGGATTTTGCCAGAAGACACCAGAGACACTAACCTTGTCAAAGCAGAAATAGACGACATACTTAAAGTACAGCTAGACTCTCAGTTCCTAAGCCCCTAAAGCAACTGGGAAGTAAGAGACTTAATGTGGACACACTAATCACACAGCCAGATTTCTCTCAGGGCAGTGTCTCCCAATCCTCTACTAAGAACTCAGATCACAGAGGACTAATTCCAAGTAATTGAATAAACAACAGGTAATAGTGGCAATTATCCTAGGGATACGGCAAGTAAGTAGCTGTGTGCACAGACAGGCAGGCAGTCAGTCTGCCTTCCTACAGGTACTTCTGAGTCTCCCAGGCATGTCCAAGGGATGGCTAGCTGATAAAAGCCCTTGAGTATATGTTAATTAGCAAACATAATTCAGCTGCCACACCCTTAGAGCAATGTCGTTCCCATAGGCTCAACATTTGTGACTCTAAAACGTGATGATTTTAAACAAATGACCCAGCCTTCCCCTGCATAGTTTTTGCTGATCAGTAGCCCAGGCTGGCTAGGAGCTCAGTGTGCACCCTGGCTGGTCCCTGGTAGTTTCTGCTGTCACTGCTCATTGCTAAGGGTGAGCTCTATGGCTGTGTACGTTTTTACTTCAGCATTCTACACAGTGCCTGGCACATAGCAGACAGTACTAATCTCTAAGATGACCTTTGAGTTTGCAAGTAAAAATGTTTGGGATATTTTGTCATCCATTTTAATGAATACCATCGTTGAGGGTTTTTTTTTTTTTTTAATTTCCCATCTCACCTAATAAAATCATAATGCAAATAATGATCCTCACCCAATCTAGTTACTAATTCTGTCCCAGACTCTTTGGGAAAGGAGGAATTTAATCATAAATAGGAAGACAGGACACAAGGCTTTCTCTTTGGAAGCTTTCTGTTTGGAATATTCCAGGGCTCTGTGGAGGTTGTACCACCTTCTTTTCAGTTTAGGAACCCATCCTGCAGGTGGTTGGTATTTAACATGGATTTCCAATTGTTCACTCTTTGAAATCAACTGCATGGTTTAATATTTTTTTTTCCAGTGACCTTCCTGTGAAGTGCAGCTTGAGCCCTGGAATTAAAAACAAAAAAATTCTCCTAGGTGATTCTAGTGTGCAATCAAGACTAAGAGTGAAGACAGCAAAGACAGACTCATGTCTTCTCTTCTATAGATGTGGACGCTCTCAGGTGACCAGACATTAAGCTAGTTTTCATGTTTATGTTACTAGTAAAGGGAACAGTGTCCATCCTTCCTGAGAGTGTCAGTGGGCCACCTGGATTCACACAGCCTACTTTCCTTTCCTGCTTACAGAGACAGATTCCCACGTGCACCTTCTGGTTCTCCTCCCTTCTACTAGCCTTTGAGTGAAATGCCTCCCTACCTTTGCCCGTTTCTTGTGGGCTCTCAAGAGCATTTGGTTTAAAGAATATCCATTACCATCAGTATGAGTCCATGAATATAAAGTAGTGCAAATATCAAGAATTTCTAGAAGTTTCTGATGATCTTGTTGGAGACTGTGTCTGATCTATAGCTCCCTCCCTTCTATCTAAGCTGGACCTGAGTTCAGATCCCTGACCCTCATGAATAAAGCTGAGTAAGGAGGCACATGGATGTCACCAGAGCTGAGGAGGCAGAGAAGAGAGGAGAGTTGGGGCTTGCTAGCTGAAATGGTGAGCTCCAGCTTCACTGAGAGGCCTGGGCACCAAAATAAAGGTCAAAAGTGATGGAGAGAGATACCCAGTATTGACCTCAGGCCTTCACATGCACATACGTATACATGCATGTGTATCCATACACATTTGTACACATGTATGAAACTGTACATTCAACACACAGAGAGACACATTCTTCCCTTTTGGCAGAGTAGTAAGTGGATTCTGGTGGCTGAACCATTGGGCTGAGCTCTTCCCACTTAGGGCATGAAAATTCACCTTGATACCTTTGGTGTGTATTTGCCAGGGCATCTAACTTCTTTTCGAACATCATCTCTACTGAAAAATATATTTAAGATTGTAAACAATTTAAATTTAAATGAACTTTTGGGGACCTAGCCTGTGGGCAAGTTGAAAAAAAAAGCTGATGAAACTTTTCAGGAGACAGAACCCATAATCTAGATCAATTTACCATTTAAAACCTGAACAGCAACAAAAAAATGTAACCAATAAAACCAAGGTACTAGAGAGTACCGCCATGCACACAATTTATAACGTCCAGTTTTAGCACAAACTATTACTATTCTGTAGTTTGCTAAAATCTGAGGATGCATACACGTGAGTTTGGAATAAGACTAGTTTACAAGACTAGAACCCTATTGCAGAAAAACTAAATGAAATAAAATCTTTTCAATAACTCTAAAAGACTACCAATACCTTCACCTTACAGATGGGTAAACTGAGACAAAGAACAGTAAACCACATTTTTACAGCATAAGTGAGCTGAGGAGAAGGGCAAGGCCTGCCAGAACCATGTTCGCCATGCTTGGGTCGGCTAGAGTTCCTTCAGCATTAAGCCTACAAACAACTAAGCTGTGGTTTTCACTGGGCACGGGAGCCTTTTACGCCAGGCACAAGACACAAGAGTAAGTAGAGGCTGTTGAGTCATATGTTATATCTAAAGATTGAGAAAATGGAAGCATTGGTCTTGCCACAGAAATTCCTTATGATAACATTGTTTGAAGGAATTGAGTGTGTGTGTGTGTGTGTGTGTGTGTGTGTGTGTTTGTGAGTATGCACATGTATAAAGTCCTTGACCATCAGACACATTTAAATTGAAGCACCATTGGAGTTTGAATGCTGGGCCTGTCTGATTTTCCCATTGCTAGCTTTGTTTAAACCCTGCAGGTCATGTTAGATATATCTGTAGCACCACGGCTTTATAAACAACTAATTTTCACCATTTCCATCTTCATAACATGCTATGAAATTTAATGTTTATGGATTTCAAAGATCAACTTTAAAACTTAATTCTCTAACTGAGAAGAACCTCCTTTTTAGAAATAAATGACCAGATCCCTAATGTGAATAAAAAATTAGTTTTACTTTTAAAAAGTGGATTAGCAATTTGACACAAGTAAATTACAAATGAATATTTTTAAGTCTCTGGATTAATAAATCTCCATTCTTAACTTTTTGAGTACAGTAATCTGTGCTATTTGCACTGGGATAAGTGATGGAACTTTTAAAGGTGGTTTGTATATCTCTGGGGCCCCAGCATACGGTGATAATTCCTGATCTATTAAAACCAGTCCTGTCAGCTAGTATTGTTGTTCCTGGAGATCAAGAAAAGCTCAGTTAGATTCACTACAGGGTGAATGAAAGAAATCAGACAGCAAGAGCCATGGATTCAAATTTCTACCCTTAAAAAATGATAGCTCTACAATTTTCACCCACAGTTGTATGATCTAGAAATCTCTGAGAACCATAAACAGTCCCAGAACTCTCGGGTAACCCTGATCTGAAACCACACGTGTTATTTGTGGTCTTTGAAAACATCCTTAAATAGGCATATGCATTTTGTGGTGAGGTTATAACATGCTTGATTCTGGAATACTGCTCAGATCCTGTTGGAGACACCAGAGAAAATCCAGTCTCAAAAGGAGCATTATCAATAACTCTTTAAAAATGAAAAAAAAATTAAATTTCAAAAAATCTGAAACCAAGCTTCAAGTATTTCAGAAAAGGACTGCATTTTTAGAAAGAAGTATCTGATGATATAGGATTTCAGTGAAAGTCATCACCTGATTTGCTTTTAAAACTCAATCAGGGTTTCATTTACCCAGCAGTATGTACTGGGGATGAAGTCCAGGGATACAACGGTGATTAAAGGTAGAAACAGTCTTTTAGGGGAGATGAAACATTAAATGCTCACCCAAATGAACACACAGACGACTGCCTGCCCTATACGTTCTGATACCAGACGACAACACCCACATTTAACAAAATCATTCAAACTGTGTGGTGACATCAAGTCACTGTGTTAATAGAAAAAAAAAAAGGGACATTGAGTCTGTCGTGGGAATTGAAATCACATCCTGTGTATGCTAGGCAAGGGCTCTACCACTAAGCTATGCTCCCAGCCTTCTGTTAACTTTTTCCTTTTGAGACAGGATCTCACTGAATTACCCAAGCTACCCTTGATGCTCCTGTCCTGTGGAGTGGTTGCTTACCAGGGAGTCTCAAAGATGCTCTCAAGGCTGGGTTATCACTGGATAGGAAACAAGGAAGTGTTAGGAGCTCAGCATAACAAAGCTAATGAAAAATACCATTTGCCTGAAAGAAAAGGGGGAGTTGGGGGTAAATAAAATTTCTGAAGTCTGCTTGGTGTGGTTGAAATTTGGTGTGTGTATTAAATTACATTTCTCATTCTCTCTCTCTCTCTCTCTCTCTCTCTCTCTCCAAGATGGGTGCTATAATTATGGATATTTTACAGGCACATGAAGCACAGAGATATTATATAGTCTGCCTGATGTTCATGGTTAATAAGTGACTGAGTCCTAGGCTGCACAGCCGTCTGTTCTCCACTCATTTGCCTTAAAAATATATACCCTGGGTCACTGAGGACAGATAGGGGTATGTGGAGGGGGAGATAGTGTGGTTTAGTGGCAAGGACTCTGGGTTTCAGTGCTGCAAAAGTGAGTGGAATTTTGATTTTACTTGTGGTATCATCTTGAGTCTCAATTGTAAACCATGCTTCTCACCGTGGTAGTTAAGACACAGTGAATGCTTCCACTAGGTTGACAATTCTAAGTCTGAAAAAAAGAATGTTGATAAGAAAGCAGAACAGTGGAGACACTACCCATATACTACTGGTGGAATATAAATTGGTCCAACACAGCTTGGCATTACCTTGTGAAGCAGAAGACACATCTCTATGACACAAAAATTGGACACCATGAGAAATCTGTGCACATGTGCAACGGTGTCTATGTCTAAGAATGCATTTGCAATCATTTCTAATTGTTTCAAACTGAAAATAAACAGAATGTATACATCAATTGTGGAGTAATCATATCATGGTCTGCATGGAGGACTGCCGTGGATGTTGGAAGTCTCCTTGATTGTTTTTGCCTTATCCTTTGAGACAGAGTCTCTCAGCTGAATGCAGAGCTGGCCAATATGGCTCGTCGGCTAGCCAGCTTACTTCCAGGATCCATTCTCTGCCTTCAGACCACTGAGGTTACAGGCAGGCAGACATGTACACCTCAAATTTATGTGAGATCTGAGGATCCAAACTTGAGTCCTTTATCCACAAATCCATCTCCTCAGCCCCAAGACACCATTTAACTTTTAAAAAAAGATTTATGTATCTGAGTGTTTTGCTTCATGTATATATGTGTACCACATGCATGTATATATGTGTACCACATGC